>OY979695.1:51715891-52915891 GCA_963855945.1 Thereva nobilitata
AGAACTGGTGCTTAAGTAATCCTGAGAGAAGTTAGTTCAAATAACGATAATAGGTTCAAATAACGATAAAGGACTCGTCTGACTTGGCCGAAAAGGCCAATTTATTTTTCAGTAAATGTAGGACGTGGAAAACAATTCCCCGTCCAAAAAGTGGTGATCTAAGGTTTGAAAAATCAGTCATTTTTGCACGGTTTTTAAAGAATGCTCGGATTTTGTTGACAAGTGATGTTTTAGGGGGAAGCTATCGGAAGCTGAATCCAGAAAGGTTAATTTCATTTAGAACCCGCCTTCATTCCATCGAGTTTATTAGATGGTGCTCTTGGCCGAAGTCTTTTCGAAAAAGGGCTTGACCGATTGTTATGAAATTTTTTCCAAAGCACGTTTTCGTTAATGTACTTCGATCGGCATCCCAACGAAGCCGATATCATCAGTGCGGGTACAAAAATCACGTACGTCGTTTAAACAAAAAAACGGCTCAATGGTATTTTATGAAAATCATTTTAGATCTTGGTTTAGTTAACACGCTTCGATCGGCACCTCAACGAAGACGATATCTTTTTTGGTTCGCCCAATATCGTGCAGGAAAAATTACTACGGACGTACGCGCAAACACACCTACACATACACATAGTTCTTCTCATATTATGCTTAAAGAAAAACTTTTGAAAGCAAAAAAGAACTTTATTTTATTGTTAAAACAAAATGTATTGAAATGGGCCGAAATTTTTGAATTTCCCGGCCCTAAATTCATTCTCAGTCCAGCCCTGGATGGCGATAAGTTCATTATTAAGCATTATACTCGAAAAGAGGGATGTATCCAGTCAGTACACGGTAGGCATAATTCGAGCATATTAGATGTCAGAACGCACAGAGAGGCCAATGTCGACTCCGACAACTTCATGCTCAAAAGCTGGATTAGAGGAACACTAATAGGCTTATGTTAAAAACGTAAGATCAACACGCAATCCAAAACTTAACCTAAAAAATAGCGAAGCAATTAATTTAATTAACAACCATGATTCGCACAATATTGAAAATATCAACGAAACGCGGTTGAGGTGTAAGGAAGTTAAGGAGCAAACTTCAAATCGCCGCCTGAGTGCAAGGACTAGGCAACTCAAAATTCTGTAAAAAATAAATTTCTCTAGTTACCTATCCGTAACATGATAATAAGTGCGGTATTTTCATTTGTCCAGTTTTTACATTGTTTAATAGATGTTGCTAGTTTGCTTTAACAAGTTGCCGGATCTTTGCATTAAATACTGCTTGATATTGACTACATGAAACTATGATAACTCAAAATCACAAAATTTGGAGTTTACCTAGTTCTTACAATCAGGCGGCGAAATTAAGTTCTATGTGAAACACACAGACCTGCCCGTAGTGAGCAGTTCGACGATGAATAAGGGAAGGATATAGTCCGGGAGCCGACGTAACAATTGGTCAAACATTTGATCAATTTTGGTACTGATGCAAAAAGACTAAAAATAAGGTTTTAAGAATGAAATGGACGGTCAGCTGGCTAAAATGGTGGCGGATGCAACAGCAAAGGAGGGGAAAGTTGTTAAAAAAATTAAAAAAAAGCATTTGATCATTATTTTTTTGTAGTCAAAGATGTATCGATAAAAGTATTAGGAAAAGGTAGTCAGCTGGACCAACTGCGGGTATTTCGCCGTCAGCTGATCGGTCAAACGCGTAAAAAATTTATTTTTGTTTTAAATAATTGATCATTTTAAATTTTTTTTTGCTATGTTACTTTGTTCATTGTAATGTTCAAAAATCATTATCAGCTGCCCATTTGCTAAGGGATTAACCGTCAGCTAACTGAAAAAAAAATTGCAACACTCCGGTACAACGGCACAGCGATACCATCTGCTGCCAACAAACTCACAGGCATGAGCCACACTACTAATTCAATTTCCGCTAGGCAAAGGTGGTGTAAAAGTCACAGTATTCGTTCCGCTATTATTTCAAAGGTAATGGATAGAGCTAATTTAAGATATTACAGCAGATTTGGCCAGGCGCGGATCTAGAATTTTGTTTTGGGGGGGGGTCACGGAATTAAAAGTGGCGGAAAAAATTTCTACTCCTACAAAACAAAAATAAAATTAACAAAACGGACAAAACTAACCGAATTTTCTGGTGGATTGAGGGGTCTTTTCGGTTACAATTTTCAAAAAATCGAAAAAAAATGTTTTACAGATTTTTGTAATAGTGGAGTCAGATAGGGGGCGTCTATAAATTACGTGAGGTGTTTAGGGGGGAGGGGGTCGAGCCGAATCTCACCAAATCTCACGTGGGGGAGGGAGGGGGTCTTCGCAAATATCACGTAATTTTTTTTCCGCAAGAAACAGTGTAAAATCTACAAACATGTAAATACTACAGGTAAATTAAGCCGAAAAAAGCGATATAGCGGAAATAATTAGGTACAGGCTGAAAATTGGCAGAGAGCTTCTTTTTAGGCTTCTTAATAAGGGATTATAAAGTCTACAGATTTTCTACCCCGGGAAGCCCACTTTTTAGGGGGTTTTAGCCCTCAACATGGGTATTTTTCGATTTTTCTGTAATTGTTTTTGCAATATTTGTTAATATCTTTTTGTTTTTTTCAATTTTAAGTACAATATCTGTAAATGAGAAAATTTTTAAAGTCGTCTTTTTGAACCGCACTTAGATTTGATTCACGAAAATCTTGGTGCAGTATCAGATGAACATGGTGAAAGGTTTTATAAATACTGCAAATAGAGAAGGAATAATGAATCCATTACATAAAAATAATACTATTACTATACAAATACTATTACTATATTTCGACTCAATAGCAATTGGGTATAAAAATTTTGCACTGCCGTTTACACTGTATTTGTTCACTATTTTAAATACCATCCAACTGGAACATCCAAAAAAAATTAAAAGAAAATAATTTAAATATCTGGGAATGAAGAGTGTATGACGCGATGACAAATTCTTATCATTTTATACAATGGTCTGGGAAAAACTGCGAAAGTAATGTATGCATTGACTTATACGACCATTTTTGGACAGATTGGGACCCTACGATGAACTAGTGTGGGGGGTCTAAGCTTAAACAAAACAGAAAGGCCTAGAAGCCCAATTGAAAAACCTGGAAACTAATGCCCTCCTAAGTATCTCAAGTCCTTAATGTACATAATCCTACTGCAATCGTAGAGATTATATTAAGAATCGGCTCTTTTCACATCAGTCAGAGTACATGCTATCTGCGATGCATTGTCACTACAAAAAGCAGACATTTGCACCAGGCGACATAATTAGTTATCTAAGCATCTTACAGGACTAGAATTTTGAATCGACGACCATCTGCTCTGACATACCTACTAGAGGCCAAGATAGATTTTGAAAACCTTTTGTTATCATTATCGAGAGTTGTGAAGAATGGAAGTCTAACAGATCCGCACTTCTTGAATCTGTATCCTGATGTACAGGCGGCTCAAACGCCAATTTGAGAAGCTGGCTGTGACTTCAGACTCCGCTTTTCTAAGGCGATACGAAAGTAGGAAGCAAACGGAAGCTAGTAGCGATGCCTGATAAATCTTCGAAAAGAAATTATTTTCAGCCAACCAACTTCATTTATTAACTTAATTTGACATTTTGATGCGAACAATAAATTGTTTCAAGAATATTTAAAGAGTTTTTAGAATATTTTAAAACAAACAAATAAATGCAGCGCATGCGGCAATGGCTTTACTCGCGGACTGAAATCCGATAACAGGCGGACAAATTTAATTCGAATTCGCATTGGTGGAGGATACCATTTTCTTATTTCCGAATTTCATGACTTTCGAATCGCATTCCAGGATAACCCCGTGGGTCATTCAGTCACAGGTTTTTTACGCAACGATGACATCTATAGAAGAATGCTCCGAAGGTTGTATATCTCCATCTTTACAATAATATTGTGAATGACTATGCATGCCATAATTATATGATTTGCCAAAGTTAACCTTCGTATATCAATATAATGTACAATTTTATATTTTATTTTTAAATTCCATATGCTTTCACTACAAATACACGAGTTGAGCTCAAACTAGAATTGAAATTTTTCTGTTCTCTTGTTAAGAAATCATTATCCCTGTAAGGTTGGTTTCCAAAGGACAGGCAGAATCACCTGCTAAATGGTAATCCACAGGTATTGTAGTTTATATTGGGTGCATGACGAGTTGGTGCTGTTATGATTTTGTGGTACTTTTCTTCAACACAAATTATGTTTTTTTAAATAAATCCAACGCAATCAAGCACAGATTAAGGTATTTACACTAAAAATACGCATAATAGTGTAAATCTTACAAATTTTTTAAAATTTTAAAAATCTCACGTGAGATTGGGGGCAGGGGTCGAGCTAAATCTCACGACATCTCACAAAGGGGGAGGGGGGTCGAAAAATCGCCAAAATCACCTCACGTAATTTATGGATGCCCCCTAAGCATCAAATTTTAGTGAAAAAGGAATTGTTTCCAGTCTCAAATTTTTTTCAATATGTTAGTTACATCGAATACTATACGAAATGGACTTTTTCTCTTGCAACCGCTACGTAAATTATGGGCCTTTTTGTAAAAAATCTACCATTTTGGTCGTTCTTTCTAAATATCGATGAGAATTTATCGGTATGTGTAGGTCCAAAAAAAGCGAAAAAAATTGAGGCTGTTCATTATGACATTACCTATCAGCGGTTACAAAATGAAATTTTAATCTGCACACATTACCTCAAAGAAAATTGAAAACTGAAGAAACTGCTAAATTTTGGTTTTTTGGTTACAACTTTGGATGTTTTAAGGAAAAATTGATGTAATTTTCAGAAATTTTACTTTATAATGTTGACAATAACTCTTTAAACTCAAAATATCCACCACAACTCTCAAAAATTAACTTCAAATCTGAAAATTTATTGCCCAATAACTTTTGTGCATTGCATCGTATTAGATTCCTTTTTAATTTAAGTGTAGGTTTTTTATGCACTTTATGATGGTGAACAAGAAAAAATGTTTAAACTTGAAAAAAGTGGAAAAAATCGAATCGAAAATCATGAATTTTTGTATTTTTTCGTCAATTTTCTTCAAAACTTCCACTTTTTTTTTGATAAAACTCTTTTTGTTTGTATTGACACAAAAAATTTAGTTTTATCAAAAAAAAGTGGAATTTTTGAAGAAAATTGACGAAAAATTACACGGTACATTTTTAGCAGAATCACCGTGTCTAGAAACACCGTAACGCTCGATTTACATATGGAGACACTGCACCCGACTCCGCTAATCTATCCTATCTCTCTATCCTCCGAGCTAAGCTTAGTACTAGACATTGCACTATGCCGTGTGCGACATGACATGACGGACTAGTAGTACAAAGGGTCTGATCATGGTTAGCTTTCTATAAAACTGACATTTGTCAGGAAAAACGCCTTCAGGCGTATCACAGTTGGCGTTTGAAGAGACAAAGCTGCGTTTTTCACGACTGTCAAGTGACTAGATTGATTAAATATTTTTTAAATAGATTGAATAAATAATGTAATTTTATAAATTTTTTAATAATTATCAGAAATGTCTAAAAACTTTCAAGCGACAACAAAGATAAGGTTTTGTCGAAAACTGTCATGTCGCTGCATTCGCCTATTATGATACGAAAAATGAGAACGATAAACGGCGCTGTCATTTTTTCAACTCGCCAGCCATAATAAGGCCAAAAGGGTGACACCTGAGCTTACGCTATCAGATAAAAAAAGGGTCGTTTTTCTAATTTGCAAAAAAGTTCGGTCGGTTTTAGTCGTTTGGTTATGTTTTGTTTTTGTTTTTTTATTTGGGTCAATTTTGTTTTTTAAACTGCGAGTGCTTTTGGGGGGTCATGACCCCCGTGACCCCCCCCTTAAATCCGCGCCTGGATTTGGCAGAATGCGTCATAAGAAAATTTAGTCACATGCTTCATCATTTAGTTGATAGTATTAAAGACAATATGAACCGTTTTTCTCCTTTACTAGATAAGGATAGTTTGTACAATGTCTCAACTGGTCAAGCAGTTGATGATGAAATAGTCAATGTTTCACTAAACGTATTGCCTAGTCAGAGGGAGCAATACATAAGAGAATGTCATTATGACAGTCAAAGATTTGAAAAGTCAGGAAAAAAAGTCAATTTTGAGAAGGCGCACACACACTAGCACCCTTTATCCGGATTATGTCGTCAGAATGACGTAGACTCATACAATCAAGGTAGAAGAACGGGAATTAGAAGTAGTAATATCATTTACCTAGCTTGGGTCAATATGTAGTATGGAACCAGAAATACGCGCACGGCTGCTAAAAGGGAACAAAGCCTACTATAGTCTGTCAAATCTCTTCAAATCCTAGCATCTGACCAGAACATCTAAACGTTTACTATATAAGGCGATGGTCTTACCGGTTCTCACATATGCCTCCGAGACATGGCTGCTTAGCAGAAACGTTCTAACCTCTTAGCCATGTTAGAGGAAAATCATTCGGAAAATTATTGGCCCCTTATGTGAGGAAGGACGATTCCGGAGGCTCTACAATGACGAGATCTACGAGGGTTATCGCGACATAGATGTTGTGAAGAAAATAAAGCTCGGTAGGCTCCGGTGGGCAGGGCAACTAGCTCGTATGATTGAAGATGAGCCTGCTCGAAAAGTTCTCTGCGGTAAGACCTATGGGGTGCGACAGTGAGGGAGACCCAACCTCCGCTGGAAGGATGGCAAAGACCAGGACGCCCAGAACTCAGGGATGACAAACTGGATGGCATCGGCTCAGAGGAGAGGTGGAGAGCACAGTTGCGAGAAGCCAGGACCGGATCCCGGATGTAAAGGCATTGAAGAAGAATAAGTATCTTAATACATTAAAAAAATAGGTAAAAAAACTTTTAAGTTAAATGGTTTTATTTGAAATCATAAGCTGTACCAAAAACTAGAAAATAATTAGAACACAAACATGGACCTTCTTGAGATTCCGACGTCTGGTAAGAAATCATGCAATAGTAGCCGTGCTGTTTTCTTATGTCGTATTCCAAGGTACCCTTTGTGTCGCTGCGTCAACGGATTAAGTAATATTCTGGGACTTTTAACAGACTAAAATAAAAACATGGGGCGCATAAAAACCTGTATAACCACTGTATAATTAAATAAGAACGACTTGTCTAGAAGAATGTGTTTCCAAGCCCACCAATATATTTCAAATGCGCCCCATGTTTTTATTTTAGTCTGTTAAAAGTCCCAGAATATTACTTAATCCGTTGACGAATCAAAAACTGGCCTGCTTTTCATTGCTAGGGCGATTCGAACATGGCCGACGGTACCGCTGGAGACTCTACTCAATTATCTACCGCTCCATGTTGAAGTGGTACAAACCCTGCACTAAGGCTATGATTAAATAGCAACCTAGGCGATGGTTTTCAGAGGAAATATTCTACAACTGTCAGCACACAAGTTTTAGCCTCCTTCCATGAACACACAAGGAAGTTTAAATTGAGTTTTCCCTAGAATATTTCAGGGTTGGCTCGTTTGGTACATGGATGGCTCCAAGCCAGAGATACATAGGCGTAGGTTTACCAGAAACAAAATCCAGAGATTTAGTAGAGCTTTCATATACGCTATGCTATATTGGCATGCTCCTATGAAAGCTTATAAAGGGCCTACGCCAACAAGCTGATGTTTATCCCACTGACACCCAATTAGAAGAGCGACAAATTAGTTTAAGTCACCCTTAAGGCGATAGCCCAAGCACGACTTTATTCGCGTTTACACGCGTCAAAGCGTTTACGCGCATCAAAGCGTTGACGCGCTTTGACGTCGATATTTGATTGTGTGTAATTCAAATCGAGCTGTCCCATTCACGACTTTGCGGCGTCAGCGGCGTCAAGCGACGGCAAAAGTCGACTTTCAACTTTTCGCGCGTTGGCAGGCGTTGAAAATTGCAAAACTGTCAAACTGTCGAAATTAAAACTTTATAAAGACAAAAATCCATACATGAATTTAAATCAAAGCAACCTTTTTGAAGTCCTGACGCTATGAATGAACCTTCAACGGACGTCAACGCGCATGAAGCGCCTGCCGCGTATAACGCATCGTCGGCACTGGGCCTTCACCTTTATGTGGACACGAGTCATCAGGTCTGCGCAGGCAATGAAAAGTCGGACATCTTGCCCAGAAAGGACTCTGGTACAATTTTCATCGGTCCGGAACCGACTATTGGGATCCCACCAGTTTAGTGAAAAGTGCCCTGCACGATCCGACTCTGATCAAATACGCCGATCCCTGGGAGTCCACACCTGGTCTAGTGAGATTCAATCGATCAAGCATTCAGGGCTAAAAATCTGGCATAGTGGAGCTGTTAATGGTGCTATATGTATACGTTGCGATCGCTGTACTCCTTGGACTCAATACTGCCTGGGAATGTCGAATGGGGATCAAATTCCCCGAAATAAAATAAAAAAAACTTTTTACGGGCGTATTTCAAATAATAAATTCCGGATTTTATATAGTGTAAGTTGGGACCCGGCGCGCTTATGCTGCTCCCATAAGCCAATACTAGTAAACAAGTGATATGAATTTTAATATACAGTAGGAGAGTTTGAAAAATGGCAATTTTTTGGTATTTTTGAATACAAATAACAAAATGTGAAACTATTAGGGATCTGACATTTTGATCGAGACAATAAAAACAATCCATTGACATGGCATTTTTCGAGATATGAATTTTCATACACAGATAAAGTGTCTCAATGAACCGCTTATTTTCTGTATTTTGGATAGCTCGGACCCGGTGCGCCTCGCTGCACCCAACGTTTAAACATTTAAAATCAATCCAAACCTTCAAAATTCAAGTCTTCTTAACCATTAGCGAAAAACCAACTATTCCTATTAAAGTTGGAGTCATTAGATTCAAAATGCATTTATTTGAAGTATGACCAAAATTAACTGTGTATTCTTTTAAAACAAAGAACTTTAAAACAGTTAAAAGCAATGCAAATAGCAGGACCCAGCACTCGAAATTCGAGGGCCATTTTGTATAGCTTTTTTTAATTTAAATCTAGAAGTCTTCAATAACAAAATTTTTCGAGAACAATAAAACAAAATTGAAAAATGAAACAAATATTTTATAGTAGGAAAAAGCAATGCCAAAAAACCAACTTTTATTTTCTCTTATATTGCGAAATTGTGTTCGTCAAAACATGTGAAATTAATGCAAATATTGAAAATCAAACTATTCGCAATATCTAAGGAAAAAACCAATACTTATTTCTGTAAAATTTGGAGACATTAGATTCAATATGCTTTCATATTAAGTATGACCAAAATTACCTATGTATGTATTCTTTTACAAAACTTGCTGGTAAACTATGTTTTTGGTTTTGTTTTCCGGCGCGTAAATAAACAAAGATGATGCCTTTCCGACTCGCTGCAGCCAACCTTAAGACATTTAAAATTAATCCAAATCTTCAAAATTCAACTCTTCAACAAATATTTATAACCAGTAACGAAAAACCAATTATTCCTATAAAAGTTCGAGAGTTTCGATATTGATATGTCTTAGCAAGACCGGCGCAACTACAGGCCTGGAAGCAGCCGGCCCGACTAACACTTACCCCGTTTATGACTAGGTTCAACCTAGGTTCAACCCAGGTTGAACCCAGTCATAAACGGGGATCGAGTTGAAACTGGGTCCATTCAACCCAACTCAGCTCTCCTACCTGGGTCGAGTTGTATTTCGCCTCATAAACGCGTGTTGAGTTGAAATTGGGTTGAAGTGACATTTGTTTTGTTTGTTTACTATCCGTGAAGTCTGCCTTCGGCGTTAGTTTTGTGTTCGGTGTTTTTGTAGCACGTTAATTATTTTATATTAACTATATATGTAAAAACAGAGGAAATTTAATTTTGACAATGGTTAAAAGAAATGTTTGGGAGCATCAGGAAACAAAAACTATGTTAGAAATAATGCGGGAACAAAATTCCCTTCGCCATTTTGATGGAAACCTGTATAGAAAGTCAGAAATATAGAAAAAGAATTAACAAAAAGAGGTTATGTTTTGATGGCAGTTCAACCCGATTTTAACCCAAAGTGAACTCAACTCGGAATCATATACGGTGGTCGAAATTTCAACTCAACCTCGACTCAACTTTTCAACCTAATCATAAACGGGGTAACTAACATAGCTGAAGGCGAGCCTAAAATCTTCTGACAGCTGTAGAATTAACATGGCCGAAGCCGTACGAAGCAATTTTTTAACTTTGTTTTTGCACTAAAAAGTGGTAAAATATTGTATATTATCACTTTTTGGTGCACATGGATTATCAGTGATTAGTGCTTTAATGATTTAATAAAACAAATTAAAAAGAAGTTTTGTTTACATTCGCGGTGGTTTTTTCGTGTTAATTCAGGGAAAAAATGTTGAATTTGTGTAGTAATCAGTGGCGGATTTCCATATTTGGCGCCCTAAGCAATTTTCGGAGTTCGCCCCCACCCCTCCTCCCTGGATTAGTTAAATCAGATACAATTACCAAGCTCGCTAACGCGTCCCATCGATCTTGAGATATCTGTGATTTCATCCGCTTGAAAGACGAGAAAGACCGTTCTGCACTCGCATTTGCGACCGGTGTACAAACAAACATTCGCAAAGCGATTTCTATGTTTGGGAAAACCTCTTGCATTTCACTATCTTTTAGATATTGCAATAATTTACCGAGGCGCATGTGCTCCTTATCAAAATTGGTATTATCGCAGTGGGTTTTGAAATGCAAACACTCGTCAACAAAAGACTCTTCTAAATCTTTCTGCGCTTTCACGAATTTCGTCAGGATTCAATCGTCGGAGTTCTAACAAAACAAAATATTTTTCATGAATATGTTCATACGCTTCACCCCTACGTTTCAATTCGCATATCAGTTTGTCTAAAATCACGTATAATGTATTAAATTTAAAATCCTTCCTAGCTGTAAAAACAGTTTCATTATCATGGGTTTCGTCGAATGGAACTGTTCTCTTTCTTTTTCGAGAGTGCTTGGTACTCCTTAACAAAAGCAATTTGTAGCGGTTTCTTTTCGTACGAATCGAATTCATCTCGCATAGACTTCAAAAAGTCACTCAAACTTTTGAACAGTTTGCACATTTCAGGTACTACTGAGCATTAGAAAGGCGTTTTTGAGTGACTTTTTAAAATAAACGTTTCTCAGCTCCTTTATGAGATATCATTATACAGCTTTTTTTAAAAGAGTAAAAAAGAATATTGTTTTTCAAATTTTGATAAAGAGTATAAATTATAGGTGGCGCCAAAGTAGAGTCTTCGAAAAAATTGTTGTTCTGCGGCCGACAGTTAATCTCTGGATTGGCTGGTCTAAAACAAATAAACCAAAAAGATACTTAAAAAGGAAGGTCTTACACAGGACAATTTACCTCATTTAACGAAAAATCGATAAAAACAAAAAAATGGGAAAGGAAAGAAAAAAAGTACAAAAATGGACCCTGTTTTTGACCGTTTTAAGCTTGCTAAAAATTTGTTTATAATTTTTTTTATCAAAATTAAATTCTCCTAAAAAATATGTCAATTAATAAAACACAGCAAGGTTTTTCAAAATCGGCCTAGCCAATCCGGAGATTAACTGTCGGCCGCAGAACAACGAGGACTCTACTTTGGCGCCACCTATAATTTACACTCGTTATCAAAATTTGAAAAAAAATATCCTTTTTTACTCTATAAATATTAAATACTCTTTAAAAAAAACTGTATAATGATATCTCATAAAGGAGCTGAGATATGTTTTTTTAAAAAAGTCACCCAAAAACGCCTTTCTAATGTTCAGTAGTACCTTCAGCTATGTTCTAATTTATTAATTTTGTTTAATCGTTCCAGAATAGGGTTCCAAACGTACAGCATAAAAGCTGCTTCTATTTTATGCAATTTGTCAATAAGACCTTTCGCTTCGCATTTCGTTTCTGGTTTCTGATTCGGATCGACTTGCAAGCGTTCTAATGCACCTACTACTTTGGAAAATGATCCATTCAAGCTTGAAACAACATCGTGACGTGCCAACCACCTTGTATCTGAAATGCGTTTGAGAGTGTGAGAATTTTCACCTAAACATTTTGTTAGAATGTTCCAACGATAAGTAGATGCAGAAAAAAAGTGTACAAATGATTTACAATATGAAAAAAGAAATACGCCTCTTGACGACGAAATAGGTTCCATGAAAATCGAGAACCACAATGAACGATTTGAGGTTAGGGCATTTGATTAGAAATCTATGCCGTGTTTTTTTAATGAACTATATAGTTCTTCGATCGAGTTCATTAAAAAAACGGGAAATTATACTAAGCGCCATCTTCAGTGCTTTAAATATATTAAAATTAAACGGAAGTTGCGTGTCAGTTAACAACTGTTACACGAATTCCCCTCTAGAAAATAATAAATAAGTTTCTAAAACATAAATTATTTATTTCCTCATG
Source organism: Thereva nobilitata (assembly GCA_963855945.1). NCBI lineage: Eukaryota > Metazoa > Arthropoda > Insecta > Diptera > Therevidae > Thereva > Thereva nobilitata. The sequence goes on from OY979695.1 coordinate 51,728,370, forward strand.
CCTACAAATATGCTCTCGTCACTTCCCTGTGGTTTTTATTTTAAATGACTTTTTCCGACAGCCGGTAAGTATGCTACATTCCGAAAAGAAAGGGAAATTTTGAAATTTCCCAAAACGTGAATAAAGACCTCGATAAAACCTGGGTTTTCAGATTTGTATGGGGAGGAACTATATAGAAAACGAAATGGCGGGAGCATTTGAAAGCGCACACACTTTAATAACTTATATTTTCTTTGAAGAAAATATTTTGTCTTTTTTTTATTTAATTTTTTTATTAATCAATTGTTTTTATCTCATTAAAAAAATGATGAATTTCATTTTCTTCCGCCCCCAAAAATTTGCCGCCCTAAGCATGTGCTTGCTTTGCTTCTAGAGAAATCCGCCACTGGTAGTAATATAATAAAAAGTGCTTTTTAAGTGATTAAAGACTATTATAGAATAGTTTTTAAAAACATAAGTGCAGAAAAATGTGAAGGAAAAGTGAAAAAGTTATTGTTATTCATGTTGTATGGTAGTACTTGCACTTATGTTTTTAATAACTCTTCTATAATAAATTTTAACTACTTTAAATTCACTTTTAATTCCATTACTACACAAATTCAACATTATTTCCCTAAATTAACACGAAAAAACCACCGCTAATGTAAACAAAAATGGTCACCTAATCAATTAACACTCTTAAAATACACTTAACCACTCATTTTTTTTTTAATTTATGGACTCAGATCACTAAATAACTTATCACTGATAATCCGTGTGCAGTAAAAAGTGATAAAATACAATATTTTACCACTCTTTATTGCAAAAACCAAATTAAAAAATTGCTTCATACGGCTTCGGCCATCTTAATTCAACACCTGTCAGACGATTTTGGCCCGGCACAGACACAACCAAAAAGTCTGCTTCCAGGCCTGTAGTTACGATGCTCTTGTCTTCAGTCATGCCGTTCTTGTATTTTTCCCACAAAACCGATGGTTCTGTTGGGTATCATGTCGTCAATATAATTGCGAACAGATGACGAATGTTATTCGGCGTGGATGCAAATTCTGCATCAGTAAGTGTCAGATCCCAATGATTGTCGTCTTCCCAACATGCATCTTGAAATGTATTGAATATTTGACCATTGACTGCATTGACTGAAAAATTCGAAAGACGTTGGTCCTAGAACATTCAGCAACTACAAACGCAAAAACAAACATTCACGTTGTTTTGGATGTACTGTGTAAAGTCGTCCCAATGTCTTTGCTTTCAATACGCGTGCAATAGTTGGATGTGGTTCGCCTTGTCTACGTGGCTTCCTTTTTTTCCTGATTTGTTCCATGTATAATAGCGAGGGACGTCGGTATATATAACAATGTTGTTACGAATTGACCGAAAATATCAGGTTTTTGGTACAGTGTTAAAAATTCAGTAAGTGTAGTTTTCAAGATGTACCGCAATCTGAGGCATAATGCAAAAACTCGACATTTATATATTTTCTTATTCACACTTTATTTAATCTCACCAATTAAAAGCTTTTACGCATTTTACGGTAGAAGTATATAAAGAACAATGGATGCTAATATTTTACAGGTTTCCCAATGTTCACAAATATTTTTATTTTGTATATAAATTATATGTTTCTTAACTGGTGTGTTTTTGCGGCCTACGGTAGTTATAGTATACAGTCCATAGTACATAGTATATAGTACTGTACACTCAGTACACTCAGTACACTCAATACACTAATTTATACGTTGTCACTCGTAAAAATCGGAGAGCTTTTTTAAAGCTAACGGTTTTTTATTTGTACATGACAATTAAAATTAAATATTTTTTCGCCCCGCCAACTTAAATATAATCAGTGAAACATTGAAATTCTCTATATTTCCACAACAGCTTCACTTATCTGGTCCAAAATTATCCTATCTTTCAATCTGGAACCAACCCTACACATTCCCAAATTTTCATTTAAATCTGTTGGGCGGTTTCGGAGATTAGCGTGTACAAACATTGTGACACGTAGTTTTTATATGTTAAGATGTAGGATCTCAATAGCAGGAACTGTTTCTTAGTCCCAGAAGTTATTAATATCTTGAAATTGTTTTGTTATAAACTATGCTGGGCTATAACAGGTGTTGCTGTAGCAATTTTTATATTTTTTATACTTCGTTTTTAAGTTCACATTATATTGTAGTTACTGTTTTAAGATTGCTTCATGCCCAATCAAACTTATGACTTATGATGTGCAAACATACATATATCATTGCATACAATAAAAAATGTTTACTAAATTTAAGATCCACATTAAAGTCCCAAAGGAGTAACATAAACTAGATTAAAATACATCAAAAAACAAGATTGAATTTAAATGTCATCATTGTAAAAACGAAAATTTCTATAGAATTGATTAAGTTAACTTCTTCCCCATAAAAATCACATACATACATACATATAAAGTTTCCACAAGGGCTTTCCTAAGAAAATTGCTTCCTATAGAGAAGAAAGTTAACTTCCAAGGAACTCTCAAATCACAGACCGAAGCCATTGAACTCGGGTCCCAAATACATATTTATACCCCAATAACTTCGGAATTATCACACCCTATTTATATTTTCCCCCATTTAACATCACCAGCAAAATATGATAAGGTATTACAAATTTCCTGTTCAACGATCTCCCATCGGTTGGTAATTGTCAAAATTACGATTTGATGGTTACCATAAGGTCATCACACAGTGGACATACCAACGCCTAGTGCCACCACTGATTACTGGATAATGTTTCAATAAACAAAGCCAACCCTAAACAGATATGCGCTCAGCTTGCTCCTAGTACTCGGAACCAATTTACGCTCGTAAAACGCTGGGCGTTAACCATAATTAGCAATTTAGTAATAACCGCTAAAAGCAATGAAACTTGATGACCTTCAGCACCAGGGAAAGGAGATAACGTAGATTTTGGGCGCTGCTCTGGCGGAATATCTCTCTTGAATAAGTGTTGAAATTCAATACCCGGGCGCGGACCAGATAATAATGGACAGAAATGCCTCAATTTCACAAGAGATGGAATATGGCTCGATACGATAGAAGCCAGCATCTGGTTGCGAGTTTAATTTGCTGTAAATGGTTAAGTGGGCAAAGTCCCGAGTATCCTTCAGGTAAGTGCTTAACTACCGGCATAATTCTCCTATTTTCGCTACTACTCCGGAAAATGAATGCCGCAGCCTTGTATGTGTGTGTATATGTGTGTGACTCGAGAGCAAGCGACTTATACATTTCATACCTGATGGGAGTTATAAGATCTCCTTTCATTCCTTCCATAAAGGACAACCCGGCGAAAGAACAAAAAACCTGGAGGAAAAGGAGCTTTCTTTTTTTGAAAAAAAAAATCACTTAGAAATTCATAAATTAAAAAATTGCCAAGTCATTCACCGTCGCTGACAGAGAACTATTTTGTCTCTTAGTTTGCGTTTTTAATTTTTTTTGTATTTGGGAGAAATTTTCGTAAAACTTTAATGAATGCCACTTTGTCCACAATAAAGAACTAGGGCGTTTCAGGCAACTTGTTTCTACCTAGGCACTATATACCGAGGAGCTGAATGGTTAAGGATTATGAGCGGAACAGACCGAAAGCCGCTTTCGCTCCTGATGGACGATTTTACAATCGCTGTTTGCCAGTGGTATTAGCTTAGCAAAAGTTTAACGAACTTTATGCAATGGGAAAAATTTTCGTTTCAAAGTCTCTAATTAAGTTGAAAGTTCAAATGTAGTTGTATGCGTGTTGTATTGTGTATGTGTGCACAACCATATTTGCGAGTGCTCTTAGGAAACACACATTTCAAAAAAAAAAAACAAACACGAAGAAAAAAATTTAATCAACATCTGCGGTGTGTAAGTTATGAAATTCCATGAATGTTATGTCGAAGCTGGAAAAATGAATTTTCCCTTTTCGCATGGTCTGGCTTTATTGCAGAACCAGAGCCTTGCCCTTCCGCAGTGAATCTTTTGATGCAACTTTGTGCTCCAAACTTCAAATGGAAATTTTCATTCGTTTTAATTTAAATTTTTTATCCTTTTACATATTTTCATATTTATTTAACTATTTTTATCATGACCATTTTTTATATTAAATTATTTTAGTTAGATTCGTCGACGCCCTGGAAATATTCGGAATGCAAAGTTAACATTTTCTTTTTCGTAATTGTGGTTTGTTTTTTGTGGTTAATTTAATTTACAAATTGTGACTGTACAATTCTTTAGTGTGTCTTTTTTAATGAGGAATAGCTCCACTAACTAGTGACCCAATTCCATTTCCTTCGCCTGGTTTGGTCGTCTGATGGAACTGGGTTGGCCACACCTTGCGGCGCGAAAACAAGAATCTAGCCAAACAGGCCCTTGATTGGAATCCGCAAGGATGCCGTCGAGTTGGAAGACCTACAATAACGTGGAGGAGAACCTGGTCAGAGCTGAGAGCTGTCGCGCAAAACAGAGTCCGCTGGAAGGCAACTGTTTCCGCCCTATGTCCCATAAAGGTGCTGATAGACGATGAGAATATTCTCAAAATAAATTTTGGTATTCTCATGAGAATATTCTCATGGCTGTTTACACGAGCAATGGTATTTGCTCCAGCGAGAATAAATATCGTTCTCATGGTGGCAGTTATCATAAGAATATTCTCATGAATTCTCATGTGCGTTTACACGATGAGAATAAAAGCTGTGGCTTGAGAATAATTTTTCTTCTCGCACCGCCAGTTGTTTGTTATTTTCATTTGTATTTGCCAAAAAGACGAAAATTAATGTTGGGATTTTGTGTGAGTTTTTTTGTATCACGCACATTTCTTTCAAAATATGACCTTGATTATGTTTACAATGGAGCAAATCGGCTCTATTCACCATCTTTAGGCAAGGCTTTTACGAACTGTTTCATTAAACCCAGTTTAATGTGAAGAGGTGTCAGAAGGACCTTTTTTTGATTTACTCAAGTTTTATGCCAAATGTTCTTCTCTCCAGGTGTTAAGATTTTCCTTGCAGCCCAATATTTTGGGGACCAGTGTTGATCCCTTGCTCTGCTGTCCCACTCACATATAAAACATGGGAACTTAGTAAACCCCTTTGGTTGTCCAAGGAGCATGCAAATTACTTTCGAATCTCCACATCATCCAATCGTGAGCAGGATAGTTGAATTTCTCATATTTCGTATATTCAATAATTGTGAAAAAATGGTGGGTGATACGACTTTTTTTCTATTGTTTTCGGACTCAGCACACCCAAAAACATAAGAATCAGGCAAAACCATAAAAAAGCTTTTTCGTCGTTGGCCTGTATAATTTTCGTTTGATTTTTTCCACAGGAAACCACTTGAAAATCGCAAATGAGATCGCATGAGAACATTCGTCACATTTTTAATGGGAATATTCTCACGCCACCTATTTACACGTATGAGAAAACGATTCTCATGAGAACGCTTGAGAATAGCTCCATGAGAACAAGGACGTATTCTCATGCCTATTTACACGTGTATGAGAACGAATTTTTGTTCTCGCGAGAACATTTCCATGAGAATATTCTCATCGTCTATCAGCACCTTAAGGGATTAAAGGAGCAATTAGTAACTAGTAACGCCACACATTGCAGGCCTCAGTATCCTAGGAGTTGAAGCCCAATTACAATTAACGGGTCAGAGCGGAACAAAATAATCGGATTGAACTGCCAAATGGTTTTCTCACCATGCATTTTCCTTGCATGAACCGAGACAAGCGTGGATTCATTTTCGTTTATTTATAAATTGCTGGATTGGGGCGCAAAACACCATGGCAGAGCCCTAGAAAGACCACCACAAACTGCAATGACCATTATTAAAAATGGGAGAAGCTCTGGAACGGTATAAAGAATGTAGCAGACGAAATCCTGGAGTGCGATACCAGACGCACCAGAAACGAGTGGTTCGACGAAAGCCGCAACAAAAGTACCTACCTACAGAAGAAAAAATAAAGTGCCATCGAGGCTACCTTACCAGACCCAGGAGAGCAAAATATGGGCTTTTTAGTTCAAAAGGAAAGCCGCTGATAAAGTAGAAAATCGGGTGCCATCGTGGGAGACCTCCACGCACTTTCATTGGAATCGGAACTCAATTGACAAAATTCGTCCCCCATATTGGCGCGCCATTTTGAATTTGGCAAATTGGCACAATTGGTAAATTCAACCATATTTGGGCGACCATTTTGAATTTCGGTCATATTTCGGCGACAATTTTAAATTTCATTTTGAAAGTAAACAATAAAATTCTTTGATTCTTCATCTATGTCATCGCCATCTTCATTTTTTTACTAAATGGTCAGATTGCATTGTCACGCGAACTATACATATGTGCAAAATTTAAAGTTGATCGGTTATATGGAGGTGGGTCAAAATCAAGTTTCAAGAATTGTTTACATACTACACAAAAAATAGAGGTGAAGCTAATATAAAGCGTGTAAAAGACTCATAAATTCAAAATGGCCGCGCCAATAGGGCGAACGAATTTTTCCAATTGTATTCCTATTCCAATGAAAATCGGTATCTGGGGGATTTTAAGGTAACACATAAAGAATTTATGATCAAAACTTATAAATTTTAAATTTGGGGCCAATTTGATCCACGAATTTTGCCAAAAAAGTGTCATTTCCCGGTCAGCTGTATGTAGGTTGTTCAAGAGTTGCGAAATCGAAAAATCTTCACATCCTAGCTCCAAATGGAAGAATATTGACCATAATGTATCCTGGTAATTTCCTCTATTGTCGTGAAGTTTAAGAAGGGGCAGTGTAACGGCTAACCGAAAAGAGAAAGTTAAAATTCCCATTCACCGAGAAGTTGCATGTTCAGAGGCACCTACTTGCATACATACATAACGCAGTTCACATCTCAATATAGTACGGCTGTTCTAATTGAACCGCCAAGAAGAGGAAGGAGCATGTGTTCCAAGAAGTTTGGTTTTGAAATTAAAGTTGTTAAAAAGAAACAAATTGTTCCAATTAATCCCTTACAAATCCGAGAACGCTCGAGAAGAAATATTACAATATTTTTTATAGGTAACTCTAAATTTCCGTATGGTATCCAAAATCATTCTTTTTCCTACCGCGGACAGTGCACACATAAACTTTTTTTATTTAAAGGCGTTGCAACGCACGCGGGTTTTTTACTAGTAATAAGTAAAACAAGAAATTTCTAACTCGCTAAGTTGGGAGATTTTAATTTACTAGTTTTTTATTTAAATAAAAAAACAATGTTACGTAACGCGATATTCGAACCCCCCTCCCGCCCCTCTAACGCATCGTAACGTTTTACAATCTCCCCCTCCCCCCGAATTGCGTTACGTAATACTTGAACGCCCCCGTATCAACTAATTATTCATTCCAAAAAACTAATTTTTTTTATTCTTGGCGGTCTTCGCTGGCTCAGTATCGTGAGCCATTACAAGTGACCAGTACTGGGCCGAAGTTATCATCCAGCAGTTTTGCTGTAATGGGCCAGTCATGGGTGGTGTTATTGCGCCATTACTGGCTAACTGGCACCCAGTACTGGTCCATTACTAGGCCAATTGTTAAACCCTACATGGGTTGTACGTCCACACAATATGGTTTTCAAAAGCGCGTATGGCGATTCAAATGAGAATTGATTTTTTCTCAATGTAGATTAATCAATATTCATTAAATAATTCTCTTGTCTAAGGCCGTACGGCCAAAAGGGCGTGGGATCTAAGCCCGCGTAGTGAGGACGGACCTTTAGGCCACGTTTTTTGCAGCCAGCTCTTGGACTAAGTGCACGGCCATATAGGCCAGTCAAATTAGATTTTTTTCTTGCCAACCATAGGAGTTAATTTTTCTATGATGGTCGTAAAATATATATTTTTTTGCCTATCGATAGGGAATTAATCGAATTTCGTGAGCAAAATTGTTTTTTTCGTTTTTCCGGCCATCTTTTCGCATGTTTCCAATGAAGTAGCAATGTGCGCACAACACACAACTATTAGCACAACTCTTCCAGAACAGTTTGAGCCAAAAAGAGTTCTGTAGGTGCTGATGGCTATGAGCTATTCGAATTCGACAACAAAGGTCTTTTTTTCGAAAAAACCGTATTTTGCAAAAATTATTTATTATTTTGCAAATTTACATAAACGTTTTATTGCACTCCCCAAGGGCAACACTTTCCACGAGTTTCATTACAAAATCGTTTTTTTAGTAAAAGATATGATCATTTTAAAAAAAACGTGATTTTTAGCGTTTTTTTTGCAATTACTCCTTTATTTGTTTATTTATTGACATCTAACTAGTGTCATTTTATTAGTATGAAGAAGATCTACAAACTTTAGTTAAACCTTTTTTTTGTACAATGTGTAGTTTTCTTTTAAAACGCGAAAATCTGTTTTTGGCCCTCTTTTGACGCCATTTTGGAAACTTTCCCAAAGGCCTACGAGTGCCAAAAGTAGTTCATCGAATTCTACGGAATTTTTCATATTTTACTTTTCGGATGGCTAGGTTGGCAAAAAAACGAGGTTTTTTCGATAATTTGACTGGCCTAATAACGCAGCCATCGCACCTAGCAAGAACAGAATTTGACCATCGCACACTAAACTTATATGGTGTTATGTGCAGTGCTAGGCTAGGCAGGCTGCGTTGTGGCCGTGCACTAATAGTTATGAATTCGGGCAGAGCTTAGCTCGGCGTGACGTCACAAACTGTCATAACGAGATGAAGAAGAAGACGCAGACTTGGATTCGGACAGGCCCTAAATATACGAAGATGCAAGTTTCTGAACTAAAAGCTTTTCTTTTTCTGGTCACGGTCCCAGATTGATGCTTACAGTTAGAGCCGGAAGTGCCCGAGATAGAGGGCTAACGGGCATCCTTGTGTTGCATGCTTGAAGGACTGTCGATAACCAACGTCTGGCCCTGTCCAGACTACAAGCTAAAGGCGGCTCTACACGATGCTATGAACACCCTCCAACGTTGGACGCTTGATGGTAAGACACATCGTGTGGCTGATGCTCGAACTACGAGGGCCCAATGGCAAGCGTTCAACGTTAGTAATTAGACACGTTCGGCCGGATGTCTGCTGACTCAAATCGTTGGAAGTCAACATTCGAATGAAACGTTCACCGCATCGTGTAGAGCCGGCTTAATTCTACTGCGATACCCTATACAGTACAAATGAAGCTAGACTTCGGTGAACTTTCCAGGACTGTTTAAACCATTTGCTAAAGATTGCCAATCTCTTTATTAAGTAGCAGTTGCTTGAATATTTTAGACGCTCCAGTGAAACACCTTCAGTAATCTATTCCACTAGGTTACTCCGATAAGCTAAATTAGTTTGAGAAAAAGTCGTTGCTTTCCAGGATTAAAATTTAGATCCAGGGTTTGATTCACTCTCCAAAGAGTTATCAACAGCATCAAAACAAAATTGAACTCATAGTCCAAGAGCTAGTGACAGAATTGCAAAGTGATTTTGTAGAGGATGGGCCTTTGATATAAGGTAGATTAGGTAAAGCACAACCGATTAAAAATATTCGCCAGTTCGAGTCTACTTAAGTTTTAATTTTATGAATTTTTGAACTTGTCGATTTTTTGACCATGAAAAAAGTGATATTGCAGAGGATGGGACTTGGTATATAGGTTAATTGGGTTGGCCCCAACACATATTCCGATTCCCATCTCGTTTGGAGGTTAGGTTTGACTTTTGGGAATTTTTGAACATGTCGGTCTGATCAAGATGGACAAAGTGATATTGGAGAGGATGGGGTTTGGTATAATGGTGAGATAGGCCATCAAGAACCCTAATTCTGCTGCCCATCTCATATGCAATCACGGTTGCGATTTTGGCGGCTTTTAATTTTGTGGCCATTTTCGGTATGACCCAAGTGATTTTGTAGGAGATGGGATTTGAATATTAGGGTTCGTTACAACATCTACAATACATATCCACTTGCCCATCTCTTTCCCACTTGTAGAAACCCTTGCCATCTCCAGTTGAAGTTGAAAAACCGTAAAATCTAGTTTTATATAGCAAATTGAGTTAAAATGGATGTATATACCCCTCTAGTGGCATATTTATGTTATATATTTCAGATATTATGAGTAGTTGTGTATTGTATATGCAAACATACATTATAACCCGGCCCGCTGGGTGCGGGCGTTCAGAGTGTGCACCGCACGCGGGCGGCACTTTCAGGGGGCGGCAAACACAACAATCTCGTGATCGAACTCATTTTCATCATTTGCACCTAGGTTCTTTTTAGAATGCCATAACAATTACATGTATTGATCTCATTTAAAAATAAACCGATAAACCGAAAACGTTCAAACCACTTAAGAAGGATCGATCTCTGAAAATAGTATAATATAAGGACAGAGAATGTAAAATTAAATTCCCATGATAGAAGTCAAATTTATTCTGTAAATAAAAGTTGACATTCTAATCTGATTATAATTATTGACAAAATTTTAAAGCAGTTTGACATCTAGTTATGGAGAATTATCCATTTTTATGTGCAATAAATTCCCACGTTTAATATCATTTTTACTCGACCTTTACTTGAATATTGAATACTAATTACTCGAATGCAAGACGTCCAATGTTTTTTAAAAAATTTTATTGAATGTATGAGATATCAATAAATAACGTATTCAAATTTCAGATTTTTAATTTGAAATATGCTCCTTCAATCGATCTTCCTTAAGATAATTTTAAAGAGAATTCCATGTAGAGGAAAAACCAAATAAAAAGAAAACGAGTTTCCCATTCGCTCTGGTTGTTTAAAAGCGCAGCTTTTCAACTCATGCTGCGGGCTCCGTTTGCTTCTTAAAGCCCGGGACACACATATCCAAACCGTGTCTGCACCGCATGACAGCCGTGTGTTGGACAACACACGGAGAGAAAATAAACAAGTAAAATTTGATGCGGTGCGGCAAGGCCTTCTCAAGTACAGGCCTGGAAGCAGAGTTTGTGTTTGTGTTGGTAATAGACCCATTATCTGTCAAATACGAAGAAATTATATGGAGGAGGTAAAAGTTCGGGATATTTTGCCGTAAAAAGTCATAAAATAATATATTTAACCACTTTTTGTTGCAATAGGATTACCACTGAATAGTGCTTTAGTGATTTAATTAAGAAAATTTAAAAAAATTGAGAAGTTAAGTGTGTTTTAAGTGTGTTAAGGGGACATTCTGGTCAGAAAATCGATTTTTTTTTGCTCAATCGATAGTATAACCCTTTAAAAATAACTTATTAAAATTTCAAACCGAAATCTTGAGCGGTTTAAAAGTTACAGGTAATTAGAGAGGCATGCCTCCTGCCGCGCGCCGACTAAGCCGACGAGCCTGAGAGCAGGTGCGAGCTATGAATCGAGCGTGTGAATAGCGTTCGGTTTTATGGCCTTGAATTTAAGAATGAATTATATGAGGAAGGTATTTTTGATCTTCCTTTGTCTCCTTTTCGTTAGGAGGGGATTTAGGGGGACGGAAAATACGCATTTGGTCCATTTGAACGGTAAAATCTTTAGTAGAAACGTCGAAATGCGTTTCTAAACTTCAAAGTGAAATATCTCAGAATCAATAATTTTTCGGCGGTGGCAGCTTTTTTGAAAAAACGGTGCATGCGAATTCGATGAAACTTGGCACACTTGTTCTTTGTGATGTTGTGCAAAAAGTGGTGGAACAGATTTCGTTTATCTTTTTTTTTTAAAAAGTTATAGCAAAAAAACGGAGAAAAAAAAAGCCGAAAAATTCACATTTTTTTTCAATTGCCCGCCATTTTGTTATTTTTTTGAATTTTGAAAAAGTGTTCCACCACTTTTTGATCAATACACTTAAGTTTAATAAACTTTCGTCATTTTCCATTTTAGATCACCGGTGAAGCTAAAAACCCTGCCACCAGCAGGCCGCGCACGGCTGCACGGCCCACTTTGGACACCTGGAGGGGGGAGTTACCGGTTCCGGAGTGGCTCGATAAAATTCTACAATGTAGTCGAAGAATGAATAAAATTATTAAAAAAAACCCGGTTTTGATATCTTCAATAGTTTCCTTAAAAAAAATTCATAAAAATGAGCTATTTTTTGGGTCGACAACCCAGAATGTCCCCTTAAATGTGAAGGTGGCCAATTTTGTTTACATTCGCGGTGGTTTTTTCTTGTTTATTTAACGGAAAAATGTTGAATTTGTGTAGTAATATAATAAAAAGTGCTTTTTGAGTGATTAAAGATTATTATAGAATAGTTATTAAACACATTAAGTGCAAGTACCACCACACAACATGCATAACAATAACTTTTTCACTGTTCCTTCACATTTTTCTGCACTTATGTTTTTAATAACTATTCTATAATAATCTTTAATCACTCAAAAAGCACTTTTTATTATATTACTACACAAATTCAACATTTTTCCGCTAAATAAACAAGAAAAAACCACCGCGAATCTAAACAAAATTGGCCACCTTCACATTTAACACACTTAAAATACACTTAAACTCTCAATTTTTTTAAATTTTCTTAATTAAATCACTAAAGCACTATTCACTGGTAATCCTATTGCAACAAAAACTGGTTAAATATATTATTTTATGACTTTTTACGGCAAACTAATGCAAAAATATTCCGAACTTTACATCACGGCGTATATATGCCAACAAAAGTGACAGATTCTGGGACTACGAGCAGCTGCGTTAGTGTTAGTGAGATGGGCAACTTCCAGGCCTGCACTTGAGAAGGGCTTGGGTGCGGACATGGAGACGCGGAAATGTGGGGACTGACTGGTAAGATTTTACTTGTTTACTTTTTCTCCGTGTGTTTTCCAACACACGGCCGTCACGCTGTGCGCAAATGTGTGTCCCGGGCTTAAGCCGGCTCTTCACGATGCGGTGAACGTTTCATTCGAATATTGGCTTCCAACGTTGGAGTGATACCCATCACAGCCTGAACGTGTCCAAATACGAACGTTGGACGCTACGACATTGGACACTCGTAGTTCGAGCATCTGCCACACGATGCATCCTACCATCAAGCGTCCAACGTTGGAGAGTGTTCATAGCATCGTGTAGAGCCGGCTTTAGTTAACTTTTCCTCTAGCCGGGCGATAGTCCGACGTACAGCGTACAGGGTAATAGTACAGGATCCGTAGAAGAACGACCTTCACCGATCGAGTAACCGAATGAAATGTTTTTTTATGATAAAAAATATGCTAACAAAGTAACGATGATGGGTTGCCTTACGAAATATGTTCAAGGCTATAAATATAAATATGTTCAAGGCTATATTTATATTTATAGTTATAAGCAATTTTAACGCTAAAATTGGCTCTTTTTTGTGCCTTTTCACCTAAGCTTTGCCAAAAAGTACCAAATAAGCACCAAATAAGGCAAATTTTAACATCAAACTTGCTAATAACTTCAAAAGTAAAGGCCGTAGCGTAAAAATTGTCCAGACAATATTGATAGGAATTGTCCAAGCTTTCCAATTTTGCAAAAAAAATATCAGTTAACTAGGTATTTTTTGGAGAAAAAGTTGTTTTTAGTTGAAATTTTAGTTAAAAAAAACGAAATTTTGACTTTGACGACTCATTGCTCTGGAAGTTGGCTAGCTGGATCCTTGATTTTGACAGTTTTAGATAGGTGGGAGTATTCTACGTACATTCATGAAAATAGCTCAAAGGGTTACATAAATACAGGGTGATATGTAAACCTCTACAAAAAAAAATCAAAACGCCCTAGCTGCTAAACCGTTAAGATTTACCCCCCCCCCCCCCACCCATACGATTTTTTCTTCGTCTATCCAAAACCTATCTACAGCCGGCCGCTTTGTAAGCTTAAAGGTATACACCCTGTATAATCATCAAAATGTTTTTTTTTCCATCAACCAATTTTTCTCAATTAAACGGAAAATATTGATGGAACGGAGATGGGATTGAAAATGTAACATTTGGCAGATGCCACGAGCCTATGGTCCAAATCTTGGGTTCTACAAAATAACTTGGGTCATACCGAAAATGGCCACAAAATTAAAAGCCGCCAAAATCGCAACCGTGATTGCATATGAGATGGGCAGCTGAATAGGGGTTCTTGGTGGCCTATCTCACCATTATACCAAACCCCATCCTCTCCAATATCACTTTGTCCATCTTGATCAGACCGACATGTTCAAAAATTCCCAAAAGTCAAACCTAACCTCCAAACGAGATGGGAATCGGAATATGTGTTGGGGGCAACCCAATTAACCTATATACCAAGTCCCATCCTCTGCAATATCACTTTTTTCATGGTCAAAAAATCGACAAGTTCAAAAATTCATAAAATTAAAACTTAAGTAGACTCGAACTGGCGAATATTTTTAATCGGTTGTGCTTTACCTAATCTACCTTATATCAAAGGCCCATCCTCTACAAAATCACTTTGCAATTCTGTCACTAGCTCTTGGACTATCATCTTGCGGTCCTGCTGCGCTGCGTAGTATTCTACAAATTTCTTTCTAGAATTGACGACGTGTTTTATTCGTTTAGGAATATGTCAGCAGAACACAAGTGGCTCGCACCCATTTATCTCTCATTAAGAACTTCCAGCAAGAGGATAAATCTTTATGAAATTTTCTAAATTTATCGAATCGTTAGATACGACAAGCGCAGGCAAGAAAAAACAAAAACCCAATAAAGCTTATTTTGGAGAAGATCTGGAAATAGCAATTAGTTGTAGAGGATGGCAAAATGTTCTCAGAACGTTTATAAGGGAAATCCGTGTTAAATTAAATAAAAAGCAACAGTTGAATGAGGAGATTATCTTAAATAGTCCTCGATAAAATTAGCATATTCAAAATGCTTTCATAGGCTTTCCTCTTGGCTTCCCCTTCAAGGAGATCCATATCTTCCAAAATATTTCAGTGAGTGCCCGTTTTTCTTTATACAGGGCGTAATGTATTGCGATAGAAGGAGATAGACTGGCATAGCGCTGCAAAGTACTTTAGATCAAACAAAAGTTCTGTTTTGCACACCGACGAATTTACATAATTTGGTAGCATTTCAAAGGCAATCATACGTCAAATTTGCCTAAATACAACGAAATCAGAATCAGGATGAGTTCCAAGGACAAAAAAGCGAGGATGAGGTTGAGGATAAGCAAAGTGAACTTCAGCTTCAACTTCAGCAGCTTTTACTTACGGATCCCTAAAGAAAGATATAAGGAGAGCCTGTGAGGCTGAGAGACTCCCTCGACTTGTGTTAAACTTCTAAGAATACAATTTTCTTCAGCAGCTTATTCTTAAGATTTTGTTCGATTTGAAAAGGGGATTTTAAACGTTTTCTTACATGAGATAATATTTTACTTCCAGCGCTGAGTTTAACTTTGAGGTTTTTCTTAAGTCTCTGCGCTACGGCGTTTTCGTGTTCTTGTATGGGGAATGGGATTCTGAAAGAATCGGATTAAATGTTACAAATTTTATGAAATTCAGAATTTCACTCTTAAGATACAAATTTAAGATTATTGATTCTATATCAAAGAAGGAGCAGATTAATTTCATTTTCAAAAAAAATGGTAGAAAGGGAATAAAATCTTATTAGAATTTTAATGTGATGTAATTATGTATTTTCATTCGACATTCTGCGAAAAAATCCTTAGGCAGCGAAAATTTCTGATATTATTTTATTCTAATGCTCGTATAACAAAGATACATATCCAAATTAACAACCCTTTTTGCAGTTTTTACTAGTGAAAGCCTCACATGATTATTTTACCCTAATTAACTTTCATAGAATTACCTAAATTTGCAAAAGATTGAAATTGTTACAAATTTTCCAATAAATTACCCAAAAAAGGTTTTTAAAACTTTCAATAGATGGCTTTGAGAACGTTAAGTATGCACTGTTTTACTTACAGAAAGAATTTTACTGATTGATAATCTTTTCTATATTTGTTTATGTCAGCAGCCTGTATCGATCGCCCGAGGAGTGTCAGCTCATAACAAGAAATCGTTTCATCTACGTCAAGCCCATCTCAACTACAGGCCTGGAAGTTGCCGAGTCTACTAACACTAACGCAGCTGATGGTAGGCCCAAAATAATGACAGGTCTAGTTCAATAACATGGTCACAAATAGTTTTAACTTTATTTTTGCAGTAAAGAGTGATAAAATATTGTATTTTATCACTTTTTACTGCACATGGATTACCAATGATTAGTGCTTTAGTGATTTAATTCTGAAAATTAAAAAAAATAAATTTGTTTTAAGGGTGTTAATTGTTAAAATGACCAATCTTTTTACATTCGCGGTGGTTTTTTCGTGTTTATTTAGGGAATATGTAGCAGCACGAAGAGACACGAAAAGGTTATTAAGGAAGAAAAAACGTGACTACTTCAGAAATATAATAAGTGCGATTAAGCAAAGCTACAGTAATAAAGACGCTAGGAGTTTCTACAAAGAAGTCAACATGATTAAGAAAGGATACAAGCCCAGCTGCACCATGGTAAGAAGAGAAGATGGTACTATAGCTAGTAGTATCGAGGACATACTCGAGGTGTGGGAGAAATATTTCAGAGACTTCTTCAAAGAGAATATAAACCTAACATAGGGAGAAGCAGACAACCGTAGTACAGATGGCCCAGAAAATGATACGCCAGATCCTACAATAGAAGAAGTTGCAAACGCCTTAGCGAAACTGAAAAATCATAAGGTTCCAGGTCCAGATGGAATACCCCCGGAAATCTTAAAAATGGTGAGGAGAAGTTATGCCATGTCTTACATAAAAAAGGAGAATTGATGAGCTGCAAAAACTACAGAGCAATATCTTTATTGAGCACAGCCTACAAAGTGCTTTCACATATCTTATTTAATAGACTGAAACCTCATTTGGAAGATAAAGTAGATGATTACTAAGAGGGATTTAGAACGAATAGATCAACAACAGATCAGATTTTCATAATGAGACAAATACTGAATACTGAAAAATACTGGGAAGAAAGCATTGATAAACATCTTCTTTTTGTAGACTGTAGAAATGCTAACGACCTGCTGAATAAAAGAGAGTTGTGGAACAAGATATGTTTCCGGGTTTCCCGAAAAAATTAATAGAACTATTCAGAATGACGACCAAAGATTGTAAAACACAAGTGAGAATACGAAGATGCAACTCGATCAACTTCCCTCAAGAATCAGGCCTGCGACAAGGAGATGCGATCTCACCAATACTTTTTAACAGTGCTCTGGAACCAATAATGAGGGAAACACAGATTAATGGAGCGAATAGCATCTTCACAAGGAACATTCAGATATTAGCCTTCGCAGATGACATAGTCATAATTGGACGCAAAGCGCAAGATGTTAAGGAAACCTCTTCCAAAATTGTAGAAAGTTCAGCAAAGTTCAATCTACAAGTAAATGACACAAAAACAAAGTCTATGATAGAATCAAAACGAGGACAAGGATTAGGGCGAAGTATCAGCCTTGACGACCTTAGTGTGGAAATTGTTGAAAATTTTATCTATTTAGGGACAATGCTTACTGCAGAATATAAGATAAAGGACGACATCCATAGACGCATCGTAGCCGCAAATAAAACCTATTTCGCACTAGAAATTTCAAGACAATGCAAAGTCAGACTATATAAAACATTATTCCGCCCAGTTCTATGCTACGGGTCTGAGGCTTGGACATTGACCCAACAAACAGAAAATCAGCTTAAAATCCTCAAAAGGAAGGTCTTAAGAAGAATATTTGGTCCTGTAAGGGTTAACCAGAACGAATGGCGCATTAGAACAAACGAAGAACTTCAAGAAATGTTTGACGAAATAAATATAGCTGAATACATAAGATTGAATAGACTGCGATGGCTCGGACACGTTGTACGAGCTTCAGAAGATAGGATGCTAGCCAGGATTTTTAATGGTAGACCATCAGGAAGAAGAAGAGTAGGGCGACCAAGAAATTGGTGGATGGATGACGTGCTAACAGATATACGGAAACTTCGTGTAACAAATTGGAGAGAGCTAGCAAGACGAAGAGAGGAGTGGAAGAGGAGACTTCGAGAGGCCCGAGTCCTGCAAGGACTGTAGCGCCATTTAAGAAGAAGAAGAAGATTTAGAGAAAAATGTTAAATTTGTGTGGTAATTGAATAAAAAGTGATTAAAGATTATTATCAGGATCAGTCAATTTAGTTATGTAAGATTCGAGATCCCGATTTTTAGAGAGGGTCTTTAGAAATTTGACCTTGCCTTGGCTGAATAACGCGGACGTAGATAGTCGCAACCACGTGGAGGAAGAACATGTGGTTAGCAACAATCTTCTCTACTGCACTTCCCGGATGGTAGAAGAGCTGAGGGGCTTTACCACTCCTTGGCTTGAGGAAATATACATTGGGGAACTTGGAGACCCATCATTATGCCCAGAAGATCAACATCTTCCCCTATAATTGCGACACTATTGGGAGCCGAAGCCATTCGCACTATCAGCGTGTTTGCATCATCAGCTGCCTGCTTGGACGCGATTCTACTCCCACTGCATTTTGGCGCCAGCATGGATGTTTAAGATGTGAAAGGACATTTGGAGTTTGTGCGGCAAAGAAATTTCTCAATTATTTGTATGAACAATTATGCGTTATACGAAACATTCGGCGCTGAATAGCGGCTAAAGTATTAATGCTACAAAAAAATCTTTAAAGTAAAATTTCTACAGAATATTATAACAAACAAATTTGTTGGTTAAATTTTCGTCGAAAATGATTAGTTGACGAGATATTTGTAAAAAACCATATTTACTAAACGTTTAAAGTGTAATAAATCCATAAACATCAACTTTACAGAAAAAATTTAAAGCAAAAAATGTGGGCAACGAAATTGCGCGCAAAAAAAGTTATAATCAGTTTTGCAATAAAACGTGTAATTAAAAAGATATTGGCAAAAAACTACTTTTGAATTTACGTTTTTCGACAATTAAGGCACCATAACTCGTGCAATATTAGCCCTACGGAAAAATTGATTATAACAAAAATTATAGATAGTCGTGTGTTCTATAAGTCTTACGAAGGACTTTTTCATGTAGAATTAACCATTAACGAAATATAGTGCAAAGAAAGTAATATATAAAGTTTGAAGCACTATTTCTCCGTAGATATTGACTTTACAAAAAAAATTCTAAACAAAAAAGTTAAATCACTTATTTATCTACAAAAAATATAATACACATTTTTGTCATAAAATGCATAGTTTCTGAGATATAGAACTAAACGCGTTTCCCATTACTGTAAGTTAGCAATACGGTAGGGATGACGCCATTTTGAATTTAAGCTTATAAAAATATATAAAATCATTTGGTAGAAAAAAATCGCGTGCGGCACTTTTCGCATTACGAAGGCCTTTTTTTCGACCTACATATTTATTGGACTACTGCTGTTCATTGAGTTTAGGATCTATTAAGGAGGCAATCTTATCATAGACCAATTTTTCAAAGAGCTTAAGTATTGCTGAGAGGATGGCGATGCCCCTGTAGCTGTCCACCAAATGCTTATCACTTGATTTATGGATTGGCGCCAGAAAAGATTTCTTCCACATCGTAGGAAAAGTACCTAAAGAGAGAGACTTATTGAAGATAATGCGAAGAGGTAGTAGAAGTTGTTCGGAGCAGGACTGTAAAAAACCAGGAGGCAAATTGCCAGAACCCTGACCTTTTGTGGGGTCTAAATTATCTAAACCGGTCCTTATGTCGCACAGTGGGACAGAGTCCCAAAAAGCTGGCCAAAACCCCTAAAATGAAGATTCTATTTCGGGACTTTCTCTTTGCGGAATTTTAAGTAGGGGACCCGAGGGTCTCAGATCATCTGTCCTCGGGGTACAGGTTCGTTTTCTCGCTTTGTAGGATCAGTTCGAAAGTGGCCGTTACACGAGACGCAGCTATCGAAGTTTCTAACACATATTGTGCATTGAAAATAACTATTTGTTAAATAGTGCCAATTAGTGCTTTTGAAAAGTTTAAAAATGGATTCTGTTCATGAAGGTGAGTGGAATTAAATCGAATATGTATAATCGTAAAATATTCATTGCAGAATTATTGATATGAATTTAAATAAATCAACTTTTTTGCAAAACGCAGAGAAAAACTATTTTTTCAAATAACTTAAAGTTTATTGGTCGTCCTCGCTCGTTTTCTAAAATTTTTTTTTTCACTTGTCATAGTATAAAGAAAAAAACAAGAAGTAAATTAAAGTGCGAATTTGTGTGATACAATATGGAGATTCAATTTTTTTTCTGAAATCGCGTAAAAATCGTTGCACAGCAGGGGGTAATGAAACCGACAAAAAATTCCGAAATGGCAAGGAACCTCTTGAAAACTTTATAACAGGGGGTTTTCGAGGTCGCTGATTACGAATTTGACATTATTTTTTCAAAAAACAAAATGGCGGATCCAATATGGCGGACGACCACATGAAAAAAAGCATATTAGCGGATAAAATTCAGTACTCGGGGGTTTTCGAGGTCGCTGATTACGAATATGATATTATTTTTTCGAAAAACAAAATGGCGGATCCAATATGGCGGACAGTCACATGAAAAAATGCATATTCGCGGATGGAAATCGATACCCGGGGGTTTTCGAGGTTGCTGATTACGAATTAAATATTATTTTTAAATTTTTTTTGTATTTTCTGGGGCATATCGAGTATCGGTTTTTTCCTGCGTTTTAATGCTTTTCTTTGCTGTTAAATTGTAGTCGAAGCGACTAAATTTAACGTTTTTTTATGTTTTCAGGAATCCAAAGAGTACTTCAATTAACACGAAAAGAGATCTTCTGCCTAATTAAAGATGCTCTTTATACTGAATCTGCTGACGAATTAGCTCCCACTTTTGAGAAGCACATGACGCTCCATTTGGGATTCGCATACTTCATGACTGAAGAAATGAAGAAAAATTTTAAATACGTTATATACAAATTGCGTACTTTATGGAAAGAGGCTCGCCGGAAAGAGGAGTGGTTTTTCAACAAGAATGCGGATTGGCTGAGCGGTCAATTGATGCTATCGGAGGATGGATCTTCTCAAAGTACTGCGGAGACAAAGGCAACCGGTGGTCGACCTTCTACAAGTTTTTCGGATAGCAGTGAAAGGTCCAAAAAGCGAAAAACCGAGGAATTGAGAAAAGACCACAGCCTAGAAGAACTCTCTTATGCTACGCGGATGAGCCTACGTGCAAGTGGGAAAGTTATCAGGTATTGAAGAACGTCACAGCGGGGAGGTCGTCTAAGGCATCGTCCTACCTGTCGTCTTCTAACACAATTAAAGAAAGAACAATAACGCCGGAAGAAGCCTTTTCAGTTTTGGTAGAAGGTAGATTTTCCAAAAGTCAGTATTTAGTGGTACGATCAGGCTGTAAATTAGTTCAAAGTAAGGCGTATCCGTCATAAAATGTACTGAAAAAAGCAAAAATTGCTTGTTATCTACCGATGAAAACAATTACATGTACAGAAAGACGCGCAGCTATCGATCTTCAAGCATTGTTAGATCTCACGGTGAAACGAATCGTTTTAGCAAAAGAAAATGTTGTACAAAATAGGTCACCCGGTGATTTGCTTAAAATGAATTTAATTTGTAAATGGGGTTGCGATGGAACTTCAGGTAAGAGGGAATATAAGCAAAAATTTATGAGTGATGATGGCACATTCACAGACGCAAATATTTTTTTTACGTCATTAGTTCCATTACAACTGTTTTATCTTGATGAGAAAAACGAAAAAATTGTTGTTTGGCAAAATCCTGTGCCTTCTTCTCCGCGATATTGTCGACCAATTAAAATAGAATTCCTAAAAGAAACAGCAGATGCAACAAAAGCTGAAGTTAAATATGTGGAAGATCAAAAAAAAATCTAGTTCCATTTTCAGACATGGTTCACGGAAGATTAATAAAAGTAAATTGGAATCTTGCGTTAACCATGCTCGACGGAAAAGTGTGCAATGCATTGGCGGACAATCCAGCTACTCAACGCTGCTAACTTTGCAAAACCACGTCAAAAGATTTTAATAATCTTGACAAAATGTTAACGCTGTCAGTCAATGAAGAACATTTTAACTTTGGTCTCTCTTCGTTGCATTCGTGGATACGCTGCTTCGAGTGCTGTTTGCATTTATCTTATAAATTAGACATTAAAAAATGGCAAGCACGATCAGAGAAAGAAAAACAAAATGTAAAAGAACGAAAAACAGCCACTCAAGAGTCTTTTAGTAAAAACCTTGGTCTAATTGTCGACAAACCAAAGCCAGGATTCGGGAGCACGAATGATGGTAACACTGCTCGTCGCTTTTTTGAAAATGCCAAAATTTCATCCGAAATAACTGGAGTAGACCTTCGTTTGATTACCAGATTTCATTCCATTTTACAAGTTGTTTCATCAGGACGCGAAATTAATATTCGAAAATTTAGAGATTACGCTTGGGAAACTGCGAAACTATTTGTTGAATTGTACCCATGGTTCTTCATGCCACCATCAGTTCATAAACTGCTCATTCATGGCCGAGAAATCATTGCTTCGGCTTTGCTTCCAATCGGTCAGATGTCTGAAGAAGCCCAGGAAAGTTGCAATAAATATATTAAAAAATTTCGTCAAGACTTCTCGCGCAAAAGCAGCCGTTCTTTGACAATGAGAGATGTATTTTGCCGCCTTTTAATTAGTTCTGATCCTTACATTTCAAGCGCAAGAAAACTTCCAAAAACTAAAAGAAAACAAATGTCGTCTGATGCTAAAGATTTAGTTGTATCCGATGACAGTGACACTGACGATGAAACTGATATGTCTACTTTAGAATCCGACATCGATTTATGTGATAGCGATAGCGAATAGATAGAGCCTATGTGTTAAAAATAAAAATGTAAATTATAAACTGAATTATTATTTTGTATTTATTTGTACCTATTCCTTGTGTACAATACTATTTTTATGCTTCTGAAATTTTTTTAATACGATGAAATTGTATTAAAACTAAAAATATCAATTTTTTATATGACTGTCCGCCATATCGGATCCGCCATTTTGTTTTTTGAAAAAATAATGTCAAATTCGTAATCAGCGACCTCGAAAACCCCCGGGTACAGAATTTCATCCGCGAATATGCATTTTTTCATGTGGTCGTCCGCCATATTGGATCCTCCATCTTGTTTTTTGAAAAAATAATGTCAAATTCGTAATCAGCGACCTCGAAAACCCGCAAGTAAGAAATTTCAAAGCGATTATTGCACGTTTTGAGGTTTTGGCCAGCTTTTTGGGATTCTGTCCCACTGTGTGTCGTCGATGGAAAGAAGCAATTAAGACAGAGTCTTCGCTACTAGTAAGATCAGTGTGCGATGTTTCATACCTGGAGCAGAAGACATCACTGAACCTGTTAGCAAACATATTACATATTACTTGGGCGCACGAGGAGTGAAGCTGGTGACATATCCAAGCGTACATGCGTTGCATTTGTTGACAGATAATATAGAAGTGTTTGTATTCAAATGCAACCTGACGAAATATTCCGTGAATGTTCCGCATGCCACGCAAATGTCGGGCTACTTTCAACTTTTTCTGCATTGCCGCATTCGACATAGGACACACAAGCATACACAACAAACACATGCGACTCGCTACTCAGATTTTTGGGCTATCTGTGAGAGCCGGGACGGAGCGCAACCATGCAATTATGTGTCAGTGGTAGTGGTGGGCGAAATGGCTCTTTTCAGTGAACTGGTTCGTTTGGTTCCGCTCACTAAAAAGAACCATTCAAAAGATCCGTTCATTCGGTTCATTTGGCTTATTTGTCGTAAATTTGGTGAAAACATGGAGTGCCCTTAAATACAATTACAAACACACATACAGTTCAATACAAAACTAGACAGGCCATGCACCCACGTTTGAAAAAATTTGCTACTGATAAGAATTAATGAATTTCCTAATAAAATCAAACTTCCAGTTCGAACTAATTCACTCCCCTTAAGATATACTATATTCTATTAAAATAAATTAAAAACAATCTCCTCTTAAAATCTCTTTTCCGTTACATTTTATAAATAATCCTCCTACACTCGAATAATACGAGTGAAATTCTAATTAGAACCTTTCCTAAATCTTAAATGTTCTTCATAAAACTTTTTTAACTCTCATATATGTATTTCAAAATGTCTATTTCCAATTGGAATTGCTTAGAGAGAAATTGCAACTCACATCTTATATATCATCAATACAAGCAAAACAAGTTCTCTGAGAAATATATCGCACCCCTTATGTATTCATTGTGATTCATTCATTCGCTCTTTTTTCAGATCATTCAAAAGTTCAGGTCATTTCATTAGAGACCCCTACATTTGGTTCTTCGTTCATGATTCATAACACAGTTCAGTATCACTGAACCAGTGCAGTACCATTGAACGAGTGAACGGAACATGTACTACTTAGTGAACCAGTTCATTTGGCTCAGTACACTGTTCCGTTCAGTACGAACGGATCATTCGCGAACGACACAGCACTAGTCAGTGGAAAATCTCCGCATATCAGGGAGCCGCTGAATACAATGCACGTACGCTTGTATATGTCAGCAGCTTGAGAGCTACCATTTGTCATGGTTGACGGATAACCTGCGGTTTTTCGTTTAATATTAACGAAGTTAAAGAATTTTTTTTGATCATTTATAATATTTTCATCAATCGCATTAATATAAGACGACTAGGCCTCACGCGACCTAAGAGAAAATTCTGACGCTACTCTGGAGTATTCGAGTCTTAGTTCCGGGTTTACATTACCGTCTTGTACAATTTGTTCCTATAATTACCCAGAGATCTAATATTTTTGTCAAGTCATGGCTCTGATCATCTGACCTTTTTTTTAATTTGGGGGACATTTCTGTCGATGGTATTAAAAATGGTTTTGTAGAAGAAATAGACTATCTCGTCAAGGTTGTTATCTATTAGCCCATTCTTCCAGTCCACAAGCGAGAGCTCTAAGCCAATATTAATGAAATTTGCGTTTCTAAAATCGTAGATAATAGAGTTATTGTAGCACTATTGGTATTTGATGGTTTTAGAATTGATTTCGAGTGGTGAAGAGTATTGGAAAATAGGTTCTCCTCTTCGCAAGCGGTAGGGCTTTCACTCCCATATGCGTTGGTGAAAATTAGATCTAACCACCTTCCACTATTATTCGGTTGCCTAATAATTTGCTGCAGGTCATTACTATAAAAAGAGTCTATAAGTTTTATGTCGATAGCATTGATGACATTGATCGAAATTAAGTTATTGCCATCGTCGTCAAGGATAAAAGATATATTGGGACGGTTAAAATCCCCAAGAATGAATATTTCATCGTTTTCGTCATTCACAAAATCATCGTATATCGATTAGTTCGAGTGGAGTGGTATATAGACTACACCGACAAAAATGTGTTTTCGAGATATAAGCGAAATACTGAAAAAAATGGGAACATTTTGTGGTTTTTTGGGTTTTTCGTTGTGAAGCTGACCTCCTACCAGGGAGTTACGAACCCATCAGTTTTTTACACCTGGACTGGACTACAGAGTATCCTTCGACATATAGTCAGTATTATTACCTATGAGTCATTCCTTGTCAAATCAACACCCGAAAATTTTCAGAAGGCTGAAACTTTGCAAAAAGTTTCTTCAAACAATTACAAAACAAATCCTGAAATTCATTTTTTTTTGACAAAATTACTATTCTATTTTTAAGCTATTTTTTAAACAATACTTACAGAAACCCCATAAATTCGAAAATTTTCCCAGGGGGAAATAAAGCAAGTGCTTCCACTGGAAGCTTTAGTGATGCGCTTCTAGAGTATTTCGTATCGGAAGTAGGTTTGATGCAAGCTGCGAATTCTCTTGGTACATGACAATTCCCTGTGGATTTGCTTTTATTTCAGTTTTCATAGGTCTGAGCAACTAATGAGTAGTGATTTGTGAAGGAGCATAACTGGAAATTTTTGTGTGAATATCAAAATGTTCTTTATGTCTAATGCTCAAAAATGCTCTGTTTTTAAGTATGAAATATTTACTCTCTCTTCAGCTCTTTTCCTTCCTCTTTAATTAAAAAAAAGCTTAAAAGCTTCGCATATCCAAACAGAACCATAATCGCAAGTGCTTCCCGCTACATCCATTTCACAAGCTTCAGAAGCGCTTTTAAGGAAAGAAAGGGGAAGCGCATCTTTCTGATGACATCCCCATGTAAAATTGCAATGAAGTGGAATGGAACAGGCAAGCACTCCGTGCTTCCAAAGAAGCGCATTAACTGCCGTGTGGAAGCGCTCTTCTTCCCCGCTGGGTTATTTCGGCTATAATTCGCCGAAAAAAACATAAAAAATGGGTCCCAATATATACATACGATAGGCATGACCTTGTAGAACACGAATCAACGAGGGTTTGATTTTTAGAATGTGTCCTGCTCTCTGATTGGTCGAAAAACTGAAAAAAACGTTTTTTTAAATATCCAAAATAAGGTATTTTTTAAAAATTTAAAAAAAATATGAAAAAATGGGAAATTTTGTGCTCTACAAGCTGGTGGTATTTATTTTTTGTGTATGATGGATTTAAACCATGAAAAAAATTATTTTGTTCATCGTAAAATCCGTTTCGTGGTTTAACGCTAATTTTTACAGGAATTTCTTTAGTTTTACATCTTTTTATGTTTCGGAATGTGTTATTCGAGTCTTTTTTATAAAGTTGTTGGCAGCACTGCAACCACGCTTCGATAATAGCATATTTACATTACTCTTTGTCACAAAATCCCACCCTCTGACCCACACCAAGACCCTGTGTGGTGCTGTATCAAAATGCTTGTTTGCGAAAACCCAACGGAAAATTGTTTCAAACAGGATTGCGAAATGTGCCCAAAATTGGAGATGTTGGAAAATATACTGACTGACATTGTTGAAAGAGAATCGATCGAAACCGTCATTTATAAACAATGGATCTCTGTTGATAGAACAACTTTGGAAGTGATGCAGAAATCCTCAGAAGATTTTATCTTTCAATTTGTGGCAAATTTAGGCGATTTAATTTTACACGATTATGTTGCCAAGTGCCAATCCAATTATGTACATGCGAGAAAGAAAGAGTTACAACAAGGAGAAGTGCTGGTGATTGGAGATTTTTCTGAAAATTACATGTTTGTGATTCAAGATGATATACAGAATTATTATTGGGTAAAGGAACAAGCTACTCTTCATCCATTTTTGGCATACTACAAAACTGAGGACAACAAAGAAACTCATTTGAATTTCATCGTTTTAACTGAAGATAAAACACATGGCTCTGATGTTGTTAATCTCTTCATTGGAAAACTAATTCAGTTTTTGAAACAACGATTGCCAATTGTCCAGAAAATGATTTACTTCACGGATGGAGCACCAACTCAGTACAAAAACTACAAGAATCTCACCAATTTGTGTTACTATCAACAGGACTTTGGTATCGTAGCAGAATGGCATGACGCGACGAGTCATGGCAAAGGACCGTGCGATGGGCTTGGCGGAGTGTTCAAACGTTGTGCGACAGCGGACAGTCTCAACGGTGTAGTTATAACCACGCCACAACAGCTTTTCCAGTGGGCGATGAACAAATGGAGCAACGATGAAACTGACCTCGCGAGGATAAATTTTGATTACGTAGACAGTGCAGAAATCAAAAAACATTCGAAACGACTAAAAGCTCGTTATTCGACAGTTCGGAGGTACGCAGGTCTGAGAAAAATACATTGTATTAAACCAATTTCTGCATCAACAGTGGAAATGAGGGAAGTTTCTTCGTCAAGAAATTGTATAACTTGGACTGCAATAAACTAACTTCTATGTGAAAACACTTACGTTATTTTTTTGAATGTGAATAATGAATTTGAAATCGCAATTACTAAATTTTTCTTTCACCCGTTAAAAATAAATGTTTTAGGCAATTTTTTTGGCTACAGCAATTAACGATAGTAAACCACAAAAATGTAAAAAAAAGACTCGAATAAGACATTCCGAAACATAAAAAGATGTAAAACTAAAGAAATTCCTGTAAAAATTAGCTTTAAACCACGAAACGGATTTTACGATGAACAAAATAATTTTTTCATGGTTTAAATCCATCATACACAAAAAATAAATACCACCACCTTGTAGAGCACAAAATTTCCATTTTTTCATATTTTTTTCAAATTTTTAAAAAATACCTTATTTTGGATATTTAAAAAAACGTTTTTTTCAGTTTTTCGGCCAATCAGAGAGCAGGACACATTCTAAAAATCAAACCATCGTTGATTCGTGTTCTACAAGGTCATACCTATCGTATGTATATATTGGGACCCATTTTTTATGTTTTTTCGGCGAATTATAGCCGAAATAAAATTTTCGAATTTATGGGGTTTCTGTAAGTATTGTTTAAAAAATAGCTTAAAAATAGAATAGTAATTTTTTCAAAAAAAATGAATTTCAGGATTTGTTTTGTAATTGTTTGAAGAAACTTTTTGCAAAGTTTCAGCCTTCTGAAAATTTTCGCGTGTTGATTTGACATGGAATGACTCCGATACATTTAAAAAAAATCTTAATAACTTAAATTCACAATTTTGTTAGCACTTACCGCTTAGGCTTGAAAGAACGCAGGACTGCAGTCTTTTGCAAGTATTCAGCAATTGGAAGTCTGTAGCTGAATATTTGCAAATGACTGTAGTCCTGCGTTTTCGAAATCGCCCTAACTATTGTCACGCAGCCTTCATGGGCACATTGCCTTTTAGCTAACCAACTTGATAGCCTTGTCAGGCAATAAAAAAAAATTTCCTGCAATTTAATCTTAAACTATCTTTAATTTTTCCGAATACATATTGTTAAATGGTATAGAAAATAGCCGAATTCATTTTTCTATGTATAGTCTTGTGAGCCGCCTTACGTGCTCATTTCATTCGATACTACTATGGAAATCCTGCACCCTTTCAAAACACAAATTCAATTTTTTCGTCTGCATTTAACCCAACCGCCATTTGCAAATTTCAAAGAGAAGATCAAATTAACAGAATCTCACAGTCTAAGATATATTTTGACGTTTGCGGATAAATTTTAATCTGTACCTTTAATCTGTAAATTACTTAATTCTCAATGTTTTTCTTTTGTTACTTCCAACGCAAACTGAAGTTGAAGGTCGTCTGTCACCTGTCAGGTAGAAATAATACGCGATCAGACTTTAGTTTTTTTTGTCTACTGTCTGGCAGTGCTCTTAATCGCATTGGCGCTGATAAATGTGCTTCGTGGAATTTACAAGATGCTTTAAATCTCAAAGTTCGATTAGTAAATTTGTGTTGTTGTGTCTGGCTGGTCTATATTTTTTGTAACATAATTCATTTTGAGTAGGGTGCTATCTATCTTTTTGGGTAGGGTGCTCTCTGTGAGTTCTCTTTTAACATGTGATGACTTCAACAGATTATTTCCATCACGTCATTTAGATTGTAGAACATTTTATTACTTCAAATAAATACACCAGTACAGGACCAGTGCACAAACTATTCAAGGAACATACCTGAATGTACCTTTATTCGACCATCCAGGCCCACACAGCGTGGGTGCTTAGGCAAAAGACAACCATCTCAGAGGCCTTATAAATATACCAATTCCTTATAAATATACCACTCGTAGGCAACTTGGAGGCGGGCATCTCGACGGAGATAAGAGATGTCATTGATAACCCACCAAGCGAAGAAAAGAAATACAAGACGTTAAAGGAGAGACTTTTGCCTGCGAGCCTTTCAGGAATCGGAGGGAGCCTCAAACAATACGCAGTGGCATCACAGCACAGCAGATGGAAAGAAACCATCTCAACTCCTCAATTTTATAAAGGAAAGTGCTGGCAGAAGTATCTGTGGTGATGGATTGAAGACCATATGTATGCAGCAACTGCCGCCACACACTCAGGCCCTTTTAGCTAGAGGTCCAGCCCAGGAAATCGGCAGACTAGCGAAGATGGCAGACAAAATTTCCAAGGATTTCTCCACTTTGGGAATATCTGCAATATCGACATGACTAGCTGCAGACACAATTGGTCAACTTCAACGCCAAATGACACACCTGAAGCTGAATAGAAGATACTCTTCATACCAGGCTACCCCAGCCGATCAAGGAATTCTGAAGCCAAGAATCAAGCGTAAATCTGCTGGTACCTGAGGAAATTTGCCAAGGCAGCGAAGCGATGCCCAAACCCCTGCAAAATTGAAAAAACACTAAAACACAGATCAGTAGCGGCGGCTAATTGGTCCGAAACCACAATTTGCCGTGTCTATCTCAACGAGAAGATTAATAATAAAAGATTTCTCATCGATACGGGAGCCGAAGTCTCAGTAATCCCACCAACACCGAAGGAGAAGCATAGACAACACACAGCATAGATATTCTATGCAGCCAATGGAACGGAAATACCAATTGGGTCCTGGGTCTACACAGGAAATTCCAATGGCCTCTTTATCAATGCTTTTGTCAAATAGCTCATAGCAGGTTCAGACTTCCTTCCCCACTTCAATCTGCCTGCAGAGCGTAGAAGAGTTATCCGAGTGAATCGTTCCGTCGAGAGTAAACTAAGTAAAAATATTCTGTAAATCCGCGGTAGGTGTTAACAGGACATCAAACCCAAGGCCGACTTATTACCATCTCTGTTCGCCTCTAATTCATGGTAAATGACAAACAGCATGACTTCAGACAAAAAAGTCTCTCGAAGGCTTTTTACTGTGTCTGACAGAACACCTCAACCAAAGTATTAGTAGGGGAGCTGGCACTTGAAAAAATCATGTCGTCCCAACCTTCTGCCGTTTATTATATAAGCTCTTTCAAGTAATTTCAAGCATTTTTTATAATATGACATTTTTGCGGGAAGTGGGCCCATCTCGAGTTAGGTGGTTTGGGGGGTAAAAAAAGGGTTCAAATTGAAAAAAAATTCTGCCGCTGCGTATGCAGGTTCTATTAGGGCTAAATACCCGTTAAATACTACTGGCAGATATATTTGACCATGCCAAATTTCAAGTCTGTAGGTCTAATAGTTCCGGAGATATCTTGATGACCAAGTGAGTGAGTGTTTTTCACCTATATACATATATATGGTGGTCAGTCATCAGCGGAAGGGGGGGAATAACATGTAGCATAACATGCACGCGCCGTAACTATTCCGGACTGATGGAAGTGCGATTGTAACCTCCTAGCGGTGGCCACTGGTAACTGTAGCAGTCGCTACTTGTTATTAAAGCATGTTCGTTATGTTAGCAAGTTTTTATTCAATACTTAATTCAGTTTCTGTACTAGCAATTTTGAGTACAGTGTTTTTTTAATACGTCATAAATTATATTTTCACTACTACTTAGAAATTCACTTTAGGAATTTCGGAATCGCATATCACGTACGTAGACACTGAACACACAAATAATTTTCAAAAAACATAGGCACAAAAGTTGTTCTATGAAATAAGCTATTAGAAATTGTATCAATATTAGTTAGAAGTTTCCGGAAGAAGGAACTCCTTGTATTAGATTTTTAAAAGACCGTTATTAAATTAAATTCGGTTTTAATAGAAAGTTTAAATTAACTTCAAAATAAATGTTGTAAAAGTTTTAATTAAAAATAAATGTTATAAAAGTTTTAAATAAACACAAAATATGTGCAACAATAATTTATACATATTAAATTATTAATTTAAAATGAAGTGGCTCATTCGACCTGATTGTCATAATTAATCTCAGGCGAATGATCTGAAAGACCCACATCAGTAACTATCCTATGAGAGAGGATAGGCTAACATGATCGGGCTAGTCCCTTCCAAGTAAGGTTGGCGTGAGGCTTATAACCTCACCCGTAAAAAACAAACATTACGGAATGAGCAACATGCCTCGGATACTGGAAAAAACGACGACGACCACGGCAACGAAAAAGGCAAAATGATTTAAGAATTTTCTCATGGAACGTACGAACTCTGTACAGAACTCGAGCGGTACAACATCTGGCCGGCACCCTGTCAACATATAAAGCTGACATTACCCCCATTCAGGAGATGCGATGGACAGGGAATGGTGTTTTGCAAAAACCTGATTATGACGTATATTACAGCTGTCATACGAAACACCATGTGCTCGGGGTAGGTTTTATGGTCAGCAAAAGGATGAAGCCTACCATTATCGGCTTTAAAGCAATAAACGAAAGGCTATGTACGATTCGTGTGCGAGGCAAATTTAAGAACATCAGCCTCATAAACGTTCACGCACCTACAGAAGAGTCCCCGGACGATGAAAAAGAAGAATTCTTCGAAGTAGTTGAACGGGAGCTTAATGCCTGCCCCAGATATGATGTAAAAATCATATTGGGAGACCTGAACGCCAAAGTAGGCCGGGAGCCCGTATACAGGCAATATGTCGGCACCCACAGCTTGCATGAGAACACTAATGACAATGGGCAGCGAGCTTTAGAGATGGCAGCAAGTAAGAACTTGGTCGTTGCAAGTACCAGATTTGCGCGTAAAGATATCCATAAAGCCACCTGGATATCTCCTGATGGGGCGACTCGCAATCAAATAGACCATGTGTTGATAGACCGCCGCCACCTTTCGGGTCTGATGACGGTACGAACGTACCGAGGTGCCAACTTCGACTCAGATCACTATCTTGTTGGTATGGTGCTCCGAGAGCGCATTACAACGCTGAAAAGCTTTGTATCCGCTGATCAGGCTCGATTCAACACAGCTGCACTACGCAACGAAATGGCCAGAATCAGCTACGGTCAGGCGTTAGAACTCGCGCTCAGAAGAGCAAGTCCTGGGGATGAGATGCCGGGCGTCGACGAGAGCTGGACCCGCCTTAAAAATACTGTCATTAGTACTGCTGATTTCATCTTAGGCAGAAGTCGTAGAAATCGGAACGACTGGTTCGATAATGAATGCAAGCTGGCAACTGGACGTAAGAATGCTGCGTATCGAGCAATGCAGCAGTCTCAGAGAACACGAGCACGCGAAGAGAAATATAAAGAGCTCAGAAAAGAAGAAAAGAGAATTCACAAACGGAAAAAGGAAGCCTGGGAGAAAAATCTCGTTTGTGAACTAGAACAGCACAGAGAGCGACGGCCGCACCAGGCGCGGAAGTTCTACCGAAGAGTACGCGGTATGACGCAATTCACACCTCGTTGCACATACTGCAAGGACAAAGAAGGCAATCTGATCACCGATATTCAAGGCATCTTGGAGCGATGGGAAGAGCACTTTCATGAATTGCTAAATGGCGAGCTAACTGAGGATTTGGAGGCTCCACCAATATCTGAGGATAATGCTATGCTGTCACCACCAAGCTTAGCAGAAGTTAGCAGTGCCATCATCCGGCTCAAAAACAACAAGGCCTCTGGTTAAATATGGAGGGCCTACATTACACCAAGCGATTCATGAATTAATTGTGCAAGTAAGGGAGCAGGAAGCGATGCCAGAAGACTAGAGAAAAGGCATCCTCTGCCCGGTACATAAAAAAGGAGATATCACAACGTGCAGCAACTATCGTGGTATAACGTTGTTGAGTACCGCGTATAAGATATTCTCCGCCATCCTACAAAACAGGATGGCCCCATACGCTAGAAATATCGTAGGCTAATACCAGTGTGGCTTCAGCCCAGGCAAATCAACAACCGATCAGATTTTCACTTTGAGGCAGGCTATGGAAAAATGTCTAGAGTTTCAAAACTCAATCCAACACTTCTTCATAGACTTTAAAGGCGCCTATGATAGCATAGCCAGAGTAGAACTCTACAAAGCCATGAGAGAATTCGGCATTCCCAACAAGCTGACAAGACTATGTAGGTTGACCATGACCAATGTGACAAGCCAAGTAAAGGTATCCGGAATACTGTCCAGACCAATCAACATCTATAATGGACTCCGACAAGGGGACGGTCTGGCCTGCCTCTTTTTCAACCTGGCGTTGGAAAAAGTGATCCGAGATTCGGGCGTGACATCAAGGGGCACAATCCTCCAAAAGTCCACCCAATTACTGGCTTACGCAGACGACGTTGACATCATTGGAAGAACATCAACAGCTGTACAAGAAACTTTCATCCAGATTGAGCGGGCGGCAGGAAATCTAGGACTGCACATCAACGAAAGCAAAACAAAGTACATGGTGGCCTCGTCTGCAAGAACACCTAACATTGGTCCCACAATCAAGGTAGAGGAACACGAGTTTGATGTGGTAAAATCATTTACCTACCTTGGGTCAATAGTAGCAGCCGACAATAGCATGGAACCTGAAATACGCGCACGACTGCTAAAAGCCAACAGAGCCTACTATCAGCGAGCAATAATAACAAGAGTGATTAGGCAGAGCTCAAGGACAAGTAAAAGAGTTAAAGATATGAAAGAAGAGATTAGCAATAACATTAAGCAAAAAGTCCAAAAAAATATTAACAAACGCGCGATGCATATACATTTTATGCAAAAAACACAAGTATATGAAAGAAACAGAAGATATTCCTTGTTTCCCCTATTCGAATGTTTACATTCAAATCTAAGCAACAATGGAACAGAGCACGTGTAAATTGGGTTTTGCACGGATTGTATGTATGCGTAAAATTTCGTGTTGGTACCAAAGCCTTCTGTATTTACAAGCCATGCACTAGAAAAATATTGAGAGCCAATTTCCCCTGAATAGGACTTCAAATCTCCAAATTACACTAACAACATAACGTGACTTCAGAGAATTGAAGTCCTATTGAGAGGAAATTTTGAGAGCCAAATTTTCTAGTGCATGGCTTGTAAATACAGAAGGCTTTGGTTGGTACACAATATTAGGAATGGATTTCCACTTGTATTGTCCGTTAAAAAAAGGCGGAAATCTTGCAAAGCGAGGAAGTCACTTCCCCTTCATTTTTTATCTTTCTTTCACACACATTGCGTGTAGTATGGAAGTAATTCTGCCTCCTTTTATCATAGATATTACTTCTTTGATATTTTGACTTTTTCACTCCCATTGCAATTTTTATCAGCTGATCTCAAGGGCATTGAAACATTTTTAAAAATTTGTTCTATCTCATCACTCTTATTATTATTGCTCGCTGCTATCGGTCTCAGTGGACAGTGTGAAAGTAATGGTTGACCCATTGTTTAATATCCCAGGAGTGACATTAGCCAAAGACTGTATTTAAAAACGCCAAAAAAGCATCCATCCCAGTGCTTGGGATTTCTTAAGAGGTGCAAGTTCCTCCGCCAGTCATTGGCCATGCTGTAATATACAAATCCTCTATTCGGCCTCACCTCGAATATACCATCCTCACCCTTATTTTGTTGTTATATAAACTTGAAAAGGGCCCTCAAACTTATCGGAAACGACACCGTTACTCCGCGATGGACCCTTTGATCGACCGTAGGAAGCCCTGACGAAATGGTATTGCTAATATTTTGAAGAACATTTTCTAAAGAGTTTTGAACGACTCTCGTATTGGTATTATCAAAATCTGTAGCACCTTTTGCTAGCATTTTACAAAACGAAATTTGACAAATTTTTAAATTAAAGTAGCGAAAACGTCTTTTCAAGGTACAACCCCAGTTAGACTGGGAGCTGGGCAGAATTGAGTGTGCAAAATGTGAGGACCGCATTCCGTCAACAGATTTCAGTTGAGACGAGCTCAAAGATGAATAATCCGGATGTTGCCGGTCAATTTTTGGGTCCAATTTTTTTTACCCCCCCTTTTTTTATTGGGACCTCTACGGCTTCCATGGCCCGCTTTTTGACGATGGATTTTGATGAAGCACCACAAAATAAGACGAAAATATATAATAAATTTTTTCGATATCACGCTTGGTTTTCGAGAGATTGGCACTTGAAGTTGACTTTTTGAGGTATTTCCCCAAGGTTTATAGTTATGTCACAGCTAGGATTTCCGTGCCACCGATATTTTAATTATGGATTTCGATAAAACAACCCTAAATAAGACGAAAATGTAAAATACTTTTTTTCGATATCTCGCTTCGTTTTTGAGAAATCGATACTTGAAGTTTTAAGTATTTTCAAAAACATTCTACAGCATTAATCGTTTCCAAAAAATACTAATAAGTATCGACTGGGAGCTGGAGCGAATTGAGTCCGCAAAATGTGAGGACCGCCTTTTATCAATTGTTTTGACCTTGGTTTACAGATTATGGTTCTTGATGTTGCCAGGAAGCTCATTGGTCCATTTTGTTTTTATACCCCCTCCCCTTAGATATCCAAAATTCGATAAAGCAAATGCTTTAGAGCAATTTTAATGATTGTTTTAGTGTCAATATGCAGGTTTTTGTCATGAATAAAGGTAATAATAGGTGCATAAATGAAATAATACCAAAAAATAATTAATAAAAAAGTCAAAAATAATAATTTTTTTTAACGAAAGATAACTTTAACATAAATGTACGAACAAATACAAATAATCATCCGTGTTTATTTTTACAGTCGTTATTAGTGCATTTGCACAACACAATACAATTTAATTGTGATCTTTTGCAGCTGCAAGCCATTGTTCGACAATCCGATGCACATTTACAGGGCTGAATTAAAAACTCTGGCAAATGTTGCTTCGTCATTTGTCGTGCGTACAAGTTACCATTTATATTTTTATAACCAAATAAGGTATAATCAATCGACTCAAATTTTGGTTGATTAGCATGTATCCAAATATATGTTTGTGCGGTAGCTCTTAGTAAATGTAAATGCAAAGAATCTGATGTGCAAATTACTTTTAATAAATTTAATCCCAAGCCGATATTTTGGGAAATCAATTTATATCGAAGTTCGTCAGCAGTAAAATTTTTTTTGATAATAGATAGGTGCAAACTGTTTCTAATTCGGTTAACTGTTCAAGACTCAGATATGGGTTTCCTAAATATGATAGAGCTTTTTGAACAAAATCTAGTGAAGCAGCTTTTAAACTATTTTTTTAGAGCCCAATCTGCTAGTCGTATCGCAACCACTTAGGGAGTGTAGAGCTGGCAAAATATGACAAATGTTTTCCCCAAGGGATTGAGCAGCCAAATGGCATCCTGAAATATATTTTTTCTTGTAAGACCCGTCGAACCAAAGACCTAAACAACCAAGTCGTGCTAGTTTACTCCAAAAATAAATTCCAACAATGAAAAAATCTGTATCGGCGCAGAGGATTATGATATGAGCAGATTGGCTTTTTACTGCATGAAATATGTGGCAAAACATCCTTGAATCAGCTTCTAAGTGGTTTGAATTTATTTCAAGTACCTCAGAAAATGAAGAACCTTGTATTTTGAAACATTTTGTAGGGTCATCAAATCCGCCACAAATATATATCTCACAATCTTCTTTCACTTGTGCGTATTTAGGAGCAGTAATACAAAGAAAACGAACAAGTTGTAACTTATTTTCAGTGCTTGAAGAAAATTCTTTGCAATTTGTTGGAATTTTTGTTTGCTTACTTAAAATTATATAATTTTTCTTCGTTTGGCCTTTACTCTTTAAAGTTGACTCTAAATATTTTATCGAAATGTTATCATATCTGTCAAACACAATATTTATTCTTTTTACATTTGGCTGTAAGAAAAGATTCTTGATATTTTTGAAGAATGCCTCAGAAAAATCGTCAAAGGTGTTGAAATTCTTTAATTGGATTCCATGAACAAGCCCTGTAAATGTGCATTGGATTGTCGAACAATGGCTTGCAGCTGCTTTATCGAATTTTGGATATCTAAGGGGAGGGGGTGTAAAAACAAAATGGACCAATGAGCTTCCTGGCAACATCAAGAACCATAATCTGTAAACCTTTCTGAGGTCAAAACAATTGATAAAAGGCGGTCCTCACATTTTGCGGACTCAATTCGCTCCAGCTCCCAGTCGATACTTATTAGTATTTTTTGGAAACGATTAATGCTGTAGAATGTTTTTGAAAATACCTAAAACTTCAAGTATCGATTTCTCAAAAACGAAGCGAGATATCGAAAAAAAGTATTTTACATTTTCGTCTTATTTAGGGTTGTTTTATCGGAATCCATAATTAAAATATCGGTGGCACGGAAATCCTAGCTGTGACATAACTATAAACCTTGGGGAAATACCTCAAAAAGTCAACTTCAAGTGCCAATCTCTCGAAAACCAAGCGTGATATCGAAAAAATTTATTATATATTTTCGTCTTATTTTGTGGTGCTTCATCAAAATCCATCGTCAAAAAGCGGGCCATGGAAGCCGTAGAGGTCCCAATAAAAAAAGGGGGGGGGGGTAAAAAAAATTCGACCCAAAAATTTACCGGCAACATCCGGATTATTCATCTTTGAGCTCGTCTCAACTGAAATCTGTTGACGGAATGCGGTCCTCACATTTTGCACACTCAATTCCGCCCAGCGCCTGCACTAAGTCGCATTACTACAACTTCCTGGGTTTCAATGTTTTTTTTCGAATTTACATATATGTATATGACGAAATATTTAATTAAATTTTCTGTTTCATTGGAAAATCAACAAAAGAAATCTGAAAGGACAGTTCTCAAATTACAAAATGGAGTATCGATTTTACGAGGCACATATGCCCTCCATCTATTGGATGAAATGCCAATATGGAGTGCGTTCGCCCAGTTAAAAGTTAACAATTAAGAAAATATTCGCCTTTTATATTTTAAACTCGATAAACTGTTTAAGAAGTTGTTAACCCCAGCAAGGAATTAGGATTTATTTTACTCTGCAAAAAATACGGTAGTTTCCATCAAAGTTTCAAAGTTTAACCTTAATCTGGATTTAGCTTCCATGCAGTCTAACGTTGTCAAAAGAATTTTGACAAGAGGAGGAGAATTCGTAACGCAATTTTCTATCAGGATTTTAGAGGGTTGAATTAAAACATATCTTAATGGAAAAGGACATTTTTCCTGTTGAAATATTTTCGAATTTTATTTTGTTTTATAATTTTTATTTTTTTTCAGTTGCCTTTCTAGTCCTTAAAAGGAAATCAATGGTGATTATGCCACGAGCATTCAAGAAAAACAGTGGTTAGAACCCTTTTCTCTGACAGAATTGTTTTCACCTTTTCTGTTGAGAAACGTCCAGCGAATTTAGCCTCTTGCCTGAAATGTCACTTGGTGTTATTAAAAAATAATCCGTGTTTTATCAGCTATTATGAAACGTCACAAAAATTTATCAATAAATACTTTGAGGAAAGGAAAAACGTCGCAGGCGAACTGTGACGCATTTCACGTTTTAAAATATCAAATTGCAGATGAAATTTGTTCTTACTCAAAAGGAGCGTGAGTGGACTAGCTTTTCGGTCCAGGTACCCAACTACCACCACAGAGGTTTGTGGCTCATTTCCGGGAAGAGGCATGGCATTCTTTGTTTTCTGTGCTTTCTTTTTATAGGAATTCTTTGCCCTTAACACAATAAGCGACGAAACCATCTCTTGTTTAATTGCCAAAGTCAGCTTTCAGTCGCAATAGTATTGAATTAAAGCGGCAATAAATGACTTTCACGGAATTTACGGCCTTTTCTTCTTTTTAGTGCTGACGAGTAAAACAGAAATGAAGCAGAATTTATTGATTTGAGTAAAACATGACTTAACAAGTTTGACATTGGCATTTTTATGTTGTAGACAAATAGAGAGAATCAGAGTCAAAGCACAATGCCATTTGACGACATTTGCAAGAATTATATGGCACATTCACATTATGACATTACTCTTGGCAGTCAGCAATCAGAATGGGAAAAGAAGGCAGTTGTTTTATTAAGAAGCCGTCCGTGTAAATTAAATCGTATTGAATAAACCGCCCATTTTTTTTATCCTACATACACACCATGCTTTCGCACAACAAAAATGTTCCTTAGTTGTTTGTGATTATAACTTTGTAGAAATCAAAAGCTGTCATATAAACTATAATTCAAGTGCCCATAGTATCTATATTGCTACTTAACATATATTTATTAAGTCTAATTGGACCTAAAAGTTTTCAAGTTTGACGAGAATTAGAATCCCAAAAAGTGAAATCATAACCAGAATGGTACCATGGAGGCCCGCGCGGAAGCACTTAATCTGCTATAAAAGTAATTATGTAATTACATGGCAACACCTAGTCGACACACCTATTATTAGGAAATTACTTGTCAACGCAGGTGTCATTCAAATTGATTAATGGTGACCTTGGTCTCAACCGCCGCAATGACAATTTGGCTCACACGCTCAACCGGCCTAGTACCTACTTTTTTAGTAAATGAATAAGTGAATTCACAGTAACCTCAATAAATAGGGCGACTTTTTCTCCGGCATATTTTAGTTGCATAGCGACTTGTAACTTTTACTCGTCTGTTAGAGCTCAAGTAGTTTCGAGTACTCATGAGTTATAAATGGTAAGAATTAGCAAAAAGTAGATATAGCTGAAAATATTGTAAGTTTTGAAATGAATTACTCACGCGCTAAAGAACGCAGCATTTTCTTATTATTAATCACATTTTCCCAGCTTAGGTAAATTCTTAATAGCCCAGTTGTCAGAGACTTTGACCTCGCACCTAATGTGATCTCGCTGAAAATTGGAACTTAGGTACTTTTTTGGGTGTAGAAAACGATAAAAATATCTTTGCTGCGCTAAAGTGGATGCTAAGTTCACAATTTCGAAAACAAATTCGAAAATTTGGTTTTTGCTTTATATATCGAAAAATAAAAAAAAAATCGAAAAACTAATAGCGCCACGTGAAAGAGCGGAAAATTTCACTAAAATTTATATTATAACTTATTTTAAAAAAAATTGTTTTATTATTATAAAAAATTATTAAAAATAAGATGAAAATTCGAAAAATCTAAGCGCGCCAAAAAGCTGAATTTAAATATTCTAGCGAGGCGTTCGGGGAAAAACTAAAGTATCCTTGCCTAAAATGTACGCAAAAATAAAAATAAAAAAAGCATTTTAAAGAGGACACTCTAAGCTTTCTAAGAAGGCCATTAGTTTATATTTTTTTGTTTTTTTCTCATAGAAAACTTGACCGGAAGTTATAATTTCTAAAATTCTCACTGATGTTTATACAATTGAAGATATTATATTAATAGAGGCGTACGAAAAAAAAATCCTTGTACATTTATCGCAAATTAGACATTTACTTTTGATGTAAAAATAATTAAAATGATAAACATTGTCTCTGCTTAACAAAATTTATGTTGTAAAATATTCATTTTTTCTTGCAGCATTCATTCGACGCCATTTTTATTTTCAAAAACAGCCGGCACACAAAATATGAAGAAGAAGAAAGACGCGCCCAGGCCGTCGGCAGTCTTTCACTTGTCTCGTTTGGTGCGGTTACCTTTTACCCCTGTACAGTACCCGTTACCAAACATTCAAGATTTCATAATGAATTTGAACGGCTGTACAATATTCTCAAAACTTGACCTTATCAGGGCATATCACCAGATACCGGTAGGACCTGAAGACGTGCACAAAACAGCTGTCACCACAACATTTGGGTTGTTCGGATTTTTAAGAATGCTTTTTGGGGTTAAAAACGGATCCCAGACTTTTCAAAGATTCATCAATGAAGTCGTAGCAAGCCTTAACTTTACCTTCTTACGCTTCGTCGGTAGCAAAACACCCCAGAGACATAAAGAGTATTCGAGGATATTATTATCAAGGCTTCAAAAATACGACACAAAGGCCAATCCGGCCAAATGTAAGAGAAAAAAATTTTTTTAGGTCATGAAATGTGCGAAAATGGCATACCATCTCCAGAACGAATAAAAGCCATCGCAGAATTTCCAACTCCTACTTCTTCTTTCTTTACGCTCCTTTAATCCCTCGTGGAACATAGGGCGGAAACTTGCTTTCCAGGGGAATGTGTTTTGCGCGACAGCTCTCAGCTCTGATCACGATCTCCCAGTTGGTGCGGCCTCTGCTAATAGGGTTCTCCTCCACGTTGTTCTAGTTTTTCCGACTCGACGAGTTCTTTGCGAATTCCAGTCAAGGGCCTGTTTGGCTAAATTCTCGTTTTCGCCTCGCAAAGTGTTGCCAATCCAATTCCATTTCCTTCGCCTGATTTGGTCGTCTATCCTTTCTTGGCTGGCACGGCGCCATAGTTCCTCATTTGTAATTCTATTGTGCCAGCGGATTTTTAGGATACGACGTAGGCATCTGTTGGTGAAAACTTGTAGGCGCCCTGTGATGAATTGGGTGACTTTCTATGTTTCGCAACTATACAAAAGAACTGCTTTAATGTTGGAGTGGAGCAACCGCAATTTGGTGTTAATTGAGATCTCCGTTGATCTGCATATGCAGGACAGGCAGGCATATGCGTGTCATGCTTTATTTATTCTGGAACTGACGTCTTCTTCTGCACCGCCATTTTCGTTAATAATACTGCCGTGCCGAGGTAACAGAATTTATCTACCAGTTCCACGTCACGCTTATTTAGCGCCGCCCGTTCAATGGTGTTTGCATTTATCCGCACTCCTTTGGTTTTAGTCAGATTTAGCCTTAAGCCTGCTGGACTACTTTCTGTTGCCAAATTGTTTAACATGGTTTTGAGGTCCTAATGTCTGTCGGCCAGCAAACAGATATCATCCGCGTAGTCGAGATGCTTAAAGCGGTCTAACAATCCCCATTGTATGCCACCTGTTCTACCATCTAGAGCGCTAACAAGGATGTCATTTATTACTATAAGAAATAGTAATCGCGAAAGTAGACATTCTTGTCGTACTCGTGAGCTCACCTCAAAGCTGTCGGATAATTTTCCATTGTGAAGAACTCTGCATTTGGAATTGTTGTAAAGGGCTTGTACCGGCACAATGAAGCTCCTTGCTGGTGACATCCCCGCCTAGTCTTCCGAAATATGCATAGGGGGTGTTAAGCCGGTAACACGGTATGCACTAGCTCGCCGGAAGGGGTCGTGGGTGTGTGACCGGATCGACACCTATTTGGTTTATGGTTCACCACTTACCTGTTTGCCTATGTGAAAAGAAAGAAACTCTTCACATCACTCTTTGTTCTCGATCCTCGCAGAGGCCCTGTTCTCACCATACGGCATCGTGGGACCTGTAACAACATTGACTCAACGACGTGAGAAACCTAGAGAAAAACCTCCTTTCGCAACCATCCTGGAAACTAAAAAGGAACTTAGCACTGCATGCTGAATAACGTTGTAAACATAGTAATTACCACTTTCAAATACATATATTAGCTTAAATTTGACAATACAAGTTCAACAACTCCTTAACGAAATTAACAACAAACCATTGACAGAACGAATATTACTAGGTGTTGTTCGTGATAAAGTGTAATGGGAACGAAAAGGACTCACAACAGTTTTGTACTTGATGACACAAGGAAAGGACAACGTCGCTTTGGCCAAATCGATGTTACCCGAAAAATACTCCCTTGCAAATTCGTTTTTTTCTCTTTTTTTGTTACTAACGACCCCCCAATAGGGCCCGATTCCCGGACACTCCAGACAATCGCCCGACAAAACCAAAGTACTCAGATGAAAGTAGTTCACCAAAAAAAAAATTCGAGTGCATGTTCGCACCCAAGATGAGTAGTGTTCAAATAGTTAAAAGTTAATATGATTAATATAGGTTTAAAAATTTAGTTGATAACAGTGTAAATATAATTTTTCGTGTGTGGTGATTATAATCCAAAAATGGTATATATCCGATATCGTGATAGTGAGGCCTACGGTTACTACACGCCGAGGATGAACCAACTTTAGGATCGTGGGATCTTTGG
This sequence comes from Thereva nobilitata, assembly GCA_963855945.1. Lineage (NCBI taxonomy): Eukaryota > Metazoa > Arthropoda > Insecta > Diptera > Therevidae > Thereva > Thereva nobilitata. Next base: position 51,772,031 of record OY979695.1, read on the forward strand.
GGGATCTAGATACCACACTCCTCCGGCAGGTCTGATTACGATAACAAATGCGCCGCCCAGCAATTATGAAAGACCTTGTGTTTCTTTATTTTTGAAGGATGACTAATGGAGCGCATCTGCTATGCGTATTGAAGGTAAACTTCCAGCAACTTCCGTGTATACCAAATCAAGTTTCCAACTTGTTCCTTCACCAACAACAATGCAAATATAAGTATTATGTTTAGACTTACGAAAGGTTTACCAAATAGTTGGTTATCAACAATAACCCACACAGCTACATCTTCATCTGTCACTTCAACTAGAAAAATTATTTCCAGGTTCAAAACTAACCTAAGAAAACTGGATCGGGTGTTATTCTGCTTCTCCTTCGCCACACCAGAAAAATTTCTTTATCATATCTCTCGTGCCGCGGCTACGTAATCGCTGAGCTTATGCCAACCTTCACTATCCAACACGAATCACAATTGGGCCGCACAGGGTTAATAATCCACCGGAAAATGTAGCCAATTTCACATGAAACCTAACAGTTGTTTACTTCTAATTCTTCAGAAAAAAAAACTCCTCCTCGAGAAAACTAATCGGACTCACAAAACGGATCCTTTTCCAAAATTATCCAAAGTCTATTCCTTTTTTTTCCTTTTGGTTGTAGTCACGTTCCAACTCCTGACAATCGGACGAAATTCGAAAACTAAACTATCCTTGCGACTGTATATTTTCTTACGAAATTCACACCTCGACTCTCTCTTACTCCATTCAAAATCAGACTCTCAAAAAAATTCTATTTTTTCCGATTCCAAGAAAGATTTTGTTTCTTCTCACCTACTTCATTCCAAATTTTTTTACTAAAAATGTGCGGGAAGTGACTTGGTTAATGATTGCGGAAATTTCCGCGAGATGGGGGAATAATTAATAAGGAGAATTTTTTTCGGTAAATAACCGACCGTTACAGGCTTTTATTAATTCTATTATTTTCTCAGGCAATCCACGTTGTCGTAGTCCCTGCCAAATAAAGCTCCTATTAACCGAGTCGAACGCTTTCTCATAGTCTACAAAAGCAAGGTAAAGGGGGGATGGTTATTCAGACTGCTCCACTATGATTCTCAAGGTGTTAATATGGTCTATGCAGGAGTGGCGTTTTCTAAATCCATCCTGCTGTCTTCTAAACGTTCGATCTACTGTCTCTCTTATCCTTGATAATAATATGTGGGACAAGATTTTGCCCAGAGTAGATAGTAGTCAGATGCCTCTCCACTTGCCACATATTGTTAGGTCCCTCTTTTTTGGTGATATGACAATGATACCTACCGTCCAATCCTCCGGAAAGGTACACGATTGGCTGGAGCGCATCTGCTATGAGGCTTGGGTCGGCTTTCAACAATTCTGGCGGGATACCATCTTTTCCAGCTGCTTTACCATTGGCCATTGCTTGAATTGAGGTTACTATTTCTATCTTGGATGGGGCACAAATGGGGATTCTTATTGGCTGTGCATTGTTGTTGTTTTGCTGAGGTTCCTGTGCAAATGGACCATTCTGGGCGGCGAAGAAGTAATCTCTCCATCTTTGGAGTTGCTCCTCGTCATTGCACATCAGCCGTTAACCGCACTTTGTACGGCATGCGTTTTAGTATAATGCTTTCCCGAGAGCTGTGTAGTAACAGTGTTTAGTTTTTATTAACGATTCCATAATAATCTCTCATCACTTTAAAATCACTTTTTATTAGATCACCACACAAATTTAACATTTTTTCCCTAAATAAACACGAAAAAACCACCGCGAATATATCACCTTAACCACACGCTTAATCACTCACTTCTTTTTAATTCTTTTAAATAAATCAATAAAGCACTAATCACTGGTAATCCAAGTGCAGTAAAAATTGTTAAAATACAATATTTTATCACTTTTTACTGCAAAAATACAGTTAAAAGCTATTTCCGGGCATGTTATTGCACTGCACTACACCTTGGAACATTGTCGGACCGGCTTCAGCTATGTTAGAATTAAAGGTAGAAACAGAATGGCACGGCGACCGTGGCGGAGTCCGCCGCTCAGAGAGTTTCCCATACATTTAATTTCTCCCCAGGCGACGCGGACAAATTAAATGTATGGGAAACTCTCTCTGAGCGGCGGACTCTGCCACGGTCGCCGTGCCATTCTGTTTCTACCTTAAGGCTGTATCAGATCCAACTTTTTGAGCAGCGGCAGAAGCAAAGGCAGAAAATCGCTGAATCAGATCCAAGTAAAGCAGCGGCAGAATTTTTATTTGACAGTAAATTCTTTGTAAATAATTCTTTAATAATAATAAATTCTTTGTAAAAAATCACATAACAATAAATTCGCAAATTTCCGCGTCCATTTGTCATTTAAAAACAACTTGCCAAGTGACAAAGGTTTGAAATGTCAAAAAATTCTGCTTCGCAAAGCAGCAAAATTAGTATTTTAGATGAAAAAGCAGCGGCAGAACTCTCTTCTGCTTTTCTTGTCACGTGACCAGCGTAAGACAATAGAACCAATTCTCTGCCGACCGACGGTTCTGCTCAAAGTCTAAATATTAACATTCTTCAAATGACGACGTCAGGGTACCAGAGAGAATGCAACATTTTTATACACGCTCGCACACAACTAGCCAGCGGAAGATTTTATGATTTTATATGGGGATAAACTTGATGTATTGGTGCATATTTACTATTTATGAAAAAAAGAGCTGATTCAATTTTCCTTCCTTTCCTCTTCTGCATCTGCATACTTTATCGAAGAGAGAGAATCTGGCTTTGTCTCGCCGAGTTCACGATGTATGCGTTGAGTTGTGCTCAGCAATGATGTTCATATATGGACGCACCAACTAACGGGAGGAAAATTTTGTATGAAGACGAAAGACTTGTTATATCTAGACCATGAGTGGCCAACCCAAATGGTTTCGCGGGCCACTTTGTAAATGCATTATGATCCCGCGGGCCGGGTGATATATTATTGGGCATATTCACACAGTGTACATTCATAACGCCTAAAACCGGTTTTATAGATGAGAGAGGGAAGGGAGCGGAAGAACTTAACGAAACATTTTTCACGCAAAAGCAAACGCGTGAAAGCTGGCACACATATAAAAAGTTACTTCTATCTCTTGCATTCTTTAGCTCTGTTTTTCTCTAACAAGTAAATTTCATCTGCAATACATTTAAATGTTCCTGTATAGCATTCAAATTTACTACAATCATTTACACCCCGTCTGAGTTGCTGGGAGTTGAATAAAACCTCTAACCTCTAAAAACTCACCACAATTATGGCAGCGTGTGAATATGCCCATTGGGTGATTCAAATTTAATTTAATATAATTTAGGGAGACCGTTCCAAAGCTGTGCTGCGAAGACAAAAACGAACGAACATATGCACGTTCATTAAGTCAATTTAGGTCGGTACCTTATGAACACTCATTTTCGTACGTTAGGGTACGTTGGGCTACACGGTACGGCACGTCATATTTGGTTCAGGCTATAGAAAGAACGCTGAACAATTAACGTGCGGCGGAAATATTACATTATATTTTCTGTGGGATTGGGAAAACTGCACAAACTGGTTGAGATACTCACTCGACAGGTCCCAAAAAACTTAAGACGCTTTCCCTCTATTACCAAAACGTGAGGGGAATCAGATCCAAAACCCATGATGTGTTTCTGTCGACTTCGGCCAGTGACTTCGATATAATCGCTTTTACAGAAACATGGTTACACAGTGGGATTCTTAATGCCGAACTTTTCGATACATCCTTCCAAGTATTTCGGAGGGATAGATATATTGACTCGGAGGCTCGTGGAGGAGGTGTACTACTTGCCTGTAGCAACCTTCTCAACTGTTGCTTAATAACGCTTCCTAGTTTTTCCAACTCTTTGGACATTGAGCTCCTCGCTCTTAAAGTCTCCCTTGTCCATAAGAACCTATTTTTAATTTGCTTTTACATTCCACCAGGTATGTTCAGCACTCTTGACGATAGAGGTCAAAACCTCTATGATATTCTAATCTCTTGCACTAATCATATCCAGGATATGATGGACTCCAAAGACGAACTCCTACTTTTAGGAGATTTTAACTTACCCAATGTTCAATGGGTATCTTCCGATGAGGACGATAACTACCTACCTGAAAACAACCTTAATGATAGGGAATTCGACTTTCTAAAATTCCTTATTCTCATGCGGTTTGAACCAAATGAGCGGTGTGTATAATAGTTTAGGAAGGTGGTTAGATCTTATATTCTTCTCCGACTCAGACAACATGTATGTTGAGCCTAGCTCAATTGTCTTGTCGCCTGTTGATAATCATCACCCTCCTCTTCTGCTCAGCTATTGTTTTGCCTTTAACAATAAGCTAACCCCGGAGGAGTCAACCTTTACTTTTAACTTTAAAAAGGCCAACCTTGAAGTACTGTCATCCAAGCTCACTTCGATCGATTATATTAGCTTACTTTCCTCTAATGAGTTGGATGACGACGTAACAAGATTTTACTCCGTCCTGTAAGAAACCTTCGCATCCTGTGTACCTATTGAGCCTCTAAAGTTGACCAGATCATCTCCGCCCTGGTACAATAATGAGTTGAGACACACCAAAAACCAGAAGAATAAACTCTGGAAAACCTACCTGAAGAGAAAAGACACTACGAACTTCTATGCTTTTCTCAATTGCTATGACCAATTCCATGCTCTGTCCGAGGCTCTTTATAAGGAGTACCTTAGTAACATGGAAGGTAAACTGTATGGGGATCCCAGAGCATTCTTTCAATTTATCAACTCTAAAAAAAAAGTTGATAATTACCCTAACACCATGCAATACGAGAACTCTGTTAGCTCTAATTCATCCGAGATTTGCGACAAGTTCGCATCGTTCTTCCTCAAATCTTTCTCGTCTCCTGTCTTCCAACCTCATGAAGACAATTTTCGACATATCAACTCAATACAAACGGCTCAAAATTTATCCTTGTCTATAACCAGGGAAGATATCTCGAAACATATAAATGATCTTCCACAAGATTTTTCGTCCGGCCCTGATGGTGTCCCTCCTGCTGTTCTAAAATCCTGTGCAGGGGCCCTACTGTCTCCTATCCTATGTTTATTTCAGAAATCCCTCAATACAGGGCGCTTCCCAACCTTATGGAAGAACCCTTTTATAATCCCTGTTCATAAAAAGGGTTGTAAGAACGAAATATCTAATTATAGACCGATTGCGAAGTTATCATGTATACCAAAACTTTTCGAATCCATTATTTATTCTGCTATTGCCCCTATCTGCAAGAGACTTATCTCAACTAACCAACATGGCTTTCTTGCAGGTCGTTCCACTACTACTAATTTACTAGAGCTCTCTTCTTACACTGTTCGAGGCTTTGTCACTGGCTGTCAAACTGACTGTGTTTATACAGACTTCAGTAAAGCTTTTGACATGCTCTCTCACTCTATTATAGTTCTAAAACTAAAAAAATTAGGCTTTCCGCATGCCCTGGTTATGTGGTTCCAGTCGTACTTAGCCGACAGAACCTACCAGGTTCTATTCCGCGGAGCCAAATCTAAAAACATCGAGGCGTCCTCTGGTGTCCCGCAAGGAAGTCATCTTGGTCCTCTTCTTTTTATTTTATCAATCGATGACATTGTTACCCTGCTAAGGCACTGTAAAATCCTTATTTATGCCGATGACATCAAACTGTACCGCCACATAAGGGGTATCGAGGATTGCAAACTTCTGTAAGCAGACCTAAACACCTTCTATTCTTGGTGTTCCAACAACAACCTGGTCCTTAACATTAGTAAATGTGAGGTCATGACTTTTTGTAGAAAACGTGGCGTTATAACTTACGACTATACTTTTCTCGATAACAAGATCTCCCGCACTAACTTGATCGATCTTGGGGTTAGGTTAGAAAGTAAGTTGGATTTCTCCGCCCACATCAATTATATCTCTTCCAAGGGCAATTCAGTCCTGGGATTTATAAAAAGATGGCCCAAGGAATTCAACAACCCCCTTATCACAAAGCACTTGTACATATCTTTAGTTAGGCCTTTACTTGAATACGCCTCCCAGGTATGGTCTCCTTACTACTCCTCCCATGTCGATAAAATCGAATCGGTTCAAAGGAAGTTCGTCCGCTTTGCACTCAGTCACCTCCCGTGGGATGACCCACTTATTCTTCCGCCTTATGGGAACAGACTTAAATTGAGGTCGCTGACGTTATATTCGTTCATCGTTTGTTGAATGACAAAGTTGACTCAGGCTTCCTACGAACCCGTACGTCATTTAGAGTGAACAACTACAACCTTAGAGGTCCACCTCTCTTGAACATTAATTCCTCTAATACCAATTATGGGATGTACGAACCAGTTAACCGCATGCTTATAAATGTTAACAAAAATGCGAGTGTTTTTAGCATGCAAACTAGCGAAGATGTCCTTAAAAGGACTCTTTTTAATGTGGCGTGACTCCTTGTGTGCCCCACGTTTTTATTGTCTTTGCACGCTTCTCTGTTTGATGTTTTGTGCTCTTAAATGTTGCATTGTTTTTTGTTTTGTGTTTGCATGTCTTAGCCGAGCCACTGTGCAGTGGTAAATGTGACCGCGTTTGTGTGCAGGGACCGGACCGGCTCGTTACAGGAGTGCCGGGGAGGGTCGAGAAGGAACCCGCATTTTCGGTCGCATGCTCGTTATGCGGTGTTTTCTCTTCTTATACCTTTTTTGGTGCTTTCGGCCGGTTTCGGTCCCTGCACATAAGCGTGGCCCGTTTCTCAGCCCAGCTGAGAAGTGTACTTCTGAGCTAGAAGATTAACTCGATTATGAAAAAAAAAATATCAGGTATGCAGGTTTGCGCTAGTGTAGGATATCGTGAAACAGTCGCAAAAGCCTATACTTACGAAAGTCTCTTAGATAGCAGCCCAAAACGGAGTTCAAGTAGGGTGAAATGTGGCAGAAAAGTCAGGTTGAACAGTAGCAGAGTGAAAGAGATAAAAATACACAGATTTCGAAGGATTTAGCTGCAGTAAATTTAATGTCGACCAGTAGGATACATGGCGCAAGTCAACAGCAAGCTTCTCCACAGGTAGGTAATAAAGCTGCACATCGTCTGCATACATATGATTCTTAGAACATCGTCAATAAAAATACGGAATAAAAGTGGCCCAAATATGGAGCCTTGGGGGACGCCAGCGTGGAGCAAGACACTTAAGGAACTTTAGCCACTAGTTTAACCTTTTGAGAGCCGTTAGATAAGAAACGTTGCAAAATTTTAAGAGCAGAAAGAGAAAAATGTACTTGTGAGGCCAGTTTTCGCAGAAGCACTGCGTGATTGACGCTATCGAAAGCTTTTGAGAAGTCAAGCAGCAATAGACAGCAAACGTCATGTTTATCAAGGGAATTACGAATATCGGTCATGACTTTTAGAAGAGCACTTTCGCAGCTGTGATGTTTGAGAAAGCCAGATTGCCATTATTTTTACAAGTTTGAGACGTTCACAATACGCAATTATTTGAGTAGCTATCAACTTTTCAAGGACCTTTGCCAGAAATGGAAGAATACTAATAGGCCGAATATCGGAGGGACTGGTGGGAGAAGAGCGACCTTTGGAATGGGTATGATTAAAGCTTGCTTCTAAGTCGAGGGAAACTTTGATATCGTTGGAGTTGAGAATGCGAGTTAAAATAGGCAATAGACGAGGCACGAGCATTTTTAAAAAACTAGGCGAAATGTAATGTAATTGGTGGTGCAGGTTTTCGTCGGGCAAGTTGGCGCGATATTCTTTTTTCGTTAATTCCATTTTCGAAAAGAAACGAATCGCAGTTGAAAATTGAACCAAGTTTCACAACGTTTTGTCCCAGAAACCTCAAATTACAAAACTTTTCTTTTATAACATAAAAATCAAGTTTTGAATCTGATGCCTGATAAAGCAGCAGAAAGTAGTTCGGCAGGCTTAAGGTTAAATCCGGAAAAATGCGGATAAATGCAAACACAATTGAACGCACAGCGCTGACTAATGGTGACGTAGAATAGGTAGATTAATTCTGTTACCTCATTAGCATTATTACTGAAAATGGCGGAGCAGAAGAAGGCGTCAGTTTCAGAATAAATAAAGCAAGAAGCGCGGAAACGGAAATCTCAACTAACGCCAAATTGCGGCTATTCAGCTCCAATGTTAAGGCAATTGTTTTGTATGTAACATGGACACTCAATTTTTGTTGCGCATACCGTCTTTATATTGAATTGTTACCGAGAAAAGCAATTGCTTGGATTTTTATCCATCAACCCGGTCATCCGGTGCACCCCGAGAGTTAATTCTCTATGGCAGGTTGTGAATTTTAATCATTGCTCATAGCTGGAACTTTTTTTCTTTTTCACATGTTGGAACCTTCTTAGTATACCTACAAAATATTTCGTTAAACCTTGTTGAATCTCGCGGGCCGCACAATTTCACCCGAAGGGCCGCATGGCCACCCCTGACCTAGACTTTGGTTCTGCTTTGGTGCTTTGGATCAGATAAAGCCTTTAGTAGGCCTGGGAACTTCATGGCCTGTAGTTGAGATGGTCTTGCTAAAGGCCATTGAGCAAGTTCACACGATGCCATAAGTGTGTTGAGTAAAACCAGTTTTATTCGTGAATTTCTTCCGTTCCCTCCCCTCTCTCATCTATAAAACCGGTTTTACTAGCCATGAATATGGCACCGTGTGAGGAAGCCCATTCATACACGAGAGGCCTTTCTTCTGCAACACAAGCTTTTTTGGCAAGAGAGGCGTGCGGATGCGGAGATGCAATAAGTGAAGAAATTCGTGCTTCGGTGGAGACTTTTGTGCTTCTGCTTTTGATTGATCTGCGAACAGGGAAAGCACGCACTCGCACAAATAACAAATTAATGCTTTGGCTTGAGTAAAATAATGAAACAACTTTAAAACAGTTAAAAATTGTATGAATGGCCAAAGAAATGCAAGTCAGTTAAGGATGTAATGAGTCATAAGTGAGGTATGCAGCTTTATCGCTTTATAGCTATCAGTTATCTAGATGTTTTGGCTTTTGTCAGGGAAGTAATTAGTAATTTTATTGTAAAAGGCACATGTTCGAGGGTTACCACTTGAAGCATTACAAACAGTGCCAGTGTCCAATGGCTCTTGTACAAGTAACAGATCAACAACTTGGCTGGTTAGCATCCTGCATAGGATTTCTGAGGCAGCTGGTACAGCCGCAGATTTTTCTCACTCTAAATCAGACTAAACCGTAAAGCATGGATAGCCCGGGATCCTTCAGTTGTATTTGCGGCTTTTCGTCAATAGTTATGGAAGGAGTTTGATTATTTTGGTCAACTTTACTCCTCATCGCATGCCAAGAAGGCGCCTCTATCATTCGGTTTTGTGTTGCTAATTTGCGCAACATATTTAGGAAGCCATAAATTAGTCCCTTTTGAATTTAGCCAAGACCCTTTCCTAACCCACAGCTGGGCGTCAGTATCAACTAGATTTTGGCATATATGAGCTATACGAGCCGAGCCCCCATCTTTCACCTTTACTCCAAAAAACTGAAGATAGTAGTCGCCTGTTTAAAGGTTTCTGTCCAACACAATTCAGATGTAGATGGAAGATAAGGTGTATCGTCCTTATTTAGTTTGTCCTTCGCAATGTTGACCGATACCATAGCGATTCCGGCAAACTAATGCAATCTGGGAAAAATGACTGAACTCTTTTGGTCCATAACATATCAATATTTCTTGAAAGCCCGTTTTGGACCAAATGCCTCGTGTAGGCTGATGCAACATTCTGATAAAAAACTTATTGCCTTCGGGCGATACATTTACCATGTACGGATTCACTACACTCCTCAAAACTCGTATATACTCTTCTTTTGTAATACTTACTTTCACTTTTAATAATAAAATGCGATGGTATAACATCACTTCACTGGGCGCCACATCCAGTATATGAGCGTTTACCTAGTTTCGAGAAACGCGCTTTGTCCTTGCAACCATTGTGTTCGACGACGTTGTGGAGCCTTCGTTAGGTATTTCTGAAGCACTACGTTCTTTTACAATGTCATAAACCGTTGATCTCGGATAGCCAAGGAACTGAATTATCCCAAATCCTTGATTTTAATCTGCTTTTTGCTGCAACGTTGCAGATATTTTAGTGGTCAGTGTGGAAAGACAATTCCTCTAATAACAACAGCACAACATGGCGGGCAATTTAAATTATTTTATTTCGATAGTTTTTTTATTACATGTTATTCCTCCATATTCTAGAAATGGCTGACTACTGGATTGTTTACCCTACTGTACAAAAAATGGAATACTTCTACGCCTTTATTTAATGTGTCATAGCATAGTGCTTGTGATGTTAAGTAATGGAACCAATTTTCATTTAAATAGTTTCATTAAGAAGAAAGTGACTTTCTGGAAGAACATCCAATTCGGCTGACGATTTTTCTTTCGATGCTGTTGAATAAATTTTATCTATCTTCTCGTGGTAAATGGGCAATGAAATGAAGCAAAATTCCCAACAATTTGCCAGAAAAAAGAAATTGCACAAAGAACACCGAGATTTTAAATGCAGCAAAAAGAAAAGGATTCCAAATTGAAATTTTAAGAGGACATTTTTCTGGCAATGTGTTCTTGGTTTTATTGCACCAGTCTCTGTCCTTGAAAGTTACGATTTCTTCACACAGCAAGAAGTAATAAGTCCGAATATTATAGCAATCCCAATAGAATCACTCTTAATCACCTGCCCCATTTCGGCTAATTTACTTGATTTGATGTTTCCCCCCTTTGCGATAGAAATAAATAAACCAATCACGTCCGAGCATAATCCACCCACCCGAAACAACAATAGCCTCTCTCAATGGGGCTCATTTGCCATATCGAAAAGGGAAAAGTAACCTGCAATTAATTTAACATCGGGGGATCCGCCCGAATAACCAAAAATAGTGGCAGAAGTATAGTAGAAACTTTTTAAATATTTTATTCATGAATGCGTACATAGATGAAGACAAAAAGCCCCTGTCCCTCCGCAGCCGCACACACGAGGCCCGGGTGGCCACCATTTGGGGGCAAGGATCTGAAAGTTTGCTTGTAAAACAAATCAATCAGATGATTTTATTCACTCCCAAAAGGCGCACCGAGGCGCTGGCCAGACTAACTTTTCCTAACTTAGATAGATTGTTTTTAAATATCTATTGAAACTAATAAAAGTCCAATAAATTCAGGGCATACAACATCAATAGATCAACGCCATGAATACATGAATCAACTTGAGCAAACTTGGCGGGTCGGCGAGGGAAACTGCGTGGGGAAATGGCAGAAATGGTTCGGGGGCGACCGAGGCCAGGACTAAACAAGCTCATTGAAGTCGGGTTGGCCCCCAAGTATCCTTCTACGTATATTGTCGATTTTTTGCGTACTTTCTGGGATCATCTTAAAGGCACACACAGGAAACCGAAAAGAGGGAAAAAATTGAAACTTTCTTCTCTTCTAGGCGAAAGAGTACTCGTACTCAAGAGGATACAATTTATATTTCTTATACTGGTCTGGTGGCATCCAAACGTGCCCTTCAGTTGCCCTGTTTTGTGGGTGGTTAACAAAACGAGCCAACAACTTGCAAACGAAGAAGAAGACTACGACGACGACGGCAAAAATGTTCGCGGAAATTTTTCATACACATTTACTTGAATGTCCACATTCCCGGGTGCCGAGATATCATCTTTATAGATTTCCATCTCTTAGTAACTGTCTCCTCTTTTTTCATATTAAATTTTTTCCAAGAAATCGAGAAAAGGGCCTAAATAATCAAAACGACATGAAAAAGGCCACTTGAAATGGTGTTTCGTTCCGTCTTCAACAGACCAGCCACCAGCAAGCAGCGACACAACAAAAAAGCAAAATACATATTTTCACTGCCGTCGTCTTTTGAATATTGTTCATCATATATGATGGCGATAAACGAGATTTCTGGGGATAGGCTGAAGAAACATCTAAAACAGCACTCTTTATGAATAACGTACTCAGATTTTATTCAAATTACCACACCACTAGCTCCTCTCGCTTCATATTATCATGGGCATCATATCAAAACAGAATAAAGGTCCCTTTAGTATCCCCCTACATGGGATCAACGACACACGTCGTGTGGAAACTCTCAACCCTTTCTACTCTTCTGGCCGCTGCTTTCCGTGTAACCCCCGACGCTGGGAGCACCAGTTGTATGAATGCGGCTCTTTGTGCTACGCCAGATTTTATGGACACAAGCTGAACAGTGCTCGGAATGATGATCTGAGTTTCATCCTTTCAAGGAGCAAAAAATACCATATTATAAATATGGCGAAAAATAAAATCTAATTGGCTCGAAAAATACACATGCAGAAAAAACGACGTTTGATTGTTGCTCCTCAATGGTAATGGGATGATGGCATTGGGTATTGCTTTAGAGGTCTGATGTGTCATAATCGACTTTGTGATGGAAGATGAGATTTAGCATCTCGAGTGCGCATCGAGATGAATGTTGTCAGACGTTGGTCCACTTTGAAATCCAGCCTGGAGCCATTTAATTAGAAGAGGCTTAAAGCGACCTTAAAGATTTCTTTGTGTATACATGAAAAATTTATTACATCTGAGTCTCAGATTATAGGAATTTTTTTTTGCGAAAAATCACGCATGGATTTCATATTGGTATATTTTTTAGTCATTTTGTTTCGTTTGCAAGAGATGAGGCTTGACAAGGTGAGCTGACATAAGGCTTATATGTAATGTCTGCTACAGGCAAGGCTCATGGCAGCTGTACAAGAACCGTCTCCGCGAATATAAGAAAGCGATCCGAGCAGCTAAAAACTGGCAGGAATATTGCGAGCCTATCGAAAAAACTGGCGATTCTGCGAGACTAAGCAAGATTTTAAGTAACGAGCACTCCAACCCCACCTTCCTCAAAAACAAGGGACCTGGGGCCGTATTTGGTTTCTCGAGTCGATGGATCGACTCGACAAAAAAAGCTTCTCGATTTTCTCTAAGTTTAATATTTGGCATTGCGACCAAATCGACAGATAAGCGCTGCCAGAGAAAACCATCAAATTGTGTGATATTACTCCAAGTGCAGCAAACCACGTAATTTAATTAAAATAGAAATTGTTAAAAGTATATTGTATGCATAAATTTAGCTTTTTAGTAAACGTTAAACGTCTTTATCGACACGTAAAGAGACAACGTTGTCGATATCGTGTTGCCAAATGCCAATTTTCATTTATCTACAGAAGTCGATATCGACTCGAGAAACCAAATACGGCCCCTGGACGGAGACATCTGCAGAGACACTGCAGTTTTTGGTAAACACGCACTTCCCCAGATGCACGGAAGACGCTCAAGAGGACCCCGATACAGACGACAAGATAGGTGAGTTGCACTCGGAGAAGCGATCTTGGAAGCTGTAAAATTACCAGAAAGGTTAACAAAGGCACACCACAAGGAGGAGCGCTGTCTACGGTACTATGGCTTCTGGACAAAATCCTTCGGAAACTACATGAAGAAGGAACGAAAGCGGTCGCATACGCTACATAATCTGGTAATTTTAGTTTCTGGTAAATACAAGTAATGACGAATTTATGGACAGTAGGAATTCTAGGTAGCACTTACCGATGGAGCACTGATGTAACTAGTCATCTGGTAAGGGGTGCTCAAATTTCCTTTGGTGTTAGTAGAGCCCTTATATAACGCATTACAAGAGAAGGCAGATGGTAAATTGAAATCCAGAATTAGACCCAAACAAGTTAGAATCTGCCCGATGACTCATTTGTTTTCGGCTTTTTGTAATTGTAACTACTCTAAGATGAGCAGTTCTGTACGTACTCAAAGAAGGACTTATGTAGATACTGCAAGGAAATTAAAAAAGTAAGGCCTTACCTCCTATGACATAGTGTATAAAAATAAGTACTTCTGTAAGTACTATGGTAAGGCCTACCCCTTATTAGTGTAGTGAGACACCAGTAAAAACTACCCAGAAGGAACTTAGAGAAGGACTGAATCAGTAATGCAAGAAATTATGTCTGATATATGTCACTACCAATGTAATGTGTGGAAAGCGAAAATGTAACCTGCAATGACCTCGCAGGCACTTACCACCCTAGGACATGACAATGTAAAAGTAATCGAATCCCTCATCGGGCTCGTAATGGGTCGTGCTGGCCAAGTAGCGTATACCCCATTGAGTATACCCGACAAAGTAAATTAAAATAAGCACCACAACATTTTTTTTATTAAGTAGCAATTCTTTATTCAGGTCCAATAATTTCACACACTAATATTTTCAAATATTCAAAAAAAGACTAATCGTCCAAATCTTCTCAAACACGCCACAAAAAGCTCTCAAACAATACTAAACAAAACAGTTCAAATAATAATAAAAGTCTAATGCAATATTATTTTTAATACTTGAAATACTCAAATCGAACTGTTCAGAACTATTACTCTACAACTAACGCCAATCCAATTCTCGACAAGACTCTATTTTATCTTTTGAAAATCCTTAAGCGTAGGAATTGATACATAATAACTGTTTTTTACTTTACATAGGGATTTCATCATACGATTCTACTATTATCCCATTGGTCAACTCGAATCACCAGATCCGAAGAACGTTGTTACGTTGTTGCCAGTTTTCCCTTGTTCTCTTGTTCTTTTTCTCGCTTCGGGTTTTTTATGACTCTCCGCAACAACAAGCCATCACCCTTTTACATGGAAATGTCTGGCTGCTTAAAAAGACTTTGACATACCTTTTCTTCTCGTTGGAGTTCTAATAGTCAGAGTGCCCGCCAGAGCTGGACTGGCCTACCAAGCTACCGGGAGTTTCCCGGTGGGCCGTGCCGAATGTTAAATCAAAAATGTTTCCTCTAAATAATTTTTTTTTGAAAGAAATTAAATTTTCCCACAAAAAAATAAAAAAAATTCAAATTTCAAGCGTATCACAATTCCTTTAAAGAACACAAATCTCGCGGTCTCCTACGAAATTGCCAATTAGTTTTTTGAAGACTGTTATTTAATAAGGATTGTGTGGAATTTAAAAAAAAATCGAAAAAATTCAAAATGTCAACGAAACGACGAAGAGGTTGGGAGAAACAAAAAATTAAAAAACAAGAACTTTTAAATGCGTAGTATAAAAATTGTCCGGACATTATTCAAAGGAAATATTCCAAGCTTTCTGATTTTGGAAAAAAAAGTATAGGTTAATTACGTAATTTTTGGAGAAAAAAGTAGTGAAAGTTGAAATTGTAGTTAAAAAAACCAAAATTTTGACTTTGACGACTCATAACTCTGGAAGTTGGTAGGGCTGGTAGTATCAAAACTGGTGCTTAAGTAATCCTGAGAGAAACTAGTTCAAATAACGACAAAGGACTCGTCAGACTTGACCGAAAAGGCCTATTTCTTTTTCAGTAAATGTAGGACGTGGAAAACAATTCCCCGTCCAAAAAGTGGTGATCTAAGGTTTGAAAAAACTGGTGATGTTGGAAAAGGGTAACGTAATTTTTGCACGGGTTTTAAAGAATGTTCGGATTTTGTTGACAAGTGATGTTTAATGGCGAAGCTATCGGAAGCTGAATCCAGAAAATTTAATTTCATTTAGAACCGGTTTCATTCCAACGATTTTATTAGATGGTGCTTGTGGCTCTTGGCCGAACTCTTTTCAAAAAAGGGCTTAACCGAATGTTATGAATTTTTTTCCAAAGCACGTTTTCGTTAATGTGCTTCGATCGGCATCCCAACGAAGCCGATATCATTTTTGGTTTGCGCGATATTGCGCGAGTACAAAAACCACGTACGTCGTTTAAACAAAAAACGGCTCAACCGAATTTTATGAAAATCTTTTTAGACCATGCTTTAGTTAATACGCTTCGATCGGCACCTCAACGAAGACGATATCTTTTTTGCTTCGCCCAATATTAGGTTAAGATTTGAAAAAATATATGCTAGAGCTACTACTAATAGCTGATTCATGTACCTGAACACAAAAATGTTAAAAAAAATGAAGCCCACGAATGTTACAAAAATCCAAACAAAAAAATTATAACAAGGCTTCAGCTGCGCGTGCTCAATCGCTACAATTTTGTTTGGAGTTTTTTTCGGCAAAACAGTCGTGTCAACCATCAGAGTCAATAAAATTTGTCTTCGTCAGAGTGCTATGCCTCTTGAAACGGTTGCAATTCTCCGCTGGCAAGTCAATAACAGAAAAGGGATAGATCGTATGCATAAAAGAGATGTGAACTATGTTTTAGATTTTCAGACAAATCGGAGATAAATGTATTGAACAAGATCGAATCTAGATGGCTCTGCTGGCGATACCGAAAATGACTTCAGTTCCTTTTGATAAAACTTCTTGAAATCCAAAAACCTGAATTCTTCCATTAACACATAATTTTATCAATTCCAAGCCTGGACGTTATTTTCAGGTGTAATTTTATTAAAAAGCTGATTTCCTTCATCCTGCAAAATGACCAATGAAACTCGTTGCAGAGGGCCCAACGCAGCGTTGCAATCAAAGGTATTTGCAATTTTGATGAATTGGCGGAAACACAGTGTAGTCATAACAGCTGACGTTGAGAAAATGTACAGGATGTTTCCTATCCATCCCGAATAACGTTTGCTCCAGCGCATCTTTTAGAAGTACCAACCACTGGTGAGGTACAAAACTTGACAACTTAATACAGTGACTTTCGGTACATCAGCAACTCCATACCTCGCCATAAGAACGCCACAGAAATTGGCCGAAGATGAAGGAGAAAATCGGCCATCGACATCCAAGGTAGCCTTCAGGAACTTCTTTGTTGACGATCTCTTAACTGGAGCCGATGGGCAGTGTTTTTCAACCGGGGTGCCGCGGCACCTTAGGGTGCCACAGCGCCACGATTAGGGTGCCGCAAAGATCAGCCATTTTCTTGGAAACTTACTTGAGTGTAGTTCAAGATAACTTATTGTCAGTTTTATTTGAATCGAGGTATGTAGTAAGCAAAGAAGCTATGGCTAATCGCGGTCGGCCAAAGTACATTGCTTAGCCTTCACATTCCCAGTACCAGTAACAGGCCAACCAGCAAAAAGGAACGGCGTGGGCACTTGTGTCTTGTATATACTTTAAGAAGTGATGCATTGTGCTGTGAAAAGCGTGTGGTTTCAATCACAAAATAGGTGACCCCTCGTAGGACCCCACCCCAGCGTTGCGCGTGATATTCGTTTCTGCCCCCCCCCCCTATTCAGATTGTAGATCCGCCGCTAGGGCTAAAAAATGCCGCCCGAAAGAGTAATACGGAGCACTTTAAGAGCCTGTGCAAAGAAGTGGATAGTAACTCGTGCGGGGTGCTGATGTCGCCAATTAAAGGCAACCGTTCCCCTTCGATTACCCGTCCTGTAATGCAGCGCGGCAATGGTCCGTGTTCCCACAGAACGGGAACATGGATAGTCTGCCTGCAGTAAACGTAGATGAAGCAGACATCCCAGAGGTAAAGGAGGAAGAAATTGGGCAAGGCGCGA
This sequence comes from Thereva nobilitata, assembly GCA_963855945.1. NCBI lineage: Eukaryota > Metazoa > Arthropoda > Insecta > Diptera > Therevidae > Thereva > Thereva nobilitata. Next base: position 51,789,537 of record OY979695.1, read on the forward strand.
AGAGGATTGCCGTTGGAAAAACCTCTGGGCCAGACGGCAAACCGTACAGAGTGGTGAAGCTGGCAGCCGGTGTGGCACCAGGTGAGTTCACCCAAGTATTCACAGCGTGCCTGAGGGAAGGAGTGTTCCCTGAGCAATGGAAGCGCCAAAAGCTTGTGCACATCCCGAAGCTAGGTAAGCCTGCAGAGGGCCCGACGACCTACAGGCCGATATGTGTTTTCAACACTATGGGCAAGATTTTCGAAAGGGTGATATACCAAGACTACTCCCAAGCGGCGAGCGGGAAGGCGGTTTGTCGGAAAGGCAATTCGGCTTCAGGAACGCCAGATCGACAACGGATGCTGTCAAGACTAGCCTTGCAAGGGTAGCAATCTATGACATTAAGAATGCTTTCAAAGCTGCGAGGTGGAGGAAGATCGTCGAGGAGTTGATCTAGTGCGCATTGCGATAGAATTCCTTGTAGGTAGGACATAACACTGTGAGTCAGACGAGGGAGTACAGGACAACTTGCGGAGTCACCCAAGTCCACAGTGACCCACAGACTCATACCAAATGCGGAGAAGTGGTTTATGAGGGAACAGGCGAATGTGAGTTACCACCTCACGCAGTTCCTGAGTGGACATGGAGGTTACACGGCAAACCTTCATCGCTTCAGGTTGAACGATTCACCGTTCTGCCCGGAATGCCTGGACGATAAAGAGGACACGAAGCATGTTCTCTTTAAATGCCTGAGGTTTGCGGAGCACAGGACTGTGTTGGAAGCAGTTGCTGAAGTGCAGCCAATACCTGAGAACATCTTGGACCATATGATAAGATCGGCGGATATGTGAAGAATGATGGAAGTGGTGCCGAAGGCTATCCACCAGAAGCTTAAGCATTACGAAGAACAAAGAAATAGAGAAAGACAAGAAATACAAGGAGAGATAGCAGTTAGATAGCTAGACGGCTAGACTGTTCCGGCTCTAGCGAGCACCTTTTGAGGGATCCCTTTTTAAGGGTCATGCTGATGACGCCAGGCTGAAGTAATGCCTTTCCGGCTGGTACCGGTCTGGACTTGAACGTCATGCAAGAAAGGATGGGAGAGTTTAGTCAGTTGGTGTCTCCTGTCGTAGGCATGGAAGCCCTAGACAGGCGATTGCACACATTCCCTGTTGCTAGACCGATGTAAAATTCTCTCCATTCCCTCGTAAAAAAGATCCGCCTTTGGTCAAGGGTGCCACGATTTTTTATTTTTCAGTCAGGGGTGCCACTCAATGAAAAAGGTTGAAAAACACTGCACTAGGGATTCAGTGGTTCCTAACACAAGATTATTTTACAAAATATCGCTGAACCGATTTCAACCAAAAGGTCCATGTTATTCCTCGCTTTGATGGTAAGCGCCAGCTGGATGGTTAGTGCCAGTTATAGTCGTTGATGTGGACAACTGGGTTTAACTGGGATTCTCCATTGTCAACTAACATCAACCAGCAATGGCACAATTTTAAAGAGGCAGGTGCCTGGTATAATAATGATGCGATGGATTCGCTACACTAAAACTGCTGGGATATAGCTATATGGGTTTTGCGATCCGTCAACCTGATCATCGGCTACTTTATCTATTGACCTTATAGGAAGATGGCAGGATTGCATCTATGCTACTAACAATATAAAAAAGTAACATAAATGAAATCAACCACAAGTTAGAATTAAACGGACGTTTAATAAGGCTACTCTCAACGATATGGATTTAGTGAATATTGCGATATTAGCGTGGACGGACTGCAACATCACGTTGCAATGGATCAGAGAAGACCCGTCGTACTGGAAAGGTTGCGTGGCCAATCTGGTCGTTGAGATCCAGGACAGCTTACAGTACGTCGTTTGGCGACATGTTCCTACCATGGACAATCCAGCATACCTGGCATCTAACGACACAACCGTGAATGACTTATTGTCCGAGAACCCTTGGTGGCATGGTCCAGTCTAGCTATCTAAGAGCGAAGACCATTGGCCAAGGCTTGAAAAATATTTTAAAGAGCGTGATATCAGTTTCATTCGTTTCATGTGAAAAATGTAAACGTTAAAAATAAGCTTTACCCTTTGAAATCATCAGAATTTTTCTTGTGGCTTAACTAAAATCAATTTCTGACTGCAAATTTGTTCTTGTTTGGTCCTTACTTAACTATAAACTAAAAATGTACTCAGATTTGCTCGACATGAAACTCGACCATTGACCGAAAATTCTCGGAACATCCAAAGCGAAAAATTAAAAAAAAAACTGAAACAGATGAAAAATGTAAAAGATTCTATGCATGCTCCAAAAATAGACGGACCTAGTCATTCATCCAAACTTATTAAATACATGTCCATCTACTATGAACTGAAACTCCACATCAATTCAACTTTGAATTAATTAAAAATTTAACGAAAAAATCCCTGAACAAGACTGGTACATGTGTGGAAGAGCGCCGCTAGGGCACGGGGGCGGGCGGAATTTAATCACAAATTGATAAAGCGAGGGTGATGATGTGGGGCAGATATTTTACTCTTCTATTCCAGACAATTGAACGTGCCAACACCGCACCAAATTTAAATCAATTGAAAAGTTGCTGATGCCAGTAGTGGTGATTGCGGATATGAAATATTCGCGAAAATCAGCATCGAAACCTTTCAGCAATCGACGGGGATTTCCATTTTGTTTAAACAGATTCAATCCTTGCGGAAAAATTTATTCAACACTAAAAAAAATATCTGCATCAGTATCAGTGTTTTACTGTCGGCATTTTCACTCCCCTTCTGTAATTGAGTATCGGCTTTTAAGCCGGGAGATTTAGTAAGTGTCGATGTGGGATGTGTAAATTGGAATCTGTAGAAACCGTAACAGGATTTAGCCTCACAAGTCATAAAGCAAAGCCTAATTTTTCAAAAAGGATCATCATTATCATCAATATTTGTTAACTTTTTGTAGGTTGTACTTTTTTTTAAAGAAATGTCACCGTACAAATCTTCATGAATTGGAAAAAATATTGATTGTTCACTTATATATTTTGAAGGAATTCAAATATTGTAACTAAAATCAATTGTTAGGAAGTTTTTTTATTACTGCTACTTCTTCCAATATTGCTATAGCCCAACTAGAGATTTCCTTACAGTCCCTGGCCAATGAGTTGGTACTGATATAGCTGATTCCCTATGTCCATTGCTGACAAATCAGACCTGTCAACGATCGTGGCTTTTCCCCAATAGATGGCGTCAATTTCGAAACCAACGTTAGATGACAGCTCCAGTGTTTTTTTTCTTGTGTGAGGTACCGGGCCCAAAGGTACGGCGGCCATTAATTTGGCCTATTGTACTACACCCATATACCTGATATTTTTAGGCCAAAGCGCTTGAACAAATTCAGCAGTCTGCATAGTGGCTTGTTGCTTAGACTTGAATACTCCAGCAGGGACTCCTCGAATAACGCGGCGCATTCACACGGCGCATATATTGAAAAAACTGAAAAGGGTCTATTTTCACCCCTATCTCCAATTTCCACCCCCTAATTTAATAGCACTCCGCTGTTTTTTCTTCTTAAATGACCCATTGACCGATTCCTGCAATAAAAACTCGTGAACGTCTTAGTTCCTTATTGCCCTGTTTTTTAGGGCATAATCAATAGCCTACATCAGTGGGGGCGAACCTATGGCACGCGTGCCAGAGATGGCACTTTCGAAAATTTTGGATTTGGAAATTGGATTTAATATAGATTAATTTTAAAATTAAGCCATGTTTTGGATGAAGTTTCGTGTGCTTCTTTTAAAATGAACCCGTCAACTCATTAAAAGGGTACTAACATATAGTCCAGGGGCCGGATTCCACAAGCGTGAGTGTCCACAACGATACAAAATAAAATTTCCTTGCGGAATCCGGCCCCAGGTACTGAAACGAAACATTAATCACTAATAAATCCGATAGGGTGAAAACACAAAGAAAGCAGGTTGCCTGCTTTCCTATTGCCAACGTCTAGCGGCGCCGATCGCCACAAAGAATATTCTTTGTGCCCATCGACGCCGCTACACGCTGGCAATAGGAAAGCAGGCAACCTGCTTTCTTTGTGTTTTCACCCATAGATGGTATCGCTGACTCACTTTCCCTCCTGCTTTGCACTTCGTGCTGCTTTGAAACAAGTCTAAAAAAACTAGTGGAATGTGGATTTGACCCTTTCGCCTTTCGGTCCACACGATCAACTTCCCAGTATGATGAATGTTTAATATTATGAAGTGCTAAATCTACAGGATACTTCTAGAGAATTTGCTTTTGCTGAACGTTAGCAAACGAACATTTCCTTCGTACTTCGTTCCAAAATGTATTGATCTAAGGTTTGAAAAATTCCTGATGTTTGTAAAGGGTAACGTAATTTTTGCACGATTTGCACGAGATTACCCGGATTTTGACAAGTGATGTCTTGTTAGGAAGCTATCGCTGTGCGGTATCCAGAACAGGTAACTTTATTTAGAACGGGTTTCATTCCAACGTGTTTATTAGATATTAGAAAAACTAATGCTAAACTAGTGCTTGTGATTCTTAGCCCAACTCTTTTCATTTAAACAAAAAAGGGCTAGACCGATGTTTTCTTTAATATGCTTCGATCGGCATCTTAAAAAAATCGATATCGTTTTTGGTTCATACGATATCGTGCAGGTACAAAAATCACGTCGTTTAAACAAAACAAAAACGGCTCGACCAAATTTTATGAAAGATATATCAATACTTGATCTATGCCGAAAGTTTTTTCTTAACGAAATATTTAACAGCTGCCCAAATAAAACGCGTTGCAATTTCAACACGACGACATTTCCGTCTACTGCTTTACTTTTATATGACGATCATTTCAGCAAATGTACGTATCTACTTTCAATTTACGTGTAGAGCGCTCGAAACGATTTTCATTGGTATTGGTAGCACACTCATCAATAAATGCTGATCTCTTCCCTTTTTGATCAACATTGAGGAAAAAATCTACGATTAATCGCTCCCGTCGAATTATGAAATAGCATATTTTTATAAATATCGCTCGCGAAAGGATTGACCGTTTGCTTAAATGCTGATAACCAGGATATTTTGTGGCTGTGACTATGTACAACTTTGTGCTGCTTCAGATCCTCTGTTACATGGCTTATTATTTTTGCCGATTTTATTGGTGCTCAGATTTTGCAATTTTCTGGGAAATTTTACATAATCAGCCGTGTAAGAACCATTTTGCACCCCCGCCAGGTGTAAGAAACAGTTTTTCGTTATTAGTTATCCATAAACTACATACTGTCAAGGTTTCATATCTGCTCATATTTCGCATTTGAACCGGAATTCCTACATATTTATAAAAGTATTGTGCAGAAACGCACCCGCGCGCAGCCCCTGGACTGGTGCCAATTTTTAATACTTTTTGTTAATAGCTAATCTGACTATAAGTCGTACGTGCTCATTATCAAACTGCGGCCTCCCGGAATATTGTTTTAATTGAGTTGTTTCAAAGTCTTGTTGAGCACAAGTATTATTTGAAAAATAGGCGTTGATGGAAAATAATACTGGCATTTTCCATCAACGCCTATTTTAAATTTTTCTTTAATTTTAAAATTTTGATTCTGGTAATATATTATTTTTGTAAATTCATTTTTGAAATTGTGTAAATAAAATTCTGAAACCCTAAAATTAAAAACTGTCCATCACGCCAGCAACACGATAAGTAATATTTGTAATTTTCTGGCACGCGCACATAAAAAGGTTCGCCACCACTGGCCTACATAGTAACCGTAGCCTTATACAGTAGGCACTACTCATGTAGGTCGCAGGCCACTAATATAATATATATGCTAGGAGGAACACATGGGTCCTCTGTTACCGAGCTTGGGATGAATAGGTCTACCATGCGTTCTAGGGTCTTTAGGAAAAAGTATGAAAAGCTTATCGGCATATAATGCTTTGCCGTTTGTTGCTGGGCTCTATCTACCTTCAGGATGAAGATCATTTTAATGTTCTTGTAGGATCGACACATAAAACTGTATAGTCCAATCAATCTACAATAGCTCCTTGTAAATTTAGCGTTAATTGCCAACAGGAAACAAAAAATATGGCTATATAGGAAAAAAAATTCTAAAAAAGATAGCGTTTTTTTTTTGAATTTGGAATGGCGAACCTAACCTAAAAAATTCCGGAAAGTCAAAAAAAACGCTTTTTTGCATATAGCAAAAAAACTTGAGCTCGGATCGAAAAAAATCAAATTATAAAGTTGTAGGTATTCAAATTATCTTTCAATTGATATATATATAAAGTTATAGGTTAGAACACAAAACATAGAGATAACTGCAAAAAACTGTTAAAATTCACGCTTTTTTAATTTGCTAATAACTTTTGTTTAACGCAACTTAGATATCTGTTATTTGGCAAAAATATTGCTTCTTGCTAGCTGAAAAAAACGTTTTATTTTTGTTGCAAAATATTGAACACTTTCCTTAAAATTTCACTTTTTGTAAAAAAAGGCGTTCTCCTAAAAACGCTCCTCTTGGTCTACCGATTCTTCTAGAGTACCATTCTAGAGCTTAAAATTTTCTTCAATACTTGCACTATCACGTACAAGTAACAAAAAGTCTATTAAAAGGTTTTCCAGTACTTAAAATGACCCCCAAAAACATATTAATAATGAAAAAACAGACGTTCGATTGTAAAAACTAACTTTTTGCGTCTGTTTTTTCATTATTAATATGTTTTTGGGAGTCATTTTAAGTACTGGAAAACCTTTTAATAGACTTTTTGTTACTTGTACGTGATAGTGCAAGTATTGAAGAAAATTTTAAGCTCTAGAATGGTACTCTAGAAGAATCCGTAGACCAAGAGGAGCGTTTTTAGAAGAACGTCTTTTTTTACAAAAAGTGAAATTTCAAGGAAAGTGTTCAATATTTTGCTCCAAAAATAACACTGTTTTTTCAGCGTGCAAGAGGCAATATTTTCACCAAATGACAAATATCTAAGTTGCGTTAAACAAAAGTTATTAACAAATTAAAAAAGTGTGATTTTTAACAGTTTTTTCCATTTTGCCCTATATTTTGTGTCCTAACCTATAACTTTATATATATATCAATTGAAAGATAATTTGAATACCTACAACTTTATAATTTGATTTTTTTTGATCCGAGCTCAAGTTTTTTTTGCTATATGCAAAAAAGCGTTTTTTTGACTTTCCGGAATTTTTTAGGTTAGGTTCGCCATTCCAAATTCAAAAAAAAAACGCTATCTTTTTTAGAATTTGTTTTCCTATATAGCCATATTTTTTGTTTCCTGTTGGCAATTATTAGATGGATTTTTGTAGATTGATTGGACTAGTAGTGTAGAGTCAACAATGCAGGGTTGCTTAGAAAGAATTTTGCTTAACCTGGCCTATCCCCCTTGGTCCATTTTACACGATGAAACACGAAACAAAAGGTTTCCTTCATAGTACAGGACCGTAGAACAACGACCTTCACCGATCGAGTAACCGAATGAAATTTTTTTTCATGATAGATAATATGCTAACAAAAGTAACAGTGATGGGTTGCCTAACGAAATATGTTCAAGGCTATATTTAATAGGCGTTTTTTCGCCATTTTCCGCCTTTTTCTCTATTTTGAGGAGAAACTTTGCATTTTGGTGAAAATGTCAAAAGAGAAAAGTTGTAGAGCATAAAATTTCCTACAAATTTTGTCTGCACTGTTTTTTCGAATTCCGCATAGTTTCGCCGCTAGCGGCCGTTTTGCGTTTTTTTTCAGATTCTGTTGATAAATCAAAGCGTCCAAAGAAAAGCCGTTGAAAAACTGCAACTACTACTTTGATCTCATTTAATTTTTCATACAAATGCATAATTTTAGCTCAAAAGGTGGAAGAACTAATGGGAATCGAACGAACCTCCTTTGAACCGACTCAATTCTTCCAACGTGCGAAGAGTAGTGAGGAGACCACACCTGGGACCCATACTCGAGTAATGGTCTGACAAGAGAGGTATAAAGGTGTTTAGTAATCAAGGGGTTATTGAATTCTTTAGACCACCTTTTTATAAAACCCAGGACTAAACTACCTTTGGAAGCAATATAGTTAATGTAGTATCAAGCTTAGGGGAGAGATGAGACAAGGCTTGAGGGAACATGAAACAATGCCATGAAACTTTTGAAGCAACTTTGAAGGAAATAGTTTTGAGGGATTCCGGTTTGTTGTTGTTGTTTCTCTGATTTCTCTGGTTTCCCCTTTCGTAGGGAATGAAGTAAATGGCCACTCGAGTTTTCAAAAAGAAAGCGACAGGTTGGTGGGCAGGGTTGCCATTCAGTAAAACATTTTTGAAACAAATTTTCCGAGAAAAAGAGGCATCTGCAGAGCCAAATCAACAACAATTATATAGACATATATTTATTATACATATAAGTGTATTAGTGTGGCCCTTATTTTCAACTTTTTCGATTTTTTTGCAAGACGCCCCCTCAAAATATTCGAATGGATGAAAAACGGGGAAATGTGAAGTTTGAGGAAAATCCGAAGATAGAGATCGCTCAAGGCGATCAAAGTTTCGAAAAATGTGATTTTTTTTCATTTCTTCAATTTTACCCACCCCTGAATTATATTACCCCACCGTAACCCTCCAAATATCAATATATATTTTATAAACCTTTCCAACTTTCAAATAAAACGGTTGACAAATGAGGCTATTTACATTATAGAAAACCACACATTTTAATATCTATTAGATACTAAAATGTTTGGTTTTTTGGCCATAACGTCCTTATTTCTCAACCGATTTTTATGAAATTTGGTTTGTTGGAAAGGTTTATTAAATATCTATTAATATTTTGACCCTTGGCGTTTGATTTTTTTGCATTTTTTCCCGTTTACCCACCCTTGAATTATATTAACCAACCCTGACCCTCAAAATAATAATAGATATTTAATAAACGATGCCACTTTCACGGGAAGATTCAGTATTTTCTTGGGCATGGAAAAGGCAACTTTTTCACTCGGATCCGACCATCGGTTGAGACGCAAAACTTGATCCGATAGTCAGAGGAAAGGGAGTGAAAACTTTTTATATCATTCCAATTAAAAACCTTAAAGCTCGGAAGCGACTAATTCGATCTTAGGACTTTCACGGGATGATTTAGTATTGTCTTAGTAGTACAGGTAAATTAAGCCGAAAAAAAGCGAAATAGCGGAAATGATTGAGTATGGGTTGAAATTTGGCAGAGAGCTTCCTTTTAGGGTTCTTAATAAAGGGTTATAAAGTCTACCGATTTTCTACCACGGGAAACTTCACTACCACTTGTTCTTTCAATTGACGGAAATACTGTGGGGATTATGGTTTGCAATTTCCGCAAAATAAATCGATGGGTCTGATGATAATTTAAACAGATAATACACTCCGGTTCAATCAATATAGATCCACTCAATTCTGAAAAGAAAAAGTAAATTTCCAGCCGGTGTGTGTGAGAGAGACAAAATTTTGAAATAGAGCAAGAAAAACTATTCAGTGCTGAATGCAAAAGCAAAAAGCAAAAGGCCCAGACAACTAAATAACTGTGGTATTTGTTTTGGTTTGAAAAATGAGTATGAAATTCATAACTTTTTTACGGTTCATTTGATTAGAGCCAACTGAAAAATTACATGAAGTAATAGCATTATGTGTGATTTCTTACCACAATTTCATTTTTTATTTGAAATGCAATATTAAAATATATCGAAGACAATGAACAATGGGTAAAAAATGTTGAGCATGGAGCAAGTTCTGCCCAGGGTGCCAAATGACCTGGGAACGTCAAAATCTACGCGTACGTATTCTGAATGCCTGCAGATGAGCTTAACGCATGCTTGAAACACGCTCACAACGAATATGCGTGTCCATTTGCTACAAGATGCCTCTGCTCAAACATTTTCAAAACAACTTTTGGACATCGGAAATGGCGAAATTCCAATCGATATCAGAACAAAAGAGATTTCGTTTCCGCAAAACTTTTGTCAAATGCAGCCCAATATCCAAACCGTTGTGGACAAGGTTTCCCGAATTTAACAACGAACTACAAAAATCCAGATTGGCTGTGCGAACGTTCAATCTTAGGGCCCAAGAAAGACGATGTCAACAAACTTAATGAACAATTTCAAATGAAACTGCTCGGAAAAACTGTCAAATACAAATCGATGAACAAATACAGGACGATGAACAAGCAGTCAAATATCCAATTGAATTTCTTGATTCTTTGGAGCCACCAGTCACCACACATATTGACATTGAAAGTTGGATCATTTGTGATGCTAATTCGAAATTTGAAGGGGTCAAAGCTATGCAGCAGAACAAGACTTATCATCAAAAAATTTACACCGAATTTGATCGAAACAAGAATCATCAACGGTGAGGTAAATTCGAAGGGAAAACGTCCTAATTCCAGGTATACCAATGATTTCCAACGATATACCTTTCGAGTTTAAACGGCTTCAGTTCCCTTTGCGCCTTGCCTTCACGATCACCATCAACAAAGCACAAAGCCAATCGTTGACTATTGCTGGATTGAATTTAGAAAATTCCTGTTTTTCACACGGTCAATTGTATGTTGCCTGTTCGCGAGTTGGTACACCAACAAATTTATACATTTATACACCAAAAAGAAAACCAAAAATATTGTGTATCCGTTAATGATTAAGTACATGTGCTCTTTATTTGTGCGCAGCATCGCACGACAGATATGAAAACCAAAATACAGAAAAATGGCCGTTCTTTGAGACACTTCATCTGTGTATGAAAATTCATATCTCCAAAAATGTCAAGTCAATGGATGGTTTTTATTGACTCGATTAAAAAATATCAGATCCTTAATAGTTTCACATTTTGTTATTTGGAATCAAAAATACGAAAAGATTGCCTTTTTTCAAACCCTCCTAATTCATATTACCTTAACTGCAAAAAAACGGAACCTACTATTGGCCTTGGGGGGCAGCGAGGCGCACCGGGTCCCAACTAGTATGAAATAAAATTAAAAGTGAAATTTGTGAACAATGTTTTGAAATTTTGACCGGTCCGTGTCGCTATTGTTCAACGTCAAAGAACAACCAAACGTGTATGACTTTCAATTTGTGTGGAAGTGATACACTTAGCCTCAAAAGTAACCTAATAAAAGGAACGTGTAATTTGCGAAAGACTGTAGAGACAAACATAAAAAAAAATACAAAAATATTTATACCAATTTCATATACACATACAATAAATGCACCAACAGCACATCACTGAATCGGATTTAAATTTTTGGATTTCTAAAGCGCTCATGGCACACACATTCGAATAAATTAATTCTTACACAAACAAATCATGAAAATCGCAATATTTTTAAGCAGACTCTTCGGATTAAGGACATTTTAAAAAGGATTGTTCTGTTATCGGCATATTTCACCTCTTTTTGTGCGCGTGCATATAACGACAGCAAACATTGTGTGGCATCGATGCATAGTGCATCCGTGTTAAAAAGAACTTCCCCCACACACTCTACCCGGACAGGATGAAATAGCATGAACATTGTAATGAACACGAACACCTATGGTGAGTATACAGCACAGGTATGTGATGCATATATACGGTGCAAGTATCAAACAACTCGTTCTCCTTTGTAATCCCCAATTCAGATGGGTAGCCGCAACGCTCCAAGATATAAACCATAAAACGTTCATGAGATACGAGCAAACCGCTTAACAACTATCGAGGTAAATACCCTACCGCACGAAGATTTGCACACAGCATTCCCGCTTTATGCAATCCTTCATATGTAATTGCATCGCATATCCACTCTCGAAAGTCCTTCTGGCTGACATGACGATGGACTGCACACGGAAATTGAGATATTTCCTGTTATCGAAGGATCCTTATTGCGATCTTTATCCGCTTTCGTCCGGGTGCAACAAATTTGAAAGCGATGCGGGTGCAAAACACCCCCGGCATCGCAGCAATATGTAAATACATTTACCTTTCCTGCCAAATACGAGTGCGTGTATGTGTATAGGTGGCATGGAAATTGCAGAACTCTTCTATATTAAGGTCAAGAGTTCTGCGAAATATTAGCATGCCAAAGGTTGCATATACCCATCATGATGGAGAAAGGGATGAAGCCATCGATGTCCTTGCATGGTACCGGGAATGCTTTTAGAGTTTTAGGGGTAGATTCGGTCATTCATCCGGACTTGAAATATGCTTAATATTCTCGTCGTACGTAGTATTTTGGATTGCCGTAATCATTGGTTTGTTTGCGCTCGTTCTGCTAAAATACATATGCGAATATCGTTCTTTTCATCCTGTTATTATATTCGACGTAAAACATAGCAGGGTGCCAAACAAAACTTCCCTTTGAAATACAAGAGGATTTATAACGAAAGGTTTATTTTCGGAAGGGTTTTTTTTGATATGTATTAATTTACAAATGAAATTTAAAATTACTTCAAAATGAATGGCATAAAAAATAATGTATCCTTTTCCTGTTTTTAAGCTCGATTCGTTACATAGTGTTCTTTTCATTTAATTTTTTTTTGCGTTTGGTTTTTATTGTGGACATTTTCCGTAAAAGGTAGCCAACAAGTATTATTTTCATGAAACATGCCATTTTTAAACTCGTATGCTTCGCAATAACAATAAAAATTGTTTACTCAATCAGGTTCTTTTCACTGGAAACAGTGGAAGTAACTCATCATTTTATCAATGGTTTTCAGTTAAGGGTGAGTCACCCTTTTTTCCGTTTTCATTTGTAATAACCAACAATGCGTATTGAAAGAAGGGCCGGAACTTTTCGCTTTTGAAAACGTTGGTCATCCATAATTACTTGTCGATACAGTATTGTTTATCAATCGGCAAATAACATTTTGTGATGGTGGATGGGTAGACCATTGAATTTTTTTATGATATATTTTTTTGTGCTATATGTTGATGACTGCTCAGAAATATCAATATTTGGCTGCTTGGAGAAAAATCCTGACTTATTAGCTTATCCCGGTTCACGCTGACGTTCACAACTTTATAATTAGCGACACTACAAAACCCTTAATTAGGCCCCACAATGGGGGGGCAACTGGGACGAATTGCCCCGGGCCCCAGTTCAGAGGAGGCCCCCAGTGGCGTATTTACCGTAGAGCCAAGACATGGTGCTAGCCGTTATGGACACCTTCAAAATACCGAATATCGACATCATCAATGGGAGAGGTCAATGGGCCTTATTCTCGTTGTCGAATCCCCTAAGTGAGATTTGTCTTAGGCGGTGTCACGCCACTTTGAATGTGGTATTCTCGTTGGCGAGTGACGGGGCTAATAGGAACGTTGTGAAATGAAACACATTTTCATTTGAAAAATGAGTTTGACATATTTAACACTGCGATGTTTGTTGTGAAAAAAGCATAAAAATTTGTAAAAATAAATAAATAGAACGAGTTCATTTGCGTTTTGGTTTTCGGATTCCGAATTTTGCAGCATAAACTCCACCATCACTTTGAATTTTTTTTTTGTTGTTATTTTTACACTAAAATATTAAAATTTATATATTTATTTTAATTGTCTATAATATTTTAAGGAATATACAATCAAAAGAATTTTTGTTTACATTTTTTTCTGCTTCCATTTTGCTAAAAATAGAACTGTCGATACCTACAAAGGTATCGAGGAAAATGTCACTTGATACTTCCACCTAGTGACAATTAGAATTCGACGTTTGTCGATCTAGTCGCCAGGTGTCACTTAGATTGACAATGAGAATACCAATTGAGGGTCGAAGTGACATCTGCCACGGCACTCGACAACGAGAATAAGCCCCAATGTTATGATAGTGCTAGCAATATGGCTGCTGCCAGTGCTATAATGGCCTACAGGCTAAACTCAATTCGACTAAGCCTGGAAATGTAAGTGTAAAAAATTTGTCACATACGCGATGGTCACCAAGGAGCGATGCCTGTGCCAGGATTAATAAAGATTGGAACGAAATAATAGCGGCTTTTGAAGCTGCCAACCAAAAAAAAGCAGGGACAGCACTATTGGCTCAAATTCTCTAGAATAGGCTATATTTGCAGGATTTTGGGGATTTGTACTAAATCAAAGTTAATATAGTTTCCAAAATTCTTCAAGGTGCCAACTCAGGCGTAGAGGTAGTTTCAGGCTCTACGAGTCACTTATCACTTTTATAGAAAGCAAACGGGAGTCTTTTGATACGAAAAGACAGTCTAATAAGAAAAAACCCATAGAAGAAGACAGAAGCAATCACAAGAGCAAGAATTAGGATGTGATTATTTCAGGGTTAATACCTATTTTCCAATATGCGAGCAATTTTTGGACGAGTTGAGAAGTCACAAATCTTCTTATGACGCAGTAACCGCCTGTTTTGCATTCTTATGCAAATTGTATACAATGCCTGAAGCGGTAGTTAGAGCTAAGGCAAAAAACTCCAAAAATTGCACCCGATTGATCTTGCTGAATGATGATCTACAAGAAGAACGTATTCTTTTAAAACAATTCTTGACGTCACAAGAAAACAAAATGAGTTCAAGACAACCCAACGAATTTATTAAGCAGAAGGATTTGAAGGAAACATTTCCATATTCAGAAATAGCATTACGTATGCAGTGCAGAACCTTCGTTTTCGGTACTCTAGCCAGCCTTAATATAAAAGGTGACTCAACAAAATTCGTAAATTATGACAGTGTTATTGACCAATGTGCATCGCAAAAAATGTTAATATTTAATAAATTATGTTAATTCTTTTGTGAGGTCTTTTTTCATTATTAAAATATTTTGCTTAATTTAATTTTGTTAATTTATGGGGCGGCAAATCTTATAGGCCGAGGGCGCCAAACCTAAAATACGCCACTGGGGACCTCGAAACTAGATTTTGTCCAAAAAAGTTTCGCATGCACGCTCCCGCCACAGGCATGCACGAAATCGCCTGTATTGCTTTAAAAAATTGTCGAGGACGAAAAAAAGGGCAATTACTTGGTGACCATAAAGGGTTCCAATAGCATACTCAGGTTAACGGTTCTCGTTCGATTGCGTAGGTCAAGCAGCACTGGAAGTGGTTAGTGCTTAGCTGAGGGACTGCTTGGTAAAACAACACTCGCGTTTGGAATGGTCTATGCCGATGCGGATGCATTTATAAATTGTTCATGCCTGAATTTTTAGATATTCGTGCCAGTGGCGGGAGCGTGCATAGCTGTGGCGGGAGAGTGGATGACTCTAACGAACAAATTAGTAAGCTTAGCTCGAAGATATAAAAAGGATATGATAGGTTAAGGATAGTCTGGAGGATGCATGAGCAAGAGGCAGTGAGCCTTTGGATGTTGTATGAGTTCATATTTGTTAAGCAGCCTTCTGAGCCACAACCTTGGAATTTAGTTGAGGCAACCTCGTACGAGTGTTTACCTTCTGAAACAAGTGAATCCCGCTAGCCAGCCCAGAAAAGCTGTGACGCAAGAAGTACCACACTACTTGGTGCATAAGGAGGTGGACCATCCGCTAGGTGAAGATCATACCTAAGCGGAAATTTGATACCCTATTATTAACCGGTTAAGCTGGCGGGATGCCTTATTAGGGCTACCTCTGAGGGCATATGAGTATTTTAAATCTTCAAGCCGCCTATATCTCATAAATAGCAATTTGTATGGGAAAATGTATAATATCTTTTTTTGTAGATAATCGCATAACCTACAAACTTTGTAGAAAGTATTTTATGATAAGACTTAGCGTTTAAAAGCTATTTGCAAAAAACTGAGTTTTTGACCTTTTGAATAATGTTTTGTGCTCCCCACCGATATTTGGGGAAATTCGACATTTCATTTATGATTTTTTAAAGGCTGTTCCAATTTTCAGCTATTCTCGGTTTATGCCGCAATTGAATGGCTATTTTCACTGGGTATAAAAAAACTGTGTACATCTGCGTTTCATTCCTGACTGTGACTCGATGGGTTCTATTTAACCCTATTGTTACCAATTTATACGAAAATTGTTGCATCAATGCAATGGACGGGTTAAAATGAATGTGTTCCTGTTTTCCTTGAGATTCGTGAGTTGGGCTTGGGTAGGTAATGATGCAGGTTTAAACGCTCATACAAAGAGTAGTCGGACATTATTTTTGAAGTGGGACATTTAAAAAAATTGAGGCCTCAGTACAATTTACAGTCGTGTGATGGACAAATGTACTGCCTCGCATAAATCCTGTTCAACTCTAACCTTAGGGTATATGTTAATGAAAGAGCTCACAGAGTATTGCAAAATTGGGTGGCATTTTTTCACGATTATTTTTTTCGTTAAAAGTAAAGAGTAACTTTTATGACTATACAGGGTGTACCCATTAAAGTTACAAAGCGGCCGCCTGTGGTAGTGATGAGCAAAAATCGTCTTGTTCTTGCAGTCTTGTCTTGATCTTGCACATTTAGCAAGACGACCAAGACTTAGCTATGCTTGCAAGACCAAAACCAAGACCAAGATTTCGCATGGCCAAGACCAAGACTTACTATGCAAGAACAAGACCAAGAATATATCAGTCTTGTCTTGTTCTTGCGTTTGCTCATGATTAGGATAGGTTTTGGATAGACGTACAAGAACTGGTATGGGTTAATGGGAAATTTTTTTGGTAGAGTGTTGCACCCTGTTTTTTTTGTAACCGTATAACCTATTTCCATGAATAAGGTACCAATGAACGGAGAAATTCTATCTATTATGGTAAAACCGATGGTTCGCTATCTTATCAACTTTTGGAGTTATGAGTCGAAATTTTGGTTTTTTTAACTTAAATTTCAATTTCAAGTACATTTTTCTCCAAAAAAAAACGTAGTTAACCTATACTTTTTATTCCAAAAGTAGAAAGCTTGGAGTATTTCCTATGAATAACACGTCTGGTCAATTTTTATGCTACCGCCTTTACTTTTGAAGCTATTAGCAAATTTTGATTTTAAAATTGACTTGATTTGATACTTTTCGACATAAGCCAATGTGAAAATGTTAAATAGTACAAAAAGTGCACCAAATAAAGCCAATTTTTACGTTTTCCCCAACCCCTCCAAAGATTTTTGTTCGTCTATCCAAAACCTATCCACAGCCGGCCGCTTTGCAACTTTAGTGGGTACACCCTCTATATAGCGGTAAATTTCCCAGTTCAATTTCTTTCACTGGACTTTTTTTTTTCAGAACTAAAGTAATGCATAAATCTTCTTTGCTCTTTGGGGGGGGGGGGGGGGGGGGTGATAAACACTCATTACTATATACTTTGTGTAATAATTCGTAAGTTTCGGTGGCCAAGTTTCACATGAAATTTCACAGCAACTTTTGCTCGACTAAAATATTTAACATTTTTCCGGCAAACAAAAAAAACTCAAGTTACGAAAACAAATGCTACGGTAAAGAGGAAATGTCTACTGACATGGGGTTTGCGGCAATCGAGAAAAACGACCTCAAGCTAAATAGTTGCTTGACATATGGCTTTAGCGTATGCGCAGATCGCCCGCAATCGCGTTAGTCTAGTTATTTAATAGCCACACCTCGTAGCTTAATAGGGCCCCAATGATATTTTTGACCCAGGCCAGCAAAGTTATGTGGCGGGCCTGCCCTTAATCGGGTGGACTTCTTAACGAAGCTCGAATTGTCCGTCGATATTAAAAATCGGAAATTAGTCGCACAGCTATTCATACTTTTTAATATTACTTTCGTAGCAATAATGGGAGAAGCAGAACTTAATGGAGTAAATAGCATCTTCTCAAGAAAAATTTAGATACTAGCCTTTTTTTATGTGGAAAACCCAAACTTAGGAATTACCTTTTGTATTACCAGTCTGGCATGTCTTTCTGGTCATGGTGCAATGTCTGGTAGAGTCCAAAACAAAAGAGATGAGGTTTCCCAAAAGTCGCATTATCCATGCCCAGTGAGAATGGCAAAAGATTTCGAAGATGTGCGCAATGTTTATTTGTGTGTGATTTTCATTTCGCCATATGCGCGAACAATCCTCAACTGATTTGGTTCGGACCACTGACATATAGATATGGACTGCTAATTGACAACTTTCAATGGCACCATTTTTCTCCAGAAGAAGAAGACCTTTTCTATGTAAACAACAATTTTTTTTCGAATTTAGAGGAAAATAAGTAATAAGAGGTATGTTATAATTGATAGAAATAATTTTCCATCATTATTTTTGAAGTGAAAACTTCTTTAGGCACGTTGGGCACTTTTTGGCCTGGGGAAAAATCTAAAAACTCGCGTCACGCGCACATTTTGTGTGCCATCACGCGCACGTACCATCGCTTGAGAAAAATGTTTCCTTTGGGGTTTTTAGTTTTAATGATGTAGTATGAATTATATATTATATATTAAATATTATATATTAAATATTATATATTAAATATTATATATTGAATATTATATATTTAATATTATATATTAAGTATTGTGTATTATGGACTATGTAGTGTACTACGTACTATGAGCTATGTACTAATTATTATGTATTAATTATTATGTTCTATGTGCTATGTATTATGAATTATGTAGTATGTACTATGTACTATGCACTATGTACTATGCACTATGTACTATGCACTATGTATTATGTACTATGTACTACATACTATTTACTATGTACTGTATATTATGCACTATTTACTATGTACTATATACTATATACTATGTACTATGTTCTATGTACTATGTACAATGCATTATGTATTATATACTATGTACTATTTACTATGCACTATGTACTGTATTATGCACTATTTACTATGTACTATATACTATGTATTATGTTCTATGTACTATGTACTATGTTCTATGTACTATGTACAATGCATTATGTATTATATACTATGTCATATGTACTATGCACTATGTACTGTATATTATGCTTATTTACTATGTACTATATACTATATATGTACTATGTACTATGTACTATGTTCTATGTACTATGTACAATGCATTATGTATTATATACTATGTACTATTTACTATGCACTATGTACTGTATATTATGCTTATTTACTATGTACTATATACTATGTATTATGTACTATGTACTATGTACTATGTACTATGTGCTATGTACTATGTACTGTATATTATGCTTATTTACTATGTACTATATACTATGTATTGTGTACTATGTACTATGTACTATGTACTATGTACTATGTACTATGTACTATGTACTATGTTCTATGTACTATGTACAATGCATTATGTATTATATACTCTGTACTATTTACTATGTACTATGTACTGAATATTATGCTTATTTACTATGTACTATATACTATGTATTATGTACTATGTACTATGTAATACGTACTATGTTCTATGTACTATGTACAATTCATTATGTATTATATACTATGTACTATTTACTATGCACTATGTACTGTATATTATGCTTATTTACTATGTACTATATACTATGTATTGTGTACTATGTACTATGTACTATGTACTAGGTACTATGTTCTATGTACTATGTATAATGCATTACGTATTATATACTATGTACCATTTACTATGTACTATGTACTATTTACAATGTATGCACTATGTACTATCCACTATGTACTATGGCCATAGAAATCCACACATTTGAAAATTAGTATGTGGGTATAAAGTTTAATCGTGCATTTCCGAAGCTTGGTTTAGCCATTCCACGCGACTCATCGGATACCAAAAATGTATGTACATCGTTCATTATATTTATAGGAAGTGAGTAACTTCTTTTGACTGCATTAAATTAGTTATCCTTATCCTATTGTAATATTAAGATTGATTTGGAAATATAGACTGGCCGGTCATAGAAGTTTTCACTTCCAACGTGTGGTCCTACGCACACTCATATTTTTTTATTTAGTAGCAGTTTTTTCGTTAAATAAATGTATTTTTTTAAATATGTGAGGGTTTTTTCCCTCTGTTTAACGAACTTTTAAAAATAAAGAAAATAGAGAAAGAAGAAAAAACTCTATAGCTGTCTAGTTTTTTCTAATTATGTTTATATCGCTGACATGCACTGAACTGTTTTTTATTTTAAAACCGATTAAAGTTCATAGGATTTTGAAGGGGGAACGAGACAACGATAGTTTTTGGTGCCACTTTTTTGTATGGGATTTTGCTTATTTAGCAGTCCATATCTATATGTCAGTGGTTCGGACTCTAGTAAGCTTAGTTCCAAGGATAGAAGAGAATAGGATAGGTCAGGGGTGGTCTGGAGTGCTGGAGCAGATAGCGCCTGGCACATGCTTATTTATATAAAAATCTTGTATAATATATAAAAATGAATGTCTGAGGTTTGTAATGCGAAATGAATGAGGTTTGAATTGCGAAATTTTTACAGAATGTGCGTTTTGACTAAATCTCGGTAAACAACATATTGCGAATACGATCCGATAAGTAGCGCCCAAGAAAAATAGACAAAAGAGAATATCAGAGGACACATTTGGCACCTACGGAACAAAAAAAGCGAAACACGACCTCGCAGAACAAACAATATTTTTTTATATTTCCATTGATTGAAAAAAATACATACAAAAAAATTTGAGTGCAAAATCATCACGCGTAAATCATCAAATGTAAATAAAATACAACAAAATATTGAAATTGTGCGGAGAATAAACAAAAATATTTCATTGAATCGACTTTCTTCGCTTGCAGTGGCCAGTGACAGTTCTGAGCATAACGACGTTCGTAGGATCGTGGCGATACCTGTCCTCGGATGGGAGCCAGAAGAGTTTCACGATTCTCAGAGAAACGACCCCGACATATCACCGCTCTTGACAAGAAGACCACAAGCCATAGTGAAAAGTCATCTCGCCAAAGGGTGAAACGCTGAAGAATTAAGGAGTATCCACACACATCAGAGACGTGCCCGGGACGTTCGATTTTTGCTCCGGCCGGGACACGGACATGTGTGAACGGGTTCGTATAAAATGTACGCACCGATATTTTTTGAACCCCTGATGGAACACTAATATGTGTGGATACTCCTTTACTCATTCACACATGTCCATGTCCGGGCAAGGGCTCATTCACACATGACAGAACACGGCCCTGTGATGTCCCGGGCACGGCCCTAATGTGTGTGGATACTCCTTTACTGGGCACAGTGGAAATAAATACAAGATGGAGTTTTGAAAAAGAAATGGGAACCAAATAATAGCATAGGATGCAAATACTTGTACCCAAGAGTAAGGTGATGGATGTTCTTCGCGAGTTTCATGAAATGGAGTCATTTCTTAAACGTCTCATAACGGTTGATGTCCTCCAGCAATTGGAAAAGATGTCCTACAGCAATTGGAAGCTTCAAATATCGTGGACAAGCGATGGTGAGCCATTACAAACGTACGAGAAGCTAGGACTGTTGGAGGTAGAAGGAAGTCGTCTTAAATCTACTATGCACCACAAGAGAGATTATGCCAGGTAATTGAACGAAAACGGTTCAAATTGAATAATAGGAAAGGTGTTCTTCCAACACGATAACACCGGACCACACACGTCAAAATTTGGGATCCGAGAAGGTCACCAGTTGATTTTCTGGGTTTCAAACCGTGCTACCAGTGGTGTAGAATCTGGTTAGATTCAAGGTAATCCATAACCTTTCTATTCATTATTGTCTCCATTATTTTGGAGATAATAAAATTAATTCTTATTGAGCGGTAATTAGAGGAATTGTTAGACTCACCTTTTTTCGGTATGAGCTGGACATGAGGAAGTTTCGAAGACGAGTGGATATATTGACGTTTATAAATTAAAAGGACTCACCTTTAGTGTGATCCAATTCTGGTTTATTTAGTGACGTCGGAGGCAAGGCAACCTGAAGCGGGAAAAATTTATAAATATTTCTTATGATCCCACCAAATTTTCGAGGCTGTGCCCGCCAGTACATACTACTGACACCAATATTATGTCGAAAGTAAGGTTCTTGACTTTTGGAACTAGTCAATTTCCACTTCATTTAAATCTATTAAAGGTAATATTTTAAGAAATTAAGAAAAGTTACAAAATGTAACAAAACATTTTTCACATCTGCGAATCTTATTTTGGCATTAATTATTTTGATAAAAGTTGGTATAACACAATTAAAATGCTTAATAACGCCAAAGCTAAACATCGCCTTCAGAAAGATAAAATAAGTTTTTAGGAAGGAAGATAAGACTCTAAAAATTCAAAAATAAATTCCTTCTAGGTAAAATTAAAACTGAGGTCGTTCAGTTGATGAGAAGACAGCTAGAAATACCCTAAAGATCTGTGCAAAATAAATAAAGAAACTTGGTATTACCCGGATCAAAGGTTTAACACAGACGAGACGGGTTACTTTGCAAAAAAATTAGAACATACCTCTCTCTGGAACAGACAGATCGACTGCAGGATTTGAGGCTTCAAAGGAGCAATTTTCTGTTCTTTTATGCAGCGATGCTTCAGGTGATTTTCTGATTTCGTTTCATAAGCTCAAGAGCGATAAAAGGTTTAAATATAATAAATATCCTAAAGTACTAGAATGAATGCGAACAAAAAACCGACGCGCACTGGTAACATTTGTGTCTCAAATATTCAATTTCATAAAAACTAAGAAAAGAAATTGAATTTTTTAATCACTAAAACTCGAATCACTAAAACAGAAAAGGGAAAATGGAAAACAAATTAAAAAGTATTATAAAATATGTATATACAGTTTTAGAGAATTGACTCGAACCAATTCTTCAAATGAAGTGTCAGGTTCACGAGTACTGCTTGGAACAAGTTCAGCGACCTGTTGGAGATTTGTTACTTAGGCCAGGCTGTTCGCACAATGTCGCGCAAATTTCTAAAAGTCTAAGGATATCAGAATGCAAAGAGTGGATCTCAGAAGAAATATTATGGAAACTAGGCACAAAATTATTAAATGTAAATCAAAAGGAGAGTTTACGTGGCTTTCGATGCTGCTCATATCATTACTCGATAAATTTGTCCGAGTACTTTTACTCATATGATTGTTTATAGGGTAGAATCGAGTACCGAGTACAATTTGCATTCAAGTATTTAAGCTAACTGCACGTTTGCCTCAGTCGTGAATATTTTCCATATAAACGGCCACTAGCCAAAATTTATTAAAATATGATTATGTATTTTATATGCAGCAGCGAAGCCGTTTTTGGAAGTTAATCTAGTCTACACTGGTATTTTTTCATCGCGAGCAGTGATGAAAACTGCAGGGAAATTTCCCGATTTGCGGGAAAAATGAAAACAAAAAGGGAAAAGGGAAATCCATTCTTTCAGAGGGAAATTTATTTATTAAAGGAAAATGTTACTTCATATTTTTTATAAAAGGCGCGTTTCATTTTCATTGGAGTACGTACTCCGGAGTAGTTCAGCGCACATTCAGCTGTGGCGGCATCTACTCCGATGTGCGCCCAACTGCGCTGGCGTACGTACTCCAATGAAAATGAAACGCGCCTAAAGACTTTTTCCGAATAAACGAGATAGCATGAAAACAAAATTAAAGAAATTGTGTCAAAAACGAACGCAGCAAGGGAATCGTTTCCAACTTCATTTTATTTGCCTGACAAGCCTCTTACATGCTGTATTAATAATGCTATAATCACAATTGGGGCGACAACTACGGCGACGACCACGGCCACGGGGGTTATCGCGGCGAAAGTAGTCCCGTGAACATAATTAGGGCGATGTCGCCAGCTACAATCACTAAATTTTTCCATCGTTTTTTACATTTCTCGGCTAAAAAAAGTAATAAAATTGATTTCATTTCAGCATATATGCATGTACACATGCATTTATAAGCCGCTATATAAACTGCTCACAATAATGTACTATCGTTCCATGTCGAAAAACAAAAATCACAAAACAACTTTTGACAGATGACGGGGACGAATTAGAAATTGAATAGAGTGGTCGCGCTCGTCGCCGTGGTACAATTTTGAGCACTTTATAAGAATCGTGTGTATTATAAATGTGTTTGACAGTAGCTGCGACGGTAGTTTCGCCCGTCGCCTCAATTGTGGTTACACCATAAAGAAGACAATTGCATTGTCTTGAACATATGAAGCCATGAATGTGCTAATGCCTTTTTCAGTCAAATGAAGAATTGGTTAATGTTCTAATTCTCTGAAGAATTATATGAAATATTTTTTATTTTTTTACTGTCGAATCCAAGTAAATCACTTTTCGAACATCGACAATCAAGGTTTGCGAACTCGAAATTACTTGTTTATGTTAAACCAAAAAAGAATGTTTCCTAAGCTATGACGAAGACTTTGTTGATTTATTTGTTATTTATTTAATGTGTTTTTGAATTTTATGCATTTTATGTTCGGGAGGGAATTTCTTTGACTTAAGGGGAAATTGGGATTGGTTGGGGGAGAAATCGTATACAATTAAGTTTTCATCCCTGATCGCGAGTAACTTTCTTGTCTTTACACGGAGATATCTGTGTGCGTGTCGATAATTATACTTGCTTCGTGATTAAGAAAAGTAGGCCAAGTCGAATTGTGTATGTTTTAAGTTTTCACTCCAAAATTTTCCCGTGAACAGGTTACTACAGCTCCCGCTTACCCTCTCTATACCTCTCTCCTAAAAGCCCGGTTCTACTGCTGCTGAAGCAGTACTAGTTTAGATAGGGCCAATGAGTTTAAGATTAGAACTAAAATTATTATCACAATGTTTGCCTTTTATAGCCTGGAAATATTCCATCGCCTACTTAAAGTAGCCGAGGAAATATCTCCAGCCTACTAGTTTGTTATTTACTATGGTATGAGGCACCAGGTAGCTGCTACAATAGCCTATCTGGGTTCCATACATATATGCATTTTTCTTCCTCAATTAAGGAGAGTTTAGGGTCGTTTACATCCCAAACGCAAAGTGGAAACGCAAATTGCAGCTCATTTATCGCATAGAAGTTTGTATGCTTCTCTCTCTATTCATCAACTTGGAATCTACGTCTTGCAACACAGACAAAAGCATAAAAATTTCTGTGCGATAAAAGAGCTATAATTTGCGTTTCCACTTTGCTTTTGGGGTGGAAATGAGCCTTTATAGGTTTAAATTTATATACCATATAAGCATAGATATCTGTAGTCTGTTCCACTTAGGAATCGAGCAATGGTATCTTTGGACCAACTATCTCACCAAAGGAGAAGAAGAGGAATCTCGAAGCAAGTTATGGCAAATTTGCCCCGTTTTATTCCATGTACCCGAAATCGAAATGTCAAAAAAAGTACTCATCGTTTCTCAATGAATTGAGTACTTTTGAAAGAGTAAAAAGCACTCATTGAGTAATTTTCTTTCGATTCTACTCATGAGTATTTACTCGAAAATTTTCCATCGATTTTGTATCCCTACTAATTATTAATTTGATAGTTGAAGGAATTGAACTTTCCGCTCCTACCAGAACCCTGAACCCAGTTCAGTCGAGGAAACTTCCTAACAATATTAAAGTTTTAATCTCCCAGCGCAACAGTGTCCGCCGTCTATGGCGGCAGCACCAACTTAGAACATACATGACACAGCTAAACCAATTAAACGAGCTAATAGAATTCTACTCTAAAATCTATACAAATAATCCCAGCAAACCAAACTTCGGAAGATTTTCGGAAGAAATACAATAACCAAAACTAAAGCTTTGTATGTGGCGATTAGTCGAAACGAATTCGAAAAGAATTCGGAAAACAACTTCCATGTGAAATCGTGTGTGTTTTAAATGAAGTGCGCAAGTGCATTTGTGAATTTATTGTATATTCAATTATATATTTATAATAATTTATAATAATTAATAATAATTTATAATAAAATAAATATATTAAAATATTATAATGGAGTTATATGAATTTCACACTAACCATGTCCTTTTTTATTTTACTTTAAAGCAAAAAAACCTATGAATCTGAAGCTTTTATAAGGGTTAAAAAGCTTTGCTAAATCTTTACTAAATTTCGTAACGAATCCGAAAAGAATTTTTGTTACGATGTCGTGTCAACCCCTTCATATATTTTTCGTTCCGAATTTGTTCAGAAATCGATTGCGAATTCGGGAGAAATATACGAATTTCCGTAACGAGTTCGGTAAGATATCTTAAAATTTGGTTTGCTGGGATAACTTCAAGAATCTATCCTTTCTGATTTCAAAAAAGCTTCCAAAACCCCCGAAAGAAGAACAAAAGTCGCTCCACACATACCCGTGACGACACGGCACCGATGCTTTCCGTGTCAATGTCTTCCGTGCTGACACTCGCCCGAAGCTGCTTCTACGGTTAATGTTGCTCTGCACAATCTATAGTTGAAAATTTCTTGTATAGTAGAAAGATTTCTGTTTAGTGCAAAATGAAAAATTGCACTAAAGGAAAGGGAAAATATGAAGGAAACACACGTGTCAGGTAGAATTCAATATATTGTTTTTATTTCAAACTGTTTGCTTAAGACTAACAAATAGGACTTATGCTTCACTTAAATTATTTTGTATATACTATAATTACTAACCAATAACACCTTACTGAAAGGGTTCTAGTTAGGATTCTTTATTTTTGAACAAAATATATAATAACTAGATATATCCAGATAGCGACCAAAGTATTTGACCAAAGGTTGTATGTAAAATTACACTGAGTATATCAAAGATATAGCCAGACAGTAATTTAATACTCGACTAAGGCAAGATACAAAGTCGCACTGAATATTATCCTTGAACTGATGCTGAAAAGGAAACTTGATTAGAACCAAACATATAACATTTCCCAGAACACATGCGGCCTGTAGAAAATTTAATGATTGGTGAAAAAATACCTTATAAATTGTTGAAAAATCCTTTTTCACAATAAGTACCTTAAAGAAGATTGCTTGGGAGTTATTTCACTTACTTTGCTGGATACACTTTCTTTGACTGTTAATAGACAAGAGAGGCTGATGGCTTCTGCGTTCGAGTTTTTATACACTGAAACCAACGGTCCTGGCTTAAACTGCATTGCCATTTTTAGGTGGGGATAGTTAGACCTTTTTGATGACTGAAAAATAATTTCAAACTATTTTCCCTTCTTTTTATTTAATTCTAATTGTTTTATTCTTTTTAATTTCATAAAATTTCAATTAATTCAACATAATTTTCTCATTTTTCTTCGATTTTTATGATGTACTAAAAATGTCCTTTTCGACCATTTCCTTATTTTTTACTGCAATATCATAATTTTATTAATTCATATATTCATCCTTTTCTACTATATTTTCTCTTTTCTTCTCATTATCTTTATGAGAATTTATATTTTATGGAAATATCTTTTTATCCATAAACTATTTCGGTTTTCTGACATCGCCGCTGTATTCTTCGTCAAATTCTACATCGATTTCATATATCATATGTTGATGTAGCATAAAGTTTGACGTTTCGGGCAACGTCACGGTTCGCGAGTGACTGCGCGAATTTTTTCACGACATAAGTGCAAATATCGCGGTTTGCAGGTGCGTGCACGTCTTTGTCGTGGTGTTTCAGTGTTGTGCTGTGATTTACATAAGTAAACAGGTGTCAGTTTCTTATTGAAGTTGTTGTTTTTGCATACACCAACTTTTATAAATGTAGGGTTATGTATGTGGTGTATGTTTGTATGACAATTTTTCCTATGTTTTGTGTTTAATTAAGGTTTTTCAATAGTTAAAATGTTTTTTATTATGTTTTTATTGCTGTATTATGTTTTATGCATGTACCTTGTGTTATTTGTTGTGTTTTTTTTTGTGTTTTTATTATGTAGTGCAATTGTTGTTGTTCTGCATGTTATCATCTTTGTTTTTGTTGACAGCTGTCCATGTCCAGGGCTTCGTAAATCTCCTTATATTATTGTATGGATTTTTTTTACCTAATTAATAATAGATTGGATTGTTGCTTTTTAGGTGCAGTATGGACAGGAACGAACACATAAATAAAAACAGTGTAACAAAAAAAGACGTGGGAATTTATGTTTATTATCATTTATGTTGGTAAGTTTTTTTTATTATATTTTATTTTAATTTTTTATTATTTTTTTTTTTTTTTATTGTATATTTCGTTTTTGTGTTTGTTGAGTGTTTGGGGCTGAACATTCTCCCCCCTGTTGAACAACCTTGTTCAACCGTGTGTTTATTTTGCTTAGCCCTCTTTTGTGATGATGGTGGAAGACTATGCGTCCATCTGCCTTGACTTGAAGTCGTACCTGATGCCGGTTGGGTAGGCTTATTGTTTGCTCCTTTTTCCGGGTGGTCCTCACTTGGTCGAATTTAATTCGATGTATAATGTGTTTAGGAAGGTATATGTCTTCCCCTTCTCTGGTTATGAATCGTTGGAAAGTATTTTCATATCTCTCCGTAAGCTCTAACATCGTCGTCGTCGGTCGAAGCAACTTTAAATTTTGCACCTGGCGCCCATTGATGATGGCTGGTTCTTGGATTTGTAGATTTGGGCTGGTGTTTTTCGCAACGTAATAGTATTGTATAGTTGGATTCACTGGTTTCACTAGACCTGCCAGTTTGGATTTTGTTTCGGTTGGAGATTCTCCGGATTCGGTGAGGTCAATTGTTATCAGGTCCTGGTGTTGGTTGCCCATTGGTATCATCCCTTTGGCTGCATCTTTGATATTTGGGTTTGGCGTATGTTGTATCCGTGGTCGTGGTGGAGCTGGTTTGATGACTATGTCACTTAAAATCGTTACCTTTGCATCACAAGTTGGTGCTGCTTGTACCGATGCCTTTTGGTCTTGTGGATTGTTGTTTTTGGTGGTTGGGATCCGCCTAGGCTGTGTTCGGATCCGAATTTCTGGTCCGCAAGGGGTGACTTCGAAGGACCTCTTCATTGTTGGGTGCCTTGGGGGTGTTAGGATAAATGTTGGCTTAACCCTTTTTGGGATTGGCTTCTGAGGAGTGGGTTCACGTGGGTTTTTGGCCCGCTTAACCACTCTCCCGTGGTGCTGATCCGAGATATGGGTAATGTTCGTGTTGCTAATTCGGTTAGCCGTACTTGGTTCTTCGGCTGCTGCTACTGGAACATCGAGTAGAGCTGAGAGCTCTGCAAACTCCTTCTCGAAATCGCAGTCAATGTCTAGAATTGGACTGTCTCCTGCTGCGGTTGTGCCGTATAACCAGTAGTTCTCGGCGGCGGCCAAATCTTCTTCGGTGTAATTCATTTGGGACATCTATAAAAAACTGAATTAGTTTGGGAGTCTGGAATAGGATTATTTGTGAACAATTGGACAACATTACCATGGACGAAAAACATGTAACATGACGACACTTGACGTGTTACTCCCTGTTATGTATTTGGTTCTATTTCTGGAGAACTTGGTTGATCCATGGGTAGGCGACAAATTTTTGTTATTGGTCTTCGAAACGTGTTTTGACTCGTTCTGACCTGCACGACTCGTATCAACCCATCTGGTCCGGGGAACGTCGCTTCAATTATCCCGAGCGGCCACCTCGTGGGGGGCATGTTCTCGTGTTTTATGAGGACTATATCCCCGACCTGTACTGTGGTTTGTGAAGTATTCCATTTTGGTCTCTGTTGCAACTGATTAAGATAGTCCTTAGACCATATCTTCCAGAATTGCTTGACCATGCCTTGAATATGTTTCCAGCGTTGAAATGATGACATAATTTCTGTCTCATTAGTCACTTCAGGAAGGGCGTTGAGAGCTTGCCCAATTAGGAAGTGTCCTGGAGTCAGAATTAATGTGTCTTCTGGATCATTTCGAACCCAACAGAGTGGTCTGGAATTCAAACATGCTTCAATTTGTGTAAGCAGTGTGGTATACTCTTCAAACGTACATATTGCGTTTTTCACTGTCCTATATATGTGATATTTGATAGATTTTACGCTTGCCTCCCATAGTCCACCAAAGTGAGGTGCTGCTGGAGGGTTGAAATGCCATGATACTTGTTTTGGCGTAAAATATCGTTCTGCTTCTTGGTTGGATTCCTTAAGTGCTTGTCGAAATTCCCTGTCTAATATGGATTTAGCTCCTACGAAATTTGAGCCACAATCGGAATATATGTTTGCACACAGTCCTCGTCTAGCTATGAATCCTTTGAGAGCTGCGATAAATGCTGTTGATGATAGGTCTGAAACCAGCTCGATGTGTATAGCCTTGGTTGTCAGACAGACTATAACACAAATGTAAGCCTTTTGTAATTTTGCATTTCTGATAGATGACGTCTTAATGGTGATTGGTCCAGCGTAATCAATGCCAACATTAGTGAATGGTTTACTAATATTGACTCTTGGAATAGGTAGCTGCCCCATTAATTGCGTCATAGTTTCTCCTCGTTGTTTGGCACATACCATACATTTATGTATTCTGCTTGTGATACATCTTCGTGCATTTAAAATCCAAAACCTCTGACGACTTGTACTTAACACCAATGAAGTTCCGCCGTGCAATGTCTCTAGGTGGATCTTGTCTATGAGTAAGTGTGTGAGCGTATGGTCTTGGGGTAGAATGATGGGATGTTTTGCTTCGTATGGTATTGTGGCATTACTTAGTCTGCCTCCTACTCGTATTAATGTGTTCTTGTCCATGAAAGGCGTTAGTTTTAGTAGACGGCTGCTTCGTGAAAGTGGTTTTCCTTGTAATAAATTGTTGTAGTCTTCTGGAAAAGCCATTTTTTGTGAGAGCCGCAAAATGGTGTTTTCAGCCTCTTTCCATTCTATGGCGGAGAGCTGGTTAACTTGTTTATTATTGGGATTTTTACAATTGTGTTTAAAACGTTTGAGCATGGCTACAATATGTGTAAGCCGTGTTATTGATGAATAACGAAGTAAAATATTGTCTTCAAGTTGTGTGAGGAAACTTGTAATGATTGGTTTTTTCGCTTCTAAATCTGTATTTTCCTTTATCTCTTGATGTTGAGGCCATTGGTCTTGTGGTTTGGTCAGCCAACTGGGTCCATGCCACCATAGTTGGTTGCTAACCAAATTCGTTGCTGCGATACCTCTGGATGCCACATCGGCAGGATTATCTTCTGTTGCAATGTGTCTCCATTGGTCGTATCGTATGACATCTTGAATCTCAACGACTCGATTGGCCACGTATGTCTTCCATCTGGACGGATGTTCCTTCACCCATTGGAGCGCTATCATTGAGTCTGTCCATGCGAATGTAGGGATGTGCTGTAGTTGCATGTCCTCAATCGTGCCCTTTAATAATTTGGCCAAAATTACAGCTCCATTTAGTTCTAGCCTGGGTATTGTTGTTGGCTTGGTAGGAGCTACCTTTGTTTTCGAAGTTAATAACATTGACGAGATTTGTCCATCATCTTCCTCCACTCGTAGGTATAGGACTGCAGCATATGCTTTTGCTGAAGCGTCACAAAAACCATGGAGTTGTGCCTTTGTGTGGGCGCTGTATTTAATCCATCGTGGAATTCTCAATTTGTTTAAATTGGTTAACTCACGTTTGAAAGTTATCCACTCATTTTCTACTTGATTGGACACTTGTTGATCCCATGAGCAGCCGGTTATCCATAACACTTGCATTAATATTTTTGCAGTAATGATAACAGGAGACAGCCAGCCTAAAGGGTCATACAAGGATGCGATGTCCGAGAGAATATTGCGTTTAGTTGCGATGTTGTGTTCTCGCATTGGGATGATAGTGAATGTAAAATGATCCGGTCCAGGATGCCATCGTATCCCGAGGGTTTTCACTGTTTCGTCTGTGTTGAATGTTAATACATTCTTTAGTTCACGATGTTCTGGAGGGAGATGGTCTAATAGTGTCTGCTCATTGCTAGCCCATTTCCGTAGGTTAAAACCACCTGACCTGGTGATGTTTATCAATTCCATTTGTAATTGTTTTGCATCATTGATGTTGTCAGCTCCGGTTAACAAATCGTCGACGTAGAAATTATCATGTAGTGCTTTAGAAGCTAACGGCCAAGTTTTCCTTTCGTCCACTGCGAGTTGTTGCAGCGTACGAATTGCTAAGTATGGAGCACTTGCCGTGCCAAAAGTCACCGTTTTCAACTTGTAGTCTTGAAGTTGTGATGTTTTCGGATTTTGCCATATAATCCTTTGAAATGTTTGATCCTTTGGGTGGATATCAATCATGCGGTACATTTTCTCAATGTCTGCATTCATAGCGATTTTATATTTTCGCCAATTGAGCAATGTTGCAAACAGCTTGGGTTGAAGAGTAGGTCCAGTCAACAAGTGCTCGTTGAGTGATGTGCCATTTGTAGTTTTGGCGGATGCATCGAACACGACTCTCAATTTAGTCGTGGTACTCTCTTTGAAGACTGCGTGATGAGGGATATAGAAATGTTCTTCTTTATCTGTTGGGGGGTCTACTTCTTCCATGTGTCCAAGCTCAATATATTCATCCAAGCACTTTCTGTATTCTTTTTCGAATTCTGGTTTCTTAGAGAACTGCCGTTGCAGCGATGTGAAACGCTTGAGTGCTTGTGGTCTTGATAATCCTAGAGCAGGAGCCTTGTTGTTCCTAAATGGAAGTTTGACTTGGTATTTTCCATTTGGTTTACGTGTGTGTGTTGTCTCGAAGATCTGCTGGCACAGTTTGTCATCCTCTGTTAGGATCTGTTTTGCAGGAGGTTCTTCGATTTCCCAAAAACGTCTTAATTGGTCATGTAAATCTAGTGTTGTGACCGTAAATGCTGAGACTTTATCTATGACTGTGTCTGTCGTTGGTCCCACTATTATCCATCCAAAGATTGTGTTTACGGCTATTGGGGCGGTACTAGGTCCCTTTCGTATGCCATTCCTTAGAATACGTGCGTAGATTCGTGCTCCTAGGAGTGCGTCGATCCTTCCTGGCTTCCAGAATGTTGGATCTGCTAGAGGCAAGTTGTTGAGGTGATTCCATTCCTCCTTGCGAACTACCTTTGTTGGTAAAAGATCAGTGATACTGTTGAGTATCAAGAAATTATCCGTCACTGACACCTTGTTAGCGTTGTTTGGTTTTACCGTGAGCCTAACTTGTTGGTGTGCAGTAGCTAATGGATTGGTGTTTATACCTGTTATTGCTACAGTTGTATTAGTTCCTGTAGCTCCTAGCTGCTTGCATGCAGCCTTTGTGATAAATGATGATTCGGAGCCATTGTCTATTAGACACCGCAATACCTTTTCCGTGCCATGATTAGTGCGAAACGTTACCAGTGCTGTTGACAACAATGCATGGTGATTTTTCATGGTTAAAAAGTTTTGAATTGTGGTTACTCCGTCAGCGCTGTTGGCTGATTGGGATTTCGAGGTTGTTGGAGATTGGCTTGGTATTGATTCTCCCTCTCGTAAATGTTTTTCTTTGGATCCTGTTGATCCCTGCTTCTCTTGTCTGGAGTCGTCGTGTAGGGTAGTGTGATGACGCTTCTTGCATCTGCGACATGTATATTTACTTGTGCATTCCTTTGCCATGTGGTTGTTGGATAAACAATTTAAACAACGTCCAGCTGCTAGTATGACCTTACGTCTGGCATCACTATTCATTTGTTGATACTTGGTGCATGCTCGAATGTAGTGCTTTTGATGGCAAGCTGGACAACAGTCTTGCTTCACTGCATGATACGTATGTGTAACCTTTTTGGCGAGTGTTGGCTTGATTGGTGTTGATGTCCGTGGAACGATTGCATCAGCGATTGATTCTAGTACCCGTAATCTCATTGTCAAGAACTTGCTGAATTGTGAAAAAGTTGGCAAAGTTTGATCTGCTCCTTGCTCTTCTTCCCATAATCGTAGTGTTGTGAAAGGAAGCTTCTGTACTAATAGATAAATTAGAATGGCATCCCAAGACGAAGTATCAACACCTAAGCTCTTCAGCTGTTGCAAACATTCGGATGAAGTATCTATTAATTCCTTCATGCCCTTAGAGGATTCAGTAGTCAGCTTCGGTATGTTTGTAAAAGTTTTTAGCTGGTGATTTACCAACATTCTTTTATTTTCATACCGCTTCTTCAGTTTTTCCCATGCTGGTGCGTAATCTTCGTTAGTGATTGGAACATGTCGCAATATGTTTTCAGCTTCTCCAACCAAACATTCCTTTAAATAATGTAATTTTTGTACTGGACCAAGTTTTGCATTATTATGGACCAACGCAACGAAGACATCATGAAATGATCGCCACAAATCGCAATCGCCATTGTATTTTGGCAAACTGATTCTCGGCAGTTGTATTTCATATGATGTTGTAGTTGGAGGTTCTGGAGGTGGAGTCATTTTTAATTGGCATTTTTCCAATCCATCCATTAACTCTCCGAGATAGTCATAATATTTGGCTTCTGTGGTTCCGTATATATCACTATTGAGATACGCAATTGCTGCTTCTGCATTCTCTAGCACTGATGATTCGTCTAATGCTATGTCGTTTTTTTGAAATTTCTCCCAGATTGCATTTAATCCAGTGATTCTGGTCTTGTAGAATCCTAGATTGCGTTTTGAATGTGCCGTCTTTTTGGCAGTGTCGATATACTGGAATAGACGGAGTTTCAAACGTTCTTGTGCTTGACACATTTGTTCTAACGTAGTCATTTTGGATATGTTGCACTATAAGAATTACACGAACACCGATAACAAACAAAAGAAATTGAAACAAATTGAATTCGCTGACACGTATTCCTGGATGGAACCACCAAAATGTTTAGTGCAAAATGAAAAATTGCACTAAAGGAAAGGGAAAATATGAAGGAAACACACGTGTCAGGTAGAATTCAATATATTGTTTTTATTTCAAACTGTTTGCTTAAGACTAACAAATAGGACTTATGCTTCACTTAAATTATTTTGTATATACTATAATTACTAACCAATAACACCTTACTGAAAGGGTTCTAGTTAGGATTCTTTATTTTTGAACAAAATATATAATAACTAGATATATCCAGATAGCGACCAAAGTATTTGACCAAAGGTTGTATGTAAAATTACACTGAGTATATCAAAGATATAGCCAGACAGTAATTTAATACTCGACTAAGGCAAGATACAAAGTCGCACTGAATATTATCCTTGAACTGATGCTGAAAAGGAAACTTGATTAGAACCAAACATATAACATTTCCCAGAACACATGCGGCCTGTAGAAAATTTAATGATTGGTGAAAAAATACCTTATAAATTGTTGAAAAATCCTTTTTCACAATAAGTACCTTAAAGAAGATTGCTTGGGAGTTATTTCACTTACTTTGCTGGATACACTTTCTTTGACTGTTAATAGACAAGAGAGGCTGATGGCTTCTGCGTTCGAGTTTTTATACACTGAAACCAACGGTCCTGGCTTAAACTGCATTGCCATTTTTAGGTGGGGATAGTTAGACCTTTTTGATGACTGAAAAATAATTTCAAACTATTTTCCCTTCTTTTTATTTAATTCTAATTGTTTTATTCTTTTTAATTTCATAAAATTTCAATTAATTCAACATAATTTTCTCATTTTTCTTCGATTTTTATGATGTACTAAAAATGTCCTTTTCGACCATTTCCTTATTTTTTACTGCAATATCATAATTTTATTAATTCATATATTCATCCTTTTCTACTATATTTTCTCTTTTCTTCTCATTATCTTTATGAGAATTTATATTTTATGGAAATATCTTTTTATCCATAAACTATTTCGGTTTTCTGACATCGCCGCTGTATTCTTCGTCAAATTCTACATCGATTTCATATATCATATGTTGATGTAGCATAAAGTTTGACGTTTCGGGCAACGTCACGGTTCGCGAGTGACTGCGCGAATTTTTTCACGACATAAGTGCAAATATCGCGGTTTGCAGGTGCGTGCACGTCTTTGTCGTGGTGTTTCAGTGTTGTGCTGTGATTTACATAAGTAAACAGGTGTCAGTTTCTTATTGAAGTTGTTGTTTTTGCATACACCAACTTTTATAAATGTAGGGTTATGTATGTGGTGTATGTTTGTATGACAATTTTTCCTATGTTTTGTGTTTAATTAAGGTTTTTCAATAGTTAAAATGTTTTTTATTATGTTTTTATTGCTGTATTATGTTTTATGCATGTACCTTGTGTTATTTGTTGTGTTTTTTTTTGTGTTTTTATTATGTAGTGCAATTGTTGTTGTTCTGCATGTTATCATCTTTGTTTTTGTTGACAGCTGTCCATGTCCAGGGCTTCGTAAATCTCCTTATATTATTGTATGGATTTTTTTTACCTAATTAATAATAGATTGGATTGTTGCTTTTTAGGTGCAGTATGGACAGGAACGAACACATAAATAAAAACAGTGTAACAAAAAAAGACGTGGGAATTTATGTTTATTATCATTTATGTTGGTAAGTTTTTTTTATTATATTTTATTTTAATTTTTTATTATTTTTTTTTTTTTTTTATTGTATATTTCGTTTTTGTGTTTGTTGAGTGTTTGGGGCTGAACAATTTCCTCATGCTGTTATATGCTTGTCCAAAGTAAATGCATCATCCGAGATAAAAATAATATGGCATTGATGGCAGACTGATCCGCCGATGCTTTGGCTGGAGGAAAACAATTATCTGCAGGTTACATAAATCGGTATAAACTAGAACTTAAGAATAGCCTCCTTCTGAAGCCCTTCCGTTAGAACCCACATTTATATATGTAAATCTGCAGTGAGCATCTACTAAAGCTAACAGAATTATACTGTGAAATCCTTTGTAGTTGTAATATTCCTATCCCGCATTATTGGGTTTGTTAATTCGGATGTGTTTTTCGTCAACAGCTCCTAATGTTTGTGGAAATTGTCATAATCTCGCAAAATCATCGCTTACATCTTCCCACTCTTTTTGACTTTGTGGAAACTGAGAATAGTTAAATCGCATTATTTGTAGGATGCTGAAGTAACAAATACTAAATTTAATACTGAAGGAAGACAGCAACTCGGAGATGCAGTCAAGGCTCATGAGAAAACGCATAAATGCAGCAAAAGCGTCGAAATCGAAACTAAAAATTTTATCAAATTAAGTGGTATTTGCACCGATCTCCCCAGCAACCTCAACACCTCTCGATTTTTCCGAAGAGACATGAGAGGATTACAATGAATAATATTTTTGTTGTTTTTATACTAATAAATGTACTCAAGTTAAGTTGTTTTTGCTTGTTGTTACCTTGGGAAATGTAGGCAGCGAACTTTCAAAAATTGCTTTTAAAACTTTGGGAAGAAAAACATGGACCTGATTCTTGAATCCGGCGGATTTGGGATTCCTGCCGCTAAAGAGTTTCACTTTTACTTGTCGCTGCGATTGTTTAATCCGCCACACAGTGGCGAGAAATGCCAGTGTTCCACCAAAATTACTCTAGAGGTCGTAAATTTTAAGTTATTGAGACAATTTTTTTTTAAATGTTCATCTTGAATTTAGCTATCGATCGCTCTAGCCGGATTTTGAAATTAGAACTCTTATTTTTTGTAATTTATAATAAAGAATCTAATTTTTACTAAAAAATACTTTTTTTTCTATTAAATTTATTCTTACGGCCCGTAAGTTTGAGTTTTTTTTTAAATCTTCGTCTTTTAATCAGCTATTGATCTGGGGGGGAATCGTAACTAGGGCGTTTTAAAGTTTTTGTTTTAGAGTTTTACATATCACCCTGTATTTTTGTAACCCTATTTTCATGAATAAGGTATCAGTGTACGCACAATACTCCCACCTATCTAAAACTGCACAAATCATGACTCCATCCTATCAACTTCCAGAGTAATGAGTCATCAAAATCAAAATTTCAGTTTTTTTAACTAAAATTTCAACCAAAATGCCTTGTTAACTAATTTTTTTTTTGCAAAATTGGAAAGCTTGGGCAATTTCCTATGAATAATGTCTGGCCAATTTTTATCCTACGGCTTTTATTTTTGGCGTTATAAGCAATTTTAATGTTAAAATTGGCCCTATTTCGTAATTTTTTAGTACTTTTTCAGCAATAATTAAGTAATTTTTTAGTACTTTTTTTGCCAAAAAGTACCAAATAAGGTCAATTTTAACAGCCATATAGTCATACAGCCACAGGTGGGAGGTAAACCGACCCAGGTAAGTCATGTAGACACGGAAGCACGGACAAAACAAAAATACAGAAAAACGTATTATTTGATATTTGACAGTAATTTTAACAGTTGTCAACCAGTGGCGTGGCGTCTTTGGAAGCAAGGGATGCATTGCATCCCTTACAATTTCTTAGGAAATAAAAATAAAAATTCAAATTTTATCAATAAATTATTCTTTTCTTTTACAAAACTTTCCTTTTTTATTTTATCATTCTGAGATTAACTTTGTATTATTGCAGCTTTTTCTAGCCTCCACTGTTAGATATAAATTCATTGCCTCCAAATGTACAATTAAATGGAAGCATAAAATATGTCCATGAGCGAAAGTTATCTCCTCCTTCTCTCTGATTTCGTATAAGAAAACGCAAAGAAACATGCCAGCGGACTTCGAGAAGCAGAATTTGAATTGCTTCCCTTGACTGTCCGTTGGAACGCACTTGGGTGCGAACCTTAGAATAGAGAAGATAAGGAACCGAAAATAGCGTACATGTATACGGATTGGAGGGAAGCACTTAAATTAAAGAACCTCTCGCTCTAAAAGAAAAGAAACAACCGTATGTTCATAGGTTTCATGCAGTTCCCGGACAGAGGCGTACCGAAATTCGTTCGCGTTTGCTCCAAACATTTTCAGCCAAGTGATGTGCTCTCATTGGTTTTTGACTAAATGTGATACCGCCACTGTCCGGGAACTGCACAACTACAAGGAGTGCTGTGAATATGTGTTGCCGAAATGCTTCCCTGATTTTAATTAATTGCGCTTCCTTCTCTTCTCTATCTAAGGTGCGAACTTGCTGATGAAGAGGGAGATGGAGATGGGAAGACGCAACGAACGTTTGTTCCTGTGACCCACTGACATATAGAATGGACTGCTCATCAGGAAATTTTCATGGCACCAATTGTAAACACGTCACTTACTTTTGTAAGTTACAATTTTTTATATTCGTTTTTGGACCATGGGAACAAAATAAATTTTTGTTAAAAAAAATTACAAATGCAATGTTAATGTTATTTCCCTTTTAAAATGCCTTTTTTCATTAATTAAAAATATTTATGATAAACCATGCGAGTTCTCTACCCCTGTTTCATCTAAATGTCAGTGATTCCGCGGCTTATGGCGAAAAGAGACAGAAATAAAAAAATCACTATACCCATCTATTTTTTGTAAACATTCTGACATTAGTTCAAAGGAAAAAATGAAATCAGGTATGGCAACTTTAATATCGTGCAACCATTGTGGCGGTTTAATTTTAAATTTCGCTTAAAATCATTCCAGAATTTTATTTACCGTTCTTATTTTACTGTAAAGATAAAAAGTTATCGTATTTTGGGGTTTATTGAATGTCAAGAGTAAAAATATTTAAGAAAATGGAAAAGTGTGCAGTTTTTGAATGTCAAATTTTATTTTCTCAAGTTTGGCACTATCTGATTTTATTTCTGCCAGTGAATGCACTGAACTCTTAACACGAAATTTAACAAAATTTGAGTTCGGTGAAAAAAGGGGCTTATAGATGAGCGAGAGGACTATACTTTTCTATACTTTTTGGTGCCATGAGTTTGTATGGAAATAATGTCTGATGAGCAGTCCATTATTAGCCGTGTTTTTTTAATGAACTATATAGTTCTTCCCCATACAAATCTGAAAACCCAGGTTTTATCGAGGTTTTTATCCAGATCTTGGGACATTTCAAAATTTCCCTTTCTTTTCGGAATGTAGCATACTTACCGGCTGTCGGAAAAACGTCATTTAAAATAAAAACAAACATGTGACGAGTGACGAGAGCAAATTTGAAGGCATGAGGAAACAAATAATTTATTTTTTAGAAACTTATTCATTATTTTCTAGAGGGGAATTCGTGTAAGAGTGTTGCTTACTGACACGCAACTTCGGATTAATTTTAATATATTTAAAGCACTGAAGATGGCGCTTAGTGAAATTTCCCTTGTCGTTTTTTTAATGAACTGGATCGAAGACCTATATAGTTCATTAAAAAAACACGGCTATTATATGTCAGTGCTGTGACCAGAGCCAAGGGAAGCAATTCAGATTTTCAATCCATACGAAGTTTTGAGTATATTTTTTGTTGGGTGAGAGCGGAGAGAAGTTTTCTAGTAAGATTGGAGGGAATGCAATTCTATGAGCAATCTAATTGGAAATGGTTTTGTACAATGTGGTTTTAATGACTTAATTGTAGAAAATAGTAAAAAGCAGTATTTTTAGAGTAATTAATTAATTAATTAACATAAATAAAAAATTGTTTTGCTTGCAATTTAGTTGGTGCGATTTGTTGTGCGAGTTAAAAATAGTGCAAGTAGTTTTAAAAAGTAAGTTTAAAATAAAATTGGATAAATTGAAAAATATTTATATATTATTTATGTTAGTTTTTTTAGTTTGTTTTTACTTTATTAAATGTCATAGGAGATGTTTATGGTTAGCATTTTTGAATAATGGACTATTTTTTGCAGCAATCCTTTGGCTCGCGTTTATTTATGGAAAAGAAATCCATAATTGAAAATGTAGACCGAAACCAATGTTACATATTTTAAGTGAAAATAAAACATGCACTAGGCATTTTTCTATTAAATTATACAATAGCGCGAATTGGCTTACCTGTTGTCAAAATAAGCAAAAAAATTTTTGTTGGCCTTGCATTTTATTTTCAAATGAAAAGAACGTTTGGCGGTCTTCGGGATTTAATGATTTAAATAATTTTCATAAAGCCGTTCGAGCATTTAAAATCGGGTTTAGCTCTTTCTAAATTCGGTACAGGCCAAAGTATTGAAAATCTAGTAGACACTCATTATAAATCCTCCATTATGAGAACAATGAGTTAGTTAAAACCGGAAAATTATTAAATTTTTTACCAGATGTTCTTTGCAACTTGGCATGTTAGGAGCAGGCCTTTCGCGGATACCGCGAGGGTCAAGATTCTATTATCCGGGAAAATTATGTTGAAATAATTTTACTTTTGGCCAAACATAATCCTGAAATTAAAAATCAGCTTCAGTATTTTCTGGATTATCAAACAATATTCAAAATGATTTAATAATGGCTATTTCCTGCACTCTTACTAAAAATTAAAGTTACTTCTGAAACCCACAATTCTGAGTTTGTCGCAATTATTTGTGATGAAACCAGGGATATTTCCTGTCGATCTACATATGTTGTCAACCACTCTGAGATACATTTCTTCTTCTGGCAACACGAAAGGAACATTCATTAGTTTTAAAAATATTTCCGATGATAGAAGAGCAGCTCGTTTGCATGAACATGTAGCTCATATTATACAGAATTTCGCATGTGGTTCCAAGTTACAATTGCTATGACGGAGCTTCAATTAAGGCGGGTGAAGTTGGGGTTAAAGAAACTTCCAAATTCTCTTTGTGTACACTGCTTTGCCCATCGCTTAAATATTGTTTTATCGAAATCATGTGACAAGATTTGTGAGTGCCGAATCTTCTTTCAGTCAATCACAGGTTTTTCAAATTTCTTTAGTCACTCAACAAACCGCTATTCTCGCCTTTTTTTTAAAGCAAAAACTTCCAAAAGTAGCTCACACTCGCTGCAATTTCAATGGAAGACTTATTTTATCTACTCATGATAATATAGATAATCTTCCTACTCCTTTTGAATATATAACGTGCATCCGCGGCAGAGACCGCGGAACCTTATTTTAACAGGGGTTGCGAAACAGTTTTTTTGTCAACTTCGTCTCCTTTTGTTTTGGATCGCCTTTCTGAGTTGTTGTCTTCACAACACCCCGTTGGAATCCCTAAAGAACGTTTGCCATTTTCCCGCGGATTCCACAACTTTCGCTTTATTTGATGTTTTTGGGCGGTAGGAGCGACTGGAGTCTCCATAGTGGCTGAAGCTTGTCTGCCGGATCGATCAACGCATAGAAATTTTATAGTGCTGCCACTACACCCAGACGCAAATTCCCTGAGACACGTATTCGCAAATTCCCGCCAACCACAGGGACTTAAAAAAATAGT
The DNA here is from genome assembly GCA_963855945.1 of Thereva nobilitata. NCBI lineage: Eukaryota > Metazoa > Arthropoda > Insecta > Diptera > Therevidae > Thereva > Thereva nobilitata. Next base: position 51,831,504 of record OY979695.1, read on the forward strand.
GGAACTTACTTTTGAGACGACCCTCGCATATGAGAAAGACAACGAGCTCTTTTCAAGAATTCCATGCCGTAAGAGCTAGTTACTCACAAGACAAGGGTCGTTTTTTGATCTTTGGAAAAATCACATCTGTTTTCCATCAAGTAAACGTGTCAAATAGCGCTGAGTGGTCAGAACAACCATTTTTTTCGAGGAAACTATAAAATTTTTTATGATATGAGTAAAACATACATATTTTACAATTAAATGTGAGGTTTCAATCTTTGATAGAAGAAAATCTTTTTCTTCCTTTTGCTCATGAGAAAAAAATTACCTTTTATCCATTTGAGGTAAAGCTGATTTATGTTGAAGATAATGGCAAATTCTGCGTTTTTTATGATACACAAACAAAGACTCACAATTACACACGCGACTGAGACCATCATGAAGAAAAACGTCGTCGAAACCATATATTTTTCAAGTGTTCGTTCGAAGTGTAATATTACATCGAAACTGATTCATAGAAATATATATTCATTTGTTGGCTTTTGTTTTAATAACTGCCGTTCTAGACGTTTGACCGAATCTCCCGCTGATCTGTAAACACTTAGAAAGATTCGACGATGTTGCGATCGCACATAATCTTTGATAAAATGGTTATGAAAATTTATTTATTTGTAATTTAATAGCAACATTTTAAATTCGATATAAGAATTAATGTAAAACGAATTTTCTCTGTTTTTTTGTTTTTTATGTGATAGTCTAGGCAGCTATTCTATTCTCGTTGGCGAGTGACGTGACTACGAGGGACCCGGTGGAATAAAACTGTCGATACCTACAAACGTATCGAGAGAAATATCACTTCACACGCCACCTTGCTTTAATTAGAATACGACGTTTGTAGATCTAGTCGCCAGGAGTCTCTTAGATTGACAATGAGAATACCAATTTACGGTCTGAGTGACATCTGTCACATCACTCGACCACTCGAGATAGGATAGATTAGGGGGAGTCGGGTGGGTGTTGGAGGAGATGGCGGTGAACCTTGCGTTTGGACTGGGTGTTGTATGAGTTCGGGAATGCTGACTATGGAAGGTTGTTCCACAGTCGAGTTGTTCTTGTTATAAACGAATTTCTAAACCGGAGTGTGCGCGAAGATGAGGGCTGTGGGAGTGAGCCGAGCGGGCAAGTCTTGTATTGCGGGAGGGAAACGTTGCCGTGGAGGCATAAGGTTACTTATTTCAGTGGAGCAGTCATTGTGGTAAAAACGGTAAAATTTTGCAAGAGCTGCTACATTCCTACGGTGGCTTAGTTAAATTTGAATGTTGTTTACAACTACACTGTAAACTCAAGTATTTACTTTCTAAACACTTAAAGCGTTTAAACCGTTGTAGACGAATTTTAAACACTTAGCGGCGTTTAATGAGTAAACACTTAAGTGTTTACTTAGTAAACGTCTGTAGCGTGTTTTTGGTTATGAATAATAAACATTTTGTTGATAGAACTATTAATCAATATTATATTAAAACATAATACTATCATTGCAAAAAGTGAAAAAAAAAATAAAAAATAAAAAAAAAACAAAAAACAAAAAAAAATCCAACCCGAGTGCCGTTTTTCCAAGCGGTCCTCCGACTAAGTACAAACCACTTCCAATATTGCTTGCCGTGATAGGACGAGATGCGCTTTACTGAATATGCTAAATGGTACCTTTGGCGGGCATTAGCATAACTGCGTGAAATATGGGTCGCTCATTTTTTTTTCGTCGTATCACTGCAAATATCAGCTTTTGAAAGTGTTTTATTTCAAAACGCTTAAAACGTTTTATTTTGACGTCACCCATTTGATTAACATTTAAGTGTTTTAATAGAGTCGACAATGTTAATCAAATGGGAGACGTTAAAATAAAAAGTTTTAAGCGTTTTGAAATAAAACACTTCTCAAACCTCAGAATGCAGTGATACTGATAATTTTAAATTCGTAATATTTAAGCAGCTTTATGGTTTTATTTTCATACTAAAAATAATACCTGTCAACAAAGGCGTAAAACTTTCAGGATAAACTAAGTTAAATAAATGAAAACAACAAATGAAGTAAAAAAGGCCAAAAAATGAAGAATAGGTATATTCTAAAATAATTTTGGATGTAATTTAGGTTATTTTTTTTACTTTTGTTTATTACTGAAATAACAGCAATTGCATTTTTTTGGCCATTTTGAAAAAAGAATTTAAAATTGTTTATCAAATCTCGTAAAGAATTTTGGGATCTTTAATTTAAAAAAAAATAAAGTTCATTTTTGTTAACATGAAATCTAAAACTTTTTGTATTTTGGCCAATTGTTAATTAACAAATACATAGTTTGAACTATAATTTGGACTGTAGCATGTTGAAACCTATTCATTTCATGTGATAAATTCAAAATAAATTTAATTTTTATAGAAGCTTATTTTCAAGCATTATAGTGTAAGTATTGTTAATTGAGTGATTTTTTGGTTTTTTCATAAAGCTTAATGTCAAAATGCAATAACTTCCTTATTTTTGAAAATTCTAGGTCTTTTGTATGATAATAAAAATTACCCGATAATATTAAAGTTTTTATTTTTTTTATTTCTGAAAAAAGTACCTCTAAGTGGATCACTCAGTATTTCATTTTTAGAGAGACACTTCCCAACCCCTAAACACTTTACCGTTTAGAAATAAAACGCTAGAGCGTTTAGTTCCCCGTATGTGTTTTATCATAACTAAGTGTTTACCTTCCCAAGTGTTTAATTGGCGAATACGTGTTTTACTTTTAAACACTTGTGCTTAGGTTAGAATTTTTTGGTAAACACCTTACGCGTTTAACTTCTCTTAAACGCTTTATGTGTTGAAGAATAAAACTCTTTAGCGTTTAGATTTTGTGCATTAACCGCTTCTGTTGTTTTAAAAGTAAACACTGCCCACCATTAAAACGCTTTATCGTTTAGAAATAAAACACTACAGTATTTTATTTCCAAACACCTGCTAAACACTTGGGGTTGCAGTGTATCGAATTTAAAAATGTATATATTTTTCTTAGACCGGTTCTACACGTTAAATTTTCTGTTCAAGCTTGCGATGTTCAATACTTCGTGTCTACACAAATGTCCAATTTATATGAAATGTGATTGATGTGAAGAAGATTTTGTTTAGCTGTCACAGCTATGCGTTTATACCTATCCTCCTATGCATACACCCACACTCATAAAAAAGTTGAAGGTAAGATCAAAAGTTGAATAGAAATTTCTGTTCCACTTTTTCTTGCTTCTTGTTGAAGAAAATGGCTCTTCTAATTTTGTATACGAGCGAAAGAGAAGGAAGTGTTGAACATCGCAAACTTGAACAGAAAATTGAACGTGTAGAACCGGTCTTACAATTTTTAAAAAAAATAATTTTTGCTTTTTTGTTTCAAACCCACAGGGGTTGCGGCGCCACCCCACGAAATTATCAGGGGTTGCGGCCGCAATCCTTGCAACCCCACTTCCGCGGTCTCTGATCCGCGGAACGGAGTTTTTCCACACAAATTTTGCCAGATTGCATCCCCTACAATTCAAAGCACGCCACGCCACTGTTGTCAACAACTAAATCAAAAATACATCTAGACAGATCAATAGCTGATTAAAAGACGAAGAGTTTAAAAAAAAGTTTGTTACGAAAACTCAAATTTACGGCCCGTTAGAATAAATTTAATAGAAAAAAAAAATATTTTTTAGTAAAAATTAGATTTGACAAAAAATAAGAAATCAAATTTCAAAATCCGGCTAGAGGGTTCGATAGATAAATTCAAGATGAACTTTTTTAAAAAAAAATGTCTCAGTAACTTAAAATTTACGACCTCTAGAGTAATTTGGGTGGAAAACTGGCATTTCTCGCCACTGTGCGCCGGGCGAAAATGAAGCGACATATGAACGCCTCAATTGCCAAAACGATTAATTAGACTTTTGAATTTTATTAAATCTAATTGTCAAAATAATTTATTGACTTTTAACTGCACATATTCAAAACAAATTGCTCTGATAATAGTCATTTAGAAGTGTTAATACTTCCTATTATCAGAGCAATTTCTTTTGAATATGTACAGTTAAGAGTCAATAAATTATTTTGACAATTAGATTTAATAAAATTCAAAAGTGTAGTTAATCGATTTGGCAATTGAGGCGTTCATATTTCATTTTCGAAATTCGAATGACAATCAAATGGACAGTTCGCATTGGATACACAACTCCAAACAAGTGGTTTTTTAGTTTAACTTCCCCTTTCGACTGTGAAATTCTCATCCACTTTCCCGCCGGGGGATTCAACAATCAGAACTTGTCAAATTCGCATTCACTTCCCTGCCGGCGGATTCAACAATAAGGCCCACTTAACGTGGATGATGAAATGCGGGTAAGAAATTCAAGAGGTTAAAACTATCTCCAGAAGCAAGAAACCTTAAAGTTATAACCAATCTTACTTTTGACGGTATAGATTGTGTCATATTGGTGTCCTCTTTTCTAAATATTGGATGAACCTGAAACACAACTCTATAGAGAAAAAAGCTTTTATTTTACCAATTCATACAACGGACGTCGTAAGGTAACCTGAGGAAATTTGTGCGCTCTTTATTATCAGAATAAAGCAAATCCTTTAACAAATTCCCTTCATCCTCCAAATCAATCCGCTTTGAAGGAACGGATTTACCCAATATTTTATTTTCCTGCGTCTTCGTTTTTCTTCATTTTTGATATCCGCAAGTACTTTTAAGCACAATAAAGAGGTTACTGCAACACCCGCAACGTGTGAAAACATTTTTAAAATGAACTATCTGTCAGTTGATCGAACGCTAATCTGCCAGCTGGACAGTATTTGACAGTTTCAGACAGAACTGTCCGCCAGTAGCACTGTCCCGTGTAAAGGCCGGTTTATAACGAAAAAAAAATATTGAATTTTTTTTTAAAATGTAGCTGTGTGCTTAGTGTTCTGTATCTGAATTGTTGAATTTTGAAAAACGTAATAGGCGGGGAGCCGGTGACACTAAAAGTCCCGTCATGCGGAATTGGAAAATTTGTTGGTACTCGAAAGTTCGAAGTTAGACGAACAAGATATGCTTGGTATGCGTGGATTTAATAAGCCGAAAAGGTCGGACATACCTCTTTAAAAGTTGTGATAAGGGGTAAAAATTTACCGTTACATGTAGCAAGTTGGTTTTTTTTATTTTACTCGTTTTGACGTTAACTTTGAAAATATCTTGGTATGCGGGCTCAAAAACTGCCGAAAGTATCCGGTATACCAATCAGCTGATAAGCAATAAAATCTGGTATGCCGGGTACTCTCACTCTTCAAAATTCGAGCAGTTTCTAAAACCGTGCAAAAATACGTTAATCTTTACAAACATCACGACATCTTTAAACTTTAAATCAGCACTTTTTGGTTTAATGATTTTAATACTTCCTTTTCTTTGTTATTATTATTGTTCATTTATTCATAATATTTAATATTCACTACTGGGAAATTGGTCGTGTGGACCTAAACGGTCAAACCAACGACCCAGCTAGTTTATTTATGTATTTAAACCAATGGTGACTCGGGATAAAACAAGTATTTAAAATTGCAAATTTAATGTAAAAATAATTTAAATAAGGGCGCTGTTTCAGTGTATGCCATTGGCGTCACTTTTGTTGTTTTGATTTTTGAAAAGCCTGGAACCGTTCGAATTTTTTTTTAATTGATATTTTTGAATCAATCGAACTTTTCAATGCAGCACTTCAGAAGTTATTAATATGAACAGGGCTGTAGCCAGCTATAGGGCCCGTATGGCCCGCCGCCCCCCTCCCCGCTCCGAAATTCTGAATAACAATATTGTAAATTTGAAATTTTTACAGTCGTGAAAGTCAAAAAGTTCGGAAAATTTCGAATTTCCAATTTCGAATTGAAAATAAATTAAAATTAATAAATTTTCATTTTCTAAATTTTCCCGTTTCCCTAATTTTTAATGTTTTCAATATGCCCACAACTCCAAATTCAAAATTTTCAAATTCGTAATTCGCGAAAATCTACACTTTTCACGTTTTAATCACCGAAATCCGCGAACCCCAACCCAATTTTTCTGATATTAAGGCCCTTTTACACCCCAAAGAAAAAGTGGAAACGCAAATTGGAGCTATTTTATCGCACGGAAATTTGTATGCTTTCTTTCTGTCTGGAGTCCACGTTCGTGCAACAGAGAGCAAAAATACAAATTCTGTGCGATAACAGAGCTCCAATTTGCGTTTCCACTTTGCACTTGGGATGTAACAGGGCCTTGTTTGTTTACAAACGAATCGAATCGTCGGAATGAAACCCGCACTGTATTGTTGGTTTTTAATAAAATCAAGAACAAATGAATTGAAAAGTGAGTACTCTGGGGTGGAAGCACGTAAGTTGTTTCAATCGACCTCTTCATACAAAAATTCAGAGTTTTTGTATGAAGAGGTCGATTGAAACAACTTACGTGCTTCCACCCCTGCATTTTGACTTTACTGACAGTTGGTGGTGAGGGGACGTAGGAGAGAAGGGGTTAGATGTTCGGTGGTTGAAGGGTCAAAGGGTGGTTGTTTTCGGTAGCCGTTGGGTGGACTACAAAAATAAATTGTTTTACATTCAGAAATCTGTTATATCTCTCTAGCTCTTTGGAGGTGGTTTTTGGGCGGGGAAATTTCAAAAAAATTAGCCGAAACCCATTTTCCATAGGAAAAGTGCGGCGTCCTTTCTGGGAAATCTAGGATCATCTCAAAAACAGCGGTCTGCTTACTTACAGCAGTTCAGAAAAGCGAGTTCATCGTTAGTCTCTTGGTTTGTGACAGACTGTTCAGTTTCACGCTTTTCTTTGTCAGTCACGTCATTTGGCATCAGCAGTAAAGCATGTTCAATTCACTCAATTGTGGATACACTTCAAGAAGAACGAAAAAATGCAGAAGTATTATTCGACGAAATTTTTAGAGCAGCTGAAAAACTCGCGAAAGACATATTCCATATACAAAGGGCTTTCCCTCAGCTCTAGTCTTCCACATAAAAAAACAAAGTTCCGAGACTCATGTTGAAGCAAAGAGCTCGTTTTAATTATCAAATAGACTCTGTTGAAGCGTAACTTTCGCCCTGCTATTTTTATTCCTTGGGTCGATACGCTGATTCAGAATTTGTCCGACAATTTTTTTAATGATAATGCGGGAATCCTTTCAAGCTCATAGATACTTCCCCCTGGATTTGCCGCAACTGAAAAAGTAGATTACTTGGATCATCTTGCTCCATACATCAATGACCGAGTATCAGAATCCGCTGTGAGAGCTGAATATAAAATGTGGTATGAAAAATTATCAGAACTCGAGAAAGATGCCGAGGTTTTGGAAGTTTTTGATTTTTGAGACCCGAGCAGATTTCCAACAATCAAATATCTTAACAGTTTTGACCACTCTTCCGGTCACAAGGGCACGTGTGGAAAGGACACTGAAGAGGATTAAAACTTACATATGAAACTCAAGGGGCAATGAGAGACTCAATGCACTCGCCGTACTCTCAATCCATGGAGACTTAGGTGTTGATCCGAATGAGGTTCTCGAGATTATGGCAGCAAAAAAATTCGAAAATTGAATTTTTGAATATTTACTTTGATCAACGTCATTTGATGGACAATAAGCAAGATGTTTTTCACTTTAATTAATTCGACTTCAATAATAGAATTATCCATGTAACCCCCCCCCCCCCAAACAAAGATTTCTAACTACGTCCCGGGCCCCCGGACCAAATTTGTGGCTACGCGCCTGAATATGCAAATTATTTTGAAAGAAATGCGACATCAAATTTTAGAAAAGTTATGGAAAAGAATTACAACAGAAAGTAAACAACTCGATATTAATGAACAAAAAACTTAGAACCCGAAGTCGTAGGAACGTAGAAAATACGCTTCCTCAAGCAAAGAAAGTATTTTTAATGAACCCAAAATTTCTATCGAAAAGTATATTATAAAATTTTAGATACCTAATGGATTGATATCTATCAATGTTCTTTATTGCAATTAAACAATGTCTTTTTAAATGCATGTGAGAATTCATCGGTAAGGATAAAAAATTTAAAAAAAAATTGTTGATTGTTAGACGGTAAGGATTGCCTTGATTTCAAAAGGCTTGAATTCGAATTTTGTTTGATAAAGTTGCGAATGATAAACACCTATTCGATGATTCAAAACTACAAGTAAAAAAAAGAAAACGTTATGATATGGAGAATCATGAATAGTACATTTTAACGGTTCCACGTGCTCCTCATCCACAAAGATTATGCTCCCCTTGCCCTGCGTGTATGCAAAGAACGAGCTCGTCAACTGATATTGTCTAGTCTTCAATACAAATAGGCCATATTCAAATAAATTATCTTATAAAACATTATATCCCTCTTGATTTCCTACACCCATTCTATTAACAGTGTGAAAACAAGTTGATATCGCATTACAATATACCAAAACTGTTGTATTTTAAATTATAGTTATGTCATACGCTTTGCATTTATTCTGTAACAAATTTTAAGTTTGGGAAATAAATAAATAAATAAACTTAAAATAATAATTTTTACTCAAGTCGACTCTCCTTCAGAGAATTGTCATTGCATACTGTATATAAAGAAATTCACAAAAGTGCTCGTTAAATTCCATAAAGAATTGTTATAAAAGAAGTTGAAAATTTATTTTGCCCTCAATTCATCCGAGTCTGGTACAACTGGAAATAAACATGCCAATAGTATAAATAGCTCCAAGAACCTACAGAATGACCTGCAACAGTATTAAATTACGGAGCTGACAGGACTGATTATATTCAAAAGCCTTTCAGAGTTTCGCATTCTAAAAAGCAACAAGAGCAACAACAAAAATAAGTCGAAGGTAATAAAAAGGTTAGAGGTTCAGTCACAACGAAACAATTTTTCCTTAAGGGCAGAGAGACATCTCTACTAAAATGGAAAGACAATTTTTATTAATAAAATCAGAGCCTAGCAACCCTTCATCATGCTTCCGCATTTTCGTTTTTATATATTTCCATCTGAATGAAAATTGAATCCCATTCTTGCAATAATAATGACTGAAATCGATTCTTGAAATAAAAAATAAAAAATGATTCGATAATAATACAAAAAAAATTTCATTCATCAAGTTGACAACTTAGGTACAGCAAATATAAATATCCTTTATTTTATATCGCCATGGAAATGGGAATCTTACAGCTTGAAGATATTCTGTCCATCAGTTTAGCATCCGCTCTAAGAATATTTCACACACTATATGCTAAACGAAAGCCGCCCGATCCCTTGTGATTTCCTCTCTGTTCGCATTTTATATCCGCTTTTATCCATCCACCCCTACGCTACGAATGTTTGATATCCATGCCCCGTTTTATATAAATATGAATCTTGTACACTTCTCTTCTTCGTGACTTTGAAATTCCTCCACATTTTTACACATGAACGAATTGCGGATTACATTTCTCAGTTTGCTTATTTTTGACTTTTTAAGTGATTTCTAATGCAATAGAAAGAAGCAAAAAAGGTGTCTACAATTTACTTAAGGGAAATTGAGGTATCGTCTTTTTGTTAAATAATAAAAAAGTAAAACTCACTTTGGCTGAGAAACTTGTAAAGATGCTTTAGATGTTCGGATATTTCCAGCATTAAATCCAAATCAAGTTAAACACAGCAAAAATATTTGTTTTAATTCACTTTTTCCCTTTTCTTTGCTCTTATTTACATATATTTATTTTTTATTTTCTTCGCTTCTCCTTTTCCAAGAGGCGTTCACTTACTTTTAGGGCAATAAAACGATTTTATAATCACACAACTTCCACTTGAAGTAACTTTAAAAAAAAAATTATATATTTATACACGAACTTTGAGATACGAATCGCAAGTAGATAGAAATCTCTACTAAGAAAAACGGAGCTCTACAATTTCCTCCACCAAAAGTGTAAAATGTTAACAACCTGTCATAACGTTATCACTGAAAAAATTCCCCATTCGAAAGCTCCTCCACACTTGAGATGCTACAGAGTACGACCACAAGAAAAAATCAAACCCTTCAAAACCAACCTCGTCGCGGCGAACAAAATGTACATAAAAAATCGGAAATGTTCCGATACAAAAAAAAGGCAGCGCAGCGCTGGACCACAGCAGGGACAAGAACACGTGAAAATTTTCCGAATAGAAATCCAGCTTAGACCCACACGTGCAACACAGCCGGCGTGCGAAACGCTTCTGCTGCTCCAAAATTGAGGATGGCTCTGGCCGTGTAGAAACAATCGCAAAAGAATTTCAATTTCGTGTGGGACGGAGGTGAGTGGAGCTTTTCCCCGATCCCCCAACAGAGCCGAAATAAAAATCCAGCGTATGGACTGGACCCCATCCTCCTGTTGATGCCATCCATGCTCGGGCCTCCAGCCGCCAGCCGCCAACGCAGGGTACCTAAGCGCGAGATCCGGACTCGGCACCAAGCAGGGGAAAATCCAGTTCGCAAATTTCCTCGTTTTCCCCAGTCTGGTGGTTGCGCCTCTCCCCTGCAGGGAAACTGTTCGATCAGACTCGATGCCACCCACAAGTGCGGCCAACCCCCGTTATCAAGAGCAAATCTTCATCGCTTCCCTACCGCTTAAGAAAAACCCTCGGAGGAGGGGTGGACTGTGGAAGGTGGAGAAATGCTCGAGCAAGCGCCTCTGGGCATCCTCTCACACAAATCAGGGAGGTTTGTGCTCGTGCTTTGATTTATTGACGGGGAAATGTGAAAATTGTGAGCGAAAGTAAAACTTACACTCATCGGAGAGAAAACTCTTATCAGGAATCAACTCTCCTCCCTGATGGAATTAATTCGAATAGCTGGGGAAGTGTTCGATGTGGAACGTATTCGAACTTGTGAAAAATTAAAATTTCTTTGTTTACTGCAACCGAATTCAAATCTGGTTGAGCGCTATCTCGTGAGGTCGACGTGGAATGGTGCGCTCTTATAATGTAAGCATAGGAACACATAAATCTTGTCCGTCGTATGAAGTCTTATCAGACGTAGACAGATCTGCCCAATGTCAAATCAGTTGATGATGTTTCAGTTCAGTATTGATTACTTAGTGGTTTAGTGGTTATAATTAAAAATAAAAATATGAAAAATACACAAAAAGTTTTGGCGAAAAGTTAATGCTTGCTCGTGGTTTTATTTCAAGTGAGAGATTGAGCTTAAGACCAGCACATCATGGCAGGATTCAATATCTAACATCAAGTTTAGTTTGAAAAGTGTTTAAATACACAATCAGTTTGATATAATTAATTCTAGCTTTGTTAAGTCTCATAATTCTGTTTGTTATTTTTCCAGGCCAGAAAATTTGACGGGAGAGATTTTTTGACGAAAACCTGTATTCTGTTTATATCCGCTGTGTTTATGAGCCAGATTTCATGCCATAAAATAATCTGAGTTTCACGTAGAAGTTGAAATATTTACTTTATAATTCTAGATAGTTGTGGCGATTTCCACACTTTCCATAATCTGTTGAATGTACCTCTAGTTTTTTTAATCCTGCTTAAGATATCCTTTCTCGCACCTCCTTCTGTAGGAATTATACTACCGAGGTAATTGAACTCCTTCAAATCTTCTATCATACTATCTTTTATTATTAATGGGTTAAGGTGCTGATTGACGATAAGAATATTGTCATGTAAATGCTCTCGCGAGAACAAATATTCGTTCTCATAGACGTGTGTGTAACTACTCTTGAGAATACGTGCTCGTTCTCATGGATGTATTCTTAACCGCTCTCATGAGTAAATTGGTGTCGTAGGAATATTCCAATTAGAATGCATTCTTTCCAAGATGTTGGAATGAAGGATTGTTATCTTGCGTTCTTAAGCGTGTTAAGAAATGCTAACTGCGGCAGAGCTGATACACCGCGCTGATAATGTCACCCTGTACTAATTTGCCTATGGCGAGTTCATTAAAAATAAAACCAACCCTCCAGCTTGATCGGAAACTACCCCTGGGCTTACCGTTATTTCTGAAATTGAGTATTTCAAACTTCCTTATAAAAACACCCGCCAATTTGTTTGTGTAGAAATAGCACTTACCCACCCTACCACTACGGGGGTGAGAACTATATTATTAAAATATTGCCATATATCAAATTTGAAAATCCCATAGAAGATGATGAAGTATCCGAAATTAACAATGAATAGAAGGCCTAGTTCTCAGCCTCAGGTGTACTATGTATTGTGTACTATGTAATATGCACTATGTACTATGTGTTATGTACTAGGTATTATTTATGATGTATTATAAATTATATATTATGCCTCTTTTTCTTTTGAGCCAGTACAATGTCATACTTCAAATGAAGCGAGGTGCTATTGCAATGCCAAAATGACAAAAACAAACAAATTAAAAAATTAAAAAAAAAAAATGACGAGCCTTTTTACAAGTTTAATTCCTGTATTTCGGAGTCCTGATTCCGCATACAAGGCCCAGGACAAACCAAGGCTCTTGTACCAGGACGACATCTAAATTTGCCTTCGAAAGGCGTAAGCAGAGACTGGCGGATGTAGCCTTGCTGTGATAGAGATTAATCTGCGCTACTCTCAACATCAACCTGCAGTGCCCGAGGAAACTACTCCACTCTGCTTGAGGGGCAAAATGTCTTTTTTAAAAGGCCTCAGAGTTATGGAAGAGAAACCGTAACTTAAGACGCCACAAGATTTCGGTAAAGGGCCTAGCGACTCCTTGTTAATTATGAGTGTAATTGCTCGGCCGTCACCTTTCGCAATCCCAGTTTCGTAATCTTCCACGATGACGTCTGTGGGTTACTGTGGGTTACTCAACCGAATGATATCCAGGATAGCCTGAGGCTCGGCTGGTTCAGCTGGAATCCAGGAACGCGTTCTCGGTCGACTCGGGATCTCCTCCCTCATAACGACCTTGAGTTTAGCGCCTGGCCATGCTTCCCCGATTCTGGATATGGCTATTTTATAGAGATCGGCAGATCTCTGATCGGCACATGCGATAAGCTTTACGCGGCATCGCGACAGTAAAGAGCAGTGCCTCCGGTTGAGTCTCCACACTGGAGGCAAGCAATTTTTGGTTTTTGGTTTTTTTTCTATAAAATGTCCCTCGAGTAGTGCGGAAACGGGTCCATCCTGCCAGTGCCGCTTTCCAGGATAAGGCACTTATACACTCCAACCATGCCCGGGCATCGGAAGGAACCGTTTACGACCAGCACTCTTTAACCATTGGCTGGCCACGCAGCCATCGGCTCAGTAAACACCTTGGATTAGAAGTGGGGAAAGGAAGAGGAAAAAGAGGAAAAAGAGAAAGGGGAGGGGGAGGAGGATGTTCCTAACTTTGTCTGGCCTCCTCGCAATTAGCCTGTTCGGCATGGTTGTCCCTACTGGTGGCTTGCTAGTTCTTCAGCTAACCACCGCCGCATAGCATAATTCTAATGCTACCAGGAGGCACGCAAGCCCCACCACAAAACATACAATAGTAAGCCATACACTAAGAGTTTTTTCCCCGCGCCATTTGTCGCGCCACGCATTCTGCCAGTTTTATACCATCGTGTGTGGTCAACATCAGACGCCAATTTTTTCTGCATTTCATTTGACACTCAATTTTACGGTTTTTCTTTTGATCAATGCACACATGGACAAATGCAAAAAGTGGCGTGTCACTGGAGTGTAGTGTTGATGATAGTTTAGGTATTTATGAAAATGGCAGACAAAATTAATAATTCTAACGAATTTATTATAAATTTCATAGAAATTTACAAAAAGCACCGGGCTTTGTGGAAAATCAAATCTAATGACTATGAAAATCGTAATCTAAAAAATAGAGGTAGGAATTCCTGTAAAACGTATTATACTCAGGCTGATAGATAATTTCTGTCTCCGACATGATTGCCCCTTTAATTGACACATACCTTAATGAACAACAATATCGGTACAGAAAAGGGCGGTCGACCACCTGAAATCTTACGGTTCTAATCTCCGGCCATAAAATTCTATATACGGACTTCGGCAAGGCCTCTGATCGAGTGGACCACCACATTTTAATTGCAAAACTATTCAAATTTGGAATCTCTGGTCTACGCTGGAGTGGATAAAATCATATCAAGTTGTGAGATTTCAAGGATTTCTGTCCATCGAAATTGAAGTACTTTCCGGTGATCCCCAGGGTAGTCACATAGGTCCTCTTCTTTTTAATATCTTAATCTCCGTTTAGTTAATATTCCACATCTCTTCTACGCTGATGACCTAGGGATTGCCTTAGATAACAAATTGAACTTCAATCTGCACTATGATAATATTACTACCAGAGCCAACAAGTTTCTTGGCTTTATAATTAGAAGCGCTAATGATATACGGGTTACAAAAACACTTTTCTGTTCAGTAGTCCGCCCAATCCTAGAATACGCATCCCCGATCTGGGATCCTATATTCCAAGTTAGCAGCAGGATTGAATCAACTCAGAAGAGATTTCTTCTTTTTGTTCTGAGAAATCTGTACGACCCGCAAGATTATCTCAGCCTACCAGCCTACTACAGAGACAAACTCAAGATGTTCGATCTCATGCCGCTGCCTTGTAGGAGTAAATTGCTTATCATGCTTTATCTTAAATGTCCTAAACGGAAACGTTAATATAGAATTTCTATCGAATAGAAACAAATTTAATGACGAAACTCGACGTACTAGACATTCGAAACTATTTAGAGAATACAGACATCGTTCCAAATATGCAAGGAACGAACCCGTCAACAGATGCTGTTGGGTCATGGATCATGTTATTCCCCTTCTATAAATAAAATATCCTATAAAAAAGAAGTTAAATCCATACTAACAATGCTAATGCGTAAGATAAGTATGATTGAGTTGATATTCCTGCTGAGAATTTTAAGCACTCGTAGGAACGACCTTAGCCAAAAATCTTAATGTTGCTACAAGACTTTCTTCTGGTGGGATACTATTTGTCATGTTAGGTTAGGTTAGGTTGAAATGGCTGCTCCCCCACTAGGGAGCCCACTTAGGCACACCATTGGGCCCATTGTGATGCCATTCTAGTGTTGGGACAAAATTTAGGCCATTTCAAGCCATTTGGAGCTTTTAATAAAGCGACAGAGGTCAAAAACACCAGTGTTTTGCAGCTCACTCAATCCATCAAGGAAAGGTGAGCCAAGGAAGGCCCCTCTTTTCCTCGCGAGGGCCAGGCATGTACAGAAAAAATGGGAGACAGTTTCTTCCTCATCCTCATTGCCACAACTTCTGCATAAGTCGTTGTGGGGAAGTCCCAATCTTTCGGCGTGTGGGCCAAAGGGACAGTGACCTGTCAGCACCTTCACAACATAGCTTATCTCTTTTTTGTTCAACTGAACTAGAGATTTTGAACGCTTTGCGTCCAAGGTCGGCCATATTGTGTGGAGAGTGCGGCACACTGTTGCTGTGGTCCATCTCAGCCCGGCTCGAGCTAAGCTGATTTTTCCCACAGCCAGTTTATAGGTGGCTAAGGGCATTCCCATCTGGGTTAAGTGGGGTGTCCTTTCCACTTCGGTTCCCTGTCTAGCAAGCTCATCTGCCCTGCAGTTTCCCCTAATCCCTCTGTGTCCAGGAACCCAACACAGAGTTATATAAAACTGAGTGGCAGTCTCACACAGAGACCTGCGGCAGTTCAGAACAGTCGTGGATGTTGTGACGACAGAATTAAGAGCCTTGAGGGCCGCCTGGCTATCCGATAGAATACATATATTCTTATGAGATATATTATTTATCTTCAGCCATTCGAGAGCCTCCCAGATAGCAGTGACTTCCGCCTGGAAGACACTGCAATGATCGGGTAAGCGAAGAGAGGTATCTATATTTAATGCCTCAGAAAAGATACCACAACCTACGCTGTTCTCAATTTTTGAGCCATCTGTATAGATACATAATGACCCAGTCGGGATAACACCATCTGTCCAGTCATCTCTGGCCGGAATGATGGTATTGAAACCTTTCTCCAAGGTCCACGTAGGTGTAGTATAATCTAGGTTGTCCGCAGCGGTAGCGAACTTCCTAAGGATGGATGAGTGACCATATAAGTATGGAGTCCATCCAAGAGAAGCCTTTGTCCTGGCAGCCGTCCAGGCTGCCATTTTCTCGGCATATATGTCCAAGGGGATAAGATGCAATAAGACATCCAGCGCAGCTGTTGGGGTGCTTCTCATTGCACCACTAATACACAGCTCGGCTGTTCTTTGGACTCTTTCCAGTATCTTCCGATACGTAACTTTCTGTAATGCAGTCCACCATACCGATATGCCATGCATAAGTATAGGTCTGATTACGGCTGTATACAACCAGTGGACGATACGGGGCTTAAGGCCCCAATTAACTCCGATCGTTCTTTGGCATAAGAAGAGAGCTGTTTTGGCCTTATTGGCTCTCTCTAAAAGATTCGGTCTCCACGTTAGTTTTCTATCCAGTATGAGACCCAGAAATTTCGCATCCTCCTTAAGTTGCAATATTTCATTGCAAAGTCTTAGAGAAGGAAAATCAGGAAGTCTATGCTTTCTTGTGAAGAGTACTACTTCAGTCTTAGCTGGGTTAACGCCTAGACCCTTTGTAGTAGCCCATTGAACAAGAGTGTCATGTTAGTGTTTTCTTTTTGAATATTCCGTCTTATTTCTTCAAGTAAATTTCCAAACTCATGTGCACACATTCTTAAATAGTTATATGTAATCTGCCGGATAAATTTTCCCTCATTTTAAAACACAGAAATTTTATGAAATACTCGTATAAATTCATTCTCTTTATACTATGGCGTGGAACGTTTAAAAAAGCAGCCACTCCACACGCCGAGTCAAGTATACATTTTGTTGTTGTTTTTCAAAAGCACTCTAACTGCCACGCAATCCGACTAATTAACTCTTATAGTCCCCGTGTTCTTTTAAATGAACTGGGTTTTGAGAGCTTTTGAGGAGCTTTTGAGTTCCCATACAAAATCGAAGAACCAGAAGACCCAGATAAAACCTGGGTTTTCGATTTTGTATGGGAACTCAAAAGCTCTCAAAACCCAGTTCATTAAAAGAACACGGGGAGTGTATGGACAAAGAGCTTTGTCAAACATGCAACGCAAAGTGGCAGTTTTTTTAACGCGCCAACAGTGTATGGCTTACTAATCTTTTTTTTTCGATATGCAAAATTCCACATTCTTCTCTTTCATATTTATCACAAATCTGTTGTCATATTTTCTCTTTCTTCTTCGCTTAGATTATATTTATTAAGTATATCTACATTCTCTGGAAAACCTTGAGTTGAGTAGAATCACAACTTATATGGCATTTAATTTATTTCAGTACTAATAGCAGCAGTGGTCTGTAGAAGAAGTTCATTTATTAATAGAACACCTCGACTATGGAACAATCTTCCCCACTCAGTATTTCCGAATTTGTAGAAAATGCTAGAGCTCGAACGTAGGGTATAT
Source organism: Thereva nobilitata (assembly GCA_963855945.1). NCBI lineage: Eukaryota > Metazoa > Arthropoda > Insecta > Diptera > Therevidae > Thereva > Thereva nobilitata. The sequence goes on from OY979695.1 coordinate 51,848,968, forward strand.
CGGCACCTGCTTCCGCCCACCCAGAACTCCCAATCCTTCAGGAACTTACTACTAGACATTCCACCATGACCTGAATGACATGACTGACTGGTAGGACAAATAGTCCATGGAAATGGTACTTTAACATTGCAAAAATGCAGGACAAGATTTTTTTCTTGGGTTGTGTAGGGGGGGTCGGTGTTAGCTTAAATTTGAGTTTTCGAGTTCCCCACCCCCCCCCCCCCCCCCCATTTGGCCGCCATCTTGGAAAAGGTGTGCAAATGGTTTTTCCACTATATCTCCGTAACAGTACATCTTACAGAAAATTTATAAACAGACTTTTTGTTTAGAATTAAATTATCTACAATTTATTCTTTAAGCGTTTTGTCGTAAATTGAAGAATTAAGAAGTTATAAGCCTTAGAACACAAAAATTATTCACAATATTTTCTTTTAAAGGCTATAACTTTTTTTCCTTCAATTTTAACAAAAAAAATAATAACAAGTTTTTTGTAGAGGGTTTCATAACGAATAATTTCCATTCATTCTTTTTTTTAATTTTCTTCACTACGAAGGGTTCACAGCGCCCCGAAGGTATCAAAGTGACCGATTTTCTGAATAATTTTTTACGATTTTACCTCCTCCTCTCCCTAGAATTTCTCAAAAACAGGTAGCAAGTAATAATAATGTATGAATGACTTTCCGTTTGAAGAAATGCCGATGTTTGAGTAATGCAATAAAATTATTTATTACGGTTTTTTATTATTGTTATGGTATGTTTTACAAGGTACGAGATGGTTTAAAATGAAATTCTTTGAATAATAACATGTATTAGTTTCTCCAATTTTTGAAAATAATTTGTGTTAGGGCTGCAAAAAATAGTGCTTCATTCAGTTATGCTAATTATCTAGCAAAATACGGACGTATTCATTTTGTGGGAAAATTTTGAATTATTTTAGTGTAATTTCAAAATTGTAATTTCAGTTTGATCTTAGTAAAATTTTCAATTTTATAAAAGTGTACGTGTTATTCAGTTGTGCTATCTACCAAAATTGAAAATATTAATTAAATTAAAAAAACCGTAATAAATAATTTTATTGCATTACTCAAACATCGGCATTTCTTCAAACGGAAAGTCATTCATACATTATTATTATTACTTGCTACCTGTTTTTGAGAAATTCTAGGGAGAGGAGGAGGTAAAATCGTAAAAAATTATTCAGAAAATCTGTCACTTTGATACCTTCGGGGCGCTGTGAACCCTTCGTAGTGAACAAAATTAAAAAAAAGAATGAATGGAAATTATTCGTTATGAAACCCTCTACAAAAAACTTGTTATTATTTTTTTTGTTAAAATTGAAGGAAAAAAAGTTATAGCCTTTAAAAGAAAATATTGTGACTAATTTTTGTGTTCTAAGGCTTATAACTTCTTAATTCTTCAATTTACGACAAAACGCTTAAAGAATAAATTGTAGATAATTTAATTCTAAACAAAAAGTCTGTTCATAAATTTTCTGTAAGATGTACTGTTACGGAGATATAGTGGAAAAACCATTTGCACACCTTTTCCAAGATGGCGGCCAAATGGGGGGGGGGGGGGGGTGGGGAACTCGAAAACTCAAATTTAAGCTAACACCGACCCCCCTACACAACCCAAGAAAAAAATCTTGTCCTGCATTTTTGCAATGTTAAAGTACCATTTCCATGGACTAAAAGGCTGATTCTTAGGCGGCCATTACACATTCATGAAAGCGGCAATCAATTCCACCAGTCATGATTAATGGAAATCAAAATATACGGAGGATTACGTCAGTCAACACCTTAGACGTTAGGTTTTCCGTCAGTTGTAGGCAAAACTGTGAAAAAACTGACAGCAAAACCTATCGTGTAATGGGCGCCTTAAGCTTGGTCGTTTCACACAAAACCTTGAAATGTAGTCACAGTTATTAGCGATAATTTTTACTTGCTGCTGTCGAACTTTGTTATTTATGAATCACACATTAAAAGAACATGAAAAACCTTGCAGATAGCTGTAACGACATACTGCATCAAATTAAAAGTAACATTCCAAACATTCTATATTTTCTTGTACAGGAAGAGTATCGTGCATGGCGACAAGGCATTTGCGACATCCATTCTCCCGCTCTTTCCATTAAATCTGCGGAGACGCAGACTCTACGATAATTTGGGAAACCCATTGTAACAGGGCTGAAAGGAGAAAAAAGTGTGGGAGCGTTAGCGTTGTTCGAAAGGAAACTCCTTCACTCCATTAATAACGGCATTGAGGGATTATTATGTGGAATAAACGCGAAGAATAAGCCACGATTTATACATGATTTTTGGGGCAGGATACATTGTGAATGGTGTCAAATCGGCAAGACTGAGGTGGTCGGGTCATATATTCAAAATGAAATTACCTGGAGGTGTCCTTGACAGAAACGAGAAGGTATATACAGCGGCAAAGGAGACGGTGGATCGACCAATTTGTCGATTTGACCTTTTTATTTTGAGCCAGGTATCTTAATTAATATTACCCTTATTCTTCTCAAGTTTGAAGCTCGACACATAATAAAAGTAATCTACTACTTAATTCACTCGAATAAAATGTCATATAGTATATGCTTTTGGCAGTAACTTAAATGTCATTAGCTACGATGGTAAGTCTCACAAAACGATGAAAACTTCAAAATTTATTTAGCAGATTCATACACAAAATTTAAGATAGTTTATGTTACCGACATAAGAGTAATTTCACAACAACGTTACACTTTGGAAATTTTTCGGCAAAAAAACTTAGTTCCAAATAGTGTGGTGGCAATATCAGCGTTTCTTGCATATTTAATAATTTTTTCAACAGCTGTTGTTGTATTATTTATTTAGACTTATATTTTAAAGAATACATTTTTAGACGACAAACTTACCTAAGTTAGATTGGAGTTCGTAGAGGAAGGGTCTTTACTTGGCCTCAGCCTATATGGCTCATGACCTGGAGCGCGTTCAAAAACCTTACTATGGTTAACCATGGTTAACTATGGTAAACTTTTGTCGTTCAAAAACTCCGTGGTTAACTACAACATAACCACGAGCATAACTTTTTGGCGTTCAAAAACTCCCGTGGTTAACCATGGTGTAGTTAAATTTTAACCCTGCTTGGGGCATGGTTAGCGATAGTAAAGAAGAAGAAGAATAAAAACAACTCTCTGACAGTGACATGAAAAAACCAAAGTGGGATTTGTGGGATTATTACAAAAAATAATTAATAAAATAATTGAAGCAATTAGCGGGGGTTATTTTATGGAAAATTTTGATTTAATTTTTTTTTTCTTCCTTAACCTGTAGTTAACCACGGTGCGTTCAAAAACCTCCATGGTTAAACATAAACTTTCGTGGTTAATAGTAAGGTTTTTGAACGCGCTCCTGGAGGAGTTCACGCAGATAAAAAGAGCACTAAAATCGAATGGAGACAACCTGGTGGTCTGGAACGACGCTAAATGCGAGACATACGCAGTGGGGAAGCAACGAGAACAACGGGAGGAGAGAGTCATTATTCGATTTTATCATTAATTCAAATCTAGCGGTATGTAACTGTGGCAACACCCCAACCTTCGCACTCCCAAGCACGGAAAATTTCCAAGGCTGATAGTAAGTGGACATCACGTTGTTTACAGACACGGAAACATTCAAAGTAGAAAACTGGAGAGAATCTGATCAAGTGTCTTTTCCGGATTACCGGTGGATACGCTTCAGGGTAAGCTCCTCAACTGCACAGAAACCAAGAATCATTGATTGGAAGAAGTACGCACAGGAGAGTATAGCCCTTATAAAGGCAGTCGATATCTTCAAACTCAGGAAGTTAAGAAGAGAGAACTTCAATAGTGGCTACAAACAAAGCCTTTGGCAGCCTTACAAAGACTACCTAAAGCTGTACAAGAACGTCATTGTTTCAGCGAAGATAGATACCTCGCAGGGATATTGCCAACCAATCAAGACTCTGTCAGACTATGCAACACTCCAGTTCGTACTTTATAAAAAATGGAACAGAGCTTTGACGAAATCGCAGGGCAAGTCTGTAGAGCTAATGAACATACACTTTCCCGGGTGCAGGCACGAAAATGACGTCGTAGCGTCAGAAAATGGGCGGAGATACTCCTGGGAGGAGATTTCCATTATGTTTACAAAGAAAAAGGTCTTTTATGCGATTAATAGCTTCTCCCCCCGCTACCTTAGGTAGTAATACCAAGGCTGGTTGTCATGTTCAACAGCTGCGCGTGGCTCAGTTACGTCCCCATGAGTTGGAGGCGGGTCTTCTTCCCTAAGGCAGAACAACAAGCCTATCTCAGAGTCAGAGGTAGATCCACTGAGACTGCTTTGCACGAGTTGGTGCGAACTATCGAAAGAACCATACATTATAAAACGGTAAACTGCGGGCCAAATTGAACTAATGCTATTCACGGGGTAAACTAAAATGCCCACCTTCAACCTCCAGTGAGGTTAAACTTTATTCTACTGGATGAAATTTCTGGGTCTACTATTGGACCCAGAACTCAATCGGAAATTAAAAATCGAGGAAAGGGTGAAGAAAACCTATAAATAGACCTTCGCCAAGAGATGAAGTCTCAAGCTGAAGATGTACATAGCCGTTGTTCGCCCAATTCTCGCATATGGTTCGCTAGTATAGTGGCCAGCGCTGAGCAGGGCCTATAATGTCATAAAGTACCCCGCAGCTTTTGATCCGGAAACGGCTTTCGGTCGATCTCTCCCTAACCTACGGCAATTTATTCGTTATCTCATCCTGATCAATAGTGTATATATGGGCGCAAGTTTCGAAAATGGGCCGATTTCGATACCCAGCGAAAATGAACCATTTCGTCCGAACTCGATATATGCGCGTTTATCGGCATGTTGGATGTAGACCGCCGATTGTTTAGATATATAAACATGATATAGAACCCAGTAGGGAATTTAGGAATTGATGGAATTGGAATGCATTCTTTCATCAGTGAAATGGGAGCAATGGGGATCTATTACTATGGTAATGCAGAAAATAGTCGTTATCACTTCCTATGGGAAAGGAATGGTAAGGCAAAAGGTATCCGTTATGGCTTCCCGGCTAGGACATCGCAATGGAAAAAGAATGCATTCTGTAATCCAAAAAGTAGCCATTATGCCTGGCAAGTATACTATACGAAATCGAATCCGGAAGCCGTCCATTCCCTACTGGGAAAATATATGATGGATATTATGTCATACACACACGGACAACACATATATATATGATTAGGGGATATACCGCACTTTACATTTCCCCGTTTTTCATTTATTTAAATATTTTGAGGGGCGCCTTGCAAAAAAATCGAAAAAGTTGAAAATAAGGGCCACTACCCCTACAATTTAAAAAATCAACTTTAAATAAAAAACAGAAATTTGGTCAAATAGGTATTATCAGGGGAATAAAACTACCCCTAGATTAAAGTTGAATTTGCAAAAAGCTTGAAATTTTTTTGCATTTCCTTTGCTCCCTTTAAAATTAGCTCCATAAAAAACTGTATAGGACGAAGAAAATGGGCAATTAGCGTGCTGACCATAAAGGATACCAATAGCATATTCAGTAGACCGGTTCTCGTTCGATTGCGTAGGTCAAACCACACTGCCGTGCAAAGGGCAAAAGACCTATCTGCAAAATGCTCGTTTCGAGAAAAACGCGATCAAAGTTTTCAAAATACATGAAACCGAAGCAAACTAGTTGGGATGTGGGTTTGACCCTTTCGGTCCACACGATCAACTTCCCAGTATGATGAATGTTGAATATTATCAATGGATATTTTAATAATAAATGAACATTAATAACAACAAAATGTAAGAAAAAAACGGCCGTGCTGGTACAAAAATCACTTAAGTCATTCAAACAAAAAACGGTTCGACCGATTTTTAAGAAAAACTTTTCAGAGCATACTTCCTTTAACATGCTTCGAACGGCACCTCAACGAAGTCGATATCTTTTTTGGTTCGCGCGAAATCGTGCAGGTATAAAAATCACTTACGTCGTCTAAACAAAGAAACCGCTCGACCGAATTTTATGAAAATCTTTTCAGATAGTAACTTCGGTAATACGCTACGATCGACACCTCAACGAAGACGGTTTCATTGTTAGTTCGCCCGAAATCGTGCTGGTACAAAAATCACTTAAGTCGTTCAAACAAAAAAACCGTCCGACCGATTTTTATGAAAATCTTTTCAGATCATATTTCCTTTAATACGCTTCGAACGGCATCTCAGCGAAGTCGATAGGTGTATTCATGATTTGCGTTAAACGTCGAGAAATCGAAAAATGTTATCTTCGAAATAGACAAGATCGTGAGCGACCCCGAAAAGTGTTATTTTTTATATTAATTTGCACCTTTCAAATACAGCTCTCTATCAAAATAAATTCTAAACAGCTGTTGACAGTAAAAGAAATAAAATGACGTGCCATTTTCGATCTCGATCTCGAGTTGTTGCATTAATACGCCTTTTCAGATGTTATTTGTTAAAATCAAAACAAATAATGTCATTTACTAAGAAAAGTTTCTCGATTTGTTAAACTTTTTTCTCGATTTAACACAAATAACACAGATCATGAATACCCCTAATATCTTTTCTGGTTTACGCGAAATCGTGCAGGAAAAAATGACCACATACGTACGCACAGACACACACACATATTTCTTCCCAAATTTTTCCTTAAATTGTTATTGGGACCTTGAAACATGATTATGTTGATAAATCAAAGCGTCCAAAGAAAAACTGCAACTACTACTTTGATCTCATTTAATTTTTCATACAAATGCATAATTTTAGCTAAAAATCTAAAAAAAGGTGCAAAACGGCCGCTAGCGTCGAAACTATGCGGAATTCGAAAAAACAGTGAAGACAGAATTTGTAGGAAATTTTATGCTCTATAACTTTGCTCTTTTGAAATTTTCAGCAAAATGCATAGTTTCTCCTCAAAATAGAGAAAAGACGAAAAATGGCGAAAAAACGCCTATTAAATTTAGCCTTGAACTTATTTCGTTAGGCAACCCATCACCGTTACTTTTGTTAGCATATTATTTATCATGAAAAAAAATTTCATTCGGTTAATCCGATCGGTGAAGGTCGCTCTTCTACGTATCTTAGACTTTTTGCACGGCAGCACATTGGACGTCATTAGTGCTTAGTTGGGGGAATGCTTGGAGAAACAACACCCGCGTTTGGAATGGTCTATGCCGATGCGGATGCATTTATAAAAATTTATACATGGAGCGGGAGCGTTCATGCCTGTGGCGGGAGCATTTGCATACCCGTGTGGCGTGCGCATTTGTTTACTATGGGTGCTAGGTGCGGGCGCGTGTATGCTTTTAAAAAAATTAACCAACTAAATTATTTTTACTCTGTTTTGAATAGACCATCAACACGTTCGCTAAATTTTCAAAACAAGATTTAGATGACGAAGCTGTTGACAAAAGTACCACGACATATGCAACCTCACTTGATGCAGCTATTACGCGATTTTTAGACCAGTTCCAATAGAAAATATTTCAGTTATCATAAAACCTTTGCTTCGGTTTTAGGTTTTAATGTATGTAAATAGGAATTCATAAAGATTGATATTGTATCAAGTCCCTCGGTAGGCTCGTCAGTATACTTCCTTCATCGGTCGTTGGCGTCACTGTTCCGATAGCGTACTATACATATATCCGACAGACCTTCCCCTATATCTATTGTATACTAGCTGGTTAATATTTTAATAATTGCAGCAGTTGTTGGGCAAAAAAGTTTTACTTCCCAAGTGTGATCTTAAGCACATTCATATTTTTTTTAATTAAAATGTGGTCGTTGCGAGATGAGGATTCTCTTGCATGTGGGCAAATCATTAACCTGTACAATAACAAAAAATCAGTGAAGAAAAAAGTGCATTGGCTTCATCGACTGTGGCAAAAAAATGCAGAGTATACGGCATTTATAATGTTTTCCTCAAAATGTAAACCCAAGTTGGCGGTGAAGTGGCATTTGTCACTCCAAAACTAAACTTGTCGGAAATTAGTTTCAACCAAATGGTGCCAGTCCACTTGCAAAACACCACACCACCACCACTCCATCTCGATGCGCGCTGCCTCCCTTGATTCCGTGTGATTAAAATATGCCACTTAGTCACCACACCACCGCCACGCCAATTTCTCGCCACCTCCAGATAATGAGCCCCAAACCTAACAAGAATATAGAGTTGGAATTTTCATAGATAGCCAAGCCTCTATAAAAGGTCTGAATTCAGTTACGATGCGCTTCACGATAGTAGAACGATGTAGAGCTGATAGGCTTGGCATAAAGTCGAATACTGAGTCAAACAGGGAGTGCCTCTACGGGGGCTTACTTATACGTCAGGGCTTGGAAGTCGAGGTAATCGGTGGTGCTAGCCAGCCAAAGGTGGAGAGCACTGAAGACCTCTATTATCTCTAGGACGGCTTGGCACATTTACAACAAAGAAAGAACAATAAGCCTCCTAAGCAGACCCCAACGAGATATTGCCAGAATTAGGGCAATCATCGCCGGACCCCTTGGCCAATAGAGGACCACGCCTGCCAAGTGGATACGAATGAGAGGCTCCAGCCAAAGCCAGTCAGCGCACACTAGTCAGTTACGTTCTATAAGACTGAAAAAAGTTCCCCAGACTGAAGATAAGATCACGGATAAGCTTCCTGAACTCCACAGGATGGCTTTAGACATCCACCACAGTCAAAGCATTTGTAATTTTTTTTTTGGTGGACTTGGAAAAACATTTTTCTAGACAACTCGTTCTTATTTAATTATACAGTCGTCATACAGGTGTTTATGCACCCCCTGTTTTTATTTTAGTCTGTTAGAATATTATTTAATCCGCTGACGCAGCGACATAAAGTGCCCCTTGGCATACGACATGAGAAGACAGCACCGCTACTATTGCACGATTTCTTACCAGACGTCAGAATCTCAAGAAGGTTCATGTTTGTGTTCTAATTATTTTCTAGTTGTACAGCTTATGATTTAAAATAAAACCATTTAATTAAAAGTTTTTCTTAACTGTGTTTATTGTATTCTTTTTATTCTTAATTCAGTCATTTTTGGATTTTACTTTTGACAAAATTCTGGTGAAGTGATTTTACATATTGCCAGCGCCATTTTGAATTATCTAATTTTGAGACAATTTCATTATTTCCGACCTTAAACACCCGCAAATGGCGATTTTTAGTGAAATCGAATCGTAATTGCTAAAATCGTGCCGCCATTTTGTTTTTTTTAAATTTTGACCACAGATTCGTCATTTGTGACCTTAAAAACTCCCCGATACCGATTTTCAATGGATTCAGAACACATTTCCAAAATTCAGCCGCCATTTTGAATTTTTGAATTTTGACCACAGAATCGTCATTTGTGGCTTTAAAACCCCCGGATACCGATTTTCAATGGATTCAGAACGCATTTGTAAAATTTATCCGCCATATTGGCCCGCCATTTTGAATTTTAAAATTTTAACCACAGAATCGTCATTTGTGGCCCTAAAAACACTCGATACCGATTTTCAACGGAAGCGGAACACAATTGCAAAATTCGTCCACCATCTTGGAACCGCTATCTTGATTTTTTTACATAATTGTCAGATTGCATTGTCGCGGGAACTCAATGTGTGTGCAAAGTTTCACTAGGATCAGATTAGTAGAAGTAGTTGAAAAAGCTGTCGCAAGATTGAACCAAAGAAACAAACAAACAAACAAATGTACGAGGTCAAGCTAAACAAAACCATTAAAAACGACCTTCGCAGAATCTTTAAGGCTCAAACAGAACCAATCCATTCCGTCCGTTTTTAAAAGTTGGAAAGGAGGATGCCAGAAAATGTATGGACTTTGGTACCCACTCCAATAGCTATGTGTAATACGCCCCGTTTGATAGGTTTTTTTGAGCTGTATAAGTTACTATGGCGCCTAGTTCGAAATCTTTGTCCCTTCTGAGTAATACGGTCAGAACTGTACAAAGATAGATTTTACATATCACCCTGTATTTTTGTAACCGTATAACCTATTTCCTTGGATAAGGTACCAATGAACGCAGAATTCCTCCACCTCTCTATGATTGTAAAAGCGATGGTTCTATCTTACCAACTTTTGGAGTAATGAGTCATCAAGTTTAGCTTTTGGAAAAAAATGTAGATTAATTACGTATTTTTTGAACAAAAAGGGAGTTCAAGTTGGTTTTTTGTTAAGAAAAATAAAATTTCGTCTTTGACGACTCATTACTCCAAAAGTTGGTAGGATAGAACCATCGCTTTTACCATCATAACTAGGTGGAGGAATTTTGCGTTCATTGGTATAAGTGATGGAAATAAGTTATATGGTTACAAAAATACAAGGTGATATGTAAAATCTATCTTTGTACAGTTCTGACCGTATTACTCAGAACGGACAAAGATTTCGAACTAGGCGCCATAGTAACTTATACAGCTCAAAAAAACCTATCAAACGGGGCGTATTACACATAGCTATTGGAGTAGGTACCAAAATTTGCATTCTCCTTTGACATTTCCAAAATGTCCATGATGCCTGCACTACACATCGAAAGATACATCTGGGAGATGATCCACAGATGCATCCGGGAATAAATCCGCGAGCCGTCCACACGTCCGCGTATCAATCAGTCTGTGTTGATCATCGGAAGACGCAAGACATCAAGTACTTATTTTTGGGGTTCCACAAGCAGTTCTCACCTTGGTATAATTCTATAAACTTGAAAGTTTCCTCGGTGCTCATTGTCATTGTAGCCATTTTCAAAACAATACACTTCAAAACAATACACCGACGCGTCCACCTGCATTCAAAATGCGCACAACACTGATGCGTCGGCAGATGTGTGGACACAAGCCTTGCGTTCGCTCTGACGTCTGGCTCAAAATCCGTCAAGAATGGATTCAGGAGAGACGTATCTCCGGATGTTAAATATTGTCCGGAGACGAGCAAAAACCCCCTCTACACATCGGCGGATGTATCCAGGGCTGAGGCATCTTCCGATGTGTAGTGCAGGCATGAGACGAACGGAGCGGTAGCAACAATCAAGCGGACGGAACGTCAAAAAAACAATTGGTTCTGTTTGAGCCTTTAGCTTACCGGGTTGGTGCAGTGTTCTTACATTCCATGAAAAAAAGTTCAAATCGTTGGCCTTTGGACGTTTGCCGGGTCGTCTCCGTGAAATCTGTCCTGTACGAGGCTGTGTAGGTTCCATAGCAAGAAGTTAATGAAAGGAAGAGTTGCTAGACCTTCGCTGGTAGGCGAGAATATAGCGTCTCACACTCGCTATTACCGTGGTTACATCTTATGGTGCAGCCATTGAAGCAATTTCTTTCATTTAATCTTTAAACTTTAAAGTGATTTGCTCTTTATTACCCAAAACTCTTTTATATGTTGAAATCTATCAGAAACAAATCCAATGCCGACAGACAAAAAGTAAATAAACATGGGAAAATGGCAGATATTTCACTAAAACGCAAAAGGATTCAACAAAGATGTTAGAAAGAGACAGGAATGCCTGCACGACTTGACCCTGCTCCCTTGTATTTACTTGGACACAAATGATGAAATCCAATGTTCGTTTAACTTTAAAATTTAACTTTAAAGTTTTGCTCTAATTAAATAAAAACCCTTGTCAACTGTAGTTTCTTTTTTTCCTGAAAGGCACCAGGGTGGGGGCAACAATAGGAAGTTCATCTAAAATTTATCCTCCTGCCACGATTTGGTTTACACACCTTCTACCTAGGTTTTACGGAAAACACAAGTTTTTCCGGCAAAATTGACACACCTCAAGATTTTGTTTGGAGGGAATCGAAAAGTTAAAAAGTTTCTTGATGTATCATCCGAAAAGAGGTGAATGGGTTCTCAAAGGGACTTTACAAAAGAAACGTTTTTGTTGTGCTCATGTATGGAGTTGTAGGAGATCCAAAGGAAGGCGACGTGGCTGCTCATGCAAAAAATTAAATATTCGGATCCTTTCGGATTTAACAAAAGATGTTGCAATGTAAACTGCTAAAAATAGGTACAAGTCTACCAAATTGTGAAGAGGAAGCAGCTTGGAAGGTTTTCAACTACTATCAATCAACCTATGTACTAACTTATCAAGCACTAACTAAATTCAGGAATCTAATTCAGTGAACAAGGTCGCAAGTTATTAATCTGGAAGGTTGTGGAAAAACATTTCAGCAAAGTGCATATTTGATTAAAGCTTGTTCGAGGGATGTGTAAGCGGGCAACTTTTTTCAGGTCCCTATCGTCGCTCTGCTTAGAGTCATCGCATCGCATATTGGATTGACCAGGGTTCCTGTACTTCGATTTCCGCAGCTTTCGCGAAGAACTGGTTGTAGGTAGGTAGGTGTCCTCCAAACAATGGAGTCCCATGACAGCAGCCCTTCAAATAACTAACGCCGGACACAATGTGCGTGGCCAGCTCGGATTCCTCCGGATACTGCCGACAAGTGTCATCTTCAAGAATCTTTGTTGTTTCAGGTGATATATGAAATTTTTTTGTCCTGTTGTTTGTGCCACAAGCTATCTTTGCCACGTCCACCGATCTTCTGGTGGAACGATGAAATCGAGGAGCGTCGAAGGGCTTGCCTAAAGGCAAGAAGGCGCTGACAGCGAAGGCGGGAAAGGACAGAATTCGAGGAACTCCTTATGGAATACAAGGAGGCAAGGAGAGGGCTTAAAAATGCCATCAGAAAAAGTAAAACGGGGCATTTTAAGAGTCTGTGCAAGGAAGCGGATAGCAACGGATAGAGCGGTGCCGGTTAAGCTTGCAGCAATTGTGGCGCCAGGTGAGTTCGCCCAAGTATTCACAGCGTCCCTGAGGGAAGGAGCGTTCCCTAAGCAATGGAAGCGCCAAAAGCTTGTACTCATCCCGAAGCCAGGTAAGCCCCCCACCGCGCCGGGGTGGGAAAAACCTTCCGCCATCAGCAATGATGCAGCCTAATATAGGGGGCCCCAGGCCAAGCCGATGCCTCCTCATCATAAGAGTGGTTAGTTCGGTCTTATTGTATGCAGCGCCAGTGTGGGCAGCGGCATTGGACAAAACAGGCAATAGGAGGAAAATATCATAACATCATCAATAAATGCGTATCGGTTAAGTGCCATTCGGGCATGCTGTGCTGTGTATACCGTACTACGTCTGACGAAGCAGCATACGTGATATATCGAATGATCCCCACTGATATTCTTGCAATAAAAGCAAGAGGTTGTACCACCCGGAATATGAATCGGTGATGTCCAAAGAAACCAGCAACACTGGAAGCAGGAGGCCCCTAAAAAATAATGTAAACTCCACAAGCGACCCGGAAAAACGGAAACAACTTGAGCGGTAATACTCCCAGTTACCCCGTGAGGTAAAGAGAAGTGTCCGGCGTGATAAAAGACAGCAGATAAACGAGCTCGCAGAGAAAGGGGAAAACGCGGCAAACACAGGCAACAGTATCAAATCACTAAAGAACTCTCGGGAAAGCACTCTACTAAAAATTATGCCGTAAAGAGCGTGGATCGAACACTTAAAAGACAGCAGGCTGGACTCAGAAAGGGACGCTCCTGCCTATTAACACCTTGAGAATCATAGTGGAACAGTCTACTGAATTACGATCCCCCCTTTAGCTTGCTTTCGTAGACTATGAGAAAGCGTTCGACTTGGTTAATAGGAGCTTTATATGGCGAGCTCTACAGCAACATGGTCCGCCGGATAAAATAATATAATTGATAAAAGCTCTATACAACAATTCCAAATGCAGAGTTCTCCACAATGGAAAATTATCCGACAGCTTTGAAGTGTTATACCCTCGACAGACTAGCACCCTTAATCCGGGTTATAACGTCAGAATGACGTAGACTCCATTTTATTTCCATATCTTTTATATGGGTCTACGTCATTCTGACGTCATAATCCGGATTAAGGCGATGGCCCAATCACGACTTTATTCGCGTTTACGCGCATCAACGCTTTGACGCACGTTGACGTCGACATTTGGTGGTGTGTAATTCAAATCGAGTTATCCCATTCATGACTTTGCGGCGTCAGCAGCGTCAAGCGACGGCAAAAGTCGAGCAACTTTCAACTTTTTGGCGTTGGCAGGCTATGAAATTTAAAAAAAATCACATTTCTAACAAGTATATACACAAAAATCCATACATGAATTTAAATTAAAACAATATTTTTGACGTCCTGACGCTATAAATGAACCTTCAACGGACGTTAACGCGCATGAAGCGCCTGCCGCGTATAACGCGCCGTCGGCATTGGGCCATCGCCTTTAAGTTTCTAGTCTGTCTCCGGTATTAGACAAGGATGTCTACTTTCGCCATTACTATTTCTTATATGTAGTAATAAATTATATCGTTGTCAGCGCTCTAGATAGTAGAACAGGTGGCATACAATGGGGATTGCTAGACCGCCTTAAGGATCTCGACTACGCGGATGATATCTGTTTGCTGGGCCACAGATACCAGGACCTCAAAAACATGTTAAACAATTTGGCAACAGCAGGCTTAAGGCTAAATCCGACTAAAACCAAAGAAATGCGGATAAATGCAAACACCATTGAACGCACAGCGGTGAATAACCGTGACGTGGAACTGGTAGATAAATTCTGTTACCTCGGGAGTATTATCAGCGAGCAATAATAGCAAGAGTGATTAGGCAGAGCTCAAGGACAAGTAAAAGAGTTAAAGATATGAAATAAGAGATTAGCAATAACATTAAGCAAAAGGCCCAAAAAAATATTAACAAACGCGCGATGGGTATACATTTTATGCAAAAAACACAAGAATATGAAAGAAACAGAAGATGTTCCTTGTTTCCCCTATTCGAATGTTTACATTCAAATGGAAGCAACAATGGAACAGAGCACGTGTAAATTGGGTTTGACCGGATTGTATGTATGCGTAAAATTTCGTGTTGGTGGTAGACAATATTAGGATTAGATTTCCACTTGTATTGTCCGTTAAAAAAGGCGCGAATCTTGAAAGGCGTGCAAGTCACTTCCCCTTCATTTTTTATCTTTCTTTCACATACATTGCGTGTAGTATGGAAGTAATTCTGCCTCCTTTTATCATAGATATTACTTCTTTGATATTTTGACTTTTTCACTCCCATTGAAATTTTTATCAGCTGATCTCAAGGACATTGCAACATTTTTAAAAATTTGTTCTAGCTCATCACTCTTATTATTATTGCTCGCTGGCATAGGCGCAACAAGGGGGGGGGGGGGCATGGGTCCGGGCCCCCCTGACGTTGGTCACTTACAACAAGAACTCCTAATACGAAAGCAGCTTGAGAATGCTTCCGCTCTTATATTAATTTTATTCAAAATCGGAATTGAAGGCACAAAAACATGACTACCGAAGTACTTTTATTTTTAAAGAGAATTCCCGTAATAATATTTTATGACAATTGAGTATAGAAAAATGTGAAATATTAAAACTGTGTTTAAGTGAAATATCTTAAAAACGAATTAATGATTATTTTCTGTTAAAAATTAAAACAATGTTTCTAGCATTATCTAGGTGCAAACATTTTATTTTGAAAAATTGGTTTCACGTTCACGAAATTATTGTCTTTTTATATTTTTATATTGTCTTAAAGAGCTTTTGCATAGGTTTTTTAAAAAAAATTTCAAATTTCTTCTCAACAATTTTTAGGGAAATTTTGAGAAATAACTATTTTTAATTTCCTTACAGGTACAAAGACTATTTTCACAAGTCGAATGCCTTATCAAACTTCTAATGTCTTGCCCTGCATCATCCTGTGAAGCAGAAAGAAGCTTTAGTGCTTTACGGCGTTTAAAAACGTATTTACGTAGTACGATGTCACAAGATCGATTAAATAGCTTGGCTATGTGTCACGTACACAAAGATGTACTGGATTCATTAGATCTAACAGGCATTTCAAAAATATTTATCAGTAGAAAAGAATTAAGAAAACAAGTTTTTGGAAAGTTTTTAAAAAAGTGTATTTTTTGTATTATTTTAATTAATTAGTATTGTTTATTTAATATTAAAAAAAATTTAAAAATTAAAAACCCCAAAAATTCATAAAGGTGTTAAAAATGCGAAATGAATATTAACCATTTAAAATGTACCCCCCCCCTCCCCCCCCAGTGATGTCCAGTCGGGCCCCCCCGAAATATCAGAGTTGTTGCGCCTCTTCGCTGGTATTATTTTCGAAAACGGCGGTGCAGAAGAAGACGTCAGTTCCAGAATAAATAAAGCAAGAAGCGCATATGCATGCCTGTTTCACATATCGTCGTTGCGACTTTAAGTTAAGATATGCTCCTATGTGCAAAATGTAAAACTTTAGGAAAACTGAAAAAAACTCTTTTGTGAAAAAATTACTTAAACAACTAGTTTTGAAAAAAATATATAGATTTGCTTTAATTTGTATAATAACAATGCAATTTAAAGTTATGCACAAAACCTATGAGGGTTAAAGGCCGGTCCACACATAACAAACATTGGCAAAAAAACATTTGGCAAATGTTTGGCGAATGTTTGACAATGTTTGACAAACGTTCGTCAAACATTTGGTGAAGTTTTTGCGAGAAAAATGTTTTCCGAATTGTTTGTTAATTCCTGGCTCTGAAGAATAGATTCTTCATTTGCCACAATTTCGACAGGATTTTCTTTCTGATCTCTCACTTCAGAATCCACTGTTATAGAATATCCCCCTTCGTTTAGATTTTTGTAAATTGTACTGAGGCCTCATTTTTTCGAAATGTCCCGGTGCAAAAATAATGTCCTACTGGTATATGAGCGTGTATCGAGGCGAGGTGTGATTGTAAATACGTGAGACATGGATTTCTTCTTTCTTACTGCTTTTGGGCAGTAAAATTCTATTTGGAATGAGCGGCGGTGGCCTGTAAATGCGTAATGGCGGATTTCTTTTCTCTTACTGCTTTTCGCGGAGTAAAATATCCAATTTGAAATGAGGCGAGGTGTGATTGTAAAATATAAATATATATCGTGGAGGCATAGGTTTCTTACTCTCTTACTATGAGGCAGTTAAATGCATATTAGAATCAAACTCGTGAAAAAAGCTCTTCTTTGGTATTTATTCTCTTTTTTCTTTAATTTGTTTATTTTTGTCATTTTGGCATTACAATGGCACCTCGCCTCATTTGAAGTATGACATACAATCTACTGGCTCAAAAGAAAAAAAGAGGTCTTTTTTACAAACCCATTTTGTAATCGTGTCCTACCCAACACTGGTGTCATCTTCATCTTCTTTCTTTGAATCCGCTTTAATGTCTTTCGCAGCCATTGCGGAAGATTTTCTGGTGCCTCTTTGTCACAACCTCCTGTTAATCTCCTCCCCGGACACTGATAAGTCATTTGCAAATAATTTTAATGAATCAGTACGCTTTATTTTATTTTTATAGCCGCTACTTGACTTATCCCACAAATTCCGAGAGGTAGAATACTATTGAAATATAATTATGGTGGTTTTATCCCAATTCTCACTCGTGATGAATGTCCGTCTGCATAAAAGTGCATGAACGTACTGAACATTTTTCAACAAACATCCGATTTTTTCCATTTCATTTGGATTAAATCCACATTTTTAAAAATCCAAAGGCTCCAAAACTTGCGTCCACACATAACAAACACTATTCAGATGTTTGACAAACGTTTGTCAAATGTTTGTCAAGTGTTTGTCAAATGTTTGTCAAATGTTTATCAAATGTTTATCAAATGTTTGTTATGTGTGGACACGGCTTTGGTAGAAAAAGTTTTTTTCCACATTTCGTGCACATAGGAGGTTTTAATTGCGACTTTTTCTTACATAGGTGCTTTTTATAGGAAATGATACTGAATAAAACCAACACATTGGCCTCGATTCCCGAATCCGGCGGTTCGGAAGTGAGTGCGCATTTGACACTTTGCGATTCCCTAATCCGCCGGGTGTGTGTAATCGCGAATCTGTAAACGATCTCCGAGAACAAAACTAAAGAATCTCAACTTAAACATAAGGCATTTTGGACATAAGTGTCAAATCCGCACTCACTTCCGATCCGCCGGATTCGAGAATCGAGGCCATTGTTACAAAATTATTTATTGGAAAACTATAAAACATCACAAAAATAATGGTTACTGTAATTAACTAATGCCCTTATGACACTCGCTTTTTTTCGGCTGATAAATCTGCTAATTAGAGTGAGAGGAAATGTTAGCATAGGAAATTTAAAGTGGAGTGAGTGACCAACAAATTTGACAAAATTGGAATGGAAAAATGAAATTTCCAAATGAATTCTAGCAGTTCAGCTGGAAAATATGAAGGAACATTTCATATTTTTTGACAGTTCTTGATTTTTCTACTGCTACTTTGATTTTATTTCTGCTAACAGAACACAACTGAGATAGAACTGTCAAAACTTATATCAAAAAATATAAAAAGCAATGTTATCCTTTTTTCGTAAAATATTTCTATCTTTTTCCCACAATTGGTTTTTCTAGCAGATTTATCAGCCGAAGAAAAGTGAGTGTCATAAGGGCATAAAGCAGGGTTATTGTGAAAGTGCGTGAATAATTCATATTTCATGTCATATCGTTCAACCTTCACTTTAGAATCAAATCAAAAAAATAATCAGCTGTGTTCTACACATTTTGGTAAAGTAGGTAATAAGGACCATGCCCCTGCCCTGTAACGAATCAAATCAATACCCTGTATTATGATAACAATATTTTATGTACCTTACGTATTTGGAATAAAGTTCAGTGAATCGCAAAATGGATGGTAATCTTTATCGATTACTTGTTTTAACTCTTAAAATTTTTTAATTTACTTTGCGTGATCTTTAGGGGTTCCAAATACAGCCTACTAATGGGAGGAATCGGTTGCCTTAAGGCCCAAACATATAGCAGAAATGAAAAGAAACCGAAACGAAAACGAAATGAACTTGAAAATGATAGCGATTATATACATAGGTGCCTGAGCGAATCGGTTCTTGACATTTGTTGACAAGTTTTGCATTGAGTAGAAGAGTTTTTTATTTTCGACATCTATTATAGAATTTATATAATTTATGGCGGATGTCGGCAAATCACAAGAGAAATCAAAGTTTAAAATTTTTCACCTTGTATTGACCGCATTCTTTTAAAATAACTTCTTTTTCGCTCTTTCAACTACTTTAAATTGGAAAACAAACTGTCTGTCGAACTGTCAAAGTAACGGGCTGAATAGCTGAAACGAATACCGAAATGAAATAAATTTATATCATTCGTTCCGATTCGGTTCTGTTCGTTTATATAACCGCCCAAGTAGCAAAATCTAACCTAGGTTATTTTATAACTTTCGCTTTTGTTACAAACAGGTTACTTAAGCGTTATAATCTAACCGGATTATCTTCTAACTAAACACTAACTTAGTTTTTAAGTTAGAATATTACTTAATTTTTAAGTTAGAATATAACTTCAAAATTCCGTTGCTACTGAGTTACTTCAGCACTTATTTTTAATTTGTAATACTTTTGGTTACAAATATACACAAACTTAACCATGCAAACGTGTTTTGGTTTTTCAGAGGATAGAAAAAAACTCGAAAATAATGTATAAGTTTATTATAAGTTAGAAATATATTCTGATTTAACATGTAATTTTGCAGGTTAGAAACATTCTTCAAAATAACGTATGATCATATTATGGGTTAAAAATGTACTCTCCTATAACAGTTTGGGAATAACCCGATGATTGAAATGAAACAAAATTTTTGAATATGTGAAAAAGCCAACAGACGTCGCTGAAAGTGAGGAATAGAGAAGCAGTATTTCGCGATGTAACGAAATTAATATAAGGGTTTATATCTAGTTCGAAATATAACTCGTTATTAATGCATGGGTTAGGACGAATTGGAAATATACCTAAGCGTAACATAAGAGTTTATTGCGAGCTAGAAACATACTCGCTATTAATGCATTGGTTTATTATAAGTTAGAATTGTAGGAAAAAGTAAAATATAAGAACAAGCTTGCCGAAACGTGTTCATTTACAACCAAGCATCTGTGAAGTGAAGAAATTCACGGGCGAAAAAAGCGAATTTAAGTATCTACAATTATTATTTTTTTGGATAAAGTAAACGTGAGTAAGTTTTTAATAACTATTAATTCTTTATACTATATTTAAAGTTCATATTTTTTTAATTTTCCTATATTTTTAGGTAAAAATGC
Source organism: Thereva nobilitata (assembly GCA_963855945.1). Taxonomy (NCBI): domain Eukaryota; kingdom Metazoa; phylum Arthropoda; class Insecta; order Diptera; family Therevidae; genus Thereva; species Thereva nobilitata. Next base: position 51,869,176 of record OY979695.1, read on the forward strand.
TCTACAGGTTTGGGGGAATAGGACAGGAAGAACCATCTATAAATATATTTTTAAAATGTTTAATTTAGTAATAACAATACTTGTATTTTTATTATTATTATTTAATAAAACATATTTTCTTTACGTAAATTCGTTGCATTTTTTTCACTTATTGCATTCTTATATAACAGTTAAAAAATATCAAATTTGTAGTTAGATTTCTGTTACAAAATCACTTTTAGGTTAATTAACGGTAAGTATGTACTATCTCCAAAACGTTTTCTTCAGGTTATTTTCTAACCAATGTTTATAAAAGGTTGATATTGGAGGTTTTACTAACGTTTGCTTCAGGTTATTTACTAAACAACGTTTACATCAGGCTAATGATAGGAGTTTTAGAAACGTTTGCTTCAGGTTATTTTGTAACTGCTAAGTTGTGTAGAGGTATATTTTAGAAGTTCTATAAACCTTAGACAGAGGTAATCTAATAACTAGAGTTATAAAATAACTGACCATTTACGGTTTAATAAATGTCTAGGAAACTTTATACAAACGTTTTACTAAGTTATGATGGTTAAATAACTCTGGCTAGTTTCTGGTTAATTAACCGGATTCTAACCAAATTGTGCTGCTTGGGCGAGTTCATACATTTTCATACGATTTATTTCATTCCTTTCGTTTCGGATCGTTTTCGTTTCTGCTATATGTTTGGGCCTTTAGAGTTGTTCTACGCTGTGGAAGAATAGTCCACTCATGGGTATGTCTCAGTTTGTATGCCACGGATCCGTCTAGTGAATATTTTAGGCCTCTGATATCCACCACTACAGGATCGCCCGTTTTTCCGGGCCTTATAGATTTAAAGTTCGACTTTACGTCTTCATAGTTCAAGAAGAAATCGTAGTGAACAGATTTTATCTCGTAAGGTTGTTGTGGTCGAGCTTGCCGGATGCGGGCTATGTAATCACAAGGAGGGTATATAGGAGGTTTGATATTCTGTTCAATGGTGGAATGAACACTGTCCACCCCCATCATAGTATGTCCCTTTTCCAGATATAACTGTTCGATGATAATCCCATTTCTTTGCGATAAGTCGCTCAGTGCGCTTGATAAAACTCTGTGAAGATTTTGATGTTAACAACCATCAGAAATCACAATAACTTGTTCGGTTTCCGGATGCAAGTTTTGGATGTAGCCTATAACACAACTTGTAAATTCATTACCATCGGCTTCATGCCAAAAATAAACTGTTACGTTTTTGGTTCTAGTATGGTATACTGTAAAGTTATGGCATTGTAATTTTAACTTATAGTAAATTGCACTAGCCAACAATTTGGAGGCAAGTAATACACTCTGGTGCGCATTACACCACGTCGATGCCATCCATAGAAATATAAACTAAACACGGAATGGCTGTAAGCCAGATTAAGCGTACCACAATTCCTGATGTGTTTGAGTTCACTCGGTAGTAGTGGTAAGGCAGTGCAGGCCAAAATATGCAGAAATAATAAGAGGGACGTTTTAAAAGCGGAGCGATTAAAATTCCTGGCATAAAATCTATGCCCCCCGGGTATTGACTTGACACGCCACCATTCACTCAAGAAGCTACCCCAGACAGTTCGGCAATTTGTGTCCCACTTGTACACATTATTGCTGTCCTTTTAAACAAGCTACCTTGAGTGTGGTCGCTCACGTACAGGGTTTTTACACGACTCAGCCGTTCCATGTTAGTTTATATTTCTATGATGCCATCTTGCTGCCACACCACTGACGGCGTTTATGTACCGGTTCAAAGTACCAAAAAAGGTCCAAAAAACCAGCATAAACGAGGACGGGACCGAAAATGCGGGTTTTTTGGACCTTGTTTAAGTAAATTAAAAAATTGTCCAAACGTCTTTTCTTAATCACCCTGTATCTCATAGGATAGGGCCGATAGCCCCATTCTCTAGAACAATTTTTTTCTCCAAATACATCCAGGAATCACCCCCTAACAGATTAGCCACTTAGTGCAAAACACCCTGTATATATTATATCAGCATGAGTTTTTGCGATCGATGGAGGACCTTATGTAGTTTACATTTCATTTCGAAAAAAGTGTCACATAGGAGATCTTAAGGTCGCAACGACGATATGGAGATCGATGGAGATCACAATTAACACCAAATTGCGGCTGTTCAACTCCAACGTTAAGGCAGTTCTTTTGTATGGTTGCGAAACATGGAAAGTCACCCAATTCATCACAGGGCGCCTACAAGTTTTCATCAACAGATGCCTACGTCGTATCCTAAAAATCCGCTGGCATGATGGAATTACAAATGAGGAACTATGGCGCCGTACCGGCCAAGAAAGGATCGACTGCCAAATCAGGCGAAGGAAATGGAATTGAATTGGCCACACCTTGCGACGCGAAAACGAGAATCTAGCCAAACAGGCCCTCGACTGGAATCCGCAAGGAACCCGTCGAGTCGGAAGACCTAGAACAACGTGGAGGAGAACCCTATTAGCAGAGGCCGCAACAACCGGGAGATCCTGGTCAGAGCTGAGAGCTGTCGCGGATAACAGAGTCCGCTGGAGGGCAACTGTTTCCGCCCTATGTCCCAGGAGGGATTAAAGGAGCAATTAGTAATCCCAACACCTGCCCGATATAAATAAATAAAATAAAAAAAACTTTCGACACCATCACAGTTATTACTCGCAAATCCCCACCGAAATTCTCAAATTGTTTAGCCTATATTTTCCAATCGAGATGGGGCAAGGCGTTAGATGCCCCTTGTGGGCCTTATAAGACGATCCATTCGTGGTACACATGAGGCCGTGGGGCTAGCCTCATAGGGGCCCTATCTGCACCCCCTCAAAATGCTAGTCGGAGGAAGGAAAAACTAAGTATCATTGCATTTCAAAAAGATACGCAACCCCGACAAAACATTGCAATAGATACATAGAAACCGTTAAAGGATTTACTGATCTTGGAACAGTAATGCAAGCTGACAGTGGCGAGACAACGGAGATGAGATAGCTGCTAACAGAAGCTATTTTAGCCTTCGACATCTTACCTCATTAGAGGGATGAAGTGTAAACTATATACCACGCTAATCAAGCCCGTTCTGATGTTTGGATCAGAGGCATCCACTTTGAACATAGCTGAAGAAACTCTTCTAGGCAGTTTTGAAAGAGAAGCACTACATACAATATTTTGCGGTGTCTGTGAAAATGTTCAATGAAGGAGATATAATCATGAATAACATCAACTTTAGCAGAGACCCGACATTGTCAAAAGTATAAAATTAAGTAGATTAAAATGGGCGGTACACATACCATGTCCATCTAAACATGTGCTTCAATGCTAAGCCAAAATAAACTGTGTTTTGTTTAGTGAAAAAATACGTGAAGGTATTATCAACACCGAAAACAAACTCGGAATTAACTGACCAACCAACCCACTTATTCTAGGCATAACATTAATCCAAGGATCTGTGTTGGAATAATCACATATTCCAAATTGCTGAACAAGCATCCCACTGCCTAGGATTCCTTAAAATATAGGAATTCTTTCTTCATCTGTCTTTCGGGGCAATAATCTACAAGTCATACATTCGTCACCGCTTTAAATTCAAAGGGTTTTAACGTGATAACGTGTAGCTTCGGAATAATTTTACCACAGCTAGCTCATTCGCAGTCTGCATTTCTAGTTTTCGTTTATAAATAAAACAACCCGGCTGTTCAAGCACATTCAATGGTCACTACTGCCGAACTTATACAACATCCAAGAGTTCATCGTCTCTTCCAGCACCATCCGACTCCCTATCCTTAAAGCTAAGCTTACTACCAGCAATGTTACCACGACGTGTTCGTAGTACAGTGATCGCGGAGCCTCGAGTTATACATATAAAAGGACATGTAGCGGCCTAAATATCCCGTTCCTACAAAAACACAGGGAAGCCCAAAGGGCCGGTTGAGAAGTTATACAGAGACGATGTTTAAATTGACTTACGTACAATTCAAATTATCAAATGGAAGACTAAAATGTAAGCCGAGAAATATGGAAGAAAATTCTTGGGGTCGAAGCCTCCAGAGGACTAAGCGCCAGTGCTGCTGATGATAACAAACCAAAAACTCTGAAAACTGATCAAATTGACTAAAATAATTGTAAAATATTATGAAAGTATGTATGTATCTATATTACAGCACAATCTAACCACTCTTTTACATAATCGTTTAACTTAAGTAGTAATAATTGATAATCAAATAAGTCATAGTGAACCAGAAGTAGCCGCCCTCGAAGATAGCCCTGCCCTTATCGCTTCTCATTTTCTTCAGATATAAAAGCATCTAAAAGAGATTTTTTAATAACCATCATCAAACGTTGTCCTCAATTGTTAGACTCACTCTTGCCATCACAAGCGACTATCTTAACTTTATCCACTTTGGCAAATTCGTGAACTTCCCTAAATTCAACATCGTTCAGCATCAATGTCCACACGTTATCGCAGAACCGATACGTGTTCAATTTATTTGCCTTAAACGTTACCCTTGCCTTGACTCGCTGTGAAAGTGCAGAATTTATGCATTTATCAAACTGCAAGAGAACTTTGAACGCTAATTGTGGTGTAATTTGTCCATACTGAAAAGAATAAATTTAGTATTATATATCGCTTAAAAACGTTGCTGCAAAGCAACAAGTTGGCTTTGTGGCGAGAAATTCCGTTTTACCTGAATTAGTTCATCTAGACTCTCCTGTAATGTGTTCCCAAGCGTTGTGTTGCGGTATAATTGATAAGACATTTTGTTGAGCAAATAATTTCTTGAGTTTTCTTGATTAACAATTTTCACACAACCCAAATGTTTATTAAAATTTGACAGCAAGCCACACAGAAAATCCCCGCTGAGGTGAAGTTGCATGCAAGTGATTGCTGCTGAAGTTGGATGCGATTGCGATGTACGTGCTGAATGCCTCATTCGGCTGAATTCCTAAAATAAAACCAATACCGTTTTATTTGAAAAGAAAAATTTACAATTACCGTTTGAATAAAAAGTGATAAAACATTTTGTTTGTGAAATGATCGAAAAAGCGAGATGATAATCATAAAAATTAAACTATTATTCGATTGTTTTATATTTAGGACGCCTACTCGCCATTTCAAATCAGAGTTTTAGATGCAAAATTGATTTCAAGTTTCAATTTGAGGGATTCATGTGTTTGGAAATATAGGAATTATTTGACGTTTTTATTTAGATTTTTATGCTTATTTCAAATAAAAGACCAGAATTAGAAAGAAATATTTATAAAACTCCAAAAAATAAATAAAATAAACAATAATTAATTAAAGCCACAATGTAAATAAATATGGAAATGGAAGCGGACAATTTTAACTTGGAGTCAGTCGACTGCCAAATTAAGCGCCGAATAAAGGCCCAAACATATAGCAGAAAGTGCCTGTTCACACGGGTGGTCACCGCGACCTTTCAACACGAAATTTACAGGTGCGGGGAGCGTTCGGGTGGGAAGGAAGTGCGTCTCGATTTGAAAGCGACTCACGTTCGCTTTTCTGACCAGCTGACTGTTTCAATTTCATTTTGTATCACCTTACTGTTCCATTTTATTTTCGTTTCACCCGTATTGGGAGCAAACGTGCGATAGGACAATTTTCAGGCTTCAGTTTTGTTGCACAGATTTTTTACTAAAATTAATTATATTCAGGGAATCACAGTTTATAAAAATTTATGTCACTTTTATGAAAATCACAAACTTTGTTCCCGTACCGTATGTTCCACCTGTCATAAAAACGACTGGACACAAAGCGAAACGTGTAAACAAATATTCGCTTTTTCGTTCGCTTTGTCGCGCCTCAAAGCGACCTGTGTGAACAGGCACAAATGAAAAGAAACCGAAACGAAAACGAAATGAACTTGAAAATGATAGCGATTATATATGTACCTGAGCGAATCGGTTCTTGACATTTGTTGACAAGTTTTGCATTGAGTAGAAGAGTTTTTTATTTTCGATAAATATATATATTATACAATTGATATAATTTATGGCGGATGTCGAGAAATCACAAGAGAAATCATAATTTAAATTTTTTCACGAATTTTTTTGACTGCATTCTTTTAAAATAACTTCTTTTTCGTTCTTTCAACTACTTTAAATTCGAAAACAAACTGTCTGTCGAACTGTCAAAGTAACGGGCTGAATAGCTGAAACGAATAATAATAATAATAATAGCAATTTTATTTCGATACAGTACACAAGATATACATCTTTTGGAGTACATAGTTAAAGGGAAAAGAAAAAAAAACAGAATAGAATAAAAAAAACATAAGATTAAAAATTAGAATTCAAAATTAAATTAAAATTAAAATTAGAGTTAAAATTAAAAATAAAATCAAAACTAAAATTAAAGTACACCGAAATGAAATAAATTTATATCATTCGTTCCGATTCGGTTCTGTTCGTTTATATAACCGAGTTCATACATTTTCATACGATTTATTTCATTCTTTTCGTTTCGGATCGTTTTCGTTTCTGCTATATGTTTGGGCCTTATCAATTGTGCACGCAACATGAATTACTGAAAGTGCCCTATATTGCGTTCGGTAGCACACTTTCTTTGAAACGAGTTTTTCTATAAAATTTACTTACGGTTTTTTTAAAAAAAAAGAAAGTTTAAAGAATTTGTTTTTAGTGTAATTGAAGTTGTTACGAGTGAATTTTCCGTGAAAAATATAACAATAAAGTGTGTAGTTTGTGAATAATACGAAATTTCCACGAGGAAAATCCTTTTTTACGGAAGCGGACTAATTAAAATACTTCTTAAACACATATATTACATATTTGCATTCATAATTATGTAAATCACTGCGCTAAATACTCCAAATAATATAAATTTTGTTTGCTTGGATTACTTTGTTTACATTTACTAAGATTACATGCATTACTTGAAGTCGGCTTCAAGTAAACTTGAAAGTCATGTAACCTCAGATCGACTTCAAGTCTACTTCACTCACGTGGATTAAACTGTCAGTTCAAGTTCAAGTCAAGTCCTCAGTCCGACATGTAACCTAACTAATTAACTGACGAAACGCAAAATTCAAGGGGATCAGCTGATTAGAATACGGAGTGTCAGCGTGTAAAAAGTTCATTTGCAGGATAACTGATTATTTCAACTCGCTCTTGCGCCTCCTCTATTCCACTCGCTTTTTCCGCTTGTAGTGGACAAACAACTACCACAGCGTGAGCACCACTGACATATAGTAATGGACTGCTAAATAAGCAAAATCCCATACAAAAAAATGGCACCAAAAACTGTTGTTGTCTCACTCCCCCGTTAAATGGTGAGTCAGTGATGAGCCTCACACAAAAAGAATTTCACCACGTAAAATTCGGCGAGGGCCCTTCCTGTAATTTTATAGTCTAAGGCAGGGGTGGCCAACCCGTAGCCCTTCACGAGAAATTGTGCGGCCCGCGAGATTTAACAAATTATTTTGTACTAGACGGTTTCAACATGTGAAAAAGAAAAAGAAGAGCCAGCTATGAACAATGATTAAAAGTCACAGCCTGCCATAGAGAATTAGCTCTCGGGGTGCCCCGGGTTGATGGATAAAAATCCAAGCAATTGCTTTTCTCGGTAACAATTCAATATAAAAACCGCATCCGCCAAAAAAATTGAGTGTAATGGAGGTAGCAGAGAAACAAGCATTTTACCAGCAAGCACACATCTTTGTGTCATGAGTGCAGGATTCTTTTTCTTATGCTCCTTTAATCCCGCATGGTAGGGCGGAAACAGTTGCCCTCCTTGTTGTGGCCTCTTTTGGTAGGGTTCTCCTCCTTGTTATTCTAGGTGTTTCGACTCGACGGGTTCCTTGCGGATTCCAGTCAAGGGCCTGTTTGGCTAGATTCTCGTTTTCACCTCGCAAGGTGTGGCCATTCCAATTCCATTTCCTTTGCATCAATCCTTGCTTGGCCGACACGGCGCAATAGTTCTTCATTTGTAATTCTATCTAGCCAGCGGATTTTAAGGATGAAAACTTGTAGGCGCCTTGTAATGAATTGGGCGACTTTCCAGAATTGCCTTAACATTGGAGTTGAACAGCCGCAATTCGATCTCCATATGCGAAACAGGTATGCATAGGCGTTCCTTGCTTCATTTATTCTGGGTAGTGACGTCTTCTTCTGCTCCTTCCTGCACGTATTGTGAGCGTCTCAAACTTATAAATATATGGCAATCTGGATTTCGTAAATATCACAGCCTACTAAACTTCGTTACCATTGTGGCTTGCGTATGAATTTGCTTAAAGCCCTACCTCTTCTAATGCATGGCCTTTCCATCTATCCCTCTCTCGATTCTTCTTGCGCCCATGAACTTGAAGTAGCGTTTAACGATTGTGTACGTTTGTCTCTAAAGGCGATGGCCCAATGCCGACGTCGCGTTATACGCGGCAGGCGCTTCCTGCGCGTTAACGTCCGTTGAAGGTTCATTCATAGCGTCAAGACGTCAAAAATATTGTTTTAATTTAAATTCATGTATGGATTTTTGTGTATATACTTGTTAGAAATGTGATTTTTTTAAATTTCATAGCCTGCCAACGCCAAAAAGTTGAAAGTTGCTCGACTTTTGCCGTCGCTTGACGCCGCTGACGCCGCAGTCGTGAATGGGATAACTCGATTTGAATTACACACAACCAAATGTCGACGTTGACGCGCGTAAACGCGAATAAAGTCGTGATTGGGCCGTCGCCTTAAGTGACTTTCGTGAATATAGGCTTCTGTGACTATTTCACGATATCCTACACGAGGACAAACCTGCATACCTCAACTAGTTTGTGCAGTTTTCGCAATCCCTCAGAAATAATAATTTAATAATTCTGCGTTTCCGCACGTTAATTGGACAGCGTTCTTTCTTTGTCTTCGTAGCACAGCTTTGGAAAGGTGTTCCTAAATTAAATTTTAAAAATTCCTAAATTAAATTTGAATCGCCCAATAGTCGTCCCGGCACGCGGGATCATAATGCATTTTCAAAGTAGCCCGCGATACCATTTGGGTTGGCCACCCATGGTCTAAGGTACTCACGTTCAATTAACAGAATCAATGCAGTAAAGCGTTGCAGTAAACTTTCCGTCTGCTTGGACTTTGAAAATTTGGTAATTGTAGAGTTTAACCCCCACCCCTCCGATTTTCTTGAAATTTTAGTATGTTGTAGTGTTCGTCATCCTGAGTAAGAATATATATATATATATATATATATATATATATATATATATATATATATATATATATATATATATATATATATATATATATATATATATATATATATATATATATATATATATATATATATATATATATATATATATATATATATATATATATATATATATATATATATATATATATATATATATATATATATATATATATATATATATATATATATATATATATATATATATATATATATATATATATATATATATATATATATATATATATATATATATATATATATATATATATATATATATATATATATATATATATATATATATATATATATATATATATATATATATATATATATATATATATATATATATATATATATATATATATATATATATATATATGTAGGGCGCGGAAACCACATCTAAACATAGTTTTTTAATGTTGAAAATGACAATAATTAGCCTAATTTTGATTGGATTTCTTGGAAATTGATAAATTGTAGGCAGGAAGAGGGGAAAGAGAGTTGTTAAAAAATTATCTAAGTTTAAAGAACTGTTAAAATCAACACTCCTCCCCACACCCCTCCCGGCCCTTTTCCTTCCACGAGTTTATTGTATATGTAATTCCCAACTTGTAATGGCGAATGTGGGAATACAAACAAGTTTAATTTAAAAATCTCTTTATTCTGTTATTTTGGGTGGAAAATGAGGGCACCCGTCCACAATTTATAAACCTACACCTACACAAAAGGTAAAGACAGAATGAATCGATTTTTAACTTAACCGTGTTTTGTGTGTCTTTACTTTTGAAGTTATTAGCAAGTTAAAATTTGCGTTATTTGGTGCTTATTTGGTACTTTTAGGCAAATCTTAGGTGAAAAAGTACGAAATAGAGCCAATTTTAGCATTAAAATTGTTTATAACTCCAAAAATAAAAGCCGTAGGATAAAAATTTCCTAGACATTATTCATAGGAAATAGTCCAAGCTCTCCAATTTTGCAAAAAAAAATATCATTTAACTAAGTATTTTTTGGAGAAAAAGGTGGTTTTAGTTGAAATTTAATGAAAAAAAACCAAAGTTTTGGCTTTGACGACTCTCTTTGACGACGACTTGCTCTGGAAGTTGATAGGGTAGAACCTTGACTTGAAAATACGTCATAGGGTTACAAAAATACAGGGTGATATGTACAACTCTAAAAAAAACTTCAAAACGCCCTAGCTGCTAAACCGTTAGGATTCCCCCCCCCCCCCCATCACCCATACGATTTTTTGTTCGTCTATCAATAACCTATCCACAGTCGGCCGCTTTGACCCTCCTCATGATACACCCTGTATACGTAAAGGCCGCATATAATAAAAATAAATTGGTCCAAAAATTATAATTTGTGATATGTTATTAAATGGTGATCGCAATTGTAAGTACCACGGTATACAGAAAGAAGGTAATGTAAAAGAGACTGACAGCTTCGAATATCGTAGAAGAATGTGACATCACCCAGTGACCACGGTATACAGAAACAAGGTAATGTAATGGAGAAATGTCATTTGAGTGCTGACGTCACTTGGCACGCTCTTCCCATATAAAATCGGAGTTGTGTTGTTGTTTCTGCATTAGTGCTGACGTCACTCGGCCCGAAATTTCTACGATATTCGAAGTTGTCAGTCTCTGTTACATTAGGTGTGTTCTGTTCGATGACTGTTCCATCTCAAGCTGGAGCAGAAAAAATCGTCAATTTGCGTTCATTGAGACTTTTTGACAGTTCTTTTCTGCTCACAATTTCTCTGCTCTGTGTTTTTTGAGCCTGCTCTGGGTTGAGAATTCTCACTTTTTCTGCTCCACCAAATTTGTAGGAGCAGGCAGAGCAGCAAAATTCTTCTTCTTCTTTTTCTTTTGACAATTGTAAAATCGAAAACATGAAAAATCGGAAAATTGATTTATGAATGATTTATTTGGAAAATACTTGGAAATGTTAAAAATTAAACATTAATATTTATAAAAATAACATTTCGATATTGTTCAGTTGTTTTTATTGGCATTTATTTCCTCTTCTAAAATTGTCATTCGTATCTAACCTCTAAAAACGGAACTTAGAGCAAAGTTGAGCAGAAAAGTGTTTTTTGAGATTGTTGCTATTTTCTGATTTTTTCTGCTCTGACATCACTTTGGCAGCTGCTCCCAATTGAGCTCCTCTGCTCTGCTCTGAACTTTTTAAGCAGTCATCGAACACACTTATTACCTTGCTTCTGTATACCGTGCCAGTGACCTAATGCAGAAAAACAACAACAATTTCGATTTTATATGGGAAGAGGTCACTTAGTGACGTCGCATTAAAACGATATTCAGTCTTTTACATTAACTTGTTTCTGTATACCGTGGTAAATACTATCCGTCAAATTATCGACTTTGAAGTTACTGAAATGAATGTGTTAGCGCTGTGCAGCAAAGTCGACTTTACTGCAACGGTGAAGTCGAAGTTTCTGTATTCATTCTGCTTTGGACTCAAGGTTTAACTAACTGTGAAATAAGGTGTGTGTTCATAGCTGCTGCAACTTGAATCTTATAGAGACTGCAGCACGCTGATTTGGTGCTAATTTAGATCTGATATGGCCTAGTTGGATCAATCGTCAATCTGGTGTTCAATCATCATGCTGGCGCAAAAAATCTCATACACACGCTCAAGCATGCTTGCACAAAACGATTAAACATGCGTGCTTGTCAAGCATGCAGTAACGTGTGTAGCCGCCTTAAGTTGCATTATCCAACATTTTGTTTATTATGTCCATACCAGTTTTGTAGATGGATTGCAGGGAAGAGTGTGTTCTCTTCAATCTGGAAAATTTGTCAGACTCACCGCCCATCACACGACACAAGCCTCACAGCGAAAACAATGAGGAGTCCTCCTTCTCATTCGCGTTTACTGTACAGCTACATTTGCGTTGCAATAGCCAATAGGTATATGAACCCTTTCGCTCCACACGATCAACTTCCCAGTATGATAAATGTTGAATATTATCAATAGATATTTTAATAATAAATGAACCACAAATTGTAAGAAAAAAACGGCCGTGCTGGTACAAAAATCACTTAAGTCGTTCAAACAAAAGAACTGCTCGACCGATTTTTATGAAAATCTTTTCAGATCATATTTCCTTTAATACGCTTCGAACGGCATCTCAACGAAGTCGATATGTTTTTTGATTCGCGCGAAATCGAGAAAGAAAAAATACCACATACGTACGCACAGACACACACCCATATTTCTTCTCAAATTTTTGCCTAAAATGCTTTTGGGACTTTGAAAAATGAAAATACATTGAAAATTTCGATTTCGATTTTCAGACAATAGGGGTATTCATGATCTGGGTTGTTTGTGTTATTCGTGTTATTTGTGTTAAATCGAGAAACTTTCCTTAGTAAATAACTAAGGAAAGTTTCTCGATTTAACACAAATAACATGAATAACACAAATAACACAGATCATGAATACCCCTATTAACTTCCTACTGGGAAGTTAAAAAAATGCGGAAAAATTAGTACCTAGTTTAGGGCGAGCACAGAGTGATGGATGGCGAAATTTACCCCAAATAATAAATTACACTATCCATCCCTCTGGCCTTACCTCAAACAGGTTTGTGTATGATGCAAGTATTACACTAAGTAGGTACTCATCTGCATCTTTAACGCCTCCAAAACGAAGTTTCTAATAAAATCTGCACCAATCTTCCTTCTGTCTTAATGGATGATGTAAATCTATCTGCTGACCCATCTCTTAACATCCTTAACATAGAGTGATTCCAAAGTTTTGTTTTTCCACTTAAAAGTTGTTGCTATTTGTAGAATAAACGCGAATGGGAAAAAGCGTCATAGCTTTCACAGAACGCCGAGGACGAAACGGAAAAAAACCCCGCATGGAACATCTGAAGGAGATTGGTACAATTGTTCTGGACAGCGGCAAATTCGATCCGAAAGTCATATCAACGTATTGATCGGATTCTTAAATGGCAGAAAAAAGTATCGCTTGTGGCAGCCTGAAACAATGAAAGTAATGAATAGACGAGATGAAACGATCTCTTCAAAATTGTATTTCGAACGCAAAAGTCTTAATCAGACACCCTCAAAAATTGCTAATATCTTCGAAAGTAAAGGCCGTAACATAAAAATTGTCTGGACATTATTCATAAGAATTATCCCAACCTTCCCAATTTTGGAAAAAAAAGTATTGGTTAACTATGTATTTTTTTTTGAGAAAGAGGTAGTTGAAGTTGAAATTTTAGTTAAAAAAAACCGTCTCATAACTATGGAAGGTGTTAGGGTGGAACCGTCACTTTCACAAATTTAGATAGGTGGGAGTATTGGGGAGTACACTTACCTTATTCATGAAAATAGAACATAGGACCGTAAAGATCATCGAGGGATACCTTTAACCAACAGTTGACTGGTTTTATAGACAATGGATTGCAGGGAAGTGTTTTTTCTTCATTCCGTAACGATTTAGAGTTAAATTTTAGAACCAAAATTCTAAATTTAGAGCAGTTTGGTATTCTGGAAGCCTAAAGATTCTAAAATTTAGAGTACATTAACCATTCTAAAGCAAGCCGTACACAGTCAAATTTATTTGAAAACCTGTTTGCAAACAAGTGAAATTTGAACGTGTGTAGGCTTGTTTGCAAACAAATTTTCGCGTTTGACAAATAGTTTGAAGAAAATCAAATTTTTTTGTTTTTTTGGGGGCGTGACTAGTTGTGTGATGTGGAATTTGTTCGTGTATGCTACCGTTTGCAAACATTTCCCCAAATTTATCAGTTAGATGCAAATTTCCGTTAACGTGTACGCATCGTTTTTAAATAGGTTTTTCACTTGTCAGGATTAAATAAAAGATTTGGTATGTATTTTTATTGAATTTTCTTATTTATTAAATTTGAATTTTATTATAAATGCAATGAAATTTATTATATAGCTATGGCTATCCCAAATAATGAATTGTGGCGTGATTTTTTCGAAGTATTCCGTGGTTTAACGGAATTGTGGAAAATAAAAAGCGACGGGGAACATTATTAGCAGAATACAAACGTATTGATCCGGATGCTACTATTGACAAATAAAAACCAAAAATTAATAGTATTAGAACTACCTACAGGCGGGAATTAAGAAAAATTAATGATTCGATAAGATCTGGAGCAGGAGAAGATAATATTTATACTCCATCAATTTGGTATATTTCGCATTTAGAATTCCTTTAAGACCAAGAAGTGCAAACGCCTGGGACTTCTACAATTGATTTTGAGGTAAGTTCAAAATATGCTCTTGCAAAATAATGCGAATATGAAAAAAAATGAACAGAATTGTGAATTTTATGTTGTCATTATAGAATGATGCGGAACTACCAGAATTACCACCAAAAGCAAAAAGAATCAAGCCGGGTTTAACTGAAATAGACGTTTTTTTGAAAAGAGCAGTTGAACATTTGGAAAACTCTCAGAAGGAATCAAAGGATGATGCTGCGACGTTGTCTGAGTACTGGGCATGTTTATTTCGGAAATTATCTGAAACACAACAGATCTATGCTAGAAAGGCTATAGAAGACATCCTTCTACTGAGACAGTTGAATCAATTAACATTGAACACTGTGTCCACGGCGTCTTCAAACTCACCTTCAATTGCAAGCTCTGGGACTTCAACACCCTATTCATATGCATCTTCTTCTCCAGTACCTGTCATACAACCAAAGTCCTTTCAGATTGTTCAATTACCTGCTTTCACACCCAGAACCAAACAATTTCCATCTCAGCAGGAAATACAAGAAGCAGAGAAAACATATGAAAGCATAAATGAGAGATTTTATAGTAATAATTAGTTATGTAATTGCCATTAAATTAATTGTATTACAAAAAGAATCTCTTGTTTTTTTTTGCTACATTGGTAGAATTTCTAGAAGTTGTTGGTTCAAGGGACATCATTTGTAAATCCTGCGATTCTCCATTATTCCTTGTGAAATTTGTTGTATCTGGTGAATCTAATTTTTTTTAAAAAATTACTTATGTAAATAGCAGCAAGTTAAAACTATCTTTGTTGCCTTTTCTGGACATAAATTTATAGGCTTTGACAGAATCAGGAAACGATTTACCAATATTCCAAAGACATTTTCAACTTTAACACGAGCTGAACTGAGTTTTCGATTAAAATTTTCTTGCTGTGTGCTTAAATGAATCCCTGTATATGGCTTCAAGATATTTTCTTTTAATGGAAAGGCATCGTCAGCTACGAAAATAAATGGTAAAATTTCTCCTCCAGGTATCACTACATTGGACTCAGGAATTTGAAGAAGTCCTTCCCCTAACAATCTGGCGAATATAGTGTTGGAAAAAAAACCTCCATCTGACACCCTACCATTCTGACCAGCATCGACCATTAAAAACTGGAGATTAGCATTCACGACTGCCATTAGAACAATACTGAATGCCTTTTTATAATTAAAGTAAAAAGATCCCGAATGTGGTGGTTTTTTTATTTCTACATGCTTTCCATCGATAGCTCCGATGCAGTGTGGAAAATCAGAAACTTGTTGAAATAATTCTGCTTCTTTACGCCATTCATCAGGGGTTTTAGGTAGCTAAAATATAATTAAAACTTAGTATTCCCAACCTAAAACGTGACAAAGAACAATTTCAATACCTTAATGCAGTCTTTCAAAACGTGAATAATTGCGTCACATGTTTCAATTACAATTTTGCCTATGGCTTGTGGAGACACGGCATAGAAAAATTTTAAATCTTCAAAATCGTTTCCCTTCGCTAGAAATCTGAGAGTAATATTTAACCTTGTTTCTGCGGTTATTGCATCTCTCATCAGAGAGTCATTTCGGCTTATGAAAGGTTTAACTTTGCGGAGGAGTTCGTCGAAAGTAGCAGAGGTCATTCGGAAATAATTTTTATAATCAATCGGCTCATTTTTTCTCAAATGTATCAAAAGTTTTTCATTTGAAAACTTTTTTTCTCCAAAAGCCAATTTTTGACCCACTTTCTTTGTTTTCTAGGTTTTTCATCCTCACTACACAATTCAGATATAATCATTAAACACAACACCTTTTGTTTGCTACACATTTTTTTCGAAAATCTTCGTGATTAATAAATTTATCCGATATACGGCTACGACACGCTAAACATATGAAATGATCTTTGAAATTCTATTTGACTATTTGTTTGATAGTGTGTAGTCGAAACATTCAAACAATATTGCAAACAGGCTTGCAAACAAATTTGACTGTGTATGGGCTCGGTAAGCTGGCAAAAAGAGCGAAGGAAGCGACGTGTATACCGTGAGTTCATTCTATATGTCAGCGTCCACGGTATATAGCATGTAGAATATACAAGGAGGAAAAACTCTTATGGGGAAAATGACAGGAAATGGATGGGTAGAAGAAACTAAACTTCTAGTTCATTTTTGGCCACAGATGTCACCTTTGTTCGATGTACCCCACATGAAATTAATAAAAATTCATTGGAAATATCAAAAATTGATTACGAATAATCGCATTGAAATAAATGGAATTTAGAAGCTGGTAAACAGCTGTAAGCTCGTAAACATAAAATATATTAGTAATAAACGAACTTGGCCATGAACCGGAGAAATCCAATCGGCCATGTTTCAAACGAAAATTGACAACACGCAGTTTTAACTCCTAGTATAGTCTCCATGGTATATAGAAACAAGGTAATGTAAAGGTGGGTATCCACCAAGAGTTTTGTCTCCGCACCATCTCCATACATTATCCGCCGAAGTGTCTCCACCAAAATCAATGTGCGGAGATAATAAATGTGCGGAGATGAGAAGTGCGGAGACTACACACGCACACCGATATTTCAGTGGATACAAAACGTACCCATTAAAAAATGGTCTGTGTCGGTGCGGAGAACTTCTGCGGGGACTGTGCGCGGATAAGTAAATGCAGTGGATACTTCAAAAAAGACTTCGAAAAGTCTTGAAGTTGCTTGTTGAGGCCTATCTTTTGTTTTCCAGTGAATATGGAAAACACAAAATGTCTTAGGACAGACAAGAGTAATTAGGGGAGCTGGCACTTGAAAAAATCGTGTCATCCTAATCTTCTGCTGTTTGGTACTATAAGCTTTTCAAATAATTTCAAGCATTTTTTTGTAATATGACATTTTTGTGGGAAGTGGACCCTTCTCGAGTTAGCGTGTTGGGGGGAGGGGGTAAAAAGGGGTTAGATCTGAAAAAAATGCTGCCACTGCGTAAGTAGGTTCTAATAGGGCTAAATACTAGTGGCAACAATTTTTGACCATTTGCACCCTCCCGAAGCCACCCCAGCTGAAGTTGCCATTTCACACCCCACACTCCAGCAAATGGTAAATTTTACGAACAGAATAAGTCGTTGTGGGATGCCGAATCAAACGATTATAAAAATGAAAATAAAAAGAGTCACTATATCTATATTTAGACTAAAATCGTCTAATTATAATCATTAAATCATATCTATACTAAAATCGGAAAACATAAAACATTGCGCGCGCACAAGAATTTTATCATTCAAGGTCGTATCCACCTAAAGTCTTGTCTCTGTAGAGTGCGCGTACAATCCTTTAGAACATAGTTTGAGACTTTTCATATGCTTCCTGCAAGATTTTAGTGGATACGCAATGAAAGCTTTGTCTCCGCACAGTTTGAGATTTTTCATTTTTTGCTCTATTTGTGTGGATTTTTGTGTGCGCGCACTGTCTGCAGACAGCAGTGGAAACGCACCTTAAAAGAGACTGACAGCTCGAATATCGTAGAAAAATGTGACGTCACCCGTTGACCAAATGCAGAAAAACAACAACAATTTTGATTTTATATGGGAAGAGGTCGCCGAGTGACGTCGCACTAAAACGATATTCGGTCTTTTAACATTAGGGTAATTGTGGGTGAGATGCCGCACATTTTGGTTAAACTCTATTGTAAAAAAACCTAATAGTGCATATAAATAAAAAACAGTTTTAATCAAAAGGAATGATATTAATCTTCAAAATTACACAAAAAAAAAATTTAATTTTTAATCATTATAAAAATAAAAAACCAAAATTGAATCACTGTCAAAAAGGCGTCTATCCCACAATCTGTGGGATAGTTAGCGCCCCATATGGGAGATATGCCTTATTGGCCTATTTCTTTTTATTTAAATTTTTTTTTCTTATTTCATCCCGGCCACATATATTGCACATATAGTGCTCTCTGTGTGGAAATAATTTTTCCAACACTCAACACAATTATTGGAGTCATCTTCTATAGAATCAGGTGCATATTTTTTTTCCTTCTTCCCTTCTTGCACACCTTCTGCCTTCTCTTTGTTTCCTTCTTTTTTCTTCTTTGCTAACTTTTCTACTTTCTTCTCTGATCTGGCCCCCTTAATATTTGAGTACCTTTGATCAGAGATGAATTTTTGGTATTCTTAAAATCTATATTTTCAGGAGGCGGTAAATCACTTGCTGTTTGTTTCCTTTTAACAGTTGAGGCCGTTAGTTAAGGTATTGGTACTATCTGTTCCAAAAGTTTAGTTGGTGTATCTTCTAATGGATTTATGCTGAAAATTTCGTAGGAGTCTCTTGTATAGGGGTTACATTTTCCAAAGTTTTTGTGGGATCAGAAGTGAGAATTAAAGGCGATGTCGGAAGTCCTGCAAGAGGTGTTGTCGACCGACATATATAACTATTGCATATACATATAGAACTATTTAAGTACCCATATATATCACAAATTAGTATATATAAGTATACAAGTAACGTATACAACATGAAGTGCGGCATCTCTCCATTTTTTGTGGGATAGACGCCGCACTGTAGTGCCCTGGGTACAAATAAAAAATCATATCAAAATATTCTAAAAACATGAAGAAAAATAGCATCCTCGACTATAAAAATGGTTGTTACCTTGATTATCGTGTGTAGCAATAGCCAATTTTCATATATAAACAAGTTCATCGAAAGTTTCGAGCAATTTTTTTCGTTTTTTTTCACTTAAACAGTCAACACAGGTCCACCGCAGACGACAGCCGCACTTGCGTTTAGAACATGTGACGGAAGGGGCATCGAATGTGCGAGAATAGTTCTCTCTGCCTATTGATTGAACCTAAAATATTACTAGTGCGGCATCTCTCCCCACGCGGCATCTCACCCACAATTACTACCTTGTTTCTGTATACCGTGGGGTAGTCCCAGGACGCTCTGAGCTTAGTGATGAAATCGGGTCGAGAGCGATGGCGGAATCAGTTACTTACCCCGTTTATGATTAGGTTGAAAAGTTGAGTCGAGGTTGAGTTGAAATTTCGACCACCGTATATGATTCCGAGTTGAGTTCACTTTGGGTTGAAATCGAGTTGAACTGACATCAAAACAACCTCGTTTGGTTAATTCTTTTTCTATATTTCTGACTTCCTATACAGTTTCCCATCAAAATGATGAAGAAAATTTTGTTCGTGTATTAAAAAATTTTCACAGGAAAATATGTGATTTTTTTGGATGTTTGGACATTTCATAGAATATTGTCAAGCAAGCGCCTTATTCGTCAGGCTCTAACGACTGAATTTATGGAATGAACCCAATTTGAATGCAATATTACCTGAACCGGTTAATTAGAGGGTACCAAATAGGGAATCCAATCCCGCATCAAAATCTCAATCCAGTGCCGTAGCTACTCTGTTTCGCGTGGGGGGGCAAAGAAATTTTACTAAATGTAACGTCTATTTTAAAAAATTTTGACATTCGCCAGTACAGTCGGTAGTACAGATAATTATTAGAATAGAATGAAGTACAAGCTCTCAACAATATACACACTCACACATTATCTGCTTTGCGTACGATATCCTTAATGGCCCATCCACACTACACAATCTTCGATGCGCACTCATTTTAGTTTTTTCTCAAAATTTAAGAGAATTGTAAAAAATCCTTTGGAAAAAGGGTCATTCCACTTTTTTATGGCCTTTTTAAAGCGCCGCCTTCTAGTGTACTATCAAAATTGCGTCATCATTCTAAGAAAATGGCAACAAATATATGGGAAAAAAGAGTGCGCATTCCAGGATTGTGTAATGGCGGTGTGCAAAGATTGATTCAAGGCGATTAGAGCCGTTTATGGAAAAAATGAGAACAGAAGTAAGATATTTTCGAGAAATACATACTACTCTGAAGCAACAAAAGTTTTGAAGAAATTACACCCTAGAGAATCGGCTCTCGCTTCAAGGCGCCCTCGCCCAATTCGAAATCGATGCCAATCAACAATGCTAAAGGATTCTGTTGTCGAAGAAACTCTGCGAGAACGAAACGAATCGTCCTTCAGCCTGAAATCGGCATTTTACGAAACGATCAACATTGTGTTAATAGAAAAGACAAAACGTTTCGTAAGAGACGATACCTATCTCACAGCTATCGTGAATTAGAAAAAGCTGCAGCCCTTGACCGACTTGGGAATTGCTAAATGAAATTGAGCTGTATAATAGAGCGAGAGCTGACTGCAAAAAACGTGACCTATCGAGAAAAAGGATGAAATGTTTTTGAAATGTTAGTACTCACAGCGACTATAAAAAAAATCTTGGTGTGCCTGGGCGGAAGCTGTGCATAAGTTTGGAATGTGCATTTTCCGGAAAATTTTTGGGCGCCCTCCGTGACCTATCGAGAAACAGCTTGGAATTACTCAAAAATATTCCATCCTGTTTCTCGATAGGTCACGTTTTTTGCAGTCAGCTCTTGGACTATAAGGTGCGCCAGGGAATGGAAAACGTGTACAACTTTCCCGCCCGGAACCGCAGGATGCGAATCATCGTGTTCGGCCTTGACACGAATCATGCGGCCTCAACGTATTACTACATGTCGACTGATAGAATAAATAATTTTACTAATAGATTAAATTTTTATATCTGAACACCGTTCTTTTAAGATTCGATGAACTAAAAAATCACAAAGAGCAATAATTTTAAAAAATGATTAATGTTATTATTTAAAAAAAATAAACTACATATATGAAGTATGAGAAAAGCGCGTGGGGGGGCTAAGCCCCCCCTAGCCCCTGGGTTGCTACGGCCCTGTCTCAATCCCGCAAACCCGCGGGATCGAGGTCATCAATCCCGCGGATCCGCGGGATTTGCGGGACTGCAAAAAAAATCATAGATTTTGTTCAAGTAGTTATGTTCATGAATTTATGAAGTAATAAGAGTGTGTTGTATGTCAAACAAACTATACTTTAGTCAGTCAAACAAAATATTCAGGCCAATTCTGAACTATGCTGGAATTGATTCCGCTGGAATTTTCTTACATAGTAGCATAAATTGTAATTTCGAAATTACCGGGGCCGTATTTGGTTTCTCGAGTCGATGAATCGACTCGACATAAAAAGCTTGTGGATTTTCTCTAAGTTTTATATTTGGCATTACGACCGAATCGACAGATAAGTGCGGCCATACAAAACATCAAATTGTGTGATAATATACCAAGTTCATCAAACCACTTATATTTAATTAAAAAAGAAACTTTTGGGTGCCTAAATTGGGCATTTTAGGCCCGTATTCACCGGCCTGGATATATCCACGCATATAAATATCATGGATATTTCGTATTCACCGACCGCGATTTTCGGGGCTTGGATAAAGTTAATACCAGTTCGACCTGGTAATAAGTTTATCCGCCGATTTCTAACCTCTGAAGTTTCGAAATTTCAAAATTGAACAAAGCTGTGAGTGAAAATTAAAAAAATGAAATAAAGTATCAAGCCGTTTTCTTTGAAAGTGGTGTAAGTCCATTTTTGACAAAACGTTAGTTAACAACATAACATTCAATGCTATCTGCTATGAACTTTTTATTTATAAACAGTTCCCAAAAAAATCTTTCAAAATTTTCATCATTTTGTCAATATAAATTTAGCTAGTTAATGAAATTACAAATAAATTACTTTGAAAGTGGTGTAAGGCCACTTTCCGCAAAGACATAAATTTGTGGACATTCTTAACTTTCAAAATATGCCGATTTTGGAACTATCGAGACGTCCATAAGAAAAAAATTATTGTTTATTCCTACAGATTATTATACCATAACACAACAATGCCGAAAACGTAAAAATTTTATTTCACATGAAATGAAACGATATGATTTTGTTGCGACGAAACTACTAGTTAGTTCTAAAAAGACGGAAAAACTAGTTATGGTGAAGAGGTAACTTGGCTGAAGATATGTTGGATAAGGTTTTTAAAAAACAAACCATATAGAACGCTGTATAAAACTTCATTTGATGAAAAGGGGGAGTTTAAAACATAAGATTTGTCCCCCACACATTTGGAAGACTACGAAAATTCAACGATATAATGGATCTATTACCTATTAAGATATATTGGAGATCTTTGCTACTTTCTCATAATGAAAAAATATAAAATGGAACATATTAATATAAAGTTGTAATTAATATAATATAATGGCATTACCTGAAGAAATATTGGAATAAAACCTTTTTACTATGTTTTTTTAACATATTTAATAAAAATTTCATAAGAAAAATTGCTTTGATTCAATTGAAATCCCATATTTAATATTTCATCAATGTATGATTATCATATTTTGTTTACTTTAAAGGTGATGTAAGTCCATTTGAAATCATCAAAAGTATAAATTTCTTTTAATTAATACTTTAAAAACGATCACATTATAAAATTAAATCAATTTAATATTTAAAAAACATAAAATGAGCGTATTATCATATACCAATATTGTTCAATCCATTCAAACGCAAACCCGTAAATATCTCCATATCATATAAAGTGGACTTACACCACTTTCAAAGAAAACGACTCAAATATTGAATCAATATGAATGAATTTGTAATTCTGTAAAAATTTTAAATTACTATAGTATATTTGCTTTTCGTGAATAGCAAAAAATATCCGTAAAATTGTAAGGGATAAGAAATAACCGAGAATATATCCAGGTCGATGAATTCGGGCCTTAATAAAAGTCAAACGATTTGATCCACACGTATAGACACGATAAGGTTGTCGATATCGGCTTGCCAAATTCCAATTTTTATTTATCGACAGAAATCGATATCGACTCGAAACCAAATATGGCC
Organism: Thereva nobilitata; assembly: GCA_963855945.1. Taxonomy (NCBI): domain Eukaryota; kingdom Metazoa; phylum Arthropoda; class Insecta; order Diptera; family Therevidae; genus Thereva; species Thereva nobilitata. Next base: position 51,892,472 of record OY979695.1, read on the forward strand.
CCAACAGAGTTTATGCTACCGATGTAAGAAAATTCCAGCCTAATCAATTCCAGCGTAGTTCAGAATTGACCGGAATGCTTTGTTTGACTGACTCAGTTAGTTTGTTTGACAAACAATACAATTAGCCAAAGGTAATCCCCGTACGCTCAATTCACGTGGAGAATCCCCTGTCGTTGCGTAGTGTAACTTGACATTGCTCACGTTCATATACACGCACAGCACATAAATTGTTAATACTTTGCAAAATTGTTAGTATTTCTCTTAGTCCCGGTTCTTTTAACAGGTCATTCAACTACTCAAATCCCGCAGATCCCGCGGATCCCGCATGTCTAGTCCCGCAATTCTGATCCCGCAAAAATGGTGTGGGATCCCGCATTTGCGGGATCCCGCGTTCGCGGGATTGGATTCCCTAGTACCAAAGCTCCGCTTAGGATGGGTCTTCAAATAGCGGACGATACAATTCCTTGTTCACTTGGCGTGGCGGGATCTACTTGTTTCAGGAGGCATAACACCCAGTCTCCCCCTAATGCCGAGGCCGAGGGTTGCATCTCTGGCTAAGCCGGCTGCTTAAAAAATGAACTCATACAACATCCAAGAGTTCAAACACGAGGTTCATGCCTCGTCTTTATGCAGCCTTCAGACCCAGACTCCCCTTCACCTATCCTATCTTTTGTATATCCTTCCAGCTAAGCTTACTAGAAGACTGACTGACTGGTAATATAAAAGATGACACCTGAGCTGACTTCAGCATTAAAAAAACCCATTCCAAAAATGTCTGTGTGAGTTTTTTCAGCTTTTGTGGGGTTCGTGCGAATTTTTTGTTGCTTTAGTGTGCTACCTTCTTCAACATGCCCGCTCTGCCATTCTCGTGAGCCCAAATCCTACCTGATGCTAACATAGATTGATATCAGATATCTGAACGTTCTGTAGTCCACAATCTTTCCGCCATTTGGGTAGTTGCGGTATATGCTAGGAATCACAAGTGGAGTGCATCAAGTTAAGAAATCTTGTTCTATATTATAATTATACAAGGAAAGCTCTCTTCAGTACCCAGCGGGAAATGGAATCATACCAAGAAGCATGACGGTAGCCTTTTTTGGAAGGCGAGAATTCCTTCCTTTTCGCATTCCGCTCCATAACTTTTATGTGCAGCCATGTCATTAGAAGGAATGAGTCGAAAAGCTCTAAAAGCTCATTCACCTTCCCCACGCATTCCCGTTAAGGTGTTTGTGATACGTTCTTTTTTATTTCTGCCAAGGAAGTACAATTTCTTACACCTTCTAAATATATTGAGATCCTTGGAAGATATTGCTTTAATCCTTTTATAATAATCTTTTAGATACACATTTTTATACACAATTTAATGGTAAATTGTATTAACTGAATAAAAACTGTACATTAATTACATATCCATATTTGACCCTTCCATCCTACTTTTGTGGAACTACGAATACGAACTCCTTCCTAAAAGCTTCTTGAGGAAGGCCTTCAAACTTTTCCCGCTGGGTACTCCTTAAGAGCTTTTTTCCATATTGAAAAAATGAAAATAGCATATCATCTATGAAACCTTTCTATTAAGAATGGTTTGTGTAATGGAACCAGATTGGCTGTTCGGGACTTTCGCGAGAATGTAATCCAATCCAAGTCTAACAGGATCTCAAAGAGGCAAGAATCACTTTATCCCACGGATACATCAAACGCCCCTGCTCTTCCATTTAATTTCAAGCGCCTAGCGTATACAATGACAATAAATAAGTCCCAAGGTGAAAAATTCGAAAAAGTTGGTCTTTTTCTTCCGGAACCATGTTTTACTTACGGTCAGTTGTATACAGCGATCGTAAAATTGATGTTTCAAGTGGTCTAAAACAGGAAGTTACCCCTCAAGGAATTGTCACTGAGAACTTGGTTTATAAAGAAGTTTTAATGTAAATTAAAAAAATAAACCAGGAGAAAATTCTTCCTTTTTGAACCGTGCTCAAGCGATTGCAAAATTCAAGTTCGAAATGATCCAAAACAGGAAGTTACGGCTTGAGGAATTACCACTGTGGGCTTTAGGATAATTAAAATAATATATACTCTGCACAATTGTGCAGGGGCCCGACTAGTTACTGTCAATCTACCATCAAGAAAATAAAATTCTCAACCTGTCATGAGAAGAAAAATTCACATCCCAGCGGGAAATAAAGCAAGTGCTTCCACTGGAAGCTTTAGTGATGCGCTTCTAGAGTATTTCGTATCGGAAGTAGGTTTGATGCAAGCTGCGAATTCTCTTTGTACATGACAATCCCCTGTGGATTTGCTTTGATTTCAGTTTTCATAGGTCTGAGCAACTAATGAGTAGTGATTTGTGAAGAAGCATAACTGGAAATTTTTGTGTGAATATCAAAATGTTCTTATGTCTAATGCTCAAAAATGCTCTGTTTTTAGGTATGAAATATTTACTCTCTCTTCAGCTCTTTTCCTTCCTCTTTAATTAAAAAAAAGCTTAAAAGCTTCGCATATCCAAACAGAACCATAATCGCAAGTGCTTCCCGCTGCATCCATTTCACATGCTTCAGAAGCGCGTTTAAGGAAAGAAAGGGGAAGCGCATCTTTCTGAGGACATCCCCATGTAAAATTGCAATGAAGTGGAATGGAACAGGCAAGCACTCCATGCTTCCAAAGAAGCGCATTAACTGCCGTGTGGAAGCGCTCTTCTTCCCCGCTGGGATGTTACTGCTGGCAGTAAAAAAGAGAAAATCGTTTGCGACAGTGCAGAGGTACACATTGACACGATGGAAATTCCTTTTTTGGCGTTGTATGGGATCTTCAATCTGGCCGCATGTTCCCCAATCGACCAGTGTCCTGTTATGATCGACATAATTTTGGCGATGTTCTTGCGCAGGTCTTTCTAATCTTGGCGCGCTATGTTAAATTCACATGGTAAACGAAATCTACATGCGGCCTGCTGTTGGAAGGAAGTGAATGGTGATATCTCTCTTCATCACACACATCTGTACATTCTGCAGTCGTGTATCTACAATATTTACTACTAGTCTGAACAATTAATCTGCCTTTTCGTTGCTCTCTCAGCTGCAGTACCGTATAACCACATGAAGATGAAAGACTTGTTAATTTCTAGACTTTGGTTAAAACCTCTAGAATTCAGTGGTAGAGAGCTTAGTATATTGTGTCTTCTTCACCCAGTAGCCGCTTCTCGTACCCTCAGGGCCGTGCAGGATCACACCCAAATATATGCATATGGACACTCATATAAATACACAAATATATACATAGCAAGCATTTTTCTTTGTACATATTTATATCGCAATCTTAACCTTTTCAAATCAGTCTCGAGTAGAAGTTATAATCACTTTCATCAGTCTGAAATAGTTACTTCTTCTTCTACTTCTGCACCTTTAATCCGCCGTGTGATATAGGGCGTTTTGTGCCAGTTGTTGTGGTCTCTGCTAATAAGGTTCTCCTTCACGTTGTTCTAGATCTTCCAACTTGACGAGTTCCTTGCGAATTCCAGTCACAAGGGCCTGTGTTGCTAGATTCTCGTTTTTGTGTCGCAAGGTGTGGCCTATCCAATTCTATCTTTCGCTTGATTTCGCCATTTATCCTTTCTTGGCCGGCATGGTGACATAGTTCTTCATTTGTAATTCTACTTTGCCAGCGGATTTTTAGGATACGACGTAAGCATCAACTTAATATCATCGACCGCGTCTTCAGTTGGGACGTAGCATTGGACTACTGTAGTGTTTCTTAGTCTGGTACGCAGGCACACGGTAATAATCCTTTTAGAAACTGACTGGACCTGACTTCCTTGGCTTTCGGTTTCGTTCCAGTCAGAATATAACAAGGGCTCACCGTTTGGGCAGATCTGCTCCCGGGCATCGTGCCATCTGATCTCGCTAAGTTCCATGATCTTGATATTATATCGAAATAGTTCTGCACGAGCATATTTGCATATACAACATATTACTCTCCGTTTTCCGCTAATGAATGACCACGCCAATGCTATAAATGCGACTTTGGAATTTCACGGTCCAGCGCCGGGGGTCAGGTCAGAAACGTATACCCTAAAAATGCTGGTGAAGCAGCATTGGGAAAATTTGAAAGAGAATTTTACAAATTCTTTAGTAGACAATTTGTAAATGGTCAGTGAAAAAAAAGTGAAATCAAGAATTTCACGAGTTTATACAAAGTTAAACCTTCAGAGATTTAGATGGGCCAAACTAAATCACGTTGAAACAGACCTAAGTTAGTATTATACTTCTTGATTTATCTGAATGTCAATTCAACTCTTATCTCTCCATTTTTTTAATATTTTTTTGTAAACTTTCTGAACTTACCTGGCCAATAACATTTTTATTACTTTTGTTCATTTATGACACAACTGTGGAGTGGACAGTCCCAGAGCCTCTTCTATGATGTCACCCATAGCTAAAACTTTCTTGCCTGTATCATCGCTATCCCCAGCAACTTGTTTATACCAATAGGCGGCCATCGTTTTTGTTACATTTTTGTTTTGTTGCTTTTTATTTATAACGAAATAATTTTGGTAAGAGTTAAGTTAGTTAGCAAAACCTATCAAATATTTCATAAAAAAAATTGAAATTAATGTCCACTTTTTTCTTCAGGTTATTTTTAAATCAACAACTTTGGCAGCCACAAATGGTCATCCTTCATTCTAGCCACTTGCTATTGAGCTACAGAGTAGTTATTTTTTACATACAAGATCCATAAACCTTAGGAACTTGTTGGTATCATTTGCGGTGGCTGGTGATTTATTGTGCTATAATTTTGGTGATCTGTTTGAAGATATCAGGAATTATTGCACAAACATTTCAAAAGCTGCAAATGTTAAACTTTTAAAAAAAATACTTATAGTCATTAAATAACGCAAATAAACTGCTTTTTCCATTAAAGATCCAATTTCAGATAGGTGTGCTTCGTTTGCATTAAATTTTATATTTATTTGTGGTGATGCTAATGGGACGAAGATTTTCTCAAAGTTGTGTGCTTCCCTACTAGTTGACCACTTGTTTCTATTGTTATATTTTCGTTAAGCCATAGTGTTATAGGAAGTTTCCTTTTAAATTGTTAATGCAACTCTTTGCTCCGTCGTTGACATTAATTGAAGCTAAGAGAGAAGACGTAATTCCTGCAAAAAATAAAATGAAAATACTAAAAATAAAACCCTTGATTAGCTTGTGTGAAAATAATAATGAGTAAATGAATTGCATGCTTAACTAATAAAGTAACATAACGGCTTTAAACGTAAGTTTGTACGCAGTTCTTTCAGGTGATGTACCCTAGTGCAATATTTATGTGATAGGCTCCATTAATATAAGCAGTTAAGTCGTTGCCGTTGGAATAAATATGAGCTATACGGGTTTTTTCGCAACAGCTAAAACAGTAAAAATATTCTTTTGAAGGTTTACATGGCAATTGTGACCGAGGCTAAATTACAGACTACAGAAATATTTTTAATTTTTTTCTAAATAGGAAAACTCTATTTGATTTAGGCTCGTACGAGGAATTTATAAACGGTCGAGTAGTGAGTAGTATCTATTTGCTCCCGGACGGATCCAGTGTCTACCAAGCAGTAATGCTAGCAATTTGGAAGGCGTGTCAACTAGCGAGAGAAGAAAATTCTGCAAGAGAGAATATGGCGGTGGCAACTGACAGCCAAGCTGCCATGTTGGTTCTTAACTCCACCGTGATCTCATCACTAGTCAAGAAATGCTCAGATGAGCTCGAACGACGCATAAGCAGAAATGTAAACGTCAGGACATAGGAATATACAATGGAACGAGAGATCTGACGAATTATCAAGGGAGGGTTCAAACGTATAGATGCTTATTCAAAGGAAGTTGTATACAGTATACCTCAATAAAGACACCTCCTTATAAATGACATATTTACCTATGTTTCCTATCATTGGCCAATGTAAGATGGGAAGGATTAACAATATGCAGCTTGGACAAGAGAACATGGCTGTCCTACAACAAAAACGAAACTCGTAGCCTGCTAAAGCTATCCCATACGAACCTAACGAAAGCTATAGCTGTATTGTATATACGGGACACCGGCCAATAAGTGATCATGATCATGCATCAATAATGGGCATCGCAAATGTCCGGTACTAGCCAGGGCCAGGCATAGTTCATTTGGCAACCACATACTGAACGAGCTTGAGGATATAGCAACAGAGCATCTAACGAAACTGACACAGTTCTTGAATGTTATGTTATGGATCTAAAAACCATAAAGGCCGATTGTTGTTCTACAACCAAGAGAGTTTTTTTACTGCGCCAAATATACGGAGGTCTGCAACATCGAATTGCTGTTCGCTCATTAAATCTAACTCTAATATCAAAAAGAGAACCTTTTGGCGCTACCATTCTGAGTTGAATGAGTACTTTGTTGTTGATGGCTATGCGAAAATGAGATAGTATTGTCTCGGCAAACTGTCCGGACGGGGCATCATCAATCGACTTCTCGTACCCAAAAACCCCTAATTACAAAGTCTCAGCAACATAGAACATCTATTACTATGCTCTGTATCGAATTTTCAACAAAAGCTTTATAGCAGCGCCACCTAGGCGTCATTTGCTCAAATAATGGACATTACCAATCGCTTTCTCGTAACCAAAAAGCTCTATATGTATATAAATTTTCACCCTCGTATAACCTATATGTATAGACCAGTGCCTATAATTTTTGAGAAAAAAATTTTCTTAGCAGTATAGGGATGGTGGGAAAATTTTGCATAAATGGTACATAAACGGGGACAAATCGATTGGACCGCAACAGATGACCGGAAGGGGGTGGGGGTGCGAAAATGGCTGTTTTAGGGTTGAAACCTGGTTTTTTACGATTTCTGGAAAAAGTAGGCCTCCTATCGAAAAACGTTAAATGTAAAAGTTGTAGATAATTAAAAACTCTATAACTTTCATTCAAACTATTTTTCGACATAACCTCAAAAAATGGAGGAAAACGCTAAAAACCGATTTTTTCATTTACCTTTCATTTATCATTTTTTTCTTTCACAAAAATGATCCGATTTTAATGAAATTTTGTGAAAATGTACATTTTTATGTTTTGAGACAGCTGCAATTTTTTTAAAGCGATTGATTATTTCGTTTTTTTTAACGAATTTAATTCAAAAAAAGACCCTATTTTCAATTAAAAAAGTTGACGGACAAAATTTTGATTTTTCAAATTTTTAGGACGGCTTTGAGATGGTGTAAAAAATTTATAGTGTCACAATGGAAAAACATCGATAACAAATCGAAAAACCAAAAACATCCTTTTTCAAAGATCGTTTTTTCCGTAAACTTCACTAATTCTTTATCTCTCTTTGAAATAAAGTTTTGAAAGTCGTGCAAAACTGCAAATTTAATGTAATATATTAGGCGTGTTCTTTTTCTGTTCTTTTTTACTCGTATTTACTTGGAACTACTCCTGCTCTCACAGAGAATTCATAGGTTTTACTCATATCGACAAATTTGGCGTTCCTTTAATTTTTTACTCAGGAGTACTTAAAAGTAGAAAAGGAACACGGCTTATAAGGGAGCTTCATGTAACAGTTTCAGGTTCGGACTGCTGAAAAAAATTGTTTCAACAATTTCACCCACGACATCGAGAAAAACATTTTTAGGTACACAATATTTTTGGTGTAATTTCTATCATCACTCAATAGATATCCCTGTTCTGCTGTCTGAGTGATATAAAACGGAAATCCATCAAATGAACGAACTCTACTGGCCGCAACATACAATTGCCCATGAGAAAAGACCGTGCCGTGTAAATAAAATTGTGATTCTGCACTTCGCGCTGAACTGAACACGGTAGCGATTTACTCTAAAAGGGTAAATCTAAATAACCCTAAATATTTTAGGGTTTCAAATATAATAAAAGTTTATTAAAAGGCAAAAGTAGAATTAGCTGGTTCGATTAATCATCCTGTTTCCATTTCAATGTGAATATCAGTATTATTATAGTGAAAATATTTTAAACGTGCAAAACAAAATAAATAAAGTTCAGTACTTAATAAATAAACTTCTTTTTTTATTCATTTTATTTTTTTAATTACAAAAACAAATAAAATAAAAGTCGCATTCTATGTTTAACTGTGATGTCAACATCATAAAAGTAAAGCTGTGCCATAGTATGGTGCCCGACCATAATCCGAAGTCAATGCCCCAGCACAATAGTAAAATAGATCAGAACAGAGGAATCTTGAAATGAAACCCACGATTCAAAACAGTATCAGAAAAGTTAGCTTTGGAGCTAACCATTGTAAATGAAGAATTGTAGGAACTTTCGAAATACTTTTTAGAATGTTGTTTAATCGAGATATCAGTGAAAGAGAAAAGACTCGGAAAATGTATTTCGCCTAATGGCAAATGAATTTTTTCTTTATAACAGCATAAAGTAAATGCTTGTCTGTTACGTAAAATAACTTCCTCCTAATGAAAATATTTAGCGCCACAAAATGAACAACGCAAATTAAAGGAATCACAATTATAAGATTCGAAATAACACGGAATCAAATTCAAAGCACATTTAAGGTACTACTACCGGGAAAATTTTTCAAAAAATCGATTTTTTTTCTTTTCATTTTACGATTCCTTATACTATGAAGAATAACCTACTTAATTTTTATAAAGAAATTTGTAATAGAAAAACAGTTACAGCACTGTGGGGTACTACTACCGGGAAAATTTTTCAAAAAATCAATTTTTTTTTCTTTTCATTTTACGATTCCTTATACTATGAACAATAACCTACTTAATTTTTTTAAAGGAATTCGTAATAGAAAAAAAGTTACAGCACTGTAGGGTACTACTACCGGGAAAAATTTCAAAAAACTTTTTTTTTCCATTTTTCGTTTCCATACACTATGAAGAATAACCTACATCATTTTTATAAGGAAATTCGTAATAGAAAAAAAGTTACACCACTGTAGAGTACTACTACCGGGAAAAATTTCAAAAAACCGATTTTTTTTCATTTTTCGATTCCTTATACTATGAAGAATAGCTTAGTTCATTTTTATAAAGAAATTCGTAATAGCATAAAAGTTATAGCATTTTATGGTCGACCGCCTTCGTAGTGTAAAAACCATAAAAGAAGACAACGTGTGTCCCATTCTCTCTAGTTGTTTGAAAGCGCAGCGTTTTCACTCAAACAACCAGAGCAAACGGAAAACTCATTGCCTTCCATTTGGAGCTAAGATGTTCTTCCATTTGGAGCTAAGATGTGAAGATTTTCAGATTTCCCAACTCTTGAACAACCCACATACAGCTGACCGGAAATCCGAAATTTCGGTCATTTTTCGGCGGCCATTTTGAATTTCGAAAATCGGGCTTCGAGGTGCATCATGGAAGACCCCCACGGACATACCTGCAAAATTTTGAAGCTCTGCCTTGACTGGTGCGCCAGCTATAGCACACACATACAGAACTTTCTTTTATTAATATAAGATATATCTCCCGCCATTTTGTGGTGTCCGCAATATTAGATTTAAAATGACGTTATATAGATTACTGAATTATATTCGTCACACCCTTTCATTTGATACCCATACTGAGAGGGTTGTGAAGAAAAAGGTAATCCGCCATTTTGAATTTGGAATGACGCCACACAACTAATTGTATTCTACCTGTCACGCACTTCCATTTTATACCCATGTGGGTGGGTCGGTGAACACAATTGCCAAAATCGGCCTCCATTTTGTAACCGCCATCTTGATTTTTTACTAAACGGTCAGATTGCACTGTCAGGCGAACTATGGGTATGTGCAAAATTTGAAGTCGATCGGTTAAATTTTCTATTTTTTAGTCTATTTTATGTATTCCGCCATTTTGTGTTGACCGCCATTTTGAATTTGGAATGAAGCTACACCGCTAATTGTATTCTACCTGTCATACCCTTTCATTTGATACCCATGTCGTTGGTCGAGGAAGACAAATGCAAAAATCGGCCGCCATCTTGAAACCGCCATCTTTATTTTTGTACAAAATGGTCACATTACATTGTCAAGAAAACTACGCATGTGTGCAAAATTTGAAGTTAATCGATTTCAAATGGTGGGTGGCATTAATAATTTTCTACTCAATAATGACGGACTCCCATACAAACTTTCGTACCCTATTTCAACCCCTTAAAGCCTTTGTTTCGGGAGAAAAAGTAGCCTATGTCCTTCTCCAAGGTCTAATCTATCTCTGTACCAAGTTTAATCGAAATCGGTTAAGCAGTTTAGGCGCGAAAGCGTAACAGACAAACAGAGTTTATAATATTAGTAGGGATAAAGCGAACCAAAACATTAAACACGTTTTTCTTGAAATTGCATTTTTTCAGCTGAGTGAGAATTAATCCCAGGATCTACTGAACCAATTTAAAACGCGTTTTTCTTGAAATAACATTTTTTCAACTAAGTGAGAGTTAATCTCAGGATCTACTGAACCGATTTTAATAAACTTGGGTGCGTTTTGTTTGTTAAGGTATACCCTTTTGTAATTTCCCACATTTTAGAAAAAAAATTAAGAAAAAAAAATTTGGGAAGTGAAAAAGGGTGAAAAAAAATGCAATTTTGTCAAACTTTTTTTCAAACTTTCACCATTTTTTTTTGTTTTTAATTTTTAACTAATTGTGGTAAATTACAAGGTAAGAAACTTTCCTTTATAAAATCCCGTTCGAATTTTTTGTTGCAAACTTCTCAATTCTGAGATTATCTCTCACTCATCGGACTATCTCTTTTTTGAGCTCTTGACTTCAGCGCCTCCTACCTTATTGGCAAAAAATAGAAATAAACTAAAACATTTTTTTTATAACCTTTAAGGACTAATAATGTTATAAAAAAATTTTCTTGATAATATCTAACATAGCGGCTGAGAAAAAAATTATTAAAAAAGTGCTTATTTTTGGTCGTTTTTCCGGTAGTAGTACCTTAATAAATACTCACGATGTTCCTTTACATCAATTTAATTTGTATTTAGTTGTAATTAGTAATTAAGTGCCTTGCTTGGCAATAAATAAAAAATAAATAAATAAATGAATCTAACAAAACATTAATAGCGTTAACGTTTGATGAATTTGCGATAAGATTTTTCAATGATCTCATATAATCTCTACAGCAGGGGGGGTCAACCCGCGGCCCGCGGGCCGCATGCAGCCCTTCGCAGGAAATTGTGCGGCCCGTGAGATTCAACAAGATTTAACAAAATATTTTGGGCTAGAAGGTTCCAACAGGTGAAAAAGAAAAAAAAGAGCCAGCTAAGAGCAATGATAAAAATTCACAGCCTGCCATAGAGAATTGGCTCTCGGGGTGCACCGGCTGACCGGGTTGATGGATAAAAATCCAAGTAATTGCTTTTCTCGGTAACAATTCAATATAAATACAGCATCCGCAACAAAAATTTAGTGTCATTTAGCTAGCAGAGAAAACAAGCATATTTACAAGCAGCACACTTTTTTGGACAACATCGAGCTAGTTATGATGTGTTATGAGTGCAGGATTCTTTTTCTTCTGCTCCTTTAATGCCGCATGGGACATAGGGCGGAAACAGTTGCCCTCCTTGTTGTGGCGTCCTTCTGTTGCTAAATTGTTTAACAAATTTTTGAGGTCTTGAGTGTGAAAAAGCCCTTTCTCAGGAATCAGATTCAAAACTTGATTTTTATGTTATAAAAGAAAAGTTTTGTAAATTTAGATGTCTCGGACTCGTGTCTGAACTTCGTTACCATTATAGCTTGCTGAAAAGGGCTGTCTATCTATCCCTCTCTCGATTCTTTTTGTGCCCATAAACTTGAAATAGCGTTTAACCACTGTGTACGTTTTGTTTATTTACGCCGTTTTCACAACATTTCGAACTCTGTTTTGGGCTGCTATCGTGGATCTAGGCTTCGCGAATGTATCACGATATCGTACACGAGCGCAAACCTGCATACCTCAACCAGTTTGTGCAGCTTTCGCCATTCCTCACAGATAATAATTTAATAACTCCGCGTTTCCGCACGTTAATTGATCAGCGTTCTTTCTTTCTTTGTTCTTCGCAGAACAGCTTTGGAACTCTCTCCCTAAATTATATTAAATTAAATTTGAATCACCCAATATATCACCTCGGCCCGCGGGATCATAATGCATTTTCAAAGTGGCCCGCGATACCATTTGGGTTGGCCAGCCATGCTCTACAGCTTCGCCGCTGAACTCTGCCTGTAGCAATTTTAAGGCGAGGCATTGTAACAACCAATGAGGGTATCTGCACTGGTAGTCCTTCACCTGCTACCGAAAAATTTTTTTTACGAGAGACGTGTAAAAAGGAGAAGAGGGAAATGTATGTAGAACTGGTTTGGTAAAAGTTGAAAGAATACCAGTGTAGCTGTAGATACCCTCAATATATATAATGCCCTCATCAAAAACAAATCCAAGGACTGAATCATCAAAACGAAAAAAAACAAAGATAATCACTGTTTCACAAAAAAATGAAAAAATGAAGATGATCACGCCTTGGCCTCCTATAGAGCATTTCTCCCATGTCTCATGTCATACTCTCGTCTAGTCTCGCTACCATAACCAGCGAGCAATAATAATATTATTGCTCGCTGCCATAACACATACTGGAAAGATGGAGAAATCGCATCGAGCCGTCCATTCTCCATTAACTATATGTAATTTCAATTAACAAACGTCTTGTTTCTTTCTTCGTTATCAAAACCCCCCAATACTTTTCGAAGACTTCAACATATAAGGTCTTAAGGGCCCAATACACGAGCGCTCGAGCGAGATTTCGAGTGCATACAAATTGTTGTTGTTTTGGCGTGGCGTGGTCGGATGGAGCGCTCGTGTATTGGGCCCTTTAACTAAAAACAAACCACAAAACACCCTTTTTTACGTTCTGAGTGATCTTGGCCACTTAACACACTAATTCTCGGATGACAAGAGCAATTCATGCTGCGATTTAAGAAATCCAGTTTGAAATAATTAATGTCAATATTATTTTTAGTCTTACTAATATTTCTAACGACATTTAGTCTTCCGCAATGAAACAAATTCAATTAATACCATTACTATGTACAGACGTCAGTGTCACGTCAAGTTACCGTCACGGTATTTTCTAGTTCATTCCGTCAATATGCAATTGTTTAATCACCTGAAAAATTGTCACAATTCTTATTAAAACTCAGGCAAGGAAACTGAAACTGAACGTTACTACACACGATTATTGCAATTCTCAAGCTATTAACCATGTAGAGATATACCTATAGAGATTGCTTATTATCCACGATATTGTAGTAAATAAGGAACTGTAAATTCTTAGTTTAATTTTTAATTAATGTCACGCCATGAATTTATTACAATCGACACATGAGACTGACTATAAAATTTATAGAATCAAAATTTAACCATAGCGTGAGTAGATAAGAAAATTTTCCTGGCGTTGAAACTAGTCTTTCAACTTTCTGATATAGAATTTTCAGCAATTATCTTTTCCTCTCCATATTATATATTTTTTCTTTCTGTTTCTGTTTGATATCATATTACACGCATTTTTAGTTTACACATGGCCCGTAACACTAACAGAAACGATAAATATTAATCCACTACTAGAGTGACAACGCTAGATGGGTCTAACTTTTTAAGTAAGCTCTTCATTAACTGGTTGGTTAAGTTGACAAGATCACTTCCTCCCTGCTGATTATTGTTGAAGCTTAACTTAAGATTGCGAAAAAAATTATACATCATCTCTAATCTTCTAATATACCGTGGACAGAAGTACAATCTATACACATATATGAGATTTGATAAGTCAGTCTCTGACTATGTTGGAGTGCGGCTAAAGTTTATGTGGTTAACAAGAAAATAAAAAAAATAAATTTCGTTGGCGTCTAACTTCGATTGTGGTACTACGTGGATTTTCATCGTGAACAACGATCAGAGTCTTTCAGTCTTTAGAAAGACGGCAGACGGGGCGGTAGCAACCAGGTCGTGCTTGGTATATACGCTATAGAGAAGTTAATATAGTGTAGTCGTTAAGTGTCTCTAGGAGAAGGAGAAGATTGATTTCTGGTTTCTTTATATTTTTCTTTTTGATAATTTTTTTTATTGTTGTTGTTGTGGCATGTGTGTGGAAACACAAAATACACGCGGAATTTTATTTTTAGTTAACATTTTTCGTTTTTCAGTCATGCTCATCACGATTAACCGGTTTCTTTAAGCAAAAAGTGTTCTTTCAAGAACTATGAAAGTGTGAATTTTTTATAAAAGAGTGCATTTTATTTACTTAGTTCGCGGTGCCGATCTATAGATCAATGATCTCTTGAAATTCTTTTTTTTAATATATTTTCTGATGCGGAAAAATTAAAAGTGATATACATATAAAATCTATTAAACAAGATTTTATACTAAACAAAAAAAAAACTTGTGAATATTGTTACTGCGGCATTTTTCTTGTCAAAAATAATATGGATTACATCATTAGAATATACAAAGACTGGAAACTACATTCTGAGGTAACAACAAAAATAAAATGATCAATCAAAAATTTTATACTTTTTAAATGAAATTCATACTATAAAAATTCAACACATTTCTCTCAATATTGGGTGATTCATTGTACAAAAAGTCCGTTACAATACATTTAAATAGTAACTGTATTGATGGAAGACTTTCTTTTTTCATTTTTTCCCCATAAATTACACAAAAAATTAACATAATTTTCAATATTTAATGAGAATATTGCACATACGTCGTACAAAAAAAACGACTTCAGCCATCTGACGGAAATATGATAATAAACTAAAGTCACAAAAGATTGCGCTTATCACTTGTTCGACGCTTCTTCGTGTAACACAAGCGTAATTTGAATTTCGTCTCTTTTTATTTAATAATTTTTGTTGTTAACGTATGCTTAAAAACATGAAACCCTTGTTTATTTATAGAAATAACATTTTTTGTCCTGTATTGTTTTTTTTTGTTGTTGATAAATATCGATACGTTATCACGGTTCAATACTTGAAACGCCAGTATTTTTCGGGTTTCTTTTTTGAATTAAAATAAACCGAATCAAGTTCTTGATTGATATCGAATTACAACAAAAATATTATTTTTAGTTCAATAATTTATCTCAAAATACAATGTATTTTCAATTATTTTTTAACGAGGTATTGTTTAAATTAAAAGTGGCAATTGTATCGTTGACATTTGTCAATTGTCGTGTGTCAAGTTCACTTGAGAAAATTATGTTTGATATAAAGAAAATTCCTCAACTGTCTGAAAAGAGTCGAATAGATTTCAATCAAAAGTTTTACTTTATTTTGCAATTTGTTAATCTTTTTCGACATTAAAAGCAGACAACTGAAGGATTAATGCCTATGAATTAATGTTTAACTTTTGAAATTTATATTTTAATTTTGACCCACTTTTTACGTACTTTTGTATAAACTTGTGGTAATTTATGAAGTACAAAACAGAGTGATTCTTCAATGCCCGCTTTTTTTGTTGTATTTCTCCTGTTAATTTTTTTGAAATTTAACAAGAGTTTTATTTTTGCTTATCTGCACATAGTACATAATATCTCCGCAGCACTTGTTAAAATTTTAGTGCAATACGACATTATGACTCAAGGTAATTTTCGGTATTTTGGGCTTTAGTATACACGAAATTACTTTAATCGAAAGAAAGCTGTCGTGGCGTTATCTTCTTTGTTAAATTCCATGAATTTTGAGAGCTCATTGTCCATATATTGAAATTTTTTAGTGTGTTTGATAAATGTTCGTTTCATTCGGGGGTTTTGATTATTATTTGTTCGTTTTTACTTAGACCTTCGGTATTTCCGAGAAATTGCGTTAAATTTACACGCAATTTATGATCAAACTTGATTAAAAATTTCCTCTATTTAAGACTAAACTAAAGGTTGGGAATTTTGAAATCGCTTAAATCGGTATTCTTCTTTTTCCAGACCGCCGCCCGCCGCTAAGAGTCTTATAATAATATCTCGCGCCCCTTTAGAATAACTTTTTTTTGGCAAGTAAATGTAAAGCCATCCAATGGCAATACCCCAATCTACACTAGTATTCCTTCAGCGGCAGCAAAACCGGTGTTAACGTGGATCTGGCGAAAGCTTACAGCGCTAATTCCCTTAGTATATGTCAATGTGCAGTAAAGGATACTGAAACACAGATATGCAAAACCCAGCTTAACTGGACTGGCTTCGTTGAGTTTACTTGGATTTAACGAAATTTTACTCAACCCCTGTTTCCATTGTCACTTAATCTGAGTAAACTCAGGGTAAAATCTGCATGGAAACTCAGTATACGAGTATGTGTCCCTTTGGCCCATATTTGTATGCCGTACAACCATATCGGCTTGGTAATTTAATTATACAACAGAATCTTAATTTGTATCGTTAAATTTTTTACATAAAATTCAATACATATGTATCTCAATATTTTATTTCTAGCTCATTTTTTTCTTTTTGACGAGCTCTGTCCACCTTAACTTGACGTCTAGTGTCATTCCCTAATATTTGGCCAGGTTTTCTTGAAGCACATTTAAGTTTACTGTTGGTGGATTTTTTAATTTTATACTAATGAAAATAATATGCACTGATTTTAATTCATTTAGTTTAATTTTTCATTTTTTTGTCGATAGGTGCATATGTTTTATCACATGCTCTTTGTAGTTTTCTTGTATCATCATCTCTATTGGATTCCATTTGGGTTAGATCGCTAGTGTAAAGCAAGTATTATACCTTAGACAACTTTACCGTCATTATGACAGTAACTTTCATTATGATGGCAAGACCCCGATGGTATTTTACCTTCATTTGTGCTGTAATTACGGTTAAGTGCCATCTGTTGGAAAACTGGAAAATAAATTTTAAAATAAAATATTTCGATTTGATGTTAGTGAACTGACAATTTGTAAGGATGTTCTCTTTACTACTTTAAAAATAATTTTTATAATAAAAACAACTTAAAACTTAAAAAAAATCACGCAGAATAATAGTACCTCAAGACACGACAGATGCAAATTATACTTAAGTGCAATGTGTCGTAATGGCATTGTTTTTACCATCATAATGACAGTTACCATCACATAATGGATGGTAAGGTGAGTCAAAGGTATTATATAGGCCCCATAATGCTACCTTGTGGCACACCCGCTTTAATTTCTCAAGTGTAGAATACTCCTCGTCTTGTTAAAATGTTTTTTTAGTTACAATCAGAGTATGTCTACATTCTGTCTGGGGAAACACCTAACATAATTTATGTATTAAGCCTTCATGCAATACCTTATCAAATGCTCGGGCTACGTCTAGAAATATGAAATATTGTGGAACATATCTGCTTTTCTTCTAGCGCTTTTCGATACCTGTTATTCTACGTATTTGATAGATGGTTTGTTCTGAATCCAAATTGGTGATTTAGAATAGATCTTTATTTGCTATTACAGGCCTCATCCGTTAACAAATTTTCCAGAAATTATTGACATAACTAGTAGTAAACAAATTGCTCTGTAACATTTTGCTTCATTTGTAGGCTCCCCTGGATTTGATATCATAATAATTTCGGCATTTTTTCAAACATTAATCGCCGTGTTTATTAGAAAAGTTAACATTGATATTGCTTTTTTCGGGAGTTGTTTTAAAATTTCTGGTGAAATTAAGTCCAAACCGTGTAAATGGTTCTATGATATTTTTTTGTGTACAGTTATCCCT
Source organism: Thereva nobilitata (assembly GCA_963855945.1). NCBI lineage: Eukaryota > Metazoa > Arthropoda > Insecta > Diptera > Therevidae > Thereva > Thereva nobilitata. The sequence continues at coordinate 51,910,186 of OY979695.1, forward strand.
CGTATCATTATCTGAATCAGAATCGTTAGGCCGAAATTTTTCTTCAAGATAACCTGCGAGTGTTTCAGCTTTGTCTTTGTCGTTTCATGCCCAATTTCTTTTTCTAATTGGTGGGACATGAAAGGTCCGTTTTATACCAAAAAACAAGTATAATTTGTTTCTTTTTTAACCGATAGATTTATAATAAAGTTTTCAAACGATTTAATTTACCTTTTAAAGTTCTGAATTAGTCTATTTAAAATAGTTTTATCTGCCGGGTCTCTTGATTGCTGCCATTTTCGTCTAGCTCTTCTCTTTAAAAATAAACCAGTTGAAATTTTACTGGTTCAACCAGTAAACAATAATTTCACTGAAAAACCAGTTAATTCGAGTCTGTTTACTGAGTGAAAAGTTCTGTCTAAAAATGAATTAGTAAAAATTTGACTGGTTCAACCAGTGAATTTTAATTTCACTGGTTAAACCAGTGAAAAAATATATGTGACTAATATTTATCTTCATGACTGTAAAGGGTTCCATTTGGCATAGTCAATAAACCGGCTTTCGTTTCTTCACGGCGGGCAAGCGGCATTTCGGTGCTTAGATAGGGGCCCGCTTGGGACAACGACATTCGCGCTAGAAAAAATCTTTTGACTTTTTTACGTGAATTTCACTGGTTCAACCAGTGAAATTTCACTGTTTTCTATTGGTTGACTCACTAAGCAATGGTTCAACCAGTGAATTTTCAAAGGAAACCAGTGAATAGTTACTGGTTCGTTTTTAGAGAGTTCTTTATATTTCTAACATGTTTAATATTTATGTAGGATATATAACTCCTACAGATTTATCTTTACACTCTTTTGTATTATTCCAGGAAGCATTTTGAATAATTTTTATGAAATTTTCAATTTCAGAAGCTTGTAGTAGTGTAGGTTAATTTTGTTTTTTTATGACCCTTTCATTTAGATTTAATATGATCGCAGAACGGTCTGAGTCTAGGTGGTAATTGCTTTTAACCGAAGTATTCATACTATTTCAAGATCCAACGGCGGCAATCTCAGTAACACTTCCTTCACTGCAGTGGGTGTGCTGCAAGTGCATTTTAACTACCTTAGTTCACTAGATCCCGAGGTATATGATGAACCTTAACATCTTGGTATAAGCCTAGTATGCCGACCTCGATGAGATACCCCACCTTAGCCATACTTTATGGGTGCTGTTGGTATGAGAACTGGGGAAAGGCTGTTTTCAACTTTCTGAACTTTTCTTCAATGTGATGCCTCCAAGTAAGCCGCGGGACAAGATATGTACCCAAATATCGGTCGCCCCAGTCGCACTGATCCTTGATCCGAAGACCACCAGAGACTGAAACTCTGGACCTTGAATCTGTCGTTGGCGTTAATGGTGAGGCGTTATTCTGTTCCCCGCTGTTCTATTACTCAGAGGCTATTTTTCTGTGGTAGCGTTTATAAACTTGCCGCATCCTATAATCGCCTCGCCGACATATCCAGCAGTTGCACGGTCCAGTTCCGCCGAACGTTTTCTCCTGTCTGAATACTTATTGCTTTTTAGCATGTTTTCCACCCATCTTACTAACATGGAGCTTACCTCACCAGATCATTCTTCAGTATATTGAATTGTATTTTGTCGAAGTACATTCAGTCCATGACCGTAGCCATCGCTATACCTCCGCTATATAGACCTTCTTTCCTGGAAGGGGACTTGTTGCAAAACAGGTAGCGAATATTCCCCGAAGCCTAAGTGCAATGTTTTTTTGCCCCATTGGAGCAATACGTGGAATATCTCATCCAAGCCCGTGAAGATATAAAAGGTATTTATTGCACGTTTCAGGTTATTTTCTTGTAGACCCCTATCAGCCTTGCTGCCATTCGATTTCGTGTAACACAAGACCATTTTAAGACGTAGCTGCAGGGAAAGTGAGCCTCCATCTGACAGGTTTGAAATTGATTCACTACATACCAAAATTCTGAAAAACGCAAAACATTAAAATAAAAACTTCAAAATAACACTGGTATGCTTCTTGGAACGGGATGAAGTTCAATGAACTACCAGCATAACTAGTGGCTCCTGCCAAGGTAGGAAGGACAGAAAAGGTTTAAAAGCACTAGATTTAAAATACTATAAATAACCAAAAGTAATAAAAACTTCTGTACTTGAAATCAATAAGTGAACATATTCAGACACGGCTGGAAAATCACAGCAAAGGACAATTTCCTAAAGGGTAAAATAAGCTAAAACCTTGAGAACTCGGGTAAATCCTTCAAGGCTGCGGAAATTATTAAAACACAAAAGGCTACCGAACTAATTAATAAAATATATAAAATTAAAAACCATTCATTATTACTTAATTTTTTACACTTGATACTGATATTTATTGCGGCGCCTCTTTTTGGGAATTTCTTATGAAAAGTTAAAATTTTAATTATGGAAACCCTTAAAATGTATTAATTCATATAATGATATTAGAAAAAAAACATCTGTACAAAAACTGCGAAACTGTTTTCATTACAAAAAGTAAAGGGTTTTCCAACGTGTACAAATGCCCCTAATAGTATTATAGTAACTTATGTTTAGATTGCTGTTATTAATATTTTTTATGGGAATAATAAAAACCAAAACATTGCCTTAAAAAATACAAATTCCATATTACGACATCTTCTTTGAAAATTTTCACTTTCATCAAAAAACAAAAAAGAAATGAACGGTTTCTCCGAATGTGTGCATAACTGATTGAGCATTCACCTGATATTATTATCTTTTTGAGTTTACTGCTCTTACGCTGTAATCATGTAATTACCTTTAGTTTGCTTTAATAATATTTTAACTCTAGCCTCTAAACCTTAAATACATAAATAATGGTACTTTTTTTCTATACAGATAACATTGATAACGTTGACGGTCTGATAAATTTCAGTGTTCTGCACTCTGTGTTACGTGCATCGCGAATCGTATCTATGTATTTAGTTGCCAACGATACTTTACCTTAATGCCATCATCACTTCAGTTTTTTTAATATCTTACTTTCAAACAATAAAAACAAAAAACAAGTTTTTAGCACTGTTTCCATTTCGAAATTGAAATGTCGTTCACTGTAAACAAAAGCAGTTAAAAATTTCGTGCTGTCAAAGGAAGGAAATTTTCTTGAACTTGAGTCAGCGAAGAAAATGAAACTGTAGCCAAGGTCGTTCGTTCGTTACTCTTGAAACAAGCTCTTGCTAGTTAAAACCGAATAATGGCAATCCATTAAAACTACTGAAAGTAGACGTATTTTGGGTAAAAAAATTATTTCTTACCGAATCGACGACGACTAATTGAAACGTGAAAAAACTTCCAACGTTTTTTTAGAACGAATGTTTTTTTTACGAGCACACATAAAAAAGTATGACAATGACTTACCAGGTTCTGTTGGGTTCCAATTAAGAATTCAAATTTACGGAAAAGGTGCTACAAAAGTGTCTCAAAGGCGGTGAAAATTTATTTATTCTTTTGTTAAAAGTTTGACTTCACCCAATTCGAAAAAGAACGCCGACCGCGTGACCTACAACGTCAACGCGTCAGCTGATAGGGCAATTTTTGCTGTTTCGGTTTTCTTCTTCTTTATTTTGTTTAAATTTCTGCAAGAGATCTGAAGGTTACCATTTTACTTCGTTGGAAAAAATTACGTTGTTTGTACAAATTCAGCAAAAATATTTTTTTTTATTAAATGGGGAATTATTTCGACATTACATTATTAAAAGCAATTAGTCAGTGCCGGATATTTCGGGTTAGCTTAATGCGGGGATCTCCTACGTGCATACTTGCAAGTTCTTAAAATAAACTGGTTATTCCATACTTGCTTATTGGTTAACTACTCATTCCAGTTATTTCATTCGGCTTAATTAACCTGTAAAATATATTCTATCCGACTGTGCGAACATTTAAATGCAGTCGTGCAGTAAAATCCTGATAAAAACCCATTTATTTACTTTTATTATATTTAAGAAGATAGTTTATTGCAATATATGTACAAATGTAGACAACGAATGTAAAGTTGTTTAAGATAAATCGACCCCTGATTGAACCACAAACCAGAAATTCGCAGTTTCTGACAAAAGCTTTAAATTCTTGAACAAGTACGCAACAATGAAAACGGGGCAATAAAATACAAAAATGTAATTGCAAGACCCGTTCAGTTTTTAAATAAAAACTGTGCAAACTGAACAGAACAATGTCGAACACCGAACAGGAAAAAGAAGTGGCACCGAATTCAATGTATATTCTCTGCCGTACTACATATAAAGAAATTGAAGAAAAATTGTTTTAATTAATAACAAATTTGAAAATAATTGTTAGCTCCCCTTCGGGGGAGAACTGATATACCAAAAAAATGATGTCTTGTGCAATTGCATAATAACTCTCATTATAGAAGAATGTCGAAAAATTATTCTGGTTATACCCACTTTTTAGTTCGCACTTTATTTTTTAAATTTACTTGATATAAATTTAAAATACAAGAATTAATGGCGTTTAATAAATTTTTCCGAAGTGACGCCATATTTTATTCTTTAAATTACGATGTGGTGGCGGTTAAAAGAAATATTTGAAATAATTGTTTCTATTCTCTTCTACGCTCAACTATTATACTAAATTTATTTCAAATCACCTGCAGCTACTTATACTAAATAAGCCACTTGGCAAAATATTCAACATGATTACATTATTATGTAAACTGAAGAGGATATACATAACTGTAATTTCAAAATAGACAGATTCCATAGATTGTGATTCCTGAATCGATTATAAAAAATTTCCACCAATTGAGAAAACAATACCCGCAACCTTCGAATTCGTACTGGAACAATACAATTCGGGTTATCAAAACTAGTAGCATGAGTATGTTCCCACAGATAAATAAATTTTCCAGGAGCAGAATACGTAACCGGTTAAGAAAGTTCTTCGAACTCTAGCTAAAAAAGTGCTATTGAGGTAAACATATGTCTATCAGCAAGAGACCAGTCGTTATAAATGTAGATAGTGACTACTGCATTTTTTATTTGGATGGTCTCAACTTACCCTTTGTAACGGGTGAGCCATTTCAAGGTACTTTTTTTAGTAGGGATTTTATGATATGTCAAACTGTCATTGTTTTTTTTTTGTTTGACATTTCATCATGAAATACTTAGCCCAGCACAGCATCTACAAACTATTCAGAAAAACAAGAAGATCCACTGTTTTCGACCAAAATTTTGTTAAGCGATGAGATTTATTTCTGGCCTTAATAGCTACGTCAATACGAATATAAACATATTTGGGTTGAAGAACAACCCGAAGATATTCAAGAGCTGCCAATACATCCAGACAAAACAACGGTTTGGTGTGCTTTAAGGCCAGTCCTCACTACGGACTTTTAATTTTCTGAATCGTGAGTTTTGGATCCTAAAATAAGAACTAATAGTCCGTTCAAATTAGTAAAAAAATCGCTGTTTTTCAGAAATTTTTCCCACGGCTATGAGACCGGTGCCAAATGAAGGATTTGGGTTGTCTAAACATGATTTTCACAACCCGCAGTTCGAAAAAAGGGTTGTTTATGAGAAATATACATATATACATATGATGGCCTTTTTTTCTATTTTGAGGTGAAACTATGCATTTTGGTGAAAATATCAATAGAGCAAAGTTGTAGGGCGTAAAATTACCTACAAATTTTGTCTTCACTGTTTTTTTTTTGAATTCCGTGTAGTTATGATTTTATGATTTTGTATGAAAAATTAAATGAGATCAAAGTAGTAGTTGCAGTTTTTCAAAGGCTTTTCTTTGGACGCTTTGAATCTGAAAAAGGCGCAAAACGGCCTCTAGCGGTAATTTTACGCCCTACAACTTTGCTCTATTGATATTTTCACCAAAAGGCATAGTTTCTCCTCAAAATAGCAAAAAAGGGGAAAACCATCTTTTTTTGTAGATGTATGGATACCCAAACAGGTGACTAAAAGTTTCCGTTTTTCGAAATTTTAATTAGTTTTTTTAATTAATTAATTAGTACCTACGTCAGCATTTTTTAAGTTCTACGCCTCTTGCAATTTGATTTTGACCCACTTTCATGTAACCGATCGACCCTAAATTTTGCCTATGTACATAGTTCGCGTGACAATGCAATATGACATTTTTGTAAAAAAAATCAAGATGGCGGTTCCAAGGTGGCGGCCGAATTTTGCAATTGTATTTCCCGATCCCCGACATGGGTAACAGGTATTGCGAGTAGAATACAATTAACTGTGTGGCGTCATTCCAAATTCAAAATGGCGGCCAATACAAGATGGCAGAAGACATAATAGAATAAAAAGTAGAAAATATAACCTATCAACTTGAAATTTTGCACATATGCATAGTTCACATGATGGCAATCGAACAATTTTGTAAAAAAATCACGATGGCGGTTCCAAGATGGCCGCCGAATTTTGCAATTGTGTCCCCCGACATGGGTATCAAATGAAAAGGTACGACAAATAGAGTACTATTAGCTGTGTGGCGTCATTGCAAATTCAAAATGGCGGCCAACTCAAAATGGCGGATTAACTTTTTCTTTACAAGCCACTCGGTATGGGATCAAATGAAAGGATATGACAAGTAGAATACTATTACCTGTGTGGCGTCATTCCAAATTCAAAATGGCAGCAAACACAAAATGGCGGCCAACACAAAACCTTTTCCTTTACAACGCGCTCGGTACGGATATCAAATAAAAGGGTGTGACAATCATAATGCTATTATCTGTGTGGCGTTATTACAAATTCAAAATGCTGGTTTACATTTTTCTTTACAACTCCTTCGGTATGGGTATCAAATGAGAATGTATGACGAGTATAGTACAGTAAGCTTGTGATGTCATTTTAAATCTAATATGGCGGTCCCCACGAAATGGCGGAAGACATATAATAGACTAAAAAGTAGAAAATAAAATATACTAAAACATACACTTTTATTTCAAAATGAACTAAAAAGTAAAAAATAATTTTGAATGTAAAGTTGTTATTGCTCCAGCCAGTATATGAGAACAACCTACCTTTCGAAACGTAAAAAGCTCCAGAACATTAAATATAGTTAATCCTGAAGCTCTTTGAAAAAATACAGTAACATCTGTGGCATGTCTGATAATATGCAGGACATTTTTTCCCCCTTCTGTTCGTCTCAAGCCGAAATGAAAACAACAGAGAGGAAATGTGTTTGTAATGTATTTGTTAGATTTTTTAGGGCACCAAATTGTGCATTTTTGGGCCAAATTTGCAAAATTGAAGACTGTTTTGGCGCTTTTTTCGCTAAAAAAATTTGAATTTTTTAAAAAAGTACCTCTAAATGGATCATCCAATATATAGCTTATGTTTTTGAATATGATCTATCGGTAAAACTATCGCCTTAAACAACAGCAGTTTGAATGCTATGATCAGTTGCTTGGATTTGTAGAGCTTTGGCAGATTAAAGGAGGCAAGTATCCTTCTGGCGAAGATACTGGCAAAACTGAAGGCCTACCAGACAAAGAACCTCGAACCTAGATGTAGCATTAGAATTCATAGATAGCCATGCCTTTATAAGATATCTAAACTCTTTGGGTACCTTCCATTTAAATACAGCGAAACACAGTTGTGTCTTCCATCACCGTCGTGTTTAAATATATTTCACCCGGCGGTGCACATTTTTGTCGTTGATGGAACACCCTGTTAGACACAACTGTTACTGTGTTTCCATGTAGAGTTTATCCTGAGTTTACTCAGATTAAGTGCCCATTACTGTGTTTCCATGCAGAGTTTATCCTGAGTTTACTCAGATTAAGCGCCCATGGAAACGGGGATTGAGTAAAGTGTCGTTAAATCCAAGTAAACTCAACGAAGCCAGTCCGATTAAACCGGGTTTTGCATATGTGTGTGCTTCAGGATCGTTTACTGCACATAGTATACCAACGACGACGCAATGTAAAATTAAGTATCTGTCACTTTAACCCAGAACCGTCATGGAAACAGCATCGAGTGATCTTGAGAGAAAAAGCTTTCTGTTTACTTCACGAAAACTCTACCCTGGCCCATGGAAACACAGCACATGGAAACGGGGATTGAGTAAAGTGTCGTTAAATCCAAGTAAACTCAACGAAGCCAGTCCGATTAAGCCGGGTTTTGCATATGTGTGTGTTTCAGTATCCTTTACTACACATATACCAACGGCGAGGCAATGTAAAATTAATTATCTGTCACTTTAAACCAGAACCGTCATGGAAACAGCATCGAGTGATCTTGAGAGAAAAAGCTTTCTGTTTACTTAACGAAAACTCTACCCTGGCTCATGGAAACACAGTATGTGTCTCGCTGTGTTTAAATGGAAGGCACCCAAAGAGTTTAGATATCTTATAAAGGCATGGCTATCTATGAATTCTAATGCTATAGCTGTGCGCTCAAAGCTAGTAGAGCGATGACGAGCGGAACTAGATATGCTCGGTACAAGGCATAACGTTACTCTCGTCTAGGTTTTCGAACATGAACATTGATGGGAACGGGAAAGCTTACTACCAAGCCAAACGGAGATCCTCGCTCCAGGATTCGGAGATTGAGATCGCTAACAGTCCAATAGGCCGGATCTATTGGAGAATTTTATGAGATTTTACTTTTAAAATATGTATATGTTAAAAAATACTTTTCCAGTTCCCCTCTACAATAAAGCATTTTTATCAAATGAATCAATATTTATTCCGCATTCCGAGAATTATTTACATATTTCCATTTACAATCAATGGTTATGAATTTATTTATTTATATTCAGATTGTGTTTAATGAAAGAAACCTTAAACCCGATATTTTGTTATTCGCCTTGATATAATTCCACTGGAAGCAGTCTCCTTTGTGCATTCTCGGTTTATTTGAGCAAGTGCCACAGTAATCACTTGTTTGATCTACCCCACTACTTTTCTATCTTTTCTTGGTATAAGAAACACATTCACTCTTATATGGGGTTTTGCGTTAATAGTTATTTACAGAGATGGAAATACAATAGAAATTTTAATTTAATCTCCTTGGGAGATGATTTACAATTATCAATATTTTAAGGCTATTAATAAAATTTTGTTTTTGTTGGGCTTTAAAACTTCAAAGAGAGTGTGTTAGTTTATAGTTTATAAAACATGATTGGAGCATGTTTATTTATTTATTTTTTAGTCCGTCGGTACCCAGATTAATATATTTTGTAATAGGGTAAATTATAATGTATTAAAATAAATAAAATAGTTCGTCGTTCCTGGGTATATTTGGGGAAAAAATTATTCTAGATGCGTGGGCTATCGGCACTGTCCACTAAAAGATATAGGGTGTTAACGAAAAGACATTTGGCAAAGTTTTTAATATACTTAAACTTTAAGAAAATGATAAACTTGGATAATTTTTTAACAACCCTCCCTCCCCCACCACTCCTGCTCAAAATTTATCAATTTTCAAGAAATCTTCGATTAAAAATTGAGCTAATTATTGTCATTTTCAACATTAAAAACTATGCTTAGTTATGTTTTCTGCGCCCAACATATTTGCAACTAATCCTGTTTTCCAAAGTCTTCGTAATTTTTCTCTGGCATGAGGTATTCGTCTATCAGGAAATTTACAGATGTATTCCAAACGTAAGTGCCGAGTGAAAGCAATTGAACTAGGAAATTGACCTCTTACTGTCTTTATTTTTAACGAAAAACAAATCTTGAAAAAATTCTATACAATTTTTTAATTGCGGCTGTGTATTTAGTTTGAAATGTTATCTAATCAAAATAGGTTTGAATCTCAAATTGTTGAAACTCATTTTAGAAGCTATATCTAGCTACAATAGCTCTGTGCGCTATTTGATTAACACCCTCCCTACGGTTAGAGTTGATCAGGACTTTTGCGAGGCAGTACATTTGTCGCTTACACGACGGTAAATTGTACTGAGGCCTCAATTTTTTTAAATGTCCCACTTCAGAAATAATGTCCTACAACTCTTGGTATGAGCGTGTAAACCTGCACCATCACCCACCTAAACCCAACCCACGAATCTCCACGGACACTGGAACACATTCATTTTAACCCTATCAGTCCATTATCATTTCCTATAAAATGGTACCGATAGGGTTAAATAGATCACATCGAGTCCACAGTCAGGCCAAAAGCACAGGCATGCACAGGTTTTTTTTATATCCTTGACAGACGGCATAGTCCAGTCAAAATAGACATTCACCTACGGCATAAACCGAGAATAGCTGAAAATTTGTACAGTCCTTAAAAACAACATTATAAATAAAATGTCAAATTTATCCAACGATCGGTGGGGAGCAACAATCAGTTTCTTTCAAATATCTCTTAAACGCTAAGTCTTATCATCAGGGACGCAACAACGGGTGGTCTAGGGGGTCCGGACCCCCTCAAATATCCGGACGCCACTTCTATTAGGTAGACCCAAATTTTGAAATCCAAATTTTGCGAACCCATATGACTCTAAAACGCCGATATAAAATTGGATGTATGTGTGTATGTATGTACCCAGCAAACCAAATTTTAAGATATCTTACCGAATTCGTTACGGATATTCGTATATTTCTCCCGAATTCGCAATCGATTTCTGAACAAATTCGGAACGAAAAATATATGAAGGGGTTCACACGACATCGTTACAAAAATTCTTTTCGAATTCGTTACGAAATTTAGTAAACATTTAGCAAAGCTTTTCGCGCACTTCACTCAAAGACTCACGATTTCACAATGAAGTTTGACAAGAATGTTCCGATTTCTTTCCTATTTCTTTAAGAAAATTTGTTACTGGCTTCTTTGTGACTATTACCAAGTTTATAGCAGCAAAATTAAATCGATTTAACTGAAACTTACGCCAAAATTTCGAATTAACGTATAAACGCCTAATTTACATTCTTCTAACTTTGGCTTAAGCCGAAAAATTTCGGTTTAAGCCATAATTCGAATTACCCCGTTTATACAACAAAAAATTTTGTATGATCCATAATTCGAATTATTTTTGGAGTAGCTATAAACTAGGTAATTGTTGCGAAGTTGTTTTTCGAATTCTTTTTGAACTAGTTTCGACTAATCGCCACATACAAAGCTTTAATTTTTGTTGTTGTATTACTTCCGAAAACCTTTCGACTTGTAGGAATTCGGAAAGTTTGGTTTGCTGGGTATGTTCCCTAATAACTCCTCAACCATTCAACCGATCGCCACAAAAATTTAACCACATATTACTTACATCAAAGGGGTGGTTTTGGCATCGGTGCCTACTTTCAAAAATCACTCCTAGGGGACGCTGTCATAGAGAGCTTTGTTAAAAATTCGATAAAAAGCATAATTAATATACGTTCTACGATGGTGAAAATTTATACATAGAGGTTTCTGGGTACGAGAGCGCGATTGGTGATGTCCATTACTTTCGCAAAGATGGCGGTTCCAATATGGCGGCCGAATTTTGCAATTTGTTCCCCGACCCCCGGCATGGGTATCAAATGAAAGGGTATGTCAAATAGAATATTATTAGCTGTGTGGCGTCATTCCAAATTCAAAATGGCCGCTTACACAAAATGGCGGATTACTTTTTTCTTTGCAAGCCATCCGGTATGGGTATCAAATGAAAAGGTATGACAAGTAGAATACTATTACCTGTGCGGCGTCATTCCAAATGCAAAATGGCGGCCAACACAAAATTACAGTTTACATTTTTCTTTACAACGCCGGACGCGCTCTCGGTATGGGTATCAAATGAAAGTGTATGACGAGTATAGTACAGTAAGCAGTGTGACGTCATTTTAAATCTAATATGGCGGTCACCACAAAATGGCAGAAGACATATAATTGTCTAAAAAATATAGTTGAAAAAAACTAAAATATACACTTTTAAATTAAAATGAACCAAAAAATCGAGCGAATTTCTGCACAGGGCGTCTAATCCCCCTGCATAGCAAAATCAAATCTGATGATAAAATGCCAAGTCAGGAGATGGTTTTTATTGGCTCGATCAAAATATCAGATCCCTAATAGTTACACATTTTGTTATTTGTATATTAAAATTCATATCTCCTGATTACTACTATTGGCTTATGGGTGCAGCATAGGCGCACCGGGTCCCAGCTAGTATGACTCTAAAACGCCGACTAGCGAATAAGAAATTATTGGAGATTATAATAATCAAAAACTATTTTACATAATTTTTTTTTAACGTACATTGTACACAAATTTATAATTATAATTATAATTTATTGATTAATTTACTAATTCGTTTTGTTGAGATTGTGAAACTTTTCAGTTTATATCGTACAAGCAAATGTTGGAAAATCCGTCGTCTCTTTGAACCCCAATGTTTATGGGCCTGTTTAAACGGTTCGCTCCCAGGAGCGTCCCTCACGAAGTTTGTCAAGGAAGGGAGAAGTACGAATGATGAGACGTACCATCCCACTTTCCCCTTCATCTACAAAGTTCGTGAGAAAAGTTGCTGGGAGGGAACCGTCTAAACAGGCCCTATAATAACTTAAAGAGTAAAACAAGTCTCTAATCTGTTCTCTTTCGATATCAGTTGGAAAATTTAAGTTTATTGTTCTTAGTCATTGTTGTGAGACTCCCACGACTATAGAGATTTAGTGGAGAAATCATTTTTACTCTTTTTCAGAGGCATGAACTTTCTGCCCGAAAGAGAAAACCCACTTGGGATCTAAATTTTTGTTGGACCCCGCCTATACCTTTGTAGTTGTTGAGCCAATGCTTATCACACAACAGTTTTTACAAAGTTTGTAAGTGATGCGATTATCTACAAAAAAACATATATACATTTTTCCGTACAAATTGCCCATTTTAAAGCCGGCTCTACACGATGCGGTGAACGTTTCATTCGTATGTTGGCTTCCAACGATTGAGTCAGCACCGACAACAGCCCGAACCTGTTCAAACACGAACGTTGGACGCTTGACATTGGAGGCTCGTAGTTCGAGCATCGACCACACGATGCGTCCTACCATCAAGCGTCCAACGTTGTAGGGTGTACGTTCATAGCATCGTCTAGAGGCGGCTTAAGATAAATTTAACATACTCATAGGGCGCGTTTAGACCCAAGTTAATTTAATTGAGCTAGGCAAGTTAACAACGGCATAAACAGCAATTTTTTTTGCGCTGTTAGCTAACTTATTTCTGCTTTTTGGCTTAGCTAAAAGATAGCACAGCCAAAATGATTTGACGTTTGCTGGTAAATTTTTGTTGTAAGCAAATAATTTAGAAATATTTTAATACAGCATGAAGATATTCTTATTATTATTCAAATGTTATTAATTTTGCTTGTTATTAGCGGTAAAATGAGAACTGTCGAATGGCATGCTAGAAGCGGTGCTAAGTTAACAGTGCTAATTTAACAGAGTTAAAATAACTCGGGCCTAAAGGCGCCCATATGCCCTCATTTGCGACTTGTATACGTCATCAGACATTCAATAAAATCCTTTGTTGGACTACGTGGTTAATATTTTCAGATGTGATTCCTGTATATTATTTGGAGAAAAAAATTGTTTTAAAAAGTGGGGGCTATCCCCCTTCACCCTAAAGGATACTTGATATGTAGGATGAGAAAAATCCCAATATTTTTCGTTTTTTAGCATTTTGCGATATATAATCGCCACCTTCTTCAATACGGATAGGCGAACAAAAAAGTGGTATGGGTGGGGAGGGTGGTTTAGGCGCTGGGTCGTTTTGAATTTTTTTTGCTAGAGTTTTACTTATCACCCCGTATTTTTGTAACCGTATAACCTATTTCAATGAATAAGAACCTTAAACCTTCTTTCTTTCGTCAGAAAGTTTTACTGATTGATAATTATTGTTTCTCGTCTCGTTTTATTTTTAGAATGTGAAAACTGATGATTCTCAGCTACTATTTCCCATAATTATCATTTTCAGTTGTTAAATAACTAAAAATTCGTAAACCTCTCGGTTGACCTTTGACCCGCTGTATCGCGGACATAAAACGACATGGAGTTTTGACCAATACCTCGTTGGAAAGATATTTTCATTGCCCGTATTCCTGTCATTTACTACTTTTCCATATGAGCAACCGTTAACGAAATATTCAAAAAAATTGCGCTATCAGTTATATCAGGCACGTCCAGTGCGAATTTTGGCGATGGATTGCTCGCAAACTAGATAAGCGATAACGACGATTAAGGGCTCATTCTAAAGGTAATTACTAGGACTTTAAATTTGTTAATGGGCATTAAGCCAAAAAAAATTACATTTTGCGAGTTAATTGCAAAAAACTGCATTCAACCCTCACCACCACCACCATCATGGTTGAATTTTGACCGGCCATTACTTTGAGCCAAATCAACTTACAGAGCTCGTTGGGGGCTCATTGTTTAGATAATTTTATTCTCCACAACTTTGCCATTGATCATTATCAGCTATCATTGCATGCAAATGAGCTATTTAATATAAACAAGCTCTCCCTCTTTTTCAAGATGGCGGCTTTTCCCAAGCCACTGTGACTCCACAAACTTGGTTTTATCATTGTCAGATCTACAGTACACAGGCAGAAGTGTTTAAGTGCAAATTCTACGATTTTGAGTTTATTGCATTTTTGGATTGATAATTTTATTCTTAATCATTGTTATAAAATCTTGTCTTAAACTGAATATTTGGATTTCAATCAATCATGACTGATGGAATTGATTAACACTTGGATGAACGTGTAATGGATACCTTAAGAACGGTGTTTTTTGGGGCAGAAGAGATTCTTACGACGGACTTTTTCATGTAGAATTAACCATTAACGAAATATAGTGCAAAGAAAGTGATATATGAAGTTTGAAGCACTATTTCTCCGTAGATATTGACTTTACAAAAACAAATTCTAAACATAAAAGTTAAATCACTTATTTATCTACAAAAAAGATAATATACATTTTTGTCTTAAAATGCATAGTTTCTGAGATATAGAATTAAACGCGTTTCCCTTCACTGTAAGTTTAGCAAGAGGGTGGAGATGATGCCATATTGAATTTAAGCTTATAAAAATATATAAAATCATTTGGTAAAAAAAAATCGCGTGCGGTATTTTTCGCAAAGAAAAAGTACCTATTTAAGGACTAATTGGCCTGCGACGTTAAGGACACTCGATTTACAATTTAATGTAAGTTATTGATGTAAGCGAAGAGCTCAACGTCTTTGTCCGTAATAATGATTTCACTGATCATTCAAAGAGTGAAATCTTTTGTTTGAAGCCCTTCTGATGCCCGGCCCGATACATGGCCGAGGACTATTACCAAGTTTATAGCAGCAAAATTAAATCGATTTAACTAAAAGGTTCGCCAAATTTCCAATTAACTTATAAACGGGTATTTAATTCGCAATCGATTTAAACTTACATTCCTATAACTTTGGCTTAAGCCGAAAAAAATCGGTTTAAGCCATAATTCGAATTATCCCGTTTATACGACAAAAAATTTTGGATGATCCATAATTCGAATTATTTTTGGAGTAGCTATAAACTAGGTATGTACTTATATGTTTCAATCACGGTCGGTGTTCGCCCGTTATATGGCCATATTTTATTTTTACTCGGGCCGATCTTTATCACTATTTTAAGAACTTATGACTAGCAAAAGTTACTTGAAAAAGTGGACAAAAGATAATTATAATAATAATTATAATTTTAAGATGCTACTATTAACTATCCGCACTTATTTGTAGAATTTCGAGTAGTTGGAGAAAACTATTAAACAAAGAATCTGGTTCACTAAACAGAAAAAAAGAACGCGCTGTTAGTAAAATTTATTTCAAGCTCTGCATAACTACGAGAAACACTCCTACACAAAACTTACTTGACTTGTATAAATATCCAGAAATAAGTGACTATAGTTACTCTTGCCCACATCTTAGTTACTGCGACTACCAGAACTAGTTAAACCGACACCTACAGAAAAGTTAACAATAAAGCGATAAAACTAGAGCTGATTGATCCCAATTCGAAATGAATCGTTAGAAACAATGAACACAATAAAAAATATATATTTACATTAAAAACTAGAATTCGGAATAATTTGGATGTTATTATTTTTATAATGACAATCACGTTTTTATGTTACTAGGTGTTTTATGTGTTTTTTAAGGTTGAAGATTAGTAGGAGGCTTAAATATTTAAAGTTTTCTTGTGTTTTCTTTTTTTTGTTTTAGATAAAAAATTTATACTTTTTGATATACTTAAATCGGTATGTCGTTCAGGTTATGGTACACTTGCCGTAAGCTTTAACTTGAAGGATAGAATAAGTTAGGTTAAGTTAAATCCTGGTGTTGCGGGATTAACATTGTCGTATCGTCAGAGTACCGTTCATTTTAGTTGAGCAGTTACTATTGTATAGGGATAAAATTTTGCTAGGACTGCTACTTTCCTGCGCTGGCTCAATAATTCTATGATGGTAAAAATTATGCTATCTCCAATGAGTTTGAGAGTGCGATTTTACCCTTTGTCCAGCGCGTTTCAATGCCCTATCCAAAATAAAGGAATTTAATTCAAGGCGGCGTTGAATATGGTACTTTTAGATCACAGTTTAAAAAAACCAAAATTTTGATTTTGACGAGTCATAACTCTGGAAGTTGGTAGGGTAGAATCGTCACTTTGACAATTTTAGATAGGTGGGAGTATTGCGCGTACACTGATACCTTATTCATGAAAATAGGTTGTAGGGGCATGCGACACGTGTCGAGCTTCCTGCAGTCGTTAAACGAGTTTTAGGGCAAAGGGTGAAGAGGCGCTTAGTGGGATGATACACGAGTCAACGTGTTGATGCAATACAATATCAGTTTGTTGAGCGAAGCTGATACACGAGGCAACGCGTTGCACTCAACACTTTGTATAATACAATGCGATTTTATATGTGTTGAGCCTAAGTTTTTCTGTCAAACAAAACTTTTCTTTTAATATTCCATGAATCTGAAAGTCAAACTAAAAAATAACAACACATCGCACAACATAGCAGGCCGACGTCTAAAATACATCTGATATTCAAAATATTCCAAATTTTTTTCCGACCCCCAACCGCTTGACAGTTAAGGCTCTATGACGGTGATTACACTGTTCGTTCCTACGTACGTTCCTCACGAGCTTTTAGATGAACGGGGAAGTGGAGATGGCGCCCTTCATCATCTCCACTTCCCCGTTCATCTAAAAAGCTCGTGAGGAACGTACGTAGGAACGAACAGTGTAATCACCGTCTATCAAATCCAAAGCAGAAAGCAGAACCGTCGCCAGAGAATTGTTTCTATTGGCTTACGCTGGTCAAGTGACAAGCAAAGCAGAAGAGAATTCTGCCGCTGCTTTTTAATCCCAAATCCTAATTTTGTTGCTTTGCAAAGCAGATCGTTGCTAGTTTCGGTCAACACCGCAAACTTCGCCCTTACCCTTCCCTTGACCCACGAACTGCGAAGTGACAGCTCGTGCTGATCAACACGTTGCGCCGTGTATCATCCCCCTTAGAGGGGAAATCAACGCTTTTGGATTCTATTTCTCGCGTTGATTTCACGCACACACATTGACGTTTGGTGGAATGGGCAATTTAAATTGTAAACAAGCAGTCATTCGTATTTTGTTTGGTGAAAATACACATACATAGATAATCATAGATGTACAATAATTTGGTGACTGCAGTAAGCACGCATCGTGTCGCATCCCTGTGCGTGCTTACTGCTGAGCTTACTGCAGTAAGCTCGACACGAGTCGTAGGGTGATTTCCAAAATGCATCACTGCGGTATCACTGCAGAATTCAGCAATTGAAAGTCTGTAGCTGAATTCTGCAGTGATACCGCAGTGATGCATTTTGGAATTTACCCGCATTCACCATAGGATTATAAAAATACAGGGTGAAATGTAAAATTGTAGCAAAAAAATTACAAAACGCCTTACCGTTACGATTTCCCAGTGACTCTGGATGCAATCAAGATGTAGTTCTTGCTCCAATAAATAGATAATAATAATCATGCGAATGAGGTTTGTTTTAACGGGAAAAACGTAACCGTTTAGTCGCTAGGGCGTTGTGAAGTTTTTGTTTTAGAGTTTTACATATCACCCTGTATTTTTGTAACACTATGAGCTATTTTCATGAATAAGGTATCAGTGTACGCAGAATACTCCCACCTATTTAAAGCTGTAAAAATCCATTCAATTTCAATTTTTCAATTTTTTGCTTTTTTTTCATAGTTGGCAAGTAGTCCGGGAAATTAGACAAAAAAATATAGTTTAAAAAACCTAAAAAATACGCTTTTATTTTAAAATGAACTAAAAAGTAAAAAATAATTTTGAATGTAAAGTTTTTATTGCTCCAGCCAATATAAGAAAACAACCTACCTTTCGAAATGTAAAAAAGCGTGGGGCTCTCTATATTCTTATTTTATTAACACCGGAACTTTTAGCTAGCGCCCCACGCTTTTTTAGATTTCGAAAGGTAGGTTGTTTTCTTATACTGGCTGGAGCAATAAAAACTTTACATTCAAAATTATTTTTTACTTTTTAGTTCATTTTAAAATAAAAGCGTATTTTTTAGTTTTTTTAAACTATATTTTTTATTTTCTATTTTTTAGTCTATTATATGTATGTGTTCGGCCATTTTGTAGTGACCGCCATATTAGATTTAAAACGACATCACAAAGCTTACTATACTATACTCGTCATACACTTTCATTTGATACCCATACCGAGTGGGTTGTAAAGAAAAAGGTAAACCGCCATTTTGTGGTGGCCGCCATTTTGAATTTGGAAAGACGCCCCACAGCGAAAAGTATTCTATTATCACATCCTTTTATTTGATACTCATACCGAGTGGGTTGTAAAGAAAAAGATAATCCGGCATTTTGTGTTGGCCGCCATTTTGAATTTGGAATGACGCCACACAGATAATAGTATTCTAATTGTCACACCCTTTCATTTGATACCCATATCGAGTGGGTTGTAAAGAAAAAGATAGTCCGCCATTTTGTTTGCCGCCATTTTGAATTTGGAATGACGCCATACAGCTAATTGTATTCTACCTGTCATGCCGTTTCATTTGATACCCATGTCGGGGGTCGGGGAACGCAATAGCAAAAATCTACCGCCATCTTGGAACCGCCATCTTGATTTTCTTACAAAATGGTCAGATTGCATTGTCACGCGAACTATGCATATGTGCAAAATTTGAAGTTGATCGGTTATATAGAAGTGGGTCAAAATCAAGTTGCAAGATTTGTTTACGTAGAACATACATACATACATACATACACAAATACATACAGGTGAAGCTAATATAAAGCGTATAAAAAGCGTATAAAAAGGCCCAATTTCGGAAAAATTGAAGAGTCACAAGACCGATTTTTCGAAAATATCTCAGTAATGCTCACTTTTATAGAAAAATTATGTGAATAAAGTTTGTAGCTTACGTAATTTCCTACAAAAAATATTTTAAAACTTTTTCTTGTAAGAGTAACCGTTTTTGAGATATCATCGGTAGAACAACAACAGCTATACAAGAAGCTTTCATCCAGATTGAGCGGGCGGCAGGAAATGTGGGACTGCACATCATTGAAATCAAAACAAAGTACATGGTAGCCTCGTCTGCAACAACACCTAACATTGGTCCCACAAGCAAGGTACAGGAACACGAGTTCAAAGTGGTAAAAGCATTACCTGCCTTCGGTCAATAGTATCAGCTGCCAATAGCATGGAACCAGAGATACGCGCACGACTACTAAAAGCCAACAAAGCCTACTATAGTCTGTCAAGGCTCTTCAAATCCTAGAACCACAACTTCTAAACTTTTACTATATAAGACGATGGTCTTACCCGTACTGCCCGTACTTCGATGTTGTGAAGAAAATAAAGCTCGGTAGGCTCCGATGGACAGGCCATCTAGCCCATATGAGTGAAGATGAACCTGCTTGGAAAGTTCTCTACGGTAAGATCTATGGGATGCGACAGCGAAGGAGACCCAACCTCTACTGGAAGGATGGCGTAGACCCGGACGCTTAGAGCTCAGGGATGCCAAACTGGTTGACATCGGCTAAATATCGGGACCGGTGTGTAGAGAGAACAATTGCGAGAGGCCCGGACCAGATCCCGGTTGTAGAGCCGTCTAAGTAAGTAAGTAAAGGTGGTGGTTTGCTCACTAAGCTCAGCTCTCCCAATGTGCCAGTAAGCCAGTATGCACACCATGAAACCTGGAGTAACAGCTAAGTAAACAAAAGGGGCCAGCTATTTGAAAATCTCTTAACTACTAACGTGAAGAGGGCATATACGGTATTTTAGTATGGTGGCGTACAACTAGACTTAATAGCTCTGGTACCAAAATTAAGGAAGATACTGCTTTCCCATCACCGAAACTATTCGTACCACGGTGGGTTCAGTGCTTGATATTCAAGATAACTTATACCGCTTTATCTTGAGGTAGAGAAATCCCCTATAAACGCTGAAGATCACAACGTTTAAGCGTTTTTCGTACAAGATTGATTAATCTTGAGTTCACCCAAAGATACCGTACTTGTGGACTCGTATGGCATATAGGCGGATCCAATATAAAAGCAGCTTCCCGGATTTTCGGGTATCAGCTTTGAAGTATCAGCTTGTGCATCATAGATACTTTTTAATGGTATGGCCCTGCAAGAACTTAAGAAGGGCCTACACTAGTAAGCGGATTTTTATCTTTTCTGACAGCCAGGCGGCAATCAGAGTGATAAAGTCACTTAAAAAAGACCAAGTCCAAACTAGTTTGGAATTCCAATACGCCCTTCGATCAGGTCACATTTGATTGTTTGTACCTCGAGCCATGAGGGTTTTCAACGCAACGGGTACGAAACCAGTACGCTAGTTACCTTGATTTCTGGGCACAGGTCCCCTTATTTTTCACCTATGGAGGATAGAAGGGACAGAGGATCCCATCTGTAGACAGCCTCGAAGAGGTCTGTTCCTCAATTACAAGATGTATGATCTCGTTTCTGCGGCGACCTGTCTCGAACAATCAATTCGGGGTGGCAAATCCTAGGTTTCTCTCCTCCGTCCGTGACAGTGGGTGAAGTTGAACTAAAGGCCGTATCAGATCAAAACCTTCAAGCAGCGGCAGCGCAGCAGCGGAAGAGCTGCATGCTGCCTCTTGTATCAGATTCGTTGTAGCAGCAACAAGCAGCAAACTTTTTTTATCGTACAATATAGGGTGCCCCGAACCAATTCTATTAAAAGCGTCTCAAAGAAGAAAATTTACTTAAATGTCAAAAAATGCTGCCTTATCGGGCAGCAAAATTAAGATTAGGAATGAAAAAGCAGCGGCAGCACTCAGTGCTGCTTCTGTTGTCATGTGACCCGCGTTGACCAATAGAAACAGTTTGCTGCCGATATTTTTGTTGCGCTGCTTTGGATCTGATACAGCCTTAATGGCCGCCCCATCCCTACAAATCTTAAGGCTGAAATACATAAAAAGGCAGTGCTTCACGTTGCGTCGCTGTGCGCCGCACTGGCTGAATAAAGTATGGAAGTCAACACACATTGAAGGTGCTGCGCGTTTTTTTGACAATTTAATTTTTCATGAATTAAAAGGCAAATAATTAATTATTAAATAAATATGTTGAGACGAAATTACGTTAAAAGAAGATTGCTGGTGCTGGCGGTATGTGTTATGTGTAATAATGCAATTTTGCTGAAAAAAATATTTAGACCAGAAGCTACAATGACGAAAAACAACGTGAGCTTCATGAATTCTATACAAAAATATTTAAAGTAATTAAAGAAGAAGATGAGAACAAAATGAGAAAATTTATCCGAATGGGGATTGAACAATTTAACCTCTTGCTAAATTTGGTGAAAAATCGTTTAACGATTTTATCGCCCGTTAGAGGCCAACAACTGTCAAGAGAAGCAGTGTTTAATAAATTAGCCTAAAGGCCCAATCATATAGCAGAAACGAAAACGAACCGAAACGAAAACGAAATGAACTTGAAAATGATAGCGATTATATAGGTGTCTGAGCGAATAGGTTTTTGACATTTGTTGACAAGTTCTGCATTGAGTAGAAGAGTTTTTTATTTTCGATAAATACATCTATTATAGAATTTATATAATTTATGGCGGATGTCGACAAATCACAAGAGAAATCAAAATTTAAATTTTTTTACCTTGTATTGACTGCATTCTTTTAAAATAACTTCTTTTTCGCCCTTTCAACTACTTTAAATTGCAAAACAAACTGGCTGTCGAACTGTCAAAGTAACGGGCTGAATAGCTGAAACGAATACCGAAATGAAATAAATTTATATCTATCGTTCCGTTTCGGTTCTGATCGTTTATATAACCGCGTTCATACATTTTCATACGATTTATTTCATTCTTTTCGTTTCGGTTCGTTTTCGTTTCTGCTATATGTTTGGGCCTTAAGTCAAAGCAGTGTCTCGCGGCGCGGTGCGTGGCAGTATGATAAATGTGAGTTGCCACGTTCTGTTACTATAAATTTAAATTTGACTGCGACGCGACACGACGCACTGCCCCCTAATGTATTTCAGGCTTTAGGCGTAACATTAACCAAAGACTTGCGATGGAATGACCACATATAGTAGGGGAGTTGGCACTTGAAAAAATCGTGTCGCCCCAACCATCTGCCGTTTGGTATATAAGCTTTTCAAGTAATTTCAAGCATTTTTTATAATATGACATTTTTGCGGGAAGTGGACCCATCTAAAGTTAGCGGGTTGGGGGGTCAAAAAGAGGTTAAAATTTAAAAAAAAATTTTCTCCCCTACTAATATTCCAAATCGCCAAACAAGCATCCCAGTGCTTGGGATTTCTTAAGAGGTGCAAGTTCCTCCTCCAGCCATCGGCCCGTGCTGTAATACACATCGATACCCTCATTCTAATACTACGTATAAGAAAAATTCAAAATTTTTCAGGAGAAGCAAAAAACTGCTTTTTATTTCTTCTGAAGTACTTACCGTTATTATATTTTATAGTAGGACCATAGAATTTTTGTTTTGTTGTGACTTTTTCTTTCATGGTTTTGCAACTGCTGTGTAGGTAATTGCAAAATACATAATAATCATTCACAAAAAAAATTTAACCAAAAATGCTCATACGTGGTATTATAATGAGGGTATCGATATACAAATCCTACATTCGGCCTCTTCTCGAATACAACTCTCTCATTCTGGGCTTCGATAACCACCTTGGCGTGGTTAGATAAAATACAAAAAAGGGCCCTTAAATTAATCGATGATGACACCGTTTGCTCCACCATAGACCCCTTGAGCCACCGTAGGAATGTAGCAGCACTGACAAAATGTTATCACTACTATCATAGTGACTGTTCCACCGAAATAAACGCTCTCCTGCCTCCACGGCAATCTTATTATACCCGCAACACCAGATTAGCCCACTCATCTCACTCCTGCCACCTGCAACACGTCTTTTCGCGCACTCAACAAGATAGCAATTAGTTTAGAACAACTCAACTGTGGAATGATCTTTCGCAGTCGGTGTTTCCGAGCTCCTACAACACCCAAGAGTTCAAACGCACGCGGCGATCGGGGGCCTTCTTCAACACCCCCGAACCCCCCATAACTCTTAACCTTTTCCCCCACGTACTAAGCTTAAGCTGCTGACAGAAACAGGCGCAAACGCCGTGCGGGCAATGACAGAGAGAATAGAAGTAGTGTATTCAAATGCGCACTAACGAAATGCTGTTTTACGCTACGCACACACCGCGCAAGTTGCTTAGCAAATTTGTTGGATTTTATATTTAATGAAAATCTTTATTTTTCCAAATTATGGTAATTAAATTAGCCCCTAAAACAAAGACAAGTCCTGTAGGATAGAAAAATTTTATGTAAATCATTCAGGTTTTTCAATTTTTTTCCTATCACGTCCACTTGTCACTTTGATTTCGTTGTTGTGTTCAAAGTCGGAGCGCACCGCCGACACCGCAACATCATGTCAGTGAAAAGTCGCCACATACCGCGAAGCCAATGCACCGCCTTTGCGCCTGTTTCTGTCAGTAGCTTTACAGCTGGACATTACACCATGACGTGACAAACGACTGGTAGTACAAAAGGTGATTCCTGAGCTTAGCACTGCCCCATAAAAAAATCTGTCAAGAGCACAATAAGTTCATATGGCCGCCGCTATTTGTAGACCGGATACCTGTTAAAAGAAGGTTTTACATAGTGAAATAATTCAGAGGCCGACATAAAACAACCTACAAAGTAACATTAAAATCCCCAGGCGGGGCATATAAAACCCAGATTCATGTTAGTTTAATTAAAGCTTGCTTCAATTAAATTCTGACCACAATTTTGTGATGATAGGTGGATAGAACCGAAAATTGGACGAATAAATAAGTAAATTAAAGAGTGTAAGAGCTGAGACATTCTGTAAATTAAACTTCGGAATTCCACTGGCTTGATTTTTATTATTTTTATTCATAAAAACTACGTTGATGGTTCTCATTATAGTCCGTTCAATTTAGTAAAAAAATTGCTGTTTTTTGGAAATTTTACCCACAGCTATGAAACCGGTGCCAAATGAAGGATTTGGGTTATCTAAACATGATTTTCACAACCCGCAGTTCGAAAAAAGGGATGTTTTTGAGAAATATACATATATATATGATGGTTTTCGCCTTTTTTCCTATTTTGAGAAGAAACTATACATTTTGGTTAAAATATCAATAGAGCAGTTGTAGGGCATAAAATTATACCTACAAATTTTGTCCACTGTTTTTTTGAATTCCGTATAGTTTCGCCGCTAGGGGCCGTTCTGCGCCTTTTTTAGATTTTGAGCCAAAATTATGCTTTTGTATGAAAAATTAAATGAGATCAGAGTAGTAGTTGCAGTTTTTCAACAAGTCGACGCTTTGAATCTGAAAAAGGCGCAAAACGGCCTCTAGCGGCGAAGCTATACGGAATTAAAAAAAACAGTGAAGGTAATTGTAGGTAATTTCATGCCCTACAAGTTTGCTTTGTTGATATTTTCACCAAAATGCTTAGTTTCTCCTCAAAATAGAAAAAAGGCGAAAACCATCATGTGTATGTAAATTTCTCAAAATCAACCTTTTTTCAAACTGGGGGTTGTGAAAATCATGTTTAGACAACCCAAATCCTTCATTTGGCATCGTCTCATAGCTGTGGGAAAAATTTCTTTAATTTTTCTTAATTTGAGGAAACTATTAGAAATAAAATCACAATTTTCCAACGAACTAAAAAAGTTTCGTGTCAAGTCGTTAGATTTCTTGTTTTTTCTTTTATTCATTTGGCAGTACTAGTAATTCGCCTAAATATCTGCAGCGTAATATGAAAAATTTCCTTCCATATGACAAGGGGAATTTTTATGATTTTCTCAGCCGGAGAAAAGTCACGATCTGTCAAAACCGAAAATCGGTTCAATTAGCAGGGACTTCGTATTAAATTTTACCTTTCTTCCTTATTGAAAGTGCAACATTTTTTTTATCAAACAAGTAAAAATCAAAACAATATTAAATCTTCTTTAATAATATAAATAATCGCAAATTTTATCTAGTTCACAGAAATTGTTCCTGACATGGATGACGATTACATGTTCAACGAAAAACAGTCGATTCGGGAGTCTGCAAGATCTTTGAAGAAATACGGGAGCACCTGCAATCATGTGAGGAATAATGAAGTATTAATCAGGCACGAAGTTGAAAAAACTGATACATTACAAGGAATTGCACTTAAATATGGCTGTACGGTAGGTAGTCAGCGAGCTCATTTTACAATTGTCTGCCTAATATTAAATTGATTTTCCATATTCGTTAATAATTGCAAAACCTTTCACTTTAAAAAAATTTCAATTCGTGGACAATTTTTTGTTTTATCACATGAAGATTTATTACATTTGTTTGTTCCAACAATGGATCACGTGAGGTGAGATATAATTATACCAGTAAAAACCCCCAGCGAGCGAACGATAAATGGCAACCGTGTTAAATATAATTAATAACAATCAACGGATTTTTGTTATTGCTGGAAGTGACGGCATAAAGCGTTCTTTCCTAAGTTTAGGTTTGACCTTATTAGTGCATTTTTTTGTAAGGATTTATGAAAGAGAACTCGATTTATAGCAAACCATTACATGTATTCTCTTGAGGGAATATGATTTTCATTATAATTAATAATAAACGAGCTTTTAGTTAACGTGTACTTCATGGATGGAGAGCGATATTTTACTACTTGTTGCTGTAGTGAAGCGTTCTTTATAAATGTAATTAAAACCAGATATTACGAATTTGCATTGCGGTTACAGCTTTTTTAATGTTAATATTAATAATTTACTCTCGGCTTGAATAAAAGCTATTGTGGACTTCCAGCTGAAATCTCAATAGAATAGTATTTGCGTCTTTTATTTTTCGAGAGATTTTGTTGTATTTGTCGCAAAAAATTAGTAAGATTCAATAATAATTACTTAAACCTTAGAATAAATTTTCGAAAGTGAAACACAATCGTCTTTGGAAATATAAATCAATTCTAAAAAGTCACACGTCGTAGTTTCTTTATAAGTTCTGCCGTCATAATACACCCCTACTAGTACTGATAATACTTTGGTGGGATGGCCCTTTAATACTTGTAGTAGACTCTTTCGATTTGTACTTCTGGTAACTGGTAGTTTTAATTCCCGGTACCTTGCTTTCTTTCGTGCTATCTGAGGCTATTGCTCTATACCATTAAAGGGAAATGCTGGCTTTAACCTGCCTGCTGATAGGATCTTCTCGTCTCCTTTTTAAATAGAATTTGGTGATCAAATAAGTCATCAAAAAGTTACAAAGGCCGTTTATCTGCGCGGTGATGAACAAGCCATTAAAACAGTCGATACAATTCTTGGGTATAAAGGTATTTTGCAAGCGATGTCGTACTGGTTAAGCAGATTGTAGTTGCGCCTAAGATGTCTGAAAGAAGCAGAAACGACAGGTAGCTTTAGTGTAGAATCATATACCAGCTCCGTCTCACCACAGTCCAAATTGTACGAACGTAAACATCTTCGTCTATTGCTGCGTGCTACGATACTTGATGGCCGTTTTTAGTGTTTGGTGAAAATACTCGATTAGACTGTTTGCTTGTGGATGGTTATTTAAGGCCTAGTTTTAATGTTTTTTTATTAGCTAACAAATTTGTCAGTGAGAAGGTGTGTTGTTCTTTTTATGCAGGGATGAGACAAGTCACGAAATCCGTTGACGACTAAGAAGCAAAGTGATGCCTGGCCTGGTCGTCCGTACCTGTGGTAGTGGTGGCTTATCAAAGGAGGCAAGAGAGGCACTGCTTCTTTACAAATTTTAATAATTTAGCTGTAAATTTAAATTTTCCGATTTCATCAATAAATACGAAAAGCATAACCCTAATATAACACTTTCTAGCTTAATACAGACAAACAAGAATATTTCTGCAATAATTCATTTGTAAACATCATTATCGAAGGGAAAGTCTTATGCTCCCATGGCCACCATTCGAAATTACAGCATATTCTTTGGTCACTGGTAAGCAGCCAAAAAAATATTCGATTATTTTTACATAAAAGGCCAGAGTTCAAAAACACGCCATTTTATATTGGTACGAATCTATCTAGAGTGCAATGTCCAACAACATACCCTATTTGGAAAGATAAAGAAAAATAAAAAATGCCAACACCAACAATGGGTTTTGCTCTACACGCTCCTATCCAAATCCAATGCGATACCACGACAAAACGTTGACTTCCGCGATCGAAGCGGAGATGGCTTCTTCCCTTACTCTCTCTGCTTATAGTTGATGAGAAAAAAAATGGTTGGGGATTGTTGTAAAGATGGAAGATAAAAAGAAGAAATATTATCTAGTTAAGAAAGGTAGAAAGGCGAAGGAATCAAACCACGTCCCCTTAGGATGGTGTTGGGCGCCTTAATCCCCATGCTAACTAGGCCCCTAATTGAATGGAACAGTGGCAGCGACCAACATGAATAAAGCGGCATTAACTAAAATGTTTTTGTAAAGAAATCGCGAACGTGCTCCAGATACAGAGTAATTGATCCCTTTCAATTCTTCATTCGATACTTAAAGAAAAGAATTTACTATAAAATGAAAAATGTATTGCATGAAATTGAATTTTTATCTATTTGCTTTAAAAATAAAAACGCTTGTATTTTAAGAAAAAAAGTCGTAATTAAAAACTTTTGCTGAATGCAAGTTGGTATGTTGATCCATACAAATTTTCATGCAAAATTGTGGGTCCATGACAAATTTCGATGCAGAATAAGTTGATCCAATATTTCGTAATAACTCTTTTTTACTTTATAATAGCCTGGATTTCTTCGTGGAACAGTCTCGACAATATCAAATTTTTATGTATTGATTTATGTAACTCCAACAGCAGATGTGAACCTATTTTTTTCTTTATTTTGTGAGATATTTGCCAACAATTGCAATGAATTGGATTTACTTCCGTAATGGGGATAAGGTATCCTTATTGCGCATAGATAAATAAATTTTGTGCGGATATTTTACGTCACGTCCAGTTATCTTTTCTATTTTTCGAGATAGTAAACACCAACTCAACCTCTTAATATGGAGGCCCAATAAAAGTTGTACTGCCGATTATTTTGCTAAATTTATGAAAGACCGAGGAAATTTCGACATAGCGTAGCATTCATTAGGTCTTCACCTTTAACCCTAGAATACTATCGTTTTTTTAGCATACGGTGTTATTATGGTGTGTAAAATTTACATTGCAGTAAAAAACGCAGTAATATAAAATGTTTTATAATCATTTATTTATCAAAAAATGAACATTTTTCCAATAATATTTTTATCAAAATTCACGAATAATGTCGAGATTTTCCGCTTAAATTGAATTGACTGTCGTAATTTTGACGAAGCAAAGTATTCTAGGGTTAATATGCCCTTTGATATTAGGTCTTCACCTTTAACATGCCCTTTGATATTTATGATTCTTTATTATATTAACCTGTTCCTAACTATGAAAATTCCAAAAATTACAAAAAGAAATACTTTAAAGCATTCAACACGTGCACCAGCCGATCTGGATTCGTTATTGAATTGAAAATATGACTGAAAAAGCGTAATTATTAACGAGTCTAGATACAAGAGCCCGCGTTTTTGTTAATCTAATAATTATTTTATATTACTTTAAATTTTATTTTTACTTGCTTTTAATTTTATATTGCGGTCTAAGTTTTTGGATATAAAGTTTTGTTAAGCAAAAATTACTTTTGACAACAGATAATCTCTTTGAAAGAATGCGAAAATAAGGAAATATAAAAAAAACCAAATCTTATAGTATCACCTATTTATCGTTACTCAGATTTTTGGGCTATCTAGAGCCGGACGGAACGCAACCATGCACTTATAGGTGCGTTTCATTTTCCTTGCAGTACTTACTCCGAAGTAGTTGGCGCACATCGACGTAATTGCAGCTACCCCGGCCCATATTGTGGTGTAGCAGTAGTTAAACATAAATATCAATGAAGTCGCTTTAAATTTTATTCAAAAAAATAAAAAAAAAACTGTTTAGACAATAAATGGAGCGTTTCATTTTCATTGGAGTATGTACGCCGGCGTAGTTGGGCGCACATCGGAGTAGATGCTGCTACCCCACAGAATGGGCTGGTGTAGCAGTATCTACGCTGATGTGCGCCCAACTACGCCGGCGTAGGTACTCCAAAGAAAATGAAACGCTCCATTTATTGTCTAAACAGTTTTTTTTAAATTTTTTTAATAAAATTTAAAGCGACTTAATTGGTATTTACGTTTAACTACTGCTACACCAAATATGGGCTGGAGTAGCTGCAATTACGCCGATGTGCGCTACTACTCCGGAGTACGTACTCCAAGGAAAATGAAACGCACCTATAAGTGCATGGTTGCGTTCCGTCCGGCTCTAGATAGCCCAAAAATCTGAGTAACGAGTCGCATGTGTTGTGTGTCCTATGTCGAATGCGGCAATGCAGAAAAAGTTGAAAGTAGCAATTGCATGGCATGCGGAACATTCACGGAATATTTCGTCAGGTCGCATTTGAATACACACATTTCTATATTATCTGTCAACGAATGCAACGCATGTACGCTTGGATATGTCACCAGCTTTATTGTGGCACACACGAATTTCGTCGTGACCGACGGCAATCGCTTCGCCGTCGCCCTTAGCATGTTTACAGCATTATGGAGAATCTAACGCCACAACAACAGGTTTTACAGCTCGATATAGACCATCAACATTTTCGACTGCATCGACGATACTCAATTGATACACGAACGACCATTACGCCGTATTTCTTCGAGGATGCTACAGGCAATGCTGTAACTGTTATCGCTGATTCGAAGGCGGTATCAGAATCTAAAAATTAGCAGCGAGCGACAAATTAGGATGTACATGCACCATGCAGGTCTCGTGCTGCTTTGCTTGTCATTTTACCACGCTCAGCCAATAGAAGCCCTTATGATTGCAGTGCAGCATTAGGTTCTGATAACCCTATAGGCTATAGGCTAATTGACAAGCGAAGCAGCACCAGACCAGCATGCTGCATGTTCATCTCATATCCTAATTTGTAACACGCTGCCTATTTTTAGGTTCTGATACGGCCTTATATTCTAATTTGCCAAAACAAAATATGTTCTGCCTCCTCACTTACTAATACCAGAACTCGCTACTGATCTGTGGATATATCACAGAAGAGATGTGGGCTAGAATTGTGAAATGCTAGCTACTTTAGTTCTATCAAAATTGGTTTGTACCTAATCCTGTGTATAGCTGCTATTCTTTCACTAGTACCTGATAATCGATTGGTGACGACGAAGAAATTAAATATCTGTTGCAGATATATGTATGAGGCATGTCTATCTTAATTACTCAATTCAAATATCTTAAGTTCTCGAAGTAAGCACTTTTCAGGATTCTGCAGAAGGTGAATATAAATGGCCTGCGTCCTGTACAAAACCATTTACCTTTGACTAAAAATCAATCTCTTAATATAACCCTAGCATTCTTCTTCAATACCGGTTTAGCCCAAATTATGCATTCGCCTCATCAATCATACTTTTCCATATTTGAAGAATTAGTTCCTAACAATTTAATTTACATCACCATTTGACCAAAACGTGATATCGAATCCATATGTTAACGTAGTCTTTATAGAAAATTTATGTAGTTTTCCAATGAACGGTTGAAGTAGGCACGATTGGCACTGTTAATACGTCCTTAAACTTATTTTTGTGTATTATCCAGAATACTTCAAATGGTTTCTATCTTTGAATTGGTTATTAAAGATGCATATTAAGCTGTCAGATATATGCCTGCGTATAGTGCGTACGGCGGTTCCGTTTCGTCTTTCACGCATAACCAAAAAATCTAAGTGACAAGAGCACGTGTTTATTGTATGTTGGGGCTATGTCCAATGCGGCAATGTGGAAGAAGTTAAAACTAGACCAACGATTGCGTTGTGTGCGTTTCTTTCAAACAACGTTTAAAGATCCGGGTTACTAGAAATTCAGCTGTGGAATCGTTTTGTATTCTTTCTCTGATTTTAGTGTTTTTCTATCATTACGGTTAAAGGGGTTAGATTTTTTTATGTGGGGCTTCCAAGTGTAAGGCTCAAGACGCGACTACTATACTAGAATAACAGCTTTTCTGTCAAATTTTTCTTCTCTGCAGTAACTCCCTACCATTGTCTCAAAATAAAAAAGCGAAGGAGCCAGCCAGATGTTTTGAACTCTAGTCTTTAACCTGAATCAAAATGAGACGTTACGTAAAAAACTGAACGACTCTTACCTCAACTTGCTTATGTAAATTGTGTGGTAGTTTACAGCAAAAGCAAAATAATTGAAAAAAATAACTGAAACGCCGCTAAGGAATGCTTACGTTTTGTGCCCTTCTTACGGCACCAAGAACACGTAACATTGTAGAACTTAAATTCGTTAAATTTACGATTTATTTTGGTTCAGGCTTTTCACATAAAAAAATAACCTAAACAATCAGCCTTTTGTACTACCATTCCAACATGTCGTCCACGTCATGATGCAATGACTTATAGCGGGTTTAGTTCGAATTATAAATAGCGCATGAGATAGGTTACGAAAGGTGTTCTGGTACGTCGATCAGCTTTTATGTTTCCAGATAATGTTACTACGCCTATGATGCTAGATCTAGACCGTATATTGCAACGAAAGGAAGAGTGGTGCAGGTTTTGATAGAGATAAGGCAGTGCTACATTTCTACGTTTGCTTACTGACACGATTCTAGATTGCTTACTGACACGATTATAGATTTGAGGCCTTGGAGATACCGGATAGATGATGTGGAGTTTAGATTAGACGTCCTCTAGTAATACTATGGTGATTGAACGTCTGAATCCAGTTCATTAAAACTAAGTTAAAACCACTAACTTTAGGAGTTTAGCTAACAAAGCTGGGTATGATACTCGGGTCCAGCACCTCTCAATTTCTTTGAGACCCTTGTTCACTACACGAATCTTGAATTAAACCCTGTTCATTGAGATCAATATAGGGTGAAGAAGGACTCGAGACGAATAGATATACTACAGGCTTGCTATTTGTTAAAACCTTCCACTTGAAAATTAAAGTAGGGAAGTAGGAATTACCAAGGAAAAATCTGAAATTTTTTTACATAAACTATATAAACTCACAAAAGCCTTTTGACAGTATACAAAATGTCCTTCTCATTAAAATCAAAGCATTAAGATTCAAATACCAAATTGCTATAAACACAGATTACAGTGCAGAATTTTCTTTGTTACCACCGATTGTACATTACAAGCACATCAATCATCCACAGTAAATTCCTAAAGTCTCCCCATGCGCACCTACATATCCTTGACTTTTAAGTCCCAAGATTACGGATAAACCAATTTAATGCTTGAAAATCCTTAAAAGAAAAATTTCGCGTAAATAATCTAAAAGAGGATTTACTGTTAAAGATTTTTATCAGAATTTCTGTCATTCAATTGGTCTTTGATATCACCGCTTAAATCAAACCGATTTTTATTTTGCGTTCATTATTTAAATTGACATTGGACACTTGTGCCTTCAAGGTTAATAAATCCAATGTAGGCAGTGCAATATGTTTGTAGCTGCACTAAACAAACTTATATGAATCATTTTAATAAAGAAGCTAATAATTTGCTGTGGGGTAAAAGGCATAAAACGTTCTTGTTTGGTTTCCACTTGTACATTTGTTTGACATTATTATCTTTATATAAATTGCTTTTTCCCTAATAGATTGGTAATCTTATCAAGTTAAAATCAGTTTGATATGAAATTTTTCCTATAAAGTTATTTGTAAGCTTATAAAGGCACCGAGGCACGAAAATCGATTTTAAATTTACTAGGTGCGGTTAAGTAATTTCTTTGAACTAGGAGTAATGATCTAAAAATAAGGCAAAAACGTATCAAGAACCGCACCTGCTTATGTTTGTTTTGCTAATGTGGGGGTTTATATAGTTCTTCCTGTATTTAGTAATATCATGACTATGAGTAATTTATAGAATTAATATAGCAGCTGTGCGTCTAGATATTGTAAAGAACGTTTTACACATACAAAGTTGTCTTCTTCTAAAAGGTATATATGTATATGTATGTTTTGTTTTAGAAATGATTCAAATTTGTTTTTGTAGCTTAAAACCTCGGAAGGTCAAATAATCTCCACTACGAAGTGCTTGTTTAATTTTGCTCTTTTCCCATGGCACTAGAGCCTAGTTTAAACCTTATGTTTTATTGTTAACTCACTACCTACTTAAGTAGTTTTGGTCCAAGACAGTTTTCTGTGAGATGACTGCCCCGTATTGTATAGAGTACTTTTTGAGCATACTCTTTCATATAAAAAAATATCGAAATTGACGTATTATGCCAGGTTTCTTATCCAATTACATACGTACATACTGCCATTCTAGAATAAGGGATTATATTTTTATCCTTTCTTTATCTATGAACTGGAGCCTATGAACTCAGTCGACCAATTTGGAACTTTTAAATATTTCTATAACAAAAACATTTGAAAATATTTTGTTTAGAATAGAATAGGCGAGTCCAAAGTAATCTGATATTTAGTGGTCCCGCCCTTTGCAATAAAACCTTAATCCGTAAGACTAGTGCGCTTAGTAAAATCATAAATAGGCTATCAGTTGTGTAAATATTAATTATTATTCGAAAGATTTAAAAGACTGTGGTGCTTACACTACTCCAAACATAACATACGAATATTGTGCCCGACCTACATTCAAAATTAGTGGCAATTAGTGCAACGTTAAGAATATTTTTTATGAATGTTTCTGAGACACAAGTTACAACGCCCATATGAGTTATCTGATACATTCGGAGTCTGTGTCAGTTTTGTTTTCTTTCTGTTATCTTTTACATATATCGCCGTTGAATTGCTTCAATTCTCTGCTGTCTTCGCTGCATAGTTCAGACAAGCTGAAGTGCCTGTAGAATCCTTCTTCGAATAGGTGTTTCACACTTTTCAGTCTTGGCCTTGTGTATAATATAAGCTGATAGATATACAGCATTTATAAAATGAAAGAAATCTACCAAAACCCATTTTCTTGTTCTTCGGCCAAATCTACTAATACTTGGCGGCGCACAATTCCATATTTTCTAAAATTATAAAAAAATTAATTCAGTCTTCCGTTGTCATCACTACGTTCATCTATTGCATTATTATTGCCCATCGTGTTTAAAAGAACAATCGCTTTATTTTTGTTAAGAAGGTATGAACCATATTCGGGACGTTATCCTGGAATGCGATTCGAAAGTCATGAAATTCGCAAATAAGAAAATGGTATCCCCCAATGCTAATTCGAATTAAGGTTGTCCCTCTGTCATCGAATTTCAGTCCGTGAGTAAAGCAATTGGCGGAGGCGTTAAATTTATTTGTTTGTTTTAAAATATTCTTGAAACAATTGTTCGCATCTAAATGTCAAATTAAGTTGGTAAATGAAGTTGGTTGACTGAAAATAATTTCTTTTCGAATATTTATCAGGAAATAATTTCAGTACGTTGCGAGCGCATTCAGCGATACGAAAACTAAATATCATCGCAGCTAGGTTCCGTTTGCTTCTCACTTTCTTATCGCATTCCAGGATAACCCCGCTGTTTTGGTTAAATCCTGAACTGAACTGCGGTCTATCTTTATTAGGCAGAAGCTTTATTTTTATTGATGGTTCCAACTACAGACAATAAGGTTTCATCAAATCCAAAGATTTGCAACTAGAATATCATTTGCCAGTAATAGATAAGCAATGCCGGTTCGGGGCCAAAATCCCATAAGGTTTATAAGGGGGTCTAAATTCACCTTTTCCGCCATCTTGGATTTTCTATGCTGTGCCAATTGGATGGCCATGTACGAGAGAAAGAAAGGGTAAGAGTGTGTGTGTGGAAAGTTCTTCGTCTTTGGGTGGGTGAGGATTGGGTTGAACTTTGCTGTGTGGTGGATGTTGGTGTGGGTGGGCGATCCGGATGCGGCACTAAGAATTAAATTAAGCTCTGTGGGATCTGTAAGCTTTAGCTACGATCTGGACTACAGCCTGATGCTGCTAGATTTCACCGCCATCACCTTTTACAACTTCAGGGGATGCTATGCTGAGCTTTGGTTGAACTTTCGAGGAAATCTTAATCAAAATACTCGCCTCAATATAAGAAAACCACTACGGCAACTTCAAATTACCAAGTTTCCAATCAATTCTTATCGGATAACATCAACAACAACAAAGATTCCCCAATTTCGTCAGACTTATGACGTAATTATTCTTTCTGGAACGTACTGGATAAATCCTAGTTTTATAAACGTTAAAATCGAACCCTTTAAAGATTTATTAGACCCAATGAATGAATTTTAATTGCGGATTACGTTCCTAAAATAAGCAAAGACCGTGCAACCTTCAAGTGGATTCCTTATCTAATATACATTAAACATATGCATGTAGGTGCAAATTCTAGAGTCTTCTATGCCGCGATATTAGGATAAACAAAGGCAAATTTGCTCCATATATTGCAATCGATATGCTGCGAATTTAGTGTGGGTCAGTTTCCTTAAATAAACATAGACAATTTTTAGCAGGTGCAAGTCTGTTGAAACCGTCAAGGCGATTCCTTATCTATTATATTAAAGATATGTGGCTTTATTTCGTCATTTTGTCTTTATTCCGGGTTGAACAAAAGGAAAAAAAATCATAATTTTTCCAAATTCGTTTGCAATGCGCCACCTCTAAATCTTTGCCAATTCGTCTAAAATTTAATATTTCTTAGTTTTTTGGCTATTCTCATATTTCTAGGGCGTGAGACTACATTTATTATGTCCAGGAAAAGTACAATTCTAGCAGATGATCAGAGCTCAGATTCACCAAACTCTAATAATGATGGTTCAATAGCCACGATGATGCTGCAAACGTTTAGACACCAATGCATCCTTGGGAATTTCACTATAACAGCATTAAAGATAGCTCAAGCAGAATATTCTTGGAGATACCCGAATTTAGTCAAATCATAAATAAAAATTCCATATAAACCTAAAATTGCATTTCCGCGAGCAAATTCTTGAATTATACTCCCATGTGGCTACTTTCTACTATGTCCCTCGCAAACATTTTCACTAGTTGCGCAATACCATTTAACTAAGCAAAAATCAGAATAAAGACAAAATTTTCGTGTCTGAGGAAATTATTTTGTGTTTTTTCAAATGTATTAAATTTGTATTTTCATAAAAAAATCTATTTTCACAATAAATTGAATATTTAATCGAATTTACAAAAAAAAATGGAATTGCCGCACGCATGCTTTGTGTAACATTAAATTATTTGTAATTGAATTGTTACGGCGAACTTTGAAATACGGGTATCTGATGACATTCATACCAAGGTTAACGATCAACAAAGTCAGCTGCAAGTATGTGGGTGGATAAGTCGTCAGCTGACGTTATAAGGGTGGTGTGCGCCTCTCAGGCAAGTCAACACTCAGCACCTTTACTACACCAGCTGACGACTTTTCCACCCACACACACGCTGCTGACTGCGTTTATCGTCAATCCTAGTATAAATATTATCATGTACCAAAATTTCAAAGTTCGCCGAATAGTTTAATTTTTCATGTTTTTGGACCGTTGCGATCGATCAGCTGACGCACAATCCACCACCCCTAGACCAGCTGACTATCTTCTACTTTCATTAGCTGTGTTCCAAAATTCGAGCAAAGTGCTCGCAAGCAGTTGGCTTTCTCTCTCTACTCATGCCTTTGTTGAGAAGTAGGAACGAGTAGGCCAACTGCTTGCGAGTACTTTGCTCGAATTTTGGAACACAGCTTCTTCTTATATAAGTTTCAGCTTTCGCCGGATAATTTTTTTTTTCTCAATTCTTTTTACATGTTTTCAACCCTTTCACCCCCACACCCACCCCCATTACTCAACCAGCTGACGGTCCATTCATTGTTCACTTATCTGAACAATCAATTTCACACATTGCCAAAGTTCGCCGGATAGTCAGCACTTTTGTACGCGGGCTCCCGGACCGCATGAAAACAAACGAAGCGCTTGAAGAAATGTCTGAATATGAATATAGCTGCCCCCATAAAATCGGGCAGATTACGTACGAAGATTCGAAGGACCAACAGGAAAAATAAGGGTAGGCTAGAAGTTCTACGAAAACTAAGAAGATTAATAATAAATTCCTGTCCATGGCGATTTAGTTGGATACAAGTTCACAATCATAAAGACAAGAAATCAAGAAATGGCATGTGCTTGTCTTACATTATCGAAATGATAAGAGTAACACTGATTATGGTGATAAGCTTAGCTATGGACTGCGGAAACTGAGGGTTCAATTTTAAAGATAATAATAGGACGTGTGTGTTGAAGATTCCTCTCCATCCGGTAATATTTTAATTTCCAGAAGCGCATGTTTGGGCTTAGATGATGGATAGATACCAGCACGTCGCCTTAGAACTTTTTATATAAAGCGGTATCTTACCCATTAGTAGGGGAGCTGGCACTTGAAAAAATCGTGTCGTCCCAACCTTCTGCCGTTTGGTATATAAGCTTTTGAAGTAATTTTAAGCATTTTTTATAATATGACATTTTTGCGGGAAGTGGACCCATTTCGAGTTAGGGGTTTTGGGGGGTAAAAAGGGGGTTAAAATTGAAAAAAATTTCTGCCGCTGCGTATGTAGGTTCTACTAGAGCTAAATAACCGTTAGATACTAGTGGCAGACATTTTTGACCATTTGGACCCTCCCCAAGCCACCCCTAGCTGAAGTTGCCATTTTTCTCCCCACACCCTAGCAAATAGTCAAAAATTTCTGCCACTAGTTTTTTTTCAATTTGAACCCCCTTTTTACCCCCCAAAACCCCTAACTCGAAATGGGTCCACTTCCCGCAAAAATGTCATATTATAAAAAATGCTTAAAATTACTTCAAAAGCTTATATACCAAACGGCAGAAGGTTGGGACGACTCGATTTTTTCAAGTGCCAGCTCCCCTACTACATGGTTTTGTAGAGAATAGTAATTGTTATTGGATAGTAATTGAAAAGGTTACTGTTTTTGTTGAAAGGATAATCTGTTTTGAGTATATTTTGAAACCATCCTATTCTGAAGAATTTTAATAAGGAAAAAAAGTTACGCCAAACACCGCGTTCGCCACTGGGGCTTATTATACCTTTGACAACCTCTATATCTTAAATTTGCTGACCAGACCCCTGACAAAGCTCATCTTGCTCAAAGGCTCATGCCTTTCACAAGTAGTCTAAGATACGTAGAAGAACGACTTTTACCGATCGAGTAACCGAATAAATTTTTTTTCTATGATAAAAAATATGCTAACAAAAGTAACCGTGATGGGTTGCCTAACGAAATATGTTCAAGGCTATATTTAATAGGGGTTTTTCGCCATTTTCCGCCTTTTTCTCTATTTTGAGGGAAAACTATGCATTTTGGTAAAAATTTCAAAAGAGCAAAGTTGTAGAGCACAAAATTTCCTACAAATTTTGTCTCAGGTTTTTCGAATTCCGCATAATTTCGCCGCTAGCGACTGTTTTGCGCCTTTTTTATATTTTGGGCTAAAATTATGCATTTGTATGAAAAATTAAATGAGATCAAAGTAGTAGTTGCAGTTTTTCAACGGCTTTTCTTTGGACGCTTTGATTTATCAACAGAATCTGAAAAAAGGGGCAAAACGGCCGCTAACGGCGAAAGTATGCGGAATTCGAAAAAACTGTGAGGACAATATTTGTAGAAAATTTTATGCTCTACAACTTTGCTCTTTTGACATTTTTACCAAAATGCATAGTTTCTCCACAAAATCGAGAAAAAGGCGGAAAATGGCGAAAAAACCCCTATTAAATATTGTATAGCCTTGAACATATTTCGTTAGGCAACCCATCACCGTTACTTTTGTTAGCATATTTTTTATCATAGAAAAAAATTTCATTCGGTTACTCGATCGGTGAAGGTCGTTTTTCTACGGATCCTGTACTAAAGGGCTTTGCGGATCCGTACCGAGTCTTCAACATCTTCGATGCTTGGGCAAAAGAGCCTCATCTGTTTGAGGTGATCGGCGGTATTGGTAAGTTATTCATCTCCCCTATCTGTTATTCAAGTCCCCTTGAACTGAAAAGAAGGAATTATCAGTATACTGAAATCCCTAAACTTTAATACAGGCTACAACTTATACACATCTCTTTTTTGACATCAGCACGGTGTACTCTTTATATGTAATAGAAGTTATCTAAAAAAATACATAAGTGAGGTTTTAATTTTAGAAATAAATTTTACCATATTTGAGATAATTAATTGTTTTTTTTTTAATTTTTTTATTTACAGACAGAACAGATTCGTAGAGCAAATCGCTTATTTGCGTCAGACAGTTTATTCCTACGACAATATTTATTAATTCCTGTTGATAAAGCATCACCTTATTATCCTAAAGATGATCGACCTCAATCATTACCGCCTCGTGCATTTTCAACCGCTGGATTACCAGATGAACAGTCACCGCATAGAAATAGTAGCAGTAAATCAATGGACTCGGTAGCAATGAGCCCGGATGAAGAAAATAAGAAGTGCTTAAATGAATTTTTAGGGAAAATTGATTCAACTATAGCCGAATCTAAAAAATACGTTGCTAAATCACAAAATAATAGTAACGAGTACGTATCTATTTATTTTAATTTGAATAATTTATTATAAATTGGTTTTATTATAGCTTAATAACAAGTCAAAGTGATGATGATTTATTTACCACCGGTGATTTAAATAATACGAGACGACTTAATTCCTCAAGTACATCACATCATACTAGGCATAGCTCATCAGGTAGTACAACAGATACAGCCCAATTATTAAATATGACGCATGGTAAGAGAGTGCAGAGCTCCTTACAGCGTCTAGAGAAGCAACAGGATGAATTTTTTGAATTGTAGCATAAGGCAAATACAACGGTGCAAAAATTTCATTATCATTTTTACTGTGTAAATATAGCCGGAATACGTAGAAGGCTTAGAAGACTAGTAGGAGATATTGGAAAACGTGATCATGTCCCAAGGGCACAATTCTAATGATACCTAAAGAGAAACGAAACTTAAACTGATAAATAAATAATATATATATATATATATATATATGAATAACAAAAAAAACACTAATAATTAGGAGTAAAACAAAACATTGTTATTATCTCATTTTGTTACATGCACATAAGTTTATTGTTAATATTCTTTTGTTTGTTTTTTTTCCACAATTCAATTTAGAACAAATAAGAAAACCGGAAAATGAAAATGTTTTCTTTAATGAAAATATTTTATAATATTAATAATAATAATTATGTATAAATTTACTAAAATATTTCTATTGCCACATAAGAGAAACATTTTGTAAAAAAAAAATATTCAATTTCTCATATATATATGTCATATACGAGTACCTTTGATCTCTAACCAAATTGAACTTTTTACATTAAATTCCTTTTTATATTTGATTTTCCCTTAAAATGCATTCATTGGCTTTCTCTTTCATTGCACATATCATAATTGAATTCATAGCTATATGAATATAACTAGGGTCAAGAAGTAAATATATATATGAAGAAAAATTTTTGTAATGTGAATTTATGTATAAAAACATAAAAACAATGGAATTATCATAATTGTATAGAATTTAATTTTGGTTTGATCTTCCAACACACAAAAAAAGATAAAAAAAAGTATTTTCCACCGAATACGAGAAAAATGTCTTCAATTTTTTATTTGGTTTCCTTAAATGTTGTTAATAATTGTGAAACTTCTATGGATTTGTTAAATATTTGTAAGAGAGGCTGTAACATGAATTGTGGATCGAATAATGTCTCAAAAGATAGCCTTTTGTATTATACAAAATATTTAAAGAAAGCATATAAATTATATAAAGAATCAAAAATGAAAAAGGGAAAATATTCTAAATTATTCCTTCCATTTAAAAAAAATGCACTTTAAATTTCGTAGCTTTTTGGAATTATTTTATTTGACGTTTTCATAAAATATTTAATTTTTTTTCTTAATCTAAGTTATATTGGTTATTTTGAATAAATTTTGATTTTATTTAAAAAAAAGCGAATTGTTTTTCTCATTGATTATTTCTGATTTTTTTATTCGTTGAATCATACATATCAACTAATTTCTGTCATGCTGCTTGATTCTGTTTAATGTTACGTTATAATTTTTTTCATCAGCAGGTCACTCCGTAGTAACCTCTCTAGCTGTGCCAGCATAAGCATTACCTTTCAAAAAATGTTCTAGTAAAGAATTACACGTTGTGATGCAAATGAATCAGTGTATTCTGGTACAGAAACATTCTCGCTACAAACCAACGTCGTTATCTTCAAGTGTTTGATTAGGAATAATTTTTTTGTATCCGCATATTTTATTAACAATCATACAGTAATAATAGCAACATAGTGAATCGTACACAAGCGTTGTACATGGCAGAATATCAATAAGTGATAATTATACAATATCACGTGATTTGTTGATTCAAGAATTATTTATTATAGCCGCAATTGTTTTATATCTGCAA
This sequence comes from Thereva nobilitata, assembly GCA_963855945.1. Classification (NCBI taxonomy): domain Eukaryota; kingdom Metazoa; phylum Arthropoda; class Insecta; order Diptera; family Therevidae; genus Thereva; species Thereva nobilitata. Next base: position 51,952,233 of record OY979695.1, read on the forward strand.
GGCTAGTTAAAGATTATGGCTGGTTCGTTGTCTCTTGCTCGATCAAAGTTTACAAATCTTTATACAATTGAAATTGAAACGAGTAGTGATATTTAATTAGATGTAATCTTACCATGTTTACTCTGCTTAATCAATTTAGTTTAGCAGTAGTTGCAGCAATATAAGTTGGGGGTGTCATAGTATGGCATATATTCGTTTTTGGTAATGTCTTTATTTTTTTCATTATTCCACATACACAAACACACATACAAAACTGATTATATTTTCATAAATTTATTGGATTTTTTTTAAAAAAAATAGTGAGCCGAAAAATTTCGAGTTTAGTAGTATTTTCAATAAATAATTTTGGCTGGGACTAATTCAACAAAAGAAATGGTTCCGTGGAAGAAATGTTTGCCCAATTACGAATTTATAAGCTAGAATAAAGGTTTGTGTCCATTTGGATTGGATTGGAAGTATCCATCGCCGTGCTATATATTTTTTTTAAATTTAATATGTTTGGGTAGTACATATGGGTGGTTATTCTCGTTGGCGAGTGACGTGACCACGAGGGATGCGGTGGAATGAAAATGTCGATAGCTACAAACGTATCGAGTGAAATATCACTTCACACACCACCTTGCGACAATTAGAATACGACGTTTGTAAATCTAGTCTCCAGGAGTCTCTTAGATTGACAATGAGAATAAGAATTTAAGCCCGAAGTGTCATCCGTCACGTCACTCGACAACGAGAACAAGGCTGATGATTTCTTCTTTAGCGGCGGGATCCGGCACTGTCCTTTCGAAACTCTTCCTTCCACCGGTACCGATTCTAAGCCTAAGGTCTCAGCGTTCTGGTCTCCGCCATCTTTCCAGCGGAGGCTGGGTCTACCCCGCTGTCGCATCCCATGGATCTTACCCAAACAAACTTTCCGAGTTGGTTCCTCTTCGCTCATTCGAAGCTAAATGTCCTGCCCACCAGAACGCACCGAGTTATATATTCCAAACGACATCTGTGTCGTGATAACGTTCGTAGTCTCCGGAATCTTCTTCACATTCTCCGAAAGACTGTCCTGACTGCTATTTGCTAAGCACCCATGTCTGGGATGCATATGTGAATACCGGTAAGAACATCATCTTATGTAGTAGAAGTTTGAACGTTATAGTTAGATATGGGGCCTTATCATGGTTGGCGAGTCGAAAAAATGACAGCGGGTTTCGTCGTTGTCATTTTTCGTATCATAGTTGGCGAATGCTGCGACATGACAGTTGTCGACAACACCTTATCATGGTTGGTTGTCGCTTGAAAATGCTTCAACATTTCTTAAAATTAAAAATATTTAAAATTATTCAATCTATTTAAAAATTATTTATATATATAAATATACAAAAAATATATATATATAAAAAAACACCTTTTCCCAGACTGCATTTTTGTCACGTACCAAAAACCAAGCGCCTGAAATAGTCACTTGACAGTCGTGAAAAACGCAACTTTGTCTCTTAAAACGCCAACTGTGATACGCCTGAATGCGTTTTTCCCGACAAATGTCAGTTTCTTCGAGAACTATGATTCCGTTTTACAGTCGCCGCGCCATTTCTCACTTCAAGCGCCAACCATGATTCCATGATGTGAATGAATTAGACGCCTTCGTTACTCCCCCCCCCCCCCTTTTCAAACGAGGTGGTCTAATTCATTTTTGGTAGTCTTCTTCGTACTTAGAAGCCCAGAAAACGTAGGAATACACACCCTACTCGACTTTGTATGAGAATTGACATTTCAACTCCCAGAAGGTGGTGTACGGGTGTGGTTACGAGGAAATGGCTGGTTAAATTTTTTTTACGGTGATATTCGGTTTAAGCGACCCCAAGAACGTGGGGGGCGGGGGTAGGGGGATGTACCCTCTGGGTCTTGACATTTTTTTTTGTGTGCCTGTGATGTACGAGTGTATATAGGAATCGAACTGGATAATCGAAATGATCAAAATTTCAAACAAAATGCTGATCTTTTCAGGCAACTTATTAAGAGAAGGTTTGCAGGTTTACTCGTATTTTTGTAGATTTTCCAGTCACTTAATGCCAGTTAGTTTCATTTTATGCTGTACAGGGTGTATACACTACGTTTACAAAACAGCCGGCTGTTGATTGGTTTTGGTTAGACAAAAAATCTTATGGGTGTGGGGAAATCGTAAACCGTTAAGAGGGCGTTTTGAAGTTTTTTTTAGAGTTTTCCATATCAGCCTGTATTTTTGTAGCCCTATGACCTATTTTCATGAGTAAAGTGGCAGTACACCAGAGTTATGAGTCGTCAAAGTCATAATTTTGGGTTTTTTTTAACGAAAATTTCGACTTCAACTACCTTTTTCTCCAAAAAATACGTAGTTATTTATTTATATTTTTTATCCAAAATTGGAAAGCTTGGAATATTTCCTATGGCTATGAATAATGTCCGGACAGTTTTTATGTTACGTCCTTTACTTGTGAAGAATGTTGCTTTTGCAAAAATGTACAAAAGTACCAAAAATGTACCAAATAAAGCCAATTTTAACATCAAAATTTGCTAATATCTTCAAAAGTAAGGGTCGTGACGACTCATAACTCTAGATGTTGGTAAGGTGAACCCGTCACTTTTACAATTTTAGATAGGTGGGAATAATTTTATAGGTGCACAGTGGGGCCAAATCGAAAAAAATGGACAAAATTCCAAAAAGGTAAATAATCGTCTTCCATCGTCTTCAAATTGATGACTCGGGGGTTTACGGGGTCTCTGATTACGAATCTGAACTCAGAATTGAAAATTCAAGATGGCGGATCCAATATGGCGAGTAAGGTTTTTAAAATGTATGTAGATTTTGTCCAAGATTGGTATATTTGGATTTTTGGGGTCGTTGATTACGAATCTGAACTCAGAATCTCAAGAACTCTTGTTCTTGGTTTATTTCTTTCCGACATGTTACTGAATGCAGAACGTGGCCGGCCGAGTGCAGCAGACTTTTCTGTTGCAGTAGGATTTGCTTGATTTAGACTTTTTCCTTTTTGTCCTATAGTGGAACAAAAACCTATAAAATTGTTACATTTATGATTCTAAATTTATAAACTTTCTGCGATTATGAAAATTATTGCATTGATGTTTGCATTTAAAGGTCTTTTGTGCAGTCTAGTCTACCACAGCGACGCATATATTTCCACGAAAAGGTCGATTAAAACTAGGCGGGCAAATATGGGCAGCTGAATTTTGGATATTTCATTTGTAATACTTTAATCTACAACCTGTAATAGGTTTGAAGGCGGAACAATGTGGAACATCTTACTTTTTTACTTCTAAAGCCCTTTTTTTTTATTTTTTAGTATGAGTATATGAAGTTGAGAAACTCCTGCAATTCCATCATCAAGAAAGTCAAATCAACATTTGACGACAAGTTGAGAAGTAAGATCCTCAACACACGCGTAGGCAGCAAAAACTTCTGGTCATTGGTAACTTCCATCAAGAAGAATTTTACCTCTTCCTCAACCTCTTCATTCATTAATGGGAGGAAGGTGATAACAGAAAGCAAATCCAAGACCGATTTATTAGCATCTCTGTTCGCCTCAAATTCTTCTTTGCCTAAAACTGATACGTCACCCCCGATTCTCGAGCGCAACGCTGATTCAATGGATGGAATTTTCTTCAGAACTCGCGAGGTGTACAAAGAGCTTGACGTCAATAAATCTACTGGCCCTGACAATATTCCCCCTATGGTACTCAAGAAATGTGCCTCACCTTTGGCTAAACCTCTGCGCAAACTTTTTGCCCTGTCTTACTTCTGCGGAGTGTATCCTGACTCTTGGAAACTAGCTCATGTTCAGCCCATTTCGAAAAAAGGTGAAGCCAGCGACCCTTTAAACTACCGCCCAATAGCAATTACTTCTGTTCTCTCCAAAATCATGGAGACAATAATCAATAGAAGGCTGAGGAAATATCTAGAATCTAACCAAATTATACACGGCAGGCAGGGCAGTACGGCTTTAGACTGAAAAGGTCTACTGGCGACCTTCTTGTGTGTCTGACCGAGCATCTCAACCAAGGCATCCATCGCTTCGGTGAGTCTGGTCTGGTTACTCTGGATATTTCCAAGGCTTTTGACCGAGTATGGCATCCCAGTCTGCTCTCTAAACTCCATGTCCAACTCTCTCAACGGCGACATTAAACTCATTCTTGATTGGGGCCGCAAGAATCGTGTCGAATTCAACGCTACTAAAACAAAATACTGTCTTATCTCCACTAAAAACTGCACTGTCCTTCCCTCTATTTCAGTGGGTACAGGTAACCTAATGGCTGACTGATCTCTTAACATCCCAGGGGTGACTTTAGCTGCAGATCTGCGATGGAATAATCACTTATCCCAAATCGCCTAGCAAGCATACCAATGCCTGGGATTCCTGAAGAGATGCAAATTCCTCCTCCAACCGGCTGTCCTGGCTTCAATATACAAGTCCTTCATTCGGCCCCGCCTTGAATACAATTCTTATATCTGGGCTGGCGCTCCAAAAACCACAATGGCTTGGCTGGACAAGGTACAAAACCGCGCCATCAAACTCATTGGCGAGAGCACCCTACACTGATAAAAAAATTATCTTGATTCCAGCAATCCGATAGTCTTCGTTTCGTTGCTTGAGTAGAAAATTTTTTCAGTCTTAACATGAGAATGCTGTCTTAGAGTAAGTCACTGAAAACTCTTGAGCCAAGCAAAAGTATTTCTTCGCTCAATGTCAATACTTATATTTTTTGACCAAGATATTTCTTTCTCGAACTAAGATTGTTTAATTTTTTACTCAAGAAACTAAATTTTTAATTCATCGGACTTTTTTCGTTTACCGGACTTTCAAGCTCTAAAAATGTATCATAACTATTAAGACCGATTTTAGAACTTGAATTTTTTTCAATTATAATATCATCGGTTTCGTAATTTTTTTTTAACTTCAAGTCAACTTTTGTCTTCATCCAAGACAATAAAACCAAGACTATGAGTATTGCTTATCCCGAGACAATTTTGTTTTCGTTTTATCCAAAACATGAGTTGCTTGGTTCAAGAAAAAGTGCTTTAAGCCAAGAAATTTTTTTATCAGTGTATGCTCCTCCTTAGAGTCATTAAGCCACCGTAGGAATGTAGCAGCCCTTTCTAAATTCTACCGCTATTACCATAGCGACTGCTCCACTGAAATTAGAAACCTCCTGCCTACACGGCAACTTTTTTCCCGCAACACAAGACTAGCCAACTCGGCTCACCCCACACTATATAGCCCTCCTCTTCGCGCACATTACGGTTTGGAAGTTCGTTTATAAATAGAAAAACTCGATTGTGGAACTGTCTTCCGCAGTCGGTGTTTCCGAACTCATATAACATCACAGAGTTCAAACGCAAGGTTCATCGACATTTACTCACGCACCTTCCAGACCCCTAACTTATCCCTTTTCCTCCATCCTTCAAATCAAGCATACTACTAGATATTGCACCATGACTTGAACGACATGACCGACTAGTGGTACAAAGGGTGATTCCTAAGTTTGATTTTACCACATAAAAAAAATGAAAATCACATGAACTACTTTCCTTCACCAAGTTTTTTGCTTAAGACAATATAATTCAATAAATGGTTATAATATTTTACTTATTTGTAGCAGTTGATTCCATTTTATTTCAGTGGGATTGATGGTATTCTCAAAGATTCTCGTGTACTCAATCACGCGTCTGCTTATCTCTGTTTTAAACGTACAACTGACTGTTCTCACGAACGCTATGTTTCAACTGACATCTACGCGGCTGTAGTAGAGTTGCGGTCCTATTATGAGTGAATTTGAATTCACTAAGGACTGCTTTAGTCAATTCTAAGTACAAAAGTCCCCATTAGACACTTTAATTTTTTGGACTTTTGTCCGGGTTTTTTCTATTTGGCTCAACTGTGAGGTGGGAGTAAACTTCAAAACGCCCTAGATGGTAACTCTGAATACGCTATGGTAATAAGAGAAACAGGTTTATTTTCACTCCTACGAGCTAGATGGTGTGCCGAGTTTGATTCTTTTCGCGATATTTGCTTATGTCGTATGTAAAGGGGAAAGAGAACAAATAATATCTAGGTGGGAGAAGTGGAAATACGACGGACCATGGCGCTGCATGGAATAAAACCACGGCCCTCTTGGGTGGCAGTCAGGCTTATTAACTCCTAAGCTAACGAGGCTCATAATTGGATTAAAAGCACGAATAGAAGAATGCCAAAACATTTAAGTAAGTGGAAGCGTAGAGATCGTAAGTCTATTTTCCTTCAAAACCGAACTGGAAGAATGGAAAGGAATCCTCCATATTTAATAAGCGTGAGGAGTGTACATTAAAAAATCATTTAAGGGGACTTTTCGTTTCAAAAAGTTCAAAATATTCGATTTTTTTTACATAAAAGTGTTCCTTAACATCACAGAAATACTGTCCTAAATCCGTTATAAGAAATTCGTATAGGAAAAAAAGTAAAGTTATAGGTAAAAAATTAGTTATGAGCGTTTTATATGCAAAAATTATGTTACAAAAACTTAAAACGCATTTTTCTCAAAACTACGTTTTTTGAATTTGCTCCACAATTTTCTCGAAAACTACTCAACGGATTTCAATAATCCAAAAACCATTCGATTCGTTATAAAAAATACTAGTAACTAAACCTTTAAAAATATTATGTTACCACCCCTATTTTTTATACAGGGGTAGTTTGCCCTCAAAAATATGGATTTTTCAGAAAAATGTTTATAAAATGATAAAAATATTAAAAATTAATTTTTTTTAGGTTTAGTTACTAGTATTTAGTCTTATGAATAAAATCCCGTTGGAATTTTTACTCTATCTGTTACAGGAAGCCCAAAAACTGTGGAGCAGTTTAAAAAGTATCTTTTGGAAGATGCTCTCTGCGGTGGTCAAGATGTACTAAAAAAGCAAAAAAAAAAATTTATTTTTATATTCTTAATATGTTTTATAAAAATGCCCAAAAGGAATCAAGTCGATAAATATAATAGTCTTTTCATAAAAAAAAATTAAAAAGTGTATTTTATGTCAATTATGAAACGAAAAGTCCCCTTAAACCTGTGAAAATGAAACGGAGCCGACAAACTGCACATCAGATGGGGGCCGAGCTAAAATTTATGCAAGATTCAACCTATAGTAGCGAAAAGCTGCTGATAAATTATTATCAGCAAAGTCATCAAATTTAAAGAAAATTTTCCAGAAGCAATACATTCTTCCTTCGAGGAAATAGTCCATGTATGGGATATAGTTAAAATATTGGCAGAAGGCCAATTGCACTGTAATGATTTCGTTCGGATACCATTAACAACACAAAAACCCCTTGACGTTTTGTGAGATCAAAACCAGCAAATATATAATCGATATTGCCGCCACAAATCCTAAAACGAGTCCCGAACATGCCTTTTTAGATTGCCAACAAATTCAAAGCCACATCACGTAAATGGACATATTGAGGTGCAACCAAATCATACCAAACTACATAAAAGTGACCATGAAAAGGATAAACGAATGGTACCAACAAGTGAGGACATGCAATAGATGCTGGATAAACTGAGGAGCATCTGTTCAAAAGGTCTTATTCCCATCATAAACAAACTTTACACTCGAAAAAAAACTTCCTATAAATAAAATATATTTAAGTGCACATTCATGTGAAGGTTAAGACTACAATATGATATTGGTTTTTTATTTAAAAAAACACATTAAAACTATATTTTTTTTAATTATTTGTTTAGAAATAGGGCTCCTTGATCGGAATTGTGAGAAATACGACCGTTTGATTAGTCGCTTCAAGAAATAAGCCGTTAGGGCTCTAATACCAAAGTACCAAACCCAGTAGAAAAAAGAAGAGGTAAGAAGAAGTGATATAACTACTTCTCAAGGAAGTACAAGGCCTTCCTTACTCGATTCTTTTTCTTCTTCTTTTTTACTCACGATGAGACAAGATGGAATCGCTGTGTCTTCCCCTTCCTCAGAAATGGTGATATAATTAGTTATTAGAAAAGAAAAAAAGAAAATAATCAACTCCTTACGCACTCAATTCTCAGGAAGCAGGGTTAGAACTAGTGCACACAGAAGTGATTCGAGAGTGGATATTGAAAATCTAAAGAAGTAGTTATATCAGCCCTTCTTAAGGCAAGCACTTGCCATATTTATTTTCTACTGGGAAATAAAGCCAACTTTAACATCAAAATTTACTAATATCTTTAAAAATAAAGGCCGTAACACAAAAATTGTTGTACATTATTTATAGGAAATTGTCCATGCTTTCCAATTTTGGAAAAAAAAATATTGACTAACTACGTATTTTTGGGGAAAGGTAGTTGAAGTTGATAGTTTTGTTAAAAAAAACAAAATTTTGACCTTGATGACTCATTACCCTGGAAGGTGGTAGAGTAGAACCTTCACTTTTGCAGTTTTAGATAGGTGGGAGTATTCTGCGTGCAGTGCAGTTTGTAGTTTTTTTAAATAAAATATTTTAGTACGGTGAGAGTATTTTTTCTAAAAAACACACTCTTCCTTACAATTCATTAACTAAAGCTGATATAAAAAAAATGATAATATATTTGAAATCAGCGTTAAAAATTAACTTAGAATGATGTAAAATATTCCAAGCAACAGTCATGCTGTTGAGCAATGTTATAATTGGGCCTTCCTTTCGCTTACAGTCACAATTATAGGAAACGAAAATTCAGATCGTATTTTGAAGTAAACCTTCTTTTGCTGAGAGGGTTGCGGCTATCCGATCATGCTGAAATTTTGCACACAGCTTCAGTTTCAATGACAAAATAATATAGTATATTCAATAGATCCAATATGGTCACCAAAAAAATGACGGATTACCGTTTCCTTCACAAGATGCAGAAATACGCCTTTCTGATTGGAATCCTAATTTTTGGAATTTTTGTATATGGAAAGTACGCTCTATTTAAAGAAGTTTTTAGGCTCATTCGATGGCCTTTTATGCCATATTTTTAAAATAATTTTAAAATAAAAAAAAAGTTGAAAACGGAAATACGACCTTTTGAACAGATCTGCCGTGCAAGGCAAAAGACCTATCTGCAAAAAGCTCGTTTCGAGAAAAACGCGATCAAAGTTTTCAAAATACATGAAACCGAAGCAAATAAAGTAACTGTTCAAAGTGATAACTTTTAATTAAAAAGTACAATCAGTCTGAAAATTTTTTTAAGGATAAATATGAATATTTTAAATAAAAAAATGTATACAAAGCCATTTTGACCTATAATGCATATAGGTCATTTGTGCTTTGCACGGCAGAGATGCTCCTCAGTTTATTATCTTATACAAGCGAGGTTTATATTTTTAAGATGTAGTTTCTGTGTGTGAAGCTGGTGACATATACAAGCGTACATGCATTGCATTCAGCGGCTCCCTGATATGCGGAGTTTTTCCACTGACACATAATGCGCCTATTGGGCCTATTCACACAGTGCACATTCATGGCGCCTAAAACCGGTTTTATAGATGAGAGAGGGAAGGGAGCGGAAGAACTTAACGAAACATTTTTCACGCAAAAGCAAACGCGTGAAAACTAGCACACATATAAAAAGTTACTTTTATCTCTTGCATTCTTTAGCTCTGTTTTTCTCTAACAAGTAAATTTCATCTGCAATACATTTAAAGGTTCCTGTATAGCATTCAAATTTACTACACTCATTTACGCTCCGTCTGAGTTGCTAGGAGTTGAATAAAACCGGTTTTACTCACCACAATTATGGCAGCGTGTGAATATGCCCATTGGGCCTATTCACACAGTGCATATTTATGGCGCCTAAAACCGGTGTTATAGATGAGCGAGGGAAGGGAGCGGAAGAACTTAACGAAACATTTTTCACGCAAAACCAAACTCGTGAAAGCTAGCACACATATAAAAGTTACTTCTATCTCTTGCATTCTTTAGCTCTGTTTTTCTCTAACAAGTAAATTTCATCTGCAATACATTTAAACGTTCGTGTATAGCATTCAAATTTACTATCCATAATTTACGCCCCGTGTTAGTTGCTAGGAGTTGAATAAAACCTTTACTCACCACACTTATGGCAATGTGTGAATATGCCCAATTGCATGGTTACGTTCCGTCCCGGCTCTCACAGATAGCACAAAAATTTGAGTAACGAGTCGCATGTGTTTGTTGTGTATGCTTGTGTATCGTCGAATGCGGCAATGCAGAAAAAGCTGAAAGTAGCCCGACATTTGCGTGGCATGCGGAACATTCACGGAATATTTCGTCAGGTCGCATTTGAATACACACACTTCTATATTATCTGTCAACGAATGCAACGCATGTACGCTTGGATATGTCACCAGCTTGAAGATGACCAAACTTTTGTTACAGCTATATTTCACGTTAATCATCATCTTTTAACAGCTTCGTAATTGAATATTTTCGTTTATCGGTGTGATTAAAGTAGTTTAACATTTACATAAAATCTCCGAAATCATTAAGTTCTACAGTTTCAGTGCCTCTTCTAAATCTTTTAATTCATTTATTAAGAAATAGTATTTCAGTCATAGGGCGCTTGAGCAATCTTCGTTATCCATAAGATTACTATAAAAAATAACTGTAACAATAAATATAAAAAATAAAATATCGCAATACTTAATTAATTCATTATATTCAAAATATCTATTAATCACAGAAAAAGTAGGAGCTAAATGCAAATGAGTGAAATACAGAAATTTTTTTAAATAAAATTATTCTGCCTATATTATAAAGGAATTGGTAAATCCTTATAAAATATATTAGTCCAGGAGACATAGCGGAAAAGTATTCAAAAGTTGAAATAAATTTACCTTGTGATTTTTCGACGCTATAATTAAGAGAAAAATCGTAGGAATTCAATGAATGTGTTTTGGAAAAAATCGGCCCAGGAGAGCAGGTGAAAAAAAGCTAATAATGGTAGCGAAAACACAACGTTTTAGGTGCGAAAAAATTGTGTTTTTGGAAAACAAAAAATAGTACCTAATAGCACCTAAAAACGAAAATTATGAGTTTTGGACAATTGAAATCGGTCAACAGGTTTTTGCAAAAAAAAAAATAAAAACCGCGAAATAAGGCCATTTTTTGACATTTAATTACAGGGACTGTAATTATCGTAGAACCTTGTTTCAGGGCTGAAATTGTGGCTTCTGTTAGTGCCTACCTACAATAAAAATTTCATGCAAAAATAATCGTAACTTTTCGCGTAAATCTCAAAAATGTAAAAACAGCCGTTTCAGGAAAAAAGTTTGAACAAGGCCCACGGCGGTGGTGCTAGATTTATTTTGAAAAGCCTTATTTATTCTCGAAGAATTGCTCTACCAACCCATTTTCATGATAAGTTGGTGAGGTTCGCTTTAATACCTCATAAACGCGTTTGAAAACAGGCACTTTTCTTGATTTTCAGAAAAAACACCTTTAGGCAAAGGGGAAGTGGAATATGGTGTGGATTTCTATTCAGTAGATTTCGAGAAATCAAAATTTTTCCTGTCAGGCATATATGAAAACCCTCGAAAATTTCCATCGCAGGAAGCTCGGCCGGCAGAAAGCTTGCCCACACCATATTTCACTTCCCCTTCGCCTAAAGGTGTTTTTTTCTGAAAATCAAGAAAAGTGCCTCGAAAATAATTGGTTCTACATAAATTTTGTATAGGACATTTTTATGCAGATTTATCTCACGAACAAAGTTTACCTAGCCAAAATTTACGTAAAACCGATAATTTACGAGCTATTTGATAAAAACTCATTTTCGTGACATTTTTATTATTATTATTAAGGAATGAGGGGGCAACCCATATGGTGAACACTGCGGCCAAGTTAGGCCTATTGTGTACGTACCCCACTAACGGAACAGACTATCAGCCTTCCGGACGAAGGCAAGAAGGTCTTTAATTGAAGAAGAGCGGACTTGAGCGGGGCTCATAAACTCTCTGATAAACGTTCTTCTTCTAAGCCAGATCAGAGCAGGACATTCGCAAAGAATATGTGTGGAAGTCTCGTCGCCTTCCAGGCAGAGTCGGCATTCTGTCTCTTGAGACAGTCCTAGGTTGTGGAGGTGGTACCGCAGTCCTACATGGCCAGTCAGATAACCCACCAACAGCCTTAGGTCCGCTCTGTTTAAAGTGATAGTGCCCCTAAAGGCAAAGGGTCTTATAAGATCTTTAGCCTGTCTAAGACCTGTCAAGCGAGACGTTATTTCTTCTGGTCAGGCTCTGGAGTAAGTCAAAACACTCTGCAACTGTTTTGGAAGAAAACTTCCACGTTGAGAGTGCCTTGATGGCAGCTTGGCTGTCAGAGAAGATTTTAATGTTGGCGCCTCTCAAACCTTTCTCAAGGTTGAGCCTAGCGCAGGTCACAATGGCATGTATTTCAGTCTGGAATACAGAGGGCCACTTACCCATTGCAATCGAGACCTTGGAATTGGGTCCTGCGACACCAGCCCCTGTACCATGTTCCATCTTTGACCCGTCGGTGAACCAGTGGAGATGTTTTGGATCCCCAGGAAGAATAAGTTCTTCCCACTCAGAACGATCCGGTATAATCGCCCTGAATTTCCTTTGGAACCGCAGTTCACCAACCATATGGTCGGATACGCGGCAAATGGAAATGTTTGGGATATTGTCAAGGATATCCATGTATCCTTTGACTGTATAGGGCCAGTTGGATGAGATCTGAAGTCTCAGGGCACTTATGGCCGCGGATTTCCATATGAAGATATGCAATGGAGTCAATCCAATGATTGCCTCCATCGCAGCTGTGGGACAGGTCCGCATAGCTCCAGTAATGGAGAGGCAAGCAAGCCGTTGTAGTTTGCTGCACTTAAGGATCGCCGTGACCTGTTTAGTCTTAGGCCACCAGACTATAGCGGCATAGGTGACCACAGGTTTAACGATCGTGTTGTACATCCAGTACATCATTTGTGGTGTAAGACCCCATGTCTTACCCAAAAGCCGTTTGCAGGCCCATATGGCCCTGGTGGCTTTACTGATGGCTTAGTCCAGTTGAGCGTTCCAGTTCAGTCTCTTGTCTAACTTTATTCCCAAATATTTGACTGAGTCTGAGTACTCAACTGTGGTACCCTGGATGCAAATAGGACCTAGGTCCACTTTGTAGCGTTTGGAGAAAGGTACCAAGACAGCCTTATTTGGGTTGATTGACAGACCCTCCGTGGTACACCATCTTTGAACTTCTCGTAGTGCTGTTCTCATGACCTCTGTAATGGTCAGGTCAAACTTCCCAGAGACGATGATGGCAAGATCATCTGCATAGCCGATGACATCGAAACCAGATTCAGACAGTTTGGTCAAAAGTTCATCCACAACTAGTGACCAGAGTAACGGGGATAGGACTCCACCTTGAGGGCAGCCCTTAATAGCTTTAACACTAATGGTGGAGACACCTAGGGTAGAAGAAATGTCACGATCTACAAGCATGGCATTTATCCACTCAATTGTGTGAGGATCCAGGTTTCTGAGAGCCAGTGCTCTAGAAATAGAATCATAGCCAGTGTTATTGAAAGCACCTTCGATGTCAAGGAATGCACATAAAGCAGTTTCCTTAGCAAGGAAGGCTTTCTCGATTTTGCTGACCAGGTGGTGTAAAGCAACCTCTGTTGATTTACCTTTAGAGTAAGCGAACTGGGAGCTATGTAGGGGAAGGGAGAGCTCCAGCTTGCACCTAATGTGAAGGTCTAGCAGCCTTTCCATCGTTTTCAAAAGAAAAGAGGTTAAGCTGATAGGTCTGTACGATTTGGGCAGCTCCAGGGGCCTATTGCCCTGTTTGGGGATAAAAACCACCACGACTTTCCTCCAGATGGTAGGGATGTATCCCCAGTTGAAGCTGGCTCTAAAGAGGCAGACCAAGTTGTCGATAATCAGATCGAGGCACTTCTGAAGGAGTGCCGGAAAAATACCATCCCCTCCAGGGGATTTATAGGGTTGAAAAGAGGCCACTGCCCATTTAACCTTGTCGCGGTCAAAGATGTTCCCAGAAATACTTCGGGAATAGCGGTCTGGGATGGTCCTATGACTACACCCAGCATCCAATGGATAAGCGGTCTGGAGGATTGACCCTGGAAAGTGCTCTCTGAGCAAGTGACATTTGACCTTGAAGAATTTTTTATGCCTTGGTGATATTGTTCTCGATTTTTAACATTTCTTTTAAAACACCAAAATAAACCGATTCCAAGAAAAAAAATGAAGGATATATTTTCTTAGATCAGAAGCCATTTTTAAGTCTAAAATGACTGGACTAAAACTCATAATTTTCGTCTTTTTAAGCGCTATTACGTACTATTTTTTTGTTTTCCAAAAACAAAACTTTTTCGCACCTAAAACGTTGAAAAACGTGTTTTCGCTACCATTATTACCTTTTTTCCACCTGATCTCCTGGTCCGATTTTTTCCAAAACACATTCATTGAATTCCTACGATTTTTCTCTTAATTATAGCGCCCAAAAATGGCAGGGTAGATTTATTTCAACTTTTTTTCTATCCCTCCTGGACTATATTTCCTAGAAATTAAATGTGCCTTAAGATTATTTCAATCAACTCGTCCTTACGTATACACATTTTTGAAATTGTTTCAAAAAATGCACATCAATTAGTAACATTGTGGTTTCCTTATCCTGAAAACGTGAATCAGAATAATTTCAGCTGCATATGTTTTTATAAATAGGATCACGCTTGGTAGCATCTTTCATTGCAGGATCAGTCTCAAAGCGGAGACTAAATTCCGTCCTAGGAGGGACAAACTCTTCCCTAACTTATTTTTCTCATGAAAAGGAATTTGGCAGTATTTTTACTAATAGTATTGTTGCTGTACTCAGTAGTTAATGTAATGAAATAAATAATTTATTAAATGTAGTTTTAGGTATATTTAATTTTCATGTAGTTTTTATGACTAATGACTAAGTATATAATGACTAAGTATATAATAAGAAGAAAGTATTATTGTGTATTAAATAAAAGTATAAAAAATAAAGAAAATAATAAGAACTAAAGTAGCAGAAAATGCAATTCTGCGCCAAGAAACTACTTCTTTTTGCTTAATTGAAAACAAATTGATTTTTTATACAATAGAAGACTCAAACTTGCGCATTAAAAATCAATTTAACAAATGATAGCCAATGAGCTCCCCTCCTTGAGGTGTTTTTGTACCTTTCATCTAAAATGGCTTTCCGACAAAGTCACCCCTCTATAACTCGATCCACAAAGACAGTTGGAGACTGTTCTGCTAGAGCTAGAGCATTGAAGAAACTTCACAACACACTTACATAGGTAATGTCGCATATATAAAAACGGCCGATGGCTCTCTCATACAAACAGGGGAGGATAACTTGATGATACTACTACAAGCAGACTTCCTAGGCCCAACTATTCATTCTTTCCCAGCAAACATTATGATTTGAGATAGAATCGAAAGCGAATCATTAAAATGAACTACAATTATTGCGATCTCGAAGCCGGTTTCGAATTGAAATCGAAGTAAAATATACATAGTTTAAAAAACCTAAAAAATACGCTTTTATTTTAAAATGAACTAAAAAGTAAAAAATAATTTTGAATGTAAAATTTTTATTGCTTCAGCCAGTATATGGAAACAACCTACCTTTCGAAATGTAAAACAGCGTGGGACATTCTTATTTTATTAACACCGGAACTTTTCGCTAGCGCCCGCGCTTTTTTACATTTCGAAAGGTAATTTTGTCTTCACTAAATTCCGCATAGTTTCGCCGCTAGCGGCCGTTTTGCACCTTTTTTTTAGATTTTGAGCTAAAATTATGCATTTGTATGAAAAATTAAATGAGATCAAAGTAGTAGTTGAAGTTTTTCAACGGCTTTTCTTTGGACGCTTTCATTTATCAACAGATTCTGAAAAAAGGCGGAAGAAACTATGCGGAATTCAAAAAACAGTGAAGGCAAAATTTGTAGGAAATTTTATGCTCTACAACTTTGCTCTTTTGATATTTTCACCAAAATCCATAGTTTCTCCTCAAAATAGAGAAAAAGGCAGAAAATTGCGAAAAAACGTCATATTTCGTTAGGCAACCCATCACCGTTACTTTTGTTAGCATATTATTTATCATGAAAAAAAATTTCATTCGGTTACTCGATCGGTGAAGGTCGTTGTTCTACGGATGCTGTACTAATAGAATCGTTTCAGCAAGTTAGTTTACGTCTGGGGACATCATGGAAATTGGCGTTTTAAAAGAATTAAATTTCTACTATTGTTAACGTCAAGAATTCTTTTATTTTGACGGAGTCCTAGGTTCTTGTACCTGGACTCAAACGCGGTGAGAATTTTAAGGTTCTATGTACCTAAATTCAGTGGTATTAATTAATTGCACCTTTTTTTATTATTAAGCCCTAGGTGCTTGTACCTGGACTGGGTGGAGAGGGTGCGCCGAGTACCTGAACTCGTGCACCGGTTATTAATTTATTTTATTCTGAAATTAAATGTTCCGAGTACTAGAACTGGTGTATCGATTAGTTTATGTTATTCGAAAAGAACTTCAATTATGACGGTTCTCTTGACTGTTCACTTATGGCCAAAACAACTGATTGGGTTTTACCTTTGGCTCACTTGTCACTAAAAAACGAAATTTACTTGGAGACGAGAGATGAAAGAAAACTGTCTTACTGCGGTGGTTCCCAAATTGAAACTAAACTTTATTTTGAATCAAAATGATTCGTAGCTACACTGGCTTATAATACTATAAGATAAAAAAATGCTTAACTGACAAATATTAGAACTTAAAGTGAATTCCACCTGGCAAGGCAAGTGTTTATACTGGATATGCCGGTGGATAAAATATGAGATAAGAAAATGCAAGGGTGCAAGAATTTTACGTTGCAACAGAGTGTTGATATATTTACAGAAACTATTTAGTGGGAATTTCCAGTGTAGCTACTATTTTTAATATTAACAATTTTCTAGTATTCTTAACAACTATCAACTGCATAATTCAGTTACTTATTTTTTTAAAGCAAATTATGCAGTCAATTGCAGAAATTGAATTCTTCTAAAATAACAATCTCCATGATGTCCACAGACGTAAATTGACTTCCTGAAACGATTCTTCCTGATCCTGAAAAGAAGCGAAAGCTATGAAATACGCATATGACATTTAACTCTTTGCGGCCAGAATTTCAATTAAACAAATGGTACATTTTTGTAAACAAAGAAATATAATAATTTGGACATGCAGAACTTTGCGCGTCTCAAAACTGAATAAAGCGAATTTTGAAATGAACTACTTTGCAACGCAATACGTCTTCGCATATTTTTCGGTAAAATGAAAAATTCTCGAAACTTTTTCATGGCGAATTTTACTTTTAGTACGTACGCAGTTCTCTTCTTTGAACATTTCGATTTTTTTTGCAAAAACGCAATATTATCGTAACTTTATTTCCAAACTATTTCTTTCTCGCTCTCTTCCTCTTCGAGAATTTTTCGAAATACGCTAAACTTCGAGATGATGTTTGCTGGGTTGGATTTCCACTGTCCACATATGTAGATTTTTGCTATGAATTTAGTGCATTGCAAACTGCTGTGATTCCACGATTGCATTTTTGGATTATTGATGGTCACATACATCTGTCATCAGCACTAATTCTGCGGTAGAATTCGACTCGTCAAACGGATGGGAATGCTTTTCTAATTACAGACATCCGCATTTTTGAATATTAGAAAGATTGTGTTTAACTAAATCCTTTTACAACACATAATGTTTTATAGAGCACGTGGCCATATAACTTAAAATTCTGACAATATACCTCTTTACGATTAATACTTTATGACACCCCGTTTGCACATCTCAAAAGATCCGCTTATTAGTGTACGGCGTTCGTTACTTCTCGTCTGTTCACGTCAGTATAGCGAATAACTCTGCTCGAAAGAAAGACACAAGCTACTGGCCCAGGATGAACGTTCTAATAAATTTAGGGGTTTCGCTCCAAATTACGTTTCTGTATTCTGCGATATCATAGAAAGAACTCAACATAGCCTCTCTTGTATGCTCACGGAAGCTAGCTTAAACTTACGATTTTTACGGGCATGTCATCCAATAGCATTTCCGCTTAGAAAAACTCTTCCAAAATACTGACAATTGTAAAATATCGCCACTGCAGACGATCGCCTAGGTGACCACTCATTCTCAGCTTCAACACAATGCGGCGCTAAGTTAAGCAAAGTCCCCAGCATTATAATTAGCAAGATGGGAATAGCCCTGGTAATGCAAAAGGCAAATTATTCTTTGAATCTCTGATGACAAAGCTTTGAAGCCTGATTCCTTAAAATCATTAAAGTGCAAATTTAACAAAAATAGCAAGACATAGTCAACGACAAGAAACAAAGCAAAGAAATATTTTTCTACAATTACAAAGCTTTTAAACCGCAACTGCAAACTCAATTGTATTGATAACGAATTAAATAATTATACAAAATCATAATGTCCTACAACATTCAATTTAATTATAATGGACCAGAAAAAAAATTGGTTTGTCAAATTTATCTAACAAATATCTGGGAAATATAATATGTAACGTTATCCAGATATTAAAAAGTGAATATATTTTCAGAACAAGGAAGTCTATTACTATGTGTACAGTAAATATTGTAAAAGAAACAACAATTGTCTACAAAAAAAAACGTTATTTATATTTTGTCTACCCATTCGCAGAGATTAGCATCCTGTAAAAATATCCCAAAAATCTGTAAGTTTGTTAAGTACGCAAAATTTCCTGACCTTAAAAAAATAAACCGTGTCTGAGTTGTGAATTACGAATTTCCATAATAGTACTAATCAAAGAGCAAATTTACTTTGAGCACTCCTGCGTGGAGAACTAAACCAACGCAAAAAAATTAAACCAGAAAAAAACAACTTTATTTTCAACATTTAGTTAAGTTGATGACAATGTGTTAACTTTCTATCAAAACATTTTTCTTAGCGACTATATTGGCTGTACAATCAACAGTAAGGCATTCATGAAACGTGGATGCTACTGTTCTGTTAACAATTTGTGAATTTTCTCTGAATTAATTAAAATTTTTGCCCGACTGGCGTCAATTAAATCAATGTGCTCCTTGATCGTGGTATTTATTTGTAGGAGTTGCACTTTCATTGGTTCTATTGCTGACTCTGTCAAACTGCAAAGAAAATATTTATTTAATATAACTTTGTAGTATAAAATTCTCAAAACTTGCTTTCTTTCTTTTTTAAGATCACTTGCGGCTTGCGAGTAAGCGTCTCGCCACATCGTTAATTCCAATTGCATTGAGTCAATGTCTTCTGGAATGAAGTCCATCAGCTTTCCAAGTGGGTTCACAGATCGAGTAAGACTTTGAATAACGTCTCTTAGGGAATCCATTTGCTTTGCAGAAGATTGCCTTTTTTGTACTACGTCCCACTCCTAAAAATATTTCATAAAACTTTTTGTATATCTTTTTGTGAATTAAAGATATTTACAAACAAGGTTTAAGCGAACTAACAAAGTGGAACAGGTAGGACTTAAAACAATTTTAGCATAAGATTTTTTTGATGAAGTAGTGTTTCTTTACTTCGAAGTTAAGCTTGAACAATTTTAAATACTACGGTATAACAATCTACTCCGCTTTTTATTACAATACTTCCAAATACTACAGTGAATTGACCACCCTTAACAGCAAATACCGGATGGATAACACAACGACGAACCACAACAAATTGGAACATGGAATGTAAAAATGCTGCTTTCTGATCGACGCTGGCTAAAGTCCTCAACGAGGTGAACCGATATAATACCAAGATCATGGGACTAGATGACACGATGCGGGAACATATCTGCCCAAAAAAGTCAGTTCTTCTTATATTCTGGCAGGAACCAAACCGAAAATCCAAGGAAGCCAGGTTCAGCCTCATTAGCTGGTCACCAGTTTCTGAGAGGATTATTACTGTGCGTCTGCGTACTAAACTAAGAAGTACTACGGTAGTTCAATGTTACGCTCCAACTGAAGACGCAGACGATGACATTAAGGACGAGTTTTATATGCCACTGCGGTTTCTCGCTCATCATTGTTTTGATGGGTGACTTTAACGCAGATAAGCCCTAGCAACACCGGCCTTGAACACACAATTGGAAATCAAAGCCTAAGACAAATTACTAACAACAGCAATGGTGTGCTTTTCGCAGGCTTCTGTAGTTCCTACCAGCTATGATAGGTGAAACCTAATTTGGCCACAAAAGAATACACAAGGATACTTGGGTGATGGTAGAACGAGACATCAGATAGATCACGTGGCTGTCAGCCGCAGATGGAAAACTATTATGGAGGATGTCACGATCTTAAGGGGAACAGAGATTGGAAGTGATCACCATTTGGTGCAAGGAACTATTCGCCTAAAAACGCTGCAATCAGAAACGTCCAAACGTCCGTAGACTGTTGGCGGTTTAATGTAAACCGTCTGCGGGTCCCACATAATAAAAGGCAGCAGATAAACGAGATAGCAGAAAAAGTGGAAAATGCGGCAAACATAGACAACAGTAAGATGCTGTACCAAATTATTGAACAGCTCTCGGGAAAACACTATACTAAAAGGCATGCTGTAAATAGTGCAGATGGAAGGCTGGTGTGCAAAGACGAGAAGCAACTCCAAGGACGGAGAAATTATTTCTTCGCCGCCCTGAACGGTTAATTTTAACAGCAACAATGCAAATAAGAATCACCACTCGTGCCGCATCCACGATAGAAATAGTAACCGCAATTCATGCAATAGCTAAGGGAAAGCTGCTGGAGAAGATGGCATTCCGCCAGAATAGCTGAAAGCCGACTCAAACCTCACAAGAAATGGGCTACATCCAATCCTGAAAATACCATGGAACACCTGTACCTTTCTGGAGGATTGGATGAAAAAAGGCGGACCTAACAATATGCGACAACTGGAGAGGCATCTTTCTATTATCTAAAAGGTAAAGTCTTGTCCCATATTCTATTATCTAGGATAGATCATATTAACATCTTGAAAATCATAGTGGAACAGTCTACTGAACTACGATCCCCCCTTACTTTGCTTTCATAGAGGTGAGCTCAGGAGTACGACAAGGATGCCTACTTTCGCCTCTACTCTTTCTAATACTAATAAACGACATCCTTGTCAGCGCTCTAGATGGGTGAACAGGTAGCATACAATGGGGGTTGCTAGACCGCCTTAAGTATCTCGACTACGCCGATGATATCTGCTTGCTGGCCCACGGACATCAGGACCTCAAAAATATGTTAAACAATTTAGCAACAGAAAATAATTCGGCAACCTTAAGACTAATAGTGGAAGCACATAGGGACGCGATGTGACGTTACGCTACGCGAAGAGACGCGACGCCGAAGTTTTTCAACCAAACTCATTGAAGCCGGATTTTTTTGGTGTTAAAATTTGATTTGTATGTGTATATTTTATTCTTATTATTGGAATAAAGTATTTTGTGTTTATGAAAAGGAAATTTTTTTCAATATTCATTTTTGAAATTTTTTATTTAGTTTTCTTCGACTTCAATTAATTCTATTTCACAACAACGTGACGTTTGACGCTTTATTTTCGCGTCGAAAAAGGCAAAAGTTCAAAGTTGATCAACTTTTAGCGTCGAAAGCTTGCGTCCCTATGTGCTTCCACTATAAATCCGATTGAGCCAAATTACACGGCCTATCACTTTCCCAGACTCACTTTCCAATATTTCCAATAAACCGGTTTTTTAGACAAGGGGGCGCAGGGAAGGTTATGTGTTGAGCCTCACTTGTAAATCCAAAAATGTTTTCGGTCTCACAGCAAATTACACTAACCCAAGCATAATTTTGTTCTCTGGGATTGCGAAAATTATGAGAATTTTTGTTGTTTTGTACACAACCACATAGACAATAGAATCGTTACACGGAAAAGAGGCTGAAAATTAAGTGCTTCGTGTAATACTCAAATCATACACAGACAGGTTTGACGTGAGTTTCATGTGAATGGCCGTGTAATTTCACTCATTAAAACTAACGCCCAGCGCTGAATAACCGTGACGTAGAATTGAATACCTGAATTGAATTGAATTGATAAATTGTTACCTCTTTAGCATTATTACCGGAAATGGCGGGGCAGAAGAAGGCGTCAGTTCCACAATAAATATAGCAAGAAGCGCATATTCATGCCTCTCTCGCCTATGGAGAACAACGGAGATCTCAACTAACACTAAATTGCGACTGTTCAACTCCAGTTCTTTTGTATGGCTGCGAAACATGGAAAGTCAATCAATTCATCACTAGGCGTGAAGTGAAAGCAAGCGAAGGAAATCGAATTGAATTGGCCATATTTTGCGGAAGGCCTAAAACTGGAAGATCCTACACGATACGCACAAAACAGTCTCCGCTGGAGGGCAGCTGGAGCATAAGAAGAAGAACAGTAAATAAAGACCTAGATTATAATACGCAAGAAGATATTATTTAAAGTTTAACCAATTTAATCCTCCCGCATTACTAAAAAGTTTCAGACTGATCTCTCATAACAGATTTTTAGCTAACGAACTCGCCAATACGAAAATGGACTAGGATAGCACAAGGGAACGTACTAATGAAACTATCCCAATTAACAGCAAAGATTAAGAGATTAAGTATCGATATTATAGGATACATCGAGATGCGATATAGAGCTCGGCGGAATTCAAAAACGCCACTTGCGTTGCGACGTCATAGTATACTCGAGAATGGAGAATAATACTGAGTACATAAGAGATGTTGGATCATTCCTACACAAAAGAATTAGCAATTTCCTTATAGATTGGAAGGTAGGATCCACCTCGCTTATGTGGAAGACCCAAGCTTAGAAATCACAATGCCTAAATGAAGGAGCAATAATCGAGGCTGGGCTGAATGTAGGATTTTTAGATTGCTGTTGCGGTTGTTTTGCGATTTGGAATATATTGTCATTCCATCGTAGATGGTACAAGGCCAGAAAAGTCTCTACCTAGCTTTTTAGGAGAGAGTCTATACCTATATCTTCGATTTTTGGGGGTCAGTTGCGTTAGATTGATGATCCCCAATAACAAAAGATTTCCAATTTTGCGTGATCGTTATCAGTGAGTAAATTAGAAAATGTCAGAACTGTACTAATCCGGATGTCTGAAAGGTTTAGAAAGATTCAGCAGAAGAGATCAACTGATTCGATTCTGGCCAGCATACATATCAAACAGTATCTTTAGTACTACAATAAAAATTACATTTGTCATTATTGTCATTCTGCAAATGAGTGTTCCAAAAAACCACTAATGGTAAGAATAAAAGTAGAACTAGTAAACGAGTAAAGTTGTTTATCTCAGTTGCACTGCCATCAACACTTTTTGAAAACATGGCAATTGTGGATCAAGGGCAATGGTACTTACTGAACAGACTTAAAAAAATGTACGATTGCTTGGATGCTGCTATCTTATTGAAAATTGGAGATTTTGAAACTCTCAAGTATATGTGAAACTGCTTGAGTACAATGGTACGAAATTGTATCCTGTTGAAAGATATTTTGTTCCAGATCTTATTTTCTTTGAAGATTTACATCTGAAGCTGGTAAAGGAGGAATGTTAAGAGAAATCTTAAGTATGACGTCTTTGGTACAATGTAAGCAGCTTCACATGGAGGCATGTTCTTTTGAGTAGTTAAATATCTATTTAATATTAACTTGTTAAATTTATTAATTGCATTCAAAGAAACAAGGGTTTAATTACTATTATAGATTGATTTTATAGTTATGTAGCTCAGCGCCACTCTAGTTGTAGTGCAATTGAACTAAATTCATTTGTGTCAGTCCGCCACGATATAGCATGAACAAGGGGATGTCGCAATAATTCATAAAATAGAACCCGATGCGAACAAATAAATAAATGAATAAAATATACTAACCGTTTCCACATTTGCTTCTGATTCATTAGTTTGAGTCAATTCCTTCTGAGTCTCTAATATTTGCTGCACCAAATGTCCTTGTTGGGAACCATCAATATTTTCCAAATCCTTGCTTTTATCAATATTAACATCTTCAATACTTGAATTCTCAATGACTACCAAATTTTCACCATCATCCTCCAATTCTGCATTAAAGCTTTCCACCTTAACGCTAATGCCTGCCATTTTAACAGAATCATTTGGCTGTAAAATTATTTCAACATTTTTATCCCGTCTTCTAGGTGCACCAGGACGAGCAGAAGCAGGTCGTACACTTGGAGGACGTAAAGATGTTCGAGGTCGACCAGAATAGTCAGTAGAATCTTCACGGACAAAAGTTGATTGTCGCCTTACTTCCGAAATTGTACTTCTATCGCTAGATGGACTCGATTCTGCTTCAGCAGGTTTTATTACATTGGTTACGTCTGTTGCAGTTTCGGCTTTAGATACAGACTTCAACTGCTGCTTTTCCTCTTGAATAGATTTAACATTTTCAGGTGCTGTTATTGAACTCTTTCGGCCGGCAGAAGGTCTTTTACTTTTACTGCTCGATTTCCTTTCTATTGCTGGTGGTGCCTCAGACTTAAGACTTTGTTTCGAACTTTCGTTAGAATCTTCTAATGCAGATGGCACAGAACTTTTACGGCGCTTCTCTAAAGATGTATTACTTTCGATTGGTGTTTCTGTAGGGATAACTTCACCCATTATTGACCCCTCAACTTCTGTGGGCGTCTGCAACTGTTCTTTTTTATGTGGCTTTTCTTCCTTACTATCCTTACTAGTGTCTTCTTCATTAGAATTTGTTTTATTCAAGCTAGGTTTACGTTCACTGGGAGCTTTGATGGATTCCTTCTTATCTGGTGCCACTTTACTGCTTTCTTTTTTAGTATCTGCAACTATTTTAGTGCTCTCCTTTTTAATTTCCGAAGTAACTTTGTTGCTTTCTTTTTTGGTTTCTGAAGGCACTTTATTATTTTCTTTTTTGACATCAGGGGCCGCCGCTTTAATACTCTCTTTTTTAACATCGGACGTCTTCTGTTGCTTTTGCTTTGACAATTTTTTATCACTTTCCTTTTTTTCCTTTTCTCCAACGGCTTTACTTGGAATTGTTCTAGTTTTCTCAACCTTTTCCTTAGGCTTTTTTATTTTAACTTTAGATTCTGAGGTTTCCACGGCGTTACTTGACTCCTCCTGGTCCTTTTTTGTCTTCGCTGGTTTTTCAACCTTTTTCTCCAGGCTTTCCTTTCTTTTAGGCTTTTCTTGTGGCGCTCCATTAGTCACCGTTTCTATTGCTTCTTTGCAATCAATTTTATTTTCAATTATGTGCCCTATAAGCTGTAATAGCTCGTTGGTCTTTGTCGGTTCATGTCCTGCTACAATTTTAGAAGGACGTGCGCTAACATTTTGCTCGGTCGCTATTTCTGGAATTTTTTTAATAATTAGTAATAAACTTAAAGATGGGATTAACTTACTGATTACATCAATAATTTTTTGAAGAAATTGTACTTTACCATCGCGGTCCTTTATGTTTTCCGAGTTTAATTCAGTCTTTGTGTATAATCCTCCAAAGTGACCAGTTTCTTTAATCACCTAGAATAAGATATAAATGCGAATACAAAACAAATTTAATTTAAGACTTTGAGTGCATATTATATTTTCAGTAAGAAATTTAAACTACACATTGTTATTTAAAGAAAGACTTTCGATACGTCGTTAGCTTTGTATCCTTTCCAATATATACATTGAGACCAGGTTGCTTACTGAAAAGAAAAGCATGTGCCGTTAATTTGAAGATTCGGATCGAGAAAATCATGATTTATTGAAACAAAAATTTTCGTAATCTTGAATATACATTTACAAAACAAAAAGATTCGTGATATAATGCCAGCTTTTCCACAGATAAATAAAATCTTCAGGTGCAGAACACAACCGGTTGGATAAATTGCGTATTCCTCTGGCCATACTAACGAAGAACTTAGGCCCATAAACCCATTATGCCCATTATAAACGAGGGCGTATGTGGTGGATAATTTTTTCGCTGGGTGAACAAAATTCGCACTTAAACAAATAAGAAATCACGGCTTTGTGCGAGAATTTGGAGAACTAGCGCAAGCACAAACATAACATCGTGTAGTTGCCGCTCGAATACAAAACTCTCTCTAAATTTACAATAAACTTTCTTAATATCTATTGCCTCTGTATTCATACGTCTTTCCCCCGAGACACAATGAGGCCGACAACGACAACTTCTACGGGAAAACAACAACAATTAATATGAGAATTGTCGTTGTTGGCCTCATTGTGTCTCGGGGGTTTGTCTATAATACCCCGAATAAAGTAGAGCAAGATAACCTGATTACCAGATAATTAAGAATTTAGGTTAAGAATTTAGAGCATAGGTTCTCAACGTGGGGCGATAACGCCCCCTTGTGGGCGTTTGAGACTCTGGGGGCAGTAGAAGACCCAGAGAAATTTAGGGGGCGCTGAGATGGGACCGTTAGGGCACGTACTAATAAAATAAAGTGCCCTTTTACATGATCGGACACCGCACAGACAAAACGAACGAACGAGCTGGGTTTAATGGGAAGAGGGTGAGAGAGGACGATTAGAAGGGCAGACAATTTAAATGGACACCCGCAGCGGACTTTTAAACGCACATTTTGACAGTTCCTGCGTTATTGTTGTTTCTAGGACAAGAATGCAAAAGAGAAATTTCAAAAAGCAACAACAAAAATAGCTAATAAGCTTTGAATATTTCGTTCGTTCGTTGGTGTTCGGCCGTGTGAAACCCCATGCAACACTCCATCGGACTTCAAAAGAGAATTGACTATTACAGCTAAGTTTTGCCTGTTCGGTGTCCGGTCGTGTAAATCCAGCCATAGTAGACAAAAAATGATCGAAAAACACAAAAAGGGTTGCTATCTCTGCCCGCTTTCGAGATAAGGCGTTTTGAATTTTGGTTTTGGGGACAAAATATAGTTTAATGATTTCGAATGACAATGTAATGAAACAACGGTCGATTTCCACAAATAGGGTATCTTTGTAATCGTAAGGAATGCGACTTTTATTTCATTAATAAAAATAATAGTGCTCGATGGAAAAAATAGAAATAAGAGGGTTTATTTGTAAAAAAATATAAAAAAGCCATTTTTACTCATGTAACTCAAAAAGTAGATCGTTAGGGTCCTTTTTTCTGAACTTTTTTAGCATCCCCAAAACTTACCTAAACATTTCTTGGAACACTGCAAGACTCCAGCTGACTTGTTTTTTTTTGCTATTTGCCATTAAAAAATAGGTATCACTTTTTAGTATTCAACATTGTTTCCTACTTTTTTCACTCTAATTCAAAGAGTAGATCGTTAAGGTCCTTTTTTCTGAATATTTTTAAATCTTCAAAAGTCTTGTGAAACACTCCAAGACTCCAGATGCCTTGATATTTTTGCTATTTACCATGCAAAAAATAGTATAATTCACTAACCTGTTTTTACTGTTTTTAATTTTTCAAAATACTAAAAACAGAATCAAACGTTCCCCGCATCGTATAGAGCCGGCTTTATCTTGCGACTATCTCTAATATAAAGTGGCCGGCCTACACGATGCGGTGAACGTTTCATTCGATTATGGGTTTCCAACGATTGAGCCAATACCCACATCAGCCCGAACGTGTCCAAATACGAACGTTGGACGCACGTTTTAGGCATGTTGGACGCTTGACATTGGACACACGTAGTTCGAGCATCTGCCACACGATGCGTCCTACCTAGGGGGCTCTAGAAAAAAAAATATTCTCAAAGTGGGCGGTGGGCAAAATAAGGTTGAGAACCTATGATTTAGAGTATACAAATTCACGCACGAACAGATAGTTATAGAATCCTGTTCAACATGTTCTTCTAGTAGAATAATTTGCATGCTAGTATTTCGTCAGCTGAATAATAAAAAGTTCTCCAGCTCGGAATATCTCAAATCAAGTCAATATTAAGTTTAAATAAGTCTAAGAGGAGGACTATAAATCAAGCAAGCCTCTACCTGTAAAAAAAAGCCCTGCAACAAAGTGCAGTAAATTCACCATCTTCAGAAGTAACCTCACCGGCGAATTGATGAGCTGCAAAAACTACAAACCAATCACGTTGTTGAAAACAGCTTACAAAGGGTCTCTCATTATTTGTTAAGTAGATTAAAACTATATAATGGAAGATAAAGTAAGATATGACCAAGCAGAATTTACATCGGCAACAGACCAAATTTTCAATATGAGACAAATACTTGAAAAATGCTGCGAAGAAAGCATTGATATACATCTTCTTTTTTTAGACTACATAAAGCCTTATAGACGGGCCAGTTCACGCAATTCGACGTCGACTGAAAACGACGCGGAGCGCGTTCTAAAACTTTACTATGGTTAACAAGGGTAAACTTTTTTCGTTCAAAAACTCCTTGGTTAACCACAACATAACCACTAGCATAACTTTTTGACGTTCAAAAACTCCCGTGGTTAACTATAGTAAGGTTTTTGAACGCGCTCCGCGTCGTTTTCAGTCGACTCGAATTGCGTGAACTGGCCCCTGCTTTATAAAAGAGAGCCGTGGCGCAACAGAAATTAATAAAACTGTGCAAAATGACGACCGAAAAATGTAGAACACAAGTGAGAATACGAAGTTCCAATTCGTAGTTCGTACTTTCGATCAAAACTATATAATTACAGTAAATTTATATCGTTTTGATCGAAAGTACGAACTTATCACTCTATTTCAGCATACTTTTTGGTCATTTTGATCGAAAACGACAAATGAAATTAGATCGTTTTGTTCGCCAGCTCCAATGTAATTTAATCGATGGCCACTTGCGCCATTATTCATTTCACTCGATTGATGTTTGCGATACAGGAACAATAGTTTTATGGCACAATTTATATCTTGTTTTTAAAGATTTAGCTCGAAATTTAGTGATTGCTTAATCGAAAGTCACTACTGAAATAATTGATTAAATTCATCGAATAAATCGTTAAATCACTTTTTGAACGTGACTTCTAAAATTATTGGAGTATCGAAACTGTGTTGTGGCTGTTACCGGCGGATCACCTGCAATAAGCCCTCTGAACAGTGGTAAGCTGTTAGAACCTACAACGATAAATAAACTTTAAATCTATCCTTCAAGTACAAGTTACGCCCAAACTTTATATAAAGTTTTTTATTTTTATTTTCCTAATTTTTAATAAATCCTAAGAAATTAATAATTAACACGATCTATCAATTACGAATATTTTTAATGTGTGTGTCTAAGGTACATTAAGGCAGGAAAAATGTGAAAAATAAAATATCAGGATTAAAAAAGGATTAATTACAGGTAGCGAAAGTCCTTTTATAAAGTATTTTCCATAGATTCTCCTTTAGTCATAATTCTCAGTATTTCTCCATACGTAGAAATCTTATTCATAGTGTTTTGCTTACAAATTTCTTTTTCACTCCTTGCTTGCATTCCAGTATGTCATTAATCATTATGGTATTTTTCAAACACAGGTGTGTTCGAAACTATTCTTTTTAAATTTCAAATTGATTTATCCATAAAAATTTGTACATCAGGTAAGCTAGTAGAAAATACTAGCATAATTAAAGTTTACCTATTTCTTTGGAAAATTCTCGATTAAAATGTAATTAAATTTAATTGGCTACAGGTTCTGTGCCAGTTTCGTCAATGACCTTGATCCGTTGACCAAGTGAAAGTATCCATGTGGTGGACTGAAACACTTGTACATAAATACAGCCCATTGTAATTTCCGTGTGACTCACTCAATTATTATTTATGATATATGTATTTTTACTTAGCGTCATTATTTTAATTAGATAGTGACAATATGACAAATAAAAATAAAAAAAATATAATCATTATTTACCTGTGAATTACTTTGAAAATATTTCAAAACGGACAAGCAAACATACAATGCAAGTTATAAAAAGATATAATTAATAATAAATAATTATTACCGCATGGACAATATCATGAAGAAATCTAAAAGGTGGTTTCTTAAGTAGTTTTTCATTTAAAGCTGGTTTCTTAATATATTTTCCCAATGATTCCTGCGTCTTTTTTATGACGGCGGGATTAATGGAATCGTCTGAAGTCATTTTCTTTATTTCGGCACGACCATATTATTATTACCACTATGTTTTTGGTTGTTGATGACAACCGTACTTATCGTTACAAGTAAATTTAGATAACTAGAACTCGACATCATGATATAGTTTTGTCAAAATAATTTCATTTTGTTTGTAAGCAACGGTTGCTATGGCATTATGAAAAACGTCCTCGTAGCCATCTGTTGGTAGAAGTATTCTTTTGATGAAAGCTCGAAAATTCCTTTTCTGCTGTACGTTGGAATAAAATATATTGTGGGATTGACCCATTACACACGTTCCATACAAGGAATGCAAAAAATAACATTTTTAAGTGTTTATTAAATAATATTGCAATTTAATACTAGCAGTTAAGTCAATATTTGCAGCTAGTGTAATATAGGTACATATGTATAATATTTGCGTGTAGTGCAATATAACTTCGAACGGGTAAACCAATTTAAATACCTGGGGTTCACCGTCAGCGAAAACAATGATGAAACGATAGACGTGCAAAGAAGAATAAAAGCTGCAAATATAACATACTTCTTACTGTTTCCAGTAATGGAATCCAGAGACAACCGCAGAAAAACCATAATAAGAATCTACAAAACGATCATAGGTACAGTAGTTACGTATGGATGTGAAGCATGGAGTACCTCCCAAAAATCTGCAGATAAGATGGATATATTTGAGAGAAAGGTTTTCCGAAGGATATACGGTCCAGTCAATGAAGACAACGCGAAGAGAATACACTACAATCACGAATTGATGACTATACATAGACTGTAAGCAATGAACACATGTAAAGCTACACGTTGGGCCGGTAATGTTCAAAAAATGGACGACCCAAGGATGCCGAAAAAACCCTGAATCTGTTCGCGGTCAGCAGAAGACAGCCTCGTCGGAGTGTTATGCCTCCTGAAACAAGAGAATCCCGCTAACCAGCGGACAAATTCTCTGACGCAGGCAGTATCAAACTGCCAGGTGAACAAAAAGGTGCACCGTCTGCTAGGTGAAGACCCGACCTAAGCGGAACTTTGGTACCCTCTTATTAATCGGTTAAGCCGGCGGGATGCCTTGTTAGGGCTACCATTGGGGAAGCAAAAGGAAAAGTGTTTTTATACGCTTTATGACCCAAATTACACGGCCTATCACTTTCCCAGACTCACTTTCCAATATTTCCAATAAACCGGTTTTTTAGACAAGGGGGCGCAGGGAAGTTTATGTGTTGGGCTCACTTATGAATCCAAAAAATTTTTCGGTCTCACGGCAAATTACACCAACACAAGCATAACTTTGTTCCCTGGGGCTGCGAAAATGATTAGAATTTTTGTTGCTTTGTACACAACCACATAGACAATTGAATCGTTACACGAAAAGAGGCAGAAAATTAGGTGCATCGTGTAATACTCAAATCATACACAGACAGGTTTGACGTGAGTCCCAAGTGAATGGCCGTGTAATTTCACTCTATATTAGCTTCACCTGTATGTATGTATGTATGTATGTATGTATGTATGTATATATGTATGTATGTAGACAAATCTTGCAACTTGATTTTCACCCACTTGCATATAACCGATCAACTTCAAATTTTGCACATATTTATAGTTCGTGTGACAATGCAATCTGACAATTTTGTGAAATAATCAAGATGGCGGTTCCAAGATGGCGGCCGAATTTTGCTATTGTGCTCCCCGACCTGTGGGTATCAAATGAAACGGTATGACAAGTAGAATACAATTAGCCATGTGGGTTCACTCAAAATTCAAAATGGCGGCCAAAACAAAATGGCGGACTACCTTTTACTTTACAACCCACTCGATATGAGTATCAAATGAAAGGAAATGACAAGTAGAATACTATTAGCTCTGTGGCGTCATTATACATTCAAAATGGCGGCCAACTCAAAATGGCGGACTACTTTTTTCTTAACAACACCCTCGGTATGAGTGTCAAATGAAAGGGTGTGACAATTAGAATACTATTAACTGTTCCAAATTCCAAATTCCAAATTCAAAATAGAGGTTAACACAAAATGGCGGTTTACCGTTTTCTTTACAACGCCCTCGGTATGGGTATCAAATGAAAGTATGTATATGACAAGTATAGCCAGAATATGGAAACAACCTACTTTTCGAAATGTAAAAAAGCGTGGGGCGCTAGCGAAAATTTCCGGTGTTAATAAAATAAGAATATAGGAAAAGAGTCCCACGCTGTTTTACATTTCGAAAAGTAGGTTGTTTCCATATTCTGGCTGGAGCAATAAAACTTTACATTCAAAATTATTTTATACTTTTTAGTTAATTTTAAAATAAAAGCGTATTTTTTAGTTTTTTTAAACTATATTTTTATACGCTTTATATTAGCTTCACCTGTATGTATGTATGTATGTATGTATGTATGTATGTATGTATGTATGTACGTAGACAAATCTTGCAACTTGATTTTCACCCACTTGCATATGACCGATCAACTTCAAATTTTGCACATATGTATAGTTTGCGTGACAATGCAAACTGACCATTTTGTGAAATAATCAAGATGGCGGTTCCAAGATGGCGGCCGAATTTTGCTATTGTGCTCCCGGACCCCCGACATGGGTATCAAATGAAAGGGTATGACAAATAGAATACGGATTAACGCGGATTAACTTTTTCTTTCTCACATACTTAAAATGGGTATCAAATGAAAGGATATGACAAGTGGAATACTATAAGCTGTGTGGCGTTATTCCAAATTCAAAATGGCGGCCGACACAAAATGGCGGACTACCTTTTTCTTTACAACACCCTCGATATGGGTATCAAATGAAAGAGTATGACGAGTAGAATACATTAAGCCGTGTGACGTCATTTTAAACCTAATATGGCGACTACCAAAAAACGGAAGAAGAAGTAAGGCTAAAAAGTAAAAAAATAAAAATGTACAATTTAGCAAAACTAAAAAATTCGTTTTTATTTTAAAATGATCTGAAAAATATTGCACATATCTACAGTAAAAAGCCAGAAATGCTTAAATGCAAATTCGATGATTTTGAGTTTATTGCATTTTTCTGTTCCGTATTTCCTTCTTTATATTTGCTTTCTTGTCTTAAACTGAGCTGTGCTTGCTAAGTTATCGGACCGGCAAAAGTAATATGACGACCACAACAAAATGGCGGAAGATTAATGGTACACTAAAAAGTAAAAAATAAAAATATATAGCTCAAAAAAACTAAAAAAATACGCTTTTATTTTAAAATGAACTAAAAAGAAAAAAATAATTTTGAAGCTTTTATTGCTCCAGCCAGTATAGGGAACAACCTACCTTTCGAAATCAGGCAAATAACTAAATTAATGAAGTTATTGGTAAAAATTATAAATATAACTTACTTAAATGTAAAAAAAGCGTGCCGCTAACGAAAAGTTCCAGTGTTAATAAAATAATAATATATGTAGGTAAAGAGGCCCACGCTTTTTTACATTTAAGTAAGTTATATTTATAATTTTTACCAATAACTTCATTAATTTAGTTATTTGGCTGATTTCGAAAGGTAGGTTGTTCCCTATACTGGCTGGGAGCAATAAAAGCTTCAAAATTATTTTTTTCTTTTTAGTACATTTTAAAATAAAAGCGTTTTTTTTTAGTTTTTTTAAGCTATATATATTTTAACCACAATTTGGCGCAAAAATACACATACGATACTTGCTTCTCCTTAGCTTCTGTATCTTTCGTATCAGCGCACACACACAAATGTATTACCTCCTAGTAAAGCAAGAAAATTACTCGTGTTGAAGAAATAACCGCGTGTGCCAAAAGTTTGTTGTATAACCAGTTCGACAACAATTGACAACAACAATTTTCTGTGTGTCTGTGGTGGTCCCAGAATCTCTCAAATCAATAAGAAATTATACGGCGCGATGTAAGAGCTCGGGATATTTTGGCCGTAAAAAGTGATAAAATAATATACTCTATTACTTTGTACTGCAATTAGTCCAGTAAAATAGTATTTTAATCAGGAAAGTTTTGGGGTAGTTTTGATTTCTTTTGTTTTTTATGTATTTTGGGGTGCTGAATCCGAATCTGAGGTTTGCTGACAAAATTTCGTGACGGAACATTGAGAAAACTGCAAAAATATGAAAAAGTGTGGACTTTTTCGCGGGTTTTCGCTTATAACTCGGAAACTGTCAACTTTTCGTCCATAATATTCATATACTAAATGAAAGAGCACAAAATTTCCTACAAATCTCACTACCCAAGTATCTCTATCCGACTCACCGTTTTGGTTCTAGCTCTAGTTGAAAATTTCCATATTTTTCTAAGTCAGTAAAAACCCGATTTTCCAATTGACAACGCTATTATACAGGGTGTATCCGTTAAGTTTACAAAGCGGCCGGCTGTTAATAGGTTTTGGTTGAACGAACAAAAAATCTTTTGGAAGTGGAGTGGAAATCGTAACGGTTTAGCCGCTAGGGCGTTTTGAAATTTTTTCTTTAGAGTTTTACATATCACCCTGTATTTTTGTAACCCTATGGCCTGTTTTCATGAGTAAGGTATCAGTGTACGCAGAATACTCCCACCTATCTAAAACTGTCAAGTCAAGGTTCCACCCTTGAAATTTTCAACTAGAGCTAGATCCAAAACGGTGAGTCGGATAGAGATACTTGGGTAGTGAGATTTGTAGGAAATTTTGTGCTCTTTCATTTAGTATAGGAATATTATGGACGAAAAGTTGATAGTTTCCGAGTTATAAGCGAAAACCCGCGAAAAAGTCCGAACTTTTTCATATTTTTGCAGTTTTCTCAATGTTCCGTCACGAAATTTTGTCAGCAAACCTCAGATTCGGATTCAGCATCCCAAAATACATAAAAAACAAAAGAAATCAAAACCACCCCAAAACTTTCCGACTAGGGGCTCTTTTATTCACAAATTCACTGGATTAAATAGGATTACCAGTGATTTTAATTAAGAAAATTAAAAAAAAATTGAGTGATTAAGTGTGTTAATTTTGAAAGTGGCCAATTTTGTTTACATTCGCGGTGGTTTTTTCGTGCTTATTTAGGGAAAAAATCTTGAATTTGTGTGGTAATGGAATAAAAAGTGATTTTAAAGTGATTAAAGATTATTATGGAATAGTTATTAAACACATAAGTGCAAGTACTACCACATCACATGAATAACAATAACTTTTTCACTCTTCCTTCACATTTTCCTGCACTTCTAGATGAATGTGGAAAGAATGGGGAAAGTACATAGTTAATAATATATGACCCATTCAAAATCGTTGTAGAACGTCCCCGTATGCAATGCCTCGTTTAAAGATGGCATCCTTGCCCGTTGTGCCGAAGCATGGAGGCTATACAAGGAGACAAAACTCCGTGTTGTCAATTTTTGTTTGATTATTGGTGGCGCTGCAGTCAAATGTACCCCAAAAAACATGGCCGATCGTATTTATCCGGTTCATGGTAAAGTTCGTTTATTACTAATATATTTTACGTTTAGCAGCTTACAGCTGTTTACCAGCTCCTAAATTCGATTTTATATCAATGCGATTATTCGTAATTAATCAATTTTTGATGTTTCCAATGAATTTTTATCAAATTCATGTGGGGTACATCGGACAAAGGTGACATCTGTGGCCAAAAATGAACTAGAAGTTTAGTTTCTTCTACCCATCCACTTCCTGTCATTTTCCCCATAAGAGTTTTGTCTCCTCGTTTGAATGGACTTTAATAGCGGCAATTCACGACCGCAATTTATGTTCATATTCTTTATGATCATTTTTATTTATCTTAACAAGGCAAATTTCATATCGAAGTGTGATCGCAAGACGTTCTCCGGAAGAAATTGGTTGACGCATGCTTGTGGGTTGCTTTTCGATCAATGGAGCCACTCTATCAAGGAGGAAATCGAAGTCATCGGCGGACATCCTTAAAAAATGTTTGAAGAATTCTGGATCCTTTTGCCGGAGTTGCAATCGCAATGTCTCGTAAAAACCAGTTTCCAAGAACATTGGACGGACTCATTGCTATTTTTGTTTTCTTCTCCTTTTATTGTTATTCATGTTATTGCATGTCTCTTCGTCCTCCTCCTCTTAAATTAAAAGGACAGCAGCAAAACATGCTGCAACTAACCTTTTGTCCTCTTCCATGCTCCTTTTGGCTGTTTTTGACGTGATAACGTCTTATAAATCGATGCGGTTGGAAGGCATTCACGAAAAAGTTGTAACGAAGCCACTAACGTCCAGTAACGTTACGATGCTCGCGCAACATTCGAGAAAGAGGCTCGCGTTCTTAGCGTCGGAGCAAAAGAAAGAAAGCGTCTCAATGGGGGTGCTACACACGAGACTAATTCGGACGGGTGAGGCTTTAAGGATTTCAAATGACGAATTTGTGGTTAAAATTTGAAAATTCAAAATGGCGGACTAATTTTGGCAATTGTGTTCCGATTGTACTGAAATTCAGTATCGGGGGGCTTTAAGGGTTCCAAATGACGAATTTGTGGTTAAAATTTGAAAATTCAAAATGGCGGACTAATTTTGGCAATTGTGTTCCGATTGAACTGAAAATCAGTATCGGGGGCTTTAAGGATTCCAAATGACGAATTTGTGGTTAAAATTTGAAAATTCAAAATGGCGGACTAATTTTGGCAATTGTGTTCCGATTGGACTGAAAACCAGTATCGGGGGCTTTAAGGGTTCCAAATGACGAATTTGTGGTTAAAATTTGAAAATTCAAAATGGCAGACTAATTTTGGCAATTGTGTTCCGATTGGACTGAAAATCAGTTTCGGGGGCTTTATGGGTTCCAAAAGACGATTTTGTGGTTAAAATTTGAAAATTCTAAATGGCGGACTAATTTTGGCAATTGTGTTCCGATTGGACTGAAAATCAGTATCGGGGGGCTTTAAGGATTTCAAATGACGAATTTGTGGTTAAAATTTGAAAATTCAAAATGGCGGACTAATTTTGGCAATTGTGTTCCGATTGTACTGAAATTCAGTATCGGGGGGCTTTAAGGGTTTCAAATGACGAAAAGTGTAAATAAAACTGAAAAATAAAACTGAAAAAACTAAATAAAACGAAATATGTCAGTGATTTATGAATTTAAAAGTGTAATCTTCATTTAATCCTTTGTTCCAAAAAACTTATAACACAAAAAAGACGTTATCACGTAAAAACTTCGCCGTATAGGTCTTTACAGGAACCCATACTTTTTTTTGAAAAAAATTTGAAGGGGAAACTGTAGGGGAAATAAAAGAGCACCGTAGGGGAAAATAGGTATTTTTGTTCATCGCTGTAGGTACTTTATGAAATTGTAGGTCTGTTCCAATAGAAAACCTGTCC
This sequence comes from Thereva nobilitata, assembly GCA_963855945.1. Taxonomy (NCBI): domain Eukaryota; kingdom Metazoa; phylum Arthropoda; class Insecta; order Diptera; family Therevidae; genus Thereva; species Thereva nobilitata. Next base: position 51,989,635 of record OY979695.1, read on the forward strand.
TGTCGTAGCCTGCGAAAAGTTACTTGATTGGTGGGGGAAAATTTAGTCAAAATCCCGAAAAGTGAAGGAACGCTTTCTGGGATGTTTCGTGCTAATCAAGAAGACCATAACCTAAAAATCACTTGTGTCTTCAAAATAATGACATAAAACTATTGAAATTAATAAATTATTTATGAAATTATTCAAAATCTTGTAGTAAGGCACCAAATGAAGAAATTATTTTCAGCACATCGTAATCATTTTGGTTTGACATGACAAGTAACAGCTGTTTTGACATGTTGAAAACGTCGGTAAGATTTCACTCCACCTAAAAATCTCCTGCGGTTTCTTGGTCGAGGGGAAGTAAAAATGTCCCCGCTTTTCCGAGCATGAGATTCTATTGGGACAGGAATTGGGTGATTTCTTGGTCCCGCGGGATCCCGCATTCTCTATTGGAACAGACTTTGTATCTGGCATCACTGACCATAGTTTATGAAATGCCTTGAAAATATCTACAGCAACAAGAAAAGAATTTAAGGTGACTTATTTTTAGGACCATAGGACTATGCTGACAGATCCAATGAATTTATTGACGTCAAGCACTTTGAAGTGCCTATACGGTCCGTGAGAAGCACCATCGCTCGCTCGAACTATTTGGGATGGCAGATTCGGGAAAGGAAGAATTCAAGACGAAACGTGATGTCTTGTACTTGCTATCTGTTATAACCTCACCTAGTAATGCAAGTTACCAAGGAACAGAAGTTGAAGCGCTGAAGCTTTTCTTCTTAACCTTGATTTTCTTCTCTTGTTGGTGAGCTTAAAGAAAGTTCTCAACATAATATAATATTCAAAGAACGCTTGAGTACTATTACTATAGCGACATAAAGAACCTATTTAAAATTGTCGATATCTGATATTGTAAACTTAAGGATAAACCGTGAAATATGTAATATTTTATTTACCTTGATGTCATAAAATTCAGGTCTCATAAGTTTTTGTTTACAAATTTCAGTCCTTCTTTAGCAGTATCCCCAACACAAATAAATTCAACTCTGCCATAATTCGACTTGCCATTATTTGTCATTCGTATAAATTCAACTCTTGCCATTATTTATGGCAACTGGTCATAATTTAATGACATGTTATGACAAAGCTCCACACATGTCATTATTTGTCATTATTTCCGTCGTGTAAACAGCAATGTCATTAATTATGACCAGAGATTATGACAATTGTCATTTTTTGTCATTTTGGCATACGCGTGAGGCTGTGTATATACAGTGCTCACTGAACTAGTTCTTGAAGCGGGGATGCTTAAGTGGGTTGTGAATTGAAACACGTGAGGGCGTAAATATGAGATTTTCTTCTTGCTTCTGAAGTGGATTCTTGCAGTTGAGGTGGAGTGAATGTGTGTGCCTTTGTGCTGAGGTGGTTTGGTAGGCAGCAGTCTCGTCGCTAAAAAATCTCTGTAAATATTGCAGCTTGTGCACATTCGACAACCCTTCTCTGCTGTCAACTAAAGCCACAAATAGGTCCTTAAATGAGGCCAGTGCGTGTAGATCCCACACGCATTTTTTATTTTTGGGAGCTGAACTTCAGGGTCTTTGCCTCAAACTCCGCAGTCTAACGGATTGTCTACACTCACCAATTAGGGGAGAGTGGGGTAAATGCGAACACTTAAGGAAGAACTGAAATTGAACAAAACCATTTAGGGTTATGAATGCTATTTATTACTGAAAGCTAACTGTAACTAATCCATCTTATGTTTTCATAATCAACATAGATAAATCTTCAATATAAAATCAAATATTAATAAAAAACAAAACATTGAAGAGGGATTACACCATAACACATGGGGTAATTAATGGTGTCTGGGAAACACTAACACAAAACTATATATTTATTTGAGGTTAGAATCGCGTGGTGCACGTGGCTTCTTCAAAACATTCTTAAATGCTACGTTAATTCGACAAACTAATGCAAAATTTCTATGTTATACCTAAAATATTATACTCCTATTCAATTTTAGTAAAAATTATATGAAATTGTCGAAAAATCTTTAAGTAAACATATCTTGTACACGATTACGTTGTCACTTTACCATTAATACTCGGCACTGCATTCGAGAACGACTCATGATTGTATTACTCAGAATATCTTCCATCCTTTTCTAACATAGTCAAACAGGCACGTCTGCGATTACCCCGCGTCCGTGATTACCCCACTCTCCCCTACTCATCTACTATCACAAATTCATCGTATAACCTTCCTAAGTTTTCCAGCTTCGATCCCATTTCTTCAATGATCTTCCGTTCTCGTGGAATGTAATCAGCAAAGACCTTTTAGTAGGGGAGCTAGCCATTTGCACCCTCCCCAAGCCAGCCCTAGCTGAAGTTGCCATTTCACCCTCCACACCCCAGCAAATGGTCAAAATTTTATGCCACTAGTATTTAACGGTTATTTAGCTCTAAAAGAACCTACATACGCAGCGGCAGAAATTTTTTTCAATTATAACCCCCTTTTCCCCTCCAACCCCATAACCCGAGACTTCCGTCAAAAATGTCATATTATAAAAAATGCTTGAAATTACTTGAAAAGCTTATGTACCAAACGGCAGAAGGTTGGGACGACACGATTTTTTCAAGTGCCAGATCCCCTATTTAACCTTGTCAGTGAGCCCTTGATGCGGCCGCGTTTAAGTTCGAAAATAACTTGAACTACATATGTTTGTCATGTTAAAGATAGGAGTTTGTTCAAAATGATAGTTGATTATCGACAGGATCGTTCTTCACCTTAGATCACGGGTTCCGGCTCCAAAAAATATGTTCAAAAAATTCTTAAACGAGAAATTCTAAATTTATTAATAATTCACAATGTTAAGTCTCAACCTTAAAATGAATTTCTTTATTATTGTCGAATTCTTGAAACGGTTTATTCATTTATAAGTGAAGTGCTGCTACTAAGATTTCGGGTACGCTTTCTAAACTACAGTTGATTGTATATTGAACATCACTAACCAATTTATTTTTTTTTATCGCGGGCGTCCACTCCGAGTATTTTTAGGCGAGGAAAATAAGAATTTTCCTGATTCTGCTATCCACATGTGGCAGCACAAAAATTTAGCTGCGCGCCCGATGATTAACCACAATCAAATTTTAGAAACATCTACACACTCGCATGCATTCAAACTTTCACATTCAGTAAATTAAAATTGCAGTACATCCAATCGCTTTTGAGACGTGTCAAATAAGTTGCCTATGCGCAGGCAGATTAGTAGTTCGTTTAGGTGTTATCCGTGTTATTATTTGACATATTTAATATTGTAAGTTCCATAAATTGTTTAAACAATCTAATTAGTTAATTAAATTGAAAATGAATAGTGGCAAAATGAAATTATTATGGAAATAGATCCCCAGGCGCAACAAGTCAGACGTGACACAGTGAGCGGCCATTTTTTTCTATCCACATATATTAAATTTCATACGTCACGGCACAATGGGAATTTTTGGTGAAAATTTCCCGTGAAGCATGCAATAAAGAGGGGAAATTTTGTTTTTATTGTCACGAAATTTTTTCTTAAATAATTTCAAATATATTATAATAACACAAAATTAAAATGCCGTAAAATATAAAAAACTTTATTTGCAACATAATTTAGGTTATTTTATAAAAACGCCAATAAATATGTTACGGGACTTCATGTATATGCGTAATCTCAATTATCTCGTCTATCTATAATAATATTCTAGTCTCTATAATAATATTTGTGTCACTTTTAACATTTTTCCAAGAAGTCGATCGAGAATTTTTTTCAGAAGAGAATTTTTTTATTTTCTGTTTTGTTTGATTATAAGAATTTTTTACAGAAGAGAATTTCCTTTTGTGTTTGAATTTTTTGCTATTTTACGTTTTGTGTTTAAACAGGGGCCCCACGATTTGAATAATAATTTCCTAAATATAAATTACTAGCAAAAAACCCGCGTGCGTTGCAACGCCTTTAAATAAAAAAAATTTATGTATGAACTGTCCGCGGTAGGAAAAAAGTATAATGAAAACAACAAAAAATCTGGAAAAAACGGTTTTGGATACCATACAGACATTAAGAGTTACCTATAAAAAATATTGGAATATTTCTTCTCGAGCGTTCTCGGATTTGTCAGGGATTAATTGGAACAATTTGTTTCTTTTTAACAACTTTAATTTCAAAACAAAACTTCTTGCACACATGTGTTCCTCCTTCCTCTTCTTGTCGGTTCAGTTAGAACAGCCGTACTAAATTGAGATGTGACACTGCGTTCAAGTAGTGCCTCTGAACATGAAACTTCTTGGTGAATTGGAATTTTAACTTTCTCTTTTCGGTTAGCCGTTCCACTGCCCCCTTCTTACTTAGTGTACGTCCCGAACACAGTTTCCTACAGGGCCGATCGATCCTCTTTGGATGCGATAGATGACATCGTTTAGTGATGACCGTAGAGGGGCCGTTCCATTTCCTTTGTAGTTTTGGCAATTTACCTTTTATTCGTAGAAGATTTTATAGCTAGACTCGATCGCCTTCCTTAAATCTAGATCCGTTCGCCCTTAGATCGAAGTGGGTCTTCATCCTGTTGGGAGATTCCCAAATTTAAATCACTTGAAAACCTATTTCTATCGGTTCTATCGTTTTAACTGTTTCTATACTGGTTAGGGGAAACTTAAGAAATTGCAAATTCATCAGCCATATTGCCGCGGCCATTTCGAATTTATAATAAGTTTTGATCAAACATTCGTTATTTGCTACCTCAAAAAACCCCAGATACCGATTTTCATTGGAATTGGAACACAATTGCAAAATTCGTCGGCCATATGGGCGCGGCAATTTTGAATTGATAAGTTTTGACCACAAATTCATAGCCTATATGTTATTCTGATGTATGAGCTATATTATTATAAAGTTTCATTAAAATACTTTCGGTAGTTTTTGCGTGAAAGAGTAACAAACATCCACACATACATCCATTCAAACTTTCGCATTTATAATATTAGTAGGATTACAAATTAAAAGAGTACATATAATAAAACTGAACCTAATTCACACAATAATTTGGGTTGAACAATAAAAATCTTCTAAAGTGGGTACAGGGCTTTAAAGTCAATATAAAAGAAGTGGGTTTCTATAATAAATTTTTCCGTTTTCTCGATTGTAATGAAAACGTGATCAGCAGTGGCGTGGCGTCTTTGGAAGATAGCGAATCATTGCTTTCCTAACAATTTCTTAAAATATCATAATGAAAATCTAAAAATAATTATTCTTTTGTTTTACAAACATTTTTTTTACTTTATCATTCTCGGATTAATATTTATGTGATTGGCATTTTTTCTTGCCTAGACTGTCATCATCCCGAAATGAAAAATTCAATGGAAGCAATATTTAATATTAGGCGTGTTTCTTTTTCCTGGTGTACCTACACCAGTGTACTCTGGAGTAGACGGAAAATGAAACGTATTTTTTATTTCAGTGTAGTTTATAATAATCAATTGCATAAAAATGGGAGTTTCCGTATTTTTTTTAACACCATTTCACTAATTTCGTTGGACATATTTAATTTCTTTAAGCTTCTTCTTTTCTTTTAGAATAATTTCGGTTTTATCAATGGTATCATTAAATGACAACTTCAAAAAACGCGCTTAATGGTTGATAAAACCGAAAAATTTTGAAGGCGCCATCTTTTGCAAAAAAAAATCGTAACTACTCTAATCATCTACTTCATCATATGAGCTGGGGTAGTTGGAACTACTCCAAGGTACACCGGTGTAGTTACTCCAGGAAAAAGAAACAGGGCTATTATGTCCAACAGCGAAAGTTCTCTTTTCTTTCTGTCTTTATTCGGATACGAAAACTACTCTTTATACGCAAACAAACATGCCATAAAACTTCTAGAAACACGATTTGCTTCCCTACACTGTTCGTAGTTAAAACCAATATTTTGCTTCTGAACCTCCTCAAAAAATGCATTATTACCCGAATGTTTTTTCTTGCGTTTCTAATGCCCCAAACCATTACCTAAAATAGTTACATACACAAGAATTATCTAGGTCGTATACTTTTCGAGGTAGTGAGATGACCTCCTCGCTTATTATTCTTACAGCCAATGACAGGAGAAAGGACATCAGGAAACTACTATAAACAGGGAAGACAAGGAAGAAAGAAACGGAGTTGAATGGAACCAATTTTGAATCTCGAGAACAGCCCAAATCATCGGCTACTGCTTTTATCTTCTCATACGATTCAATAGCCCATAGATTACATTTCTGTAGATCTGCATTCCAAATCAGTTTTGCAAATATCCGAAGTTTAGTCAAGTGTAATATAAAAAATTCAGCTGCTCTTATTTCTTCCATGATTTTCGACAATACTGTAGTAGCCATAAAATCTAGAATTTTATTCTGACAGTCTTCATGGCGCCACTGTGATCATCTCTTTACAACCATGATGCCAGTTCAGTCACATCTTCAGCTCGAGCCTTTGAAAATGTCATGAAATTTGAATTTTCATCGTTGTTGGCTCCTCTCAGGGAAAGACCTTGTCTGACCCCCACTGACCGTATCAACATTTTTTACGCTTCAAGGCAGTCTATATGAAGAGAACTAGTGGCATGAAACTCTAACCCCCCATGTCCATGATTTCAGTTGTAGAATCCCTGATCAACCCTACTTGGATGCGATAACACGCGAATCTTATTGGCTATTAACTTGATCTCGCACGCTTCGGTGCATATAGTGCAAATCGCTTTGTTGTTTTTAAGTTGAAGCCATGCGTAGTCTTTCGCCCATTTTTTAAAAATAACCACTGAAGACTTATTTAAAGCGCCAACTAGAAAATTGGATTAGTGTTAGGTATATCAGCGAGAAAAGAATCGCACGAGAAAAGGCCATAGGGTCGCAAAAGTTTCATAATTATTGCTGTAACTCGTCTACATTTTATACTTACTTTCACGATTTTGACTATTATCTGACCCAACAGGGACATCTCTCAAAGGTCCAGTGGATCCTATGTCTAAGGAGTTTTACAACAAAGAAAATATTTAAAAAAAATACCGCAGGTAAAACATGTGACAATCTACAACTGAACGCCCCCGATGTAACGAAAATTTGTCGGTCGCCACTTCGGGTGATCTTCGGCAGGCCTCGGCCAGACTTGGCAGTAAGTGTGTTCCGCATATATGTTGTTAATACTATATTTGTATAATTACTTCTTTGAAGCAAATACTTATTCAAACGCATAACACACGAACAATCTTATTAATTTAAAAACGTAGGATTTTCTTTCACTTTTGTAGAGGTTCCCGACACCCACGCGTATATTTTTTTATTTTATTTCTAATTTATTGGGAATTGCGGGAAGAATGTGTAGCACGAAAAAATTTATATCCGGTTAGCATTTAAAGGGGCATGCCTCAGGGAGCGTGTGGGCCTCATGTGGCAAATTAGGAGCATGCCGAAAGAGGGATTTCCCGGTCGGTTCCCTATGAGACCCCCTGTAGCAAATAAGGAAAGGGCTTTCCCCTTAGATTACTCATGCGTACCACAGAAAGAAAAAATCTGCGATACTGTGAGGTATGCCCCCTATCAGTTTCTCATAAGGGCCCCATAAGGCAAACCTCATTACAAGGAGGTAAGCAGCATTTGACGTGATTCGTATTCAGATGGGCGACCACTTGGGAAAACAACACTCGCGCTTGTTTTTATTTATTAAGGCGAGTGTACATCCCAAGAATAAAGTGGAAGAACAAAGTGGCCCTGTACAAAACGCAAGCGCAAAGTTTCGTCGAAAACTCGAAACTTTTTACAACTGTCAAACGTAAATTGTTTAACACGGTCGCAGAGGAAACAATTTAATAAGCTGCAAAGCCTTTTAGATAGTTATATTAAATTAATGTGTAGTAAAAAAGACAAATTTTATTAGTTTCAAACATTTTCTCACTTCGTTTTGAGTTAAAAAATTAACGCATTTTTCAAACTGTCGAAAACAAAGTAAATATGCAAAAACTAGGGAAAATGGCATATTTATAGGCATTAGAATATTTGAATTTAACGAAATTAAAAGCTTTTTTTCGGTCTACGCATTCGTTAAGTAGAGTAGAGCCCCACTTTGAGGTTGCCGTTTTCTGTTGCCACGTTGGTGAAACAGAGATAGAACCATCTTTGCGATAAAGGAGCTCAGATTTGCTCTTCCACTTTATTCTTGGGATGTAAATTTGCCTTAAATGTTATCCGGGTACTTTTAACTTTAGCGTTTAAGAAAATAAGCGTTAAAGTAATCGGAGCACAAAAATACACAATAGTGTATACAAAATTTTATTTAATAAGAATCATGGCCATTATTTGCATATCTTCTAGGAATTCTGGATTTTATATAAATTGAGTATAATGAAACTTAAAGTGAGCTATTCAATAACTGTGTACAATTTTAATATAAAAAGATTATGTCAAACGCTCCTTGCTCAAATTCCGGGTGGGTATTTTACCCACCCGGAATTTTTCGGGTGGGTACTGCTACCCACCGTACCCACATTATCCGCCGGCACTGAGTTCTTTGATGGTCAATGGTGTAGTGTCTAGTAGTAAGCTTAGTTCGAGATATAGAAAAGTTTCAGGTTACAAAGAGTCAGGTGGGTGTTGAGGGAGATGGCGATGGACTTTACGTTTCAACTCGTGGATGTTGTAGGAGTTCGGATATACGGACTGTGGAAGATTTTTCCATAATTGGGATGCTTGTTTGGCGATTTAGAATAGTGGTCATTCCATCACAGGTCTTTGGCTAATGTCACGTTTAAGATATTAAGAGATGGGTCAGCCATTAATTAGTTCTACAGCATCCCCTGACACGGATTGAGAGATATTTTACGTTTTATTGAAAATAACTACTTTGTTTTGGAGGCGGTGAATTCCCTACCATTGAGTGGATCTTTTTGGTCTGAAGCCGTACTGTTGGTCATTTAGAATTTTCTGAGATATGGGATGAGTATGGGATGAGTACATTGTCCGCGCCAGGGCATTTGTTGACATCAAGTCCTTTGAGGCATTTAAATACCTCGCGAGTCCTCAAGAAATCCCTGTCGGGAGAAGAATTTGAGAGCGAACAAAGATGTTAATAAGTCGACCTTGGATTTGCTCTCTGTTAATACCATCGCATGAAAGAAGGGGTAGTGGACGTAGTAAAATTTTTCTTGATGGGCGTTACCAAGGACCAGAAGTTTTTCTCGCTAACGGATTAAAGAGTTTACTTCTCAACCTTTTATCAAATTACACCGGTCAACACAAATTTTGAGTCTGAGTTCTGCGTATTTGATTTGTATTTCTCACACATTACTAATTAACGAAAAAATAGCTTCACCTGAAAAAGTTTGCTTTTGCAGATGACAGAATGAAAGTCTTGATGAAAACACTTCTTGCGAACAACCAATGTTTTCTTTAAGGGTCATTCTGTAACATATGTTTTTAAAGTTAACAAACGTAGTTGAAATAAGCTGTTTGTTATTTTCAGCTCTGTTATTTTCGAGAAAAAAACATGAACCACTGCCTTGACGCTGTTCCATACTTGACTTTCGTGAGTGAAGCTACTGATAGCTATTCAAGTCATCATTCATTGCTGGCCTTTATTTTCTTTATTTGTGGTCCGACTAAAATACATACAAGCTTTTACTTTGGCTTCCGAAAAATTAGGATAGAAATGCTTTAAATAATATTGAAGAGCTACAGAATCTTGACGGTAAGCTTTAACAAATTACTTCTAGTTGTATATCTATGTCGGTTCTGACGCAGTGACATTATCGGTTGTAGTCCAGAATATCAAAGCTAGTGGCGATATCTCTAGAATATTAAAGCTCAACGAAAGCTTTTAAGTCCACCCAAAACTCACCACAAAGGTGGTTGTCCGAGCTTCAAGCCAAGAACAAACCAAAACCCAAGCTTCAAGCTAAGCTCACATTCACACCCGAGACTAAAACCGATGACTTCACTGTGCCAGAATCGACATAGCTATACAACAGCACTCGTCGATCTCATCGTTGTAGAGTGTCAAATCGTCCTCCCTCATATAAGGAGCTTAACAATACTTAGTTATTTGCTCTGCTCATGCAAAAGCTTAAATATGTATTGATCATTGTTAACGGTACAAAAGCAAAGTTTTTCAAGAGTCAACGATGGCTTTAGTTATTTTTTGGTATAAAGGCTGAGAAAATCATCATTAAAATATAGACTCAAAAAAAAATTTATTTTTGTTGACCTGTGTTATGATTTGACTTTCCTGATGGTTGATTAACAAGAATTTCTTACTTTGTTGTACTCTCGATGATAAGACTCTCTCGAGGAACTCCTGTACGCTCTAAAGGCGGTTACTTTAATTTTTATTGCGTTTATGGATTCTCTATGGATTCCCAATTAAATCATCTATTTGGCCTAGGCTTCTTCTGTAACTGATCTTCCTAGTTAAAGTTTATTGCGTCTTAGTACCTTTTATTTACCCTTGCTGTACCTATGATGGTCTTACTCAGAAACATTTTACCACCATTATATTATATCATATTACTTTACTATAACTAAAAATAAATATTCCAGGTAAAACCAACACATAAACAGCCAAAATGGCAGAACCAACCATTCTAAACATAAAATTCAATCCAGATAATGATGAAATTGAAATAATCGAAGGAGATAGAAATGAAGGTGATAGCTCAGATCAATACTTTATAGAAAAGGTAGAAAACAAAGATTCGTTAATCGATTATATCGTTGTTACAACGGAAGAACCGGAACAACCTGAAAATAAGGCAGGTGAAGAATCCGTTGAAGAAATCGTGGAGCATGTTTGTGGCAAGTGTTTTTCAACGTATAGTAACTTTAGCGTAAGTATAAAATACAAGTCACAATTTCTACAGTTACTTAATTTTATAACTATACTATAGCGTCTTCAAAGGCATTTAAAATTTTGTCGTTCACAAACGAAAAAAATTACCCCAACGCCCGAAACAACAGAAATAAATTTCAGCAAAATAGGGAAAGAAGCAGAGAAAATGGAAAGCAAAAATATTTGTTTTTGCTGTGGAGAAAATTATGAAACATGCCATGTAAGTTTAGAATTGAATACCAACTTATTATTAATAAAATAATATTTTTTTGAATTTCTCAGTCTGGCCCAATTCGATGCTATGAATGTCCCAAATCATTTAAATCAAGCAAAAGTTTTGAGCGACACTTGCAGCTTATCCATGCAGGACATGAGCAATTTCCATGTCTAGTTTGCAATGCTAGATGCCCAACAAAAGAAATTTTAGATATTCACATAAAAACGCATAGTCGTGGAAAGCCGTTCGTTTGTAAAAAATGTGGTAAAGAATTTACAAGAAAATATCATCTTTACCGTCATCATAAGTATTCAACTTGTGACACTTCACAGCCGAAACCTGAATTATCATGTAATGCTTGTGGCAAAGTATTTGTTCGCCTTGATAATTTAAGAAGTCATTTACGACAACATTTAGGAAAAGGCAAGAATAGAGATTATAAATGTCCGTATTGTGAAAAAACTTTTTACGGAACAGCTACTTTAAAGTAAATTATAATTTTTAGCTTGTTCGTACATAAATTTTAATGTTATAAATTTCTAGTATTCATATACGAGTGCATACAGGTGAACGGCCATTTATATGCGATATCTGTAAAAGGGGATTTCCTTCGAATCCAGCATTAAGAAAACATCGCCGATCACATACTGGTGAAAAACCTTATAGCTGCTCACAGGTTTTGATTGAAATGTGATTATTTTCGATTTACTTTTTATGATGCAATTATTTTTAGTGCCCTAAAGCTTTTGCAGCTAAGGAAGTTCTTAACCGTCATATGAAAACCCACACAGGAGAAAAGCCACATAGTTGTACCTTATGTAAAAAGAGTTTTATACAAGCTACTCAGTTAAAGAAACATATGATTCAACATAATAAGGCTAAGGATAGTTATCAATGCATGCATTGCACATCTGAATTTACTTCGCTGAACAGGTAAATAACTTTAAATTGATTTTTTTTAGCCGAACTAAGGAAATATTTTCGAGAAATATGGTATTTGTTTTAATACATTGCACTCGAATAGTCCTTAAAAGGTACTATAGAAACCTAGAGCAGATTATAAGAGGAGTCAGCGAAAGGTCTGTTTACAGGAGAAGTTATTTTGTTTCATTCTTACTTTTGTTCGTATTGTTTCCGTCATTATCATACTCAGTAGCTGATTAAAGAGGGGTCGGAAAGCAAACCACCCCGAGCTTCTGGCCTATGGGCCTTCAGAGATCCTACTCAGTCAAATTCCAAATAAGACCCAAATTGTATGTTCAGTAAGAAGCAGTTAATAAATGACGCATAATACTGTGCAGGCACACAAGAATATTTCTAAAAAGATCGGCTGCTGTACTTACTTTTCTCACCTTGACTGATCAAATAAACTTTGTGTTTCCTTATAGCATTGCATCTAATTAGACAAGCGAGCACAGTGAAGTGCAACAAGGTTAGATTATATTTGAAATTTTTTTATGTCCATACGCCTCTGCATTACGCTTTGATAGTTTTCAAATACAACAGATCTGGTGGTGTCCTGGTGATCAAGATCTCCACAGCTTATTGTTGGCCTTGGCTTCCTACAGCTTTGCCTCCATGATTCTTGATCTCTGGGCCGTCTTTTCTAGTTTCTTTTTCGTAACTGTCTTAAGTCTTTCTCGACGTCATCTATATATCTTTTCTTAGGCCATTTATATTATAGAAAACTATCGAAAAAAACTTCAAATCACATACTATAAGTACAACGATGTTTTAGTATGTGATTTGAAGTTTTTTCGATAGTTTTTTACAATATAAATGGGCATAACTTCCTTGTTTGTCAACCGTTTTTTTAAATTTGGCTTGTTGGAAAGGCCTATAAAATATGTATTGATATTTGGAGGGTCAGGGTTGGGTGATATATTTCAGGGATGGGTAAAAGGGAAAAAATGCAAAAACATGACATTTTTCGATACTTTGACCGCCGTGAGCGACCTCTAAATATCTTCGGATTTTCCACAAACTTCACATTCCTCGTTTTTCATCCATTCGAATATTTTGAGGGGGCGACTTGCAAAAAAAAGCGAAAAAGTTGAAAATAAGGGCCACCCTAATGTACATATGTTACCTCTGTCTGACAAAGCAAATACTGCATATATAGGTATTGACAAAATGTACACTATAAATAAATCATTTTCTGATCAGACAAGGGCCTCATTTATGTCCCCTTAATTCAGCGGACTAACTGCTCCGAACCCCCAATGCGGCCGTCCCTGAAATGTTCCAAGAAGATGTCGATAAGGATATTGATACTGAAGTTGATATTGCCGTCGAAAGAATAAATATTGAAAAATAAACTTCTTTACGTATCGATGTATATGTACTGTTTTTTGTGCCTTCAAAAAAAATTAGTATTTTTGGTAAATTACCTTGAAATTGTTGTTTTATTGCATAAAAACAAATTTATTTGTTGAAAATTAAAAGAAAAAAATTTTAAGAGCAAAGAATTTAAAAAATGGCTCACAATGGTCAACTTTGAATGGCTATCTCTCGGTCGCCGTTGGTCGTACGGAGATTTTAAAAAATGCAATTTCTTCAATTTTTCATAATCTTTCTTTTCTGTCAACATTTATGTACACCCAGGATGCCGTAAAAAAAGTTATAACCAAAAGAAAAAAATGTGATTTTTCGAAAAAATTTAGTTTTGTTTTTCGATTATTCTTTGAATTACAAATGGTAAAAAAAAATTTAAAAAACACATTTCGACCGGAAATTTAATTTTCTACAAAAAAGTATTTTAGTAAAAAACTCGAATTTTGCTTTGTTTTCGAGATATTTTGAAAAAACTGAAAAAGGTGTACTTAGGATCGGCGACGCACCCCTAAAAAGGGGGGCACTTTGTGGTTTTAGCATATTTAGGTGTCAAGCTAACATATTAAACCATAAAAATGCTCGAACGCAATTGTTCCTTTCTCAGACATTTTCAATAGTCTAGTAGTCGATAAAACAGTCTACCTCGGGTCTACAATTACAAAAAGAAACGAAGAAAAGGAAGAGATAATCCGACGAGTACTACTGGCTAATAGAGCCTTTTATGCCCAAAAACAAATACTGCACTCAAGATTTGTGCACAGAAAAACGAAGCTCTCACTCTACAAAACAGTAATAAGACCAGCACTGTGCTATGGCAGCGAGACTTGGACTATGACCCAGGACATAGAGGAACGAGTCAACAGGTTTGAGAGAAAAGTCCTCAGTTGCATAATAGGCCCAACCAGAGATGATGGGATATGGCGAGGAGATACAACAGCGAGTTGTATGAAAGTTTTGACGACCCAGAACTCTCAGCTATAATAAAAATTAACAGACTACTGCCGGGGCCCAATGAATCCGTCAACGTGATTTTCCATATAAATTGTTGTTGCTTTTGCTGGTGCCGGAGACTTGGATTTAATTTTAATTTTGCCGGTCTGCCCCTCCACGAAGAAAACCTCTCTCATTTTTTCGCTCATTTTTTGATGAATTAAACAAAAAAGCTTTTACATTTATGTTGCTACTAGCAACCTGTCCACAATTTTCTTGAGCAGAAAGTGCGGAAAAATGTATTTGATCAAGAAGAAATTTTAAACAAGTACTTTTTTTTCATTAAAATCAAAACAAACACAAAATAAGCCAACAGTCAATGCAATCACTACAGAAAATGACATTTCTCAGCGAAAAGCTACGCTGACGGTGGCGGTTTCATTGGGCGAACTCTCACCGACATAGTGGTAGGGGAAAATAACGTTGACGGAATCATTGGGCCCCGGCAGTAGACTAGCCGGTCACGTAGTCAGGATAGAGGACAATCGTATCCCAAAACGGCTTATGATATCAGAAATTTCAGGAAATAGACCAGTAGGCAGACCCAGGAAGAGATGGATAGACTCTGTGACGGCTGACGCAGAGGCAATGCTCAACATCCTGAACTGGAGACATGCTGCAAGGGACCGTCAAACGTGGAGAAATGCCCTAGAGGAGGCCAAGGCTCGATTTGGGTTGATGGATTCCAAATCGCTCTGAGTGAGAGGAACTTATCCTTCCTGGAGTCCAAGAAATATCCATTGGTTTACCGACAAGCTCGTGAGGAAGAGGTATGAGACGCTGGCCCAGGGCCCCTTCTGGAGGACTGGTTTAATGGACTGAACATAGCCTATTGAGAATCAGTTGCACGCCTTAGACAGATTAAACAACTTATAAGATCCTTTGCCTTAGGGGGCGTTATCACTTTAAACAGGGCGAACCTTAGGCTTTTGGTGGGATATCTGACAGGCCATGTAGGGCTTCGATTATCACCTCCACAAAGTAGGACTGCATCTGGAGACAGAACGCCGACTTTGCATGGAACGCGACAAGACATGTTCTCCGTGAATGCACAGATCGGGCTTAGAACAAGAACGTTTATCAGAGAACTTCTGATCCTCGCTCAGGCCCGATCTTCAACAACTAAAGACCTTCGTCCGGAGGCTTGACGATCCTTTCCGTTACTGACATTTTTAAAAAGTGCTGATTGCCACGACAAAAACGGGAGAAAATCAGGGCAGACTCTTTTTCAATTCGATGGCGAAGTCTTAATTGTTCAGCTATTATTCAAGACATCAAAGCATTAAAGTATACGTAAGTTTACATCCATAATTTTTCAGACTTACAAAACACGAAATGACTGCTCACGGTGGTGATGATTACAAATGCACAGAATGCCCTCTAAGTTTTACTACAATTGGCGGATTGAATCGGCACATATCAAGGAAACATAAAAAGGGTATAAACTAACTTTAATAAATAACAATCAAAAATATATTCATTAACCACTTTTTAAACAGAAGAAGTTACTGATTTTCTATGCGAAATATGCGATAAAATAATAGTAGGAAAAGACAGCTACAAATTTCACTTACTACGCCATAATGACGATGAGCAACAAAAATGTCGAATTTGTGAGAAGACATTCGAAAGGAAAACTTTACTAATGAATCACCTGAGAGACAAGCATAGGTTCGTGACCAAAACGCAATTCAGTTTTTACTGTTATCATTTTTAAATATTCTAATTTACAGACCAGCAAGTGATTACTTGGTTGAGAATGATAGCAAAGTTGAAAGAATATTTGAAATAATTGTTCAGGATGATGAGGAAATGGAAGAGGAAGAATCGATTAATGATACTGATAAAATCGAAGAATATATTCTCCTAGATGATCAAACAGAATTAAAATTAATACAAGACGCATTCAAAATAGAATATGAACCCGATGAGGTGAAACCAAGTGTACAGGAAGAAGTGAAAACAGAAGTGGAACCGGAAGATTCGGAATCAGCTATGGATGATATTGAGAGCAAAATAAAGAAATTGTTAGTTTTACTAGTGGAGGGTAGTATACTTACCAAATTTGGCTGGCCATCGGCAAATATTGAAAGTGTAAGTTTCTTTGTCATTTCATGTTTCATTTTACTAAATGCATTTCTAATTTGTAGGTATTGGAGAAAATTATCAAAAATTGTGGGCATACACCTAAAAAATTTGAACCAAATATTGATTACTGTACAAAAATGAGAGAATATGTTAAGTTACTTTTTACAGTCGTAATTGACAATGATTCAATCAAAGAACTTCTTAATAATCATTCAATAGATGAGGTTATACATCAAGTATTAAAAATGGCTAAAATTGATTAATATATTTTCATAAGTATTGAGCACATGTACGAGTTAAATTTAGCCTTGCTAGGATCTTCCATTACAATTTTTTACAGATTTTTATATTCAAATTTTTTTTATATTGTGTCAAAATGTACATAGATAAAAAAAACTTCTGTACACCTTTATATAGTTCAGAATCTAATTTTGAACTAAAATTCATAGAATATTAAAATTATTAAAAATACCAAACATTATGTTTTGCTGGAATTTTCGCACCCATCCCTCGTGGAACTTTCTTCAGAGGTTATTAGTTTACAGGCCAGAACATATTTTTTGTAGTCTCTACCGCGACTTTACAGCCATTGCCTCATAAAGCCTCCTCTTCAAGTGCTACTCTCTTCTCAATACGGTATGTTCCGATTCCTGATATCTTGTTTAATGTCATAACACCAAGGACAAGTTTTTTATTGACGAAAGCAAATGCCATAGCGAATCCCAAACATCATAAGGTTCCAGGTCCAACTGGTATACCCACAGAAATCTTGAAAAATGGTGGGCAGAAGTTATGCCATAGTCTCATTTGCAAACTATGGACATACCAGAAGAATGGCTTCTAAGCACAATTGTCCAAGTCCACAAGAAATGCCAATTGATGAGCTGCAAAAACTACAGACCAATCACGCTGTGGAATACAGCTTACAAAGTATTTTATCATATTGTGTTAAGTATACTGAAACTATATAAGGAAGACCAAGTAGAATTTAAAAAAGGTGAATGCGTGGCCGCCACGCACGTTAGAAGGGAAACGTCAAAGTCAGACGAATGGGAAATTTGTAGGGAAATCGAACACTTAAAATATATTCATTTATCCGTTTTTACTCAAATCTTCACCAACATCAAAAAATTAAATGATAGATTTGTGATAACTAAAGAAGGATATAAAGTACGTGATTTAAGTTCATTAAAATATTTACAAAATACAGCGTCAATCGTTGCTCCATATCTTGTTGCTATTATTTTATAATCAACTAGCTGGAACCCGGTGCGCCTCACTGCACTCATCATAGCGAAATAAATGCAGTTGTAAAAAATATTTGGACAACGAAGATTTCCCTTCCACAGGAGCACCAAGTGACTCAGGTGGAGCCATTGCCATTGGAACAGCATATCCCAGGTGCTTTTTTTTGAAATCTTAATGCATAACAATACAGGCTGTAATAGTGATATTTATTGTAATTGAATACTTCCATGTTAAAATCGGACTATTCTTAAATGTTGAACGACGTCGGTCCACCGGTGGTGGATGGTGGTCGTTCAGCCCTTCACGCAGCATAATCCGTTGTAAAATATACACTTTGGCCATTTTCGAGATGAACTAACAAATGAACCACAGTTGGATATCTTTTATGAATGGCAAATGATCAAATTCACCATATCGCTCTATTACTGCTAACAGAACGTCCCATTTGATATTGTGTTATTTCGTCAATCGTATTTGCATTAGCAACACCAAGAACAGCCATGTCATTCCCTTTCGTGACATATTTGCATATGTATTTGATTGATTTGACGCAAAATTCAACATTTATATGTGCATTGCTGCAATTCACATTATCCAAGACCCTCGTAAGTACAGGCCTGGAAGCAGCCAGGCCAACTAATACTAACATAGCTGAAAACAGGCCAAAAATATTCTGACAGTTGTGGAATTAACATGGCCGAAGCCATACGAAGCAATTTTTTAAGTTTGTTTTTGCACTAAAAAGTGGTAAAATATTGTATATTATCACTTTTTGGTGCACATCGATTATCAGTGATTAGTGCTTTAGTGATTTAATAAAAAAAATTAAAATGAAGTGAGTGGTTAAGTGTATTTTAAGAGTGTTAATTGATTAGGTGACCATTTTTGTTTACATTCGCGGTGGTTTTTTCGTGTTAATTTAGGGAAAAAATGTTGAATTTGTGTAGTAATATAATAAAAAGTGCTTTTTAAGTGATTAAAGATTATTATAGAATAGTTATTAAAAACATAAGTGCAGAAAAATGTGAAGGAAAAGTGAAAAAGTTATTGTTATTCATGTTGTGTGGTAGTTTTTGCACTTATGTTTTTAATAACTCTTATATAATAATTTTTAACTACTTTAAATTCACTTTTAATTCCATTACTACACAAATTCAACACTTTTTCCCTAAATTAACACGAAAAAACCACCGCGATTGTAAACAAAAATGGTCACCTAATCAATTAACACTCTTAAAATACACTTAACCACTAATTTTTTTTTAATTTATGGACTCAGATCACTAAATAACTTATCACTGATAATCCGTGTGCACTAAAAAGTGATAAAATACAATATTTTACCATTTTTTATTCCAAAACCAAAGTTAAAAAATTGCTTCGTACGGCTTCGGCCATGTTAATTCCACAACTGTCAGACGATTTTGGCCTCGCACAGACACAACCAAAAAGTCTGCTTCCAGGCCTGTACTTACGAGGGGCTTGCATTATCAAGGGTTCGCAGGGAAGCATATGTCATGCTTGTAATTTGATAATGTACAGAACCCTCTGTGCGTTGTAAAGAGAGGCATCTCCACGTACTTTCTCTCAGTAGCTGGCTCCAGATGGAGAAGCCTAGTATCATGTGTCAAGTCTAGGAAGACTTGGGCTTGTTATAACAAACAAAGATCGCGAGACGTTTTGGTGATGTAATACAAAGATATTGCCAGAATCGTGTCAATAATAACGGGACACTGGCGAATTGGGTAATATGCAGCCAGATTGAGAATTCCGCATAACATCCACTGCCGCAATCGGAGATTTGATCCGGTACCTAAATTTGACGGGATGGATCTAAATCCCTAGCTCACTACTTCTTTCACACAAAAGTTTTTCACGAGTGCGGCTACAAAACGGCGCACCTTAGTGCCAATTGTGTCCCAGCCGACGACTTGGACGAGACTGCCGCTTCTCCCTACCTACCATGATAACAAACCGGTTTACCAGGCCTTGAGTGTTGATCCGTGTACCCTAGCCCAATGAGAGTAACATGTAAACGCACCACACCATTGTTCTGCTTCGTTTCATTTAATGCGCAATTCGGCACCACTATCGCTGAAAAAATAAAAAATAAATTTACAATAGGAATATCCAGGGGGGTAAAATCGTACCGTCACCTCCTCGCTGGTGCCTCCTGGATAACCAACCGACGACGGACGTACCCAGTGCCCGGGGGTATAGCTGGGCCACCCTATCCGATGGGGTATAATTCACGGATCCCGTCCCCCAGGTTCGGGGGTTGGGCGAAAGGTTGACAACCTCTCCTCGGAAAGCAATTCTTGTTATGGAATCGAGAAATCAGCCTCAGAACAGTCAGGATTTACGGCAAAGACCCCAGCAACGTCCCAGGACTAATGATTTAAGGACTAACGATATAAAATTTGCAACATGGAATGTGAGAACATTATATAGACCTGGAGCAATGGCAGAAATGATAGATGAGCTTAGACGATATAGAATACTCATTGCAGGACTACAAGAGCTAAGATGGACTGGTAAAGGAGTCCTAGAACGAAGAGACGCTACGATATTCTACAGTGGCAATAATGACTCCAGAAGAAACTTTGGGGTAGGTTTCTGTGTACTTAAACCTCTACTCAACAATGTAATAGACTTCACCCCGCTTAACGCTCGGATCGCGACCCTAAGAATCAAATCCAGATTTCATAATATAACATTCATCACGGGTGCACGCGCCTACAGAAGAAAAACCAGAACAAGAAAAGGATGACTTCTATGAAACTCTTAGAGTGACTTATGACCAAGTCCCTTCTTACGACATGAAAATCGTATTAGGCGACTTTAACGCTAAAGTGGGTAAGGAACTATATTATTACCCCTACGCTGGCAAATTCTCGTTGCACGAAGAATCAAACGATAACGGGAACAGAATGGCCGAATTCGCTATCGCAAGAAGTTTGACAATAGCTAGCACCTGGTTTAACCATAAAAATATACACAAAAGGACACGGACATCACCAGATGGCAGGCACCATAACCAAATCGACCATGTTCTAGTTAACACTAGGCATGGAAGTAGCATACTGGATGTAAGGAGTTTCCGAGGAGCGAATGTAGACACCGATCATTACCTAGTTGTTGGGAAAATGAGGGCGAAAAAACTAGCGACAAGACATAGAACAAACAATGATAGACAAACAAAGTGGAACATAGAAAAATTAAGAAATGAAGAAACAAAACAACACTATGAAAGAATGTTAACAGGAAAGGTAGAGGAAATAGCAAGGAGTCTGGAAATGGAAAATGATCTGAACGTGATGTGGAACTCGATAAAAGAAAAAATATGAGTGTGCGTAGGACCACACGTTGGAAGTGAAAACTTCTATGGCCGGCTAGTCTATATTTCCAAATCAATCTTAATATTACAGTAGGATAAGTATCAAGAAATTTTGTTTATGAATATTCCATTTAAGTTTATTTATTGTTAATGTTCCAATAAAATTAGAAGAACGACAAAGTAATAGATAATTCACAAAAAACAATACACAATACATAATATATAATTCATAATGCCTAATACATAGTACATAATGCATAGTACATAGTGCGTAGTGCGTAGTACATAATAAATAGTACATAGTACAAAATACATAGTGCATAGTACACAGTACATAGTGCATAATACATAGCACATAGTACACAGTGAATAGCACATAGTAATAGTACATAATACATAGTCCATATGTAGTACATAGTACATAGTGCCTAGTACATAGTATATAGCACATAATACACAGTACATAGGCATAGTATTTAGTACATAACACATAGTGCATAATACATAGTACATAGTACATAATACATAATTCATAATACATAATACACAGTACATAATACATAGTAAATAGTGGATAGTACATACATTGTAAATAGTACGTAGTAAATAGTACATAGTATATAATACATAATGCATTGTACATAGTACATAGAACATAGGACATAGGACATAGTACATAGTACATAGTACATAGTACATAGTACATAGTACATAGTACATAGTACATAGTACCTACATAGTACATAGTACATAGTACATAGTACATAGTACATAGTACATAGTACATAGTACATAGTACATAGTACATAGTACATAGTACATAATACATAGTATATAGTACATAGTAAATAAGCATAATATACAGTACATAGTGCATAGTAAATAGTACATAGTATATAATACATAATGCATTGTTCATAGTACATATAACATAGTACATAGTACATAGTACATAATACATAATATATAGTATAATATACAGTACATAGTGCATAGTAAATATTACATAGTATATAATACATAATGCATTGTACATAGTACATAGAACATAGTACATAGAACATAATACATAGTATATAGTACATAGTAAATAGTGCATAATATACAGTACATAGTGCATAGTAAATATAATACATAATGCATTGTACATAGTACATAGAACATAATACATAGTACATAGTATATAGTATATAGTACATAGTAAATAGTGCATAATATACAGTACATAGTAAATAGTATGTAGTACATAGTACATAATACATAGTGCATAGTACATAGTGCATAGTACATAGTGCATAGTACATAGTACATACTACATAATTCATAATACATAGCACATAGAACATAATAATTAATACATAATAATTAGTACATAGCTCATAGTACGTAGTACACTACATAGTCCATAATACACAATACTTAACATATAATATTAAATATATAATATTCAATATATAATATTTAATATATAATATTTAATATATAATATTTAATATATAATATATAATTCATACTACATAATTAAAACTGAAACCCCCAAAGGAAACATTTTTCTCACGTGATGGTACGTGCGCGTGATGGCACACAAAAAGTGCGCGTGACGCGAGTTTTTAGTTTTTTCCCCAGGCCAAAAAGTGCCCAACGTGCCTATAGAAGTTTTCACTTCAAAAATCACAGAGACAAACAACAGTGTATTAGGCACACAAAACCAAGAGAGAAGGAGGCACTGGTTTGATGATCAATGCAAGAGAAGCATTGAAATAAAAAACCAAGCAAGACAAGTGTACCTAGAAAGAATGACCAGAGGAAACAACGAGAAATATGTAGCAGCACGAAGAGACACGAAAAAGTTATTAAGGAAGAAAAAACGTGACTACTTTAGAAATAGAATAAGTGCGATTAAGCAAAGCTACACTAATAAAGACGCTAGGAGTTTCTACAAAGAAGTCAACATGATTAAGAAAGGATACAAACCCACCTGCACCAGGGTAAGAAGAGAAGATGGTACTATAGCTAGTAGTATCGAGGACATACTCGAGGTGTGGGAGAAATACTTTAGAGACTTCTTCAAAGAGAACATAAACCTAACACAGCGAGAAGCAGACAACCGTAGTACAGATGACCCAGAAAACGATACGCCAGATCCTACAATAGAAGAAGTTGCAAATGCCATAGCGAAACTAAAAAATCATAAGGCTCCAGGTCCAGATGACATACCATCATATGGAAATCTTAAAAAATGGTGGGGAGAAGTTATGCCATGTCTTACATAGCCTCATCGTAAAACTATGGAGAAGCAGCAAGTTGCCTGAAGAATGGCTTTTAGGTACAATAGTCCCAGTCCACAAAAAAGGTGAATTGATGAACTGCAAAAACTACAGACCAATATCTTTGTTGAACACAGCTTACAAAGTGCTTTCACATATTTTATTTAATAGACTGAAACCACATTTGGAGGATAAAGTAGGCGATTACCAAGCAGGATTTAGAACAAATAGATCGACAACAGACCAGATTTTCATAATGAGACAAATACTTGAAAAATGCTGGGAAGAAAGCATTGATATTCATCTTCTTTTTGTTGACTATAGAAATGCTTACGACCTGCTTAATAAAAGAGAGTTGTGGAAGAAGATGAGTGAAATGGGTTTCCCGAAGAAATTAATAGGCCTATGCAGAATGACGACCAAAAATTGTAAAACACAAGTGAGAATACGAGGATGCAACTCGATCAACTTCCCTCAAGAATCGGGTCTGCGACAAGGAGATGCGATCTCACCAATACTTTTTAACATTGCTCTGGAAGCAATAATGAGGGAAACACAGCTTAATGGAGCAAATAGCATCTTCACAAGGAACATTCAGGTACTAGCCTTCGCAGATGACATAGTCATAATTGGACGCAAAGCGCAAGATGTAAAAGAAACCTTTTCCAAAATTGTCCAAAGTTCAGCAAAGTTCAATCTACGAGTAAATGACACAAAAACAAAGTATATGATCGTATCAAAACGAGGACAACGATTAGGGCGAAGTATCAGCCTTGATGATCATAGTGTGGAAATTGTAGAAAACTTTATCTATTTAGGGACAATGCTTACTGCAGGAAATAAGATAAAGGACGACATCCATAGACGCATCGTAGCTGCAAATAAAACCGCACTATCCCCGGTCCTCTAGTCCCGGTCCTAAAAAACAAAGAAATTTCAAGACAGTGCAAGGTCTGACTATATAAAACATTAATCCGCCCAGTTCTATGCTATGGGTCTGAGGCTTGGACATTGACCCAACAAACAGAAAATCAACTTAAAATCTTCGAAAGGAAGATCTTAAGAAGAATATTTGGTCCTGTAAGGGTTAACCAGAACGAATGGCGCATTAGGACAAACGAAGAACTTCAAGAAATGTATGACGAAATTAATATAGCTACATACATAAGACTGAATAGACTGCGAAGGCTCGGACACGTTGTACGAGCTTCAGAAGATAGAATGCTAGCCAGGATTTTTAATGGTAGACCATCAGGAAGAAGAAGAGTAGGACGACCAAGAAATAGGTGGATAGATGACGTGCTAGCAGATATACGGAAATTTCGTATAACAAATTGGAGAGAGCTAGCAAGACGTAGAGATGACTGGAAGAGGAGACTTCGAGAGGCCCGAGTCCTGCAAGGACTGTAGCGCCATCCAAGAAGAAGAAGATATCCACAATTTTTTTCAAGCGACATTACAAAAATACCAGCACACATAATCATGAAAACTATACATATAAACCTTGGTATTAAGGTCTTAACATAAACAACTCTGAATCAGTCCATTTCATACAGCCAAATGTTCAAACATCGATTGCACACAAAACAATAATGATTCATTTTTATATAATATAGACTAGCTTCAATTTGAATTTATTATCTAAGAAGTCCATCATTGGTTGTGCTTCTGGCTAGGCGAAATTTACACTAAGATCACCGCTCAATTTGATTGGCATTTCACTGAAATTTTGTTTATTAAAGTTGGACCTTCTGTTGTGTATGACAGTAGTATTACGTATATGAAAACTATTATTTCACTAATTCTTTTATATGGTGATATATACTCCCAAAGGCAAATTTTTCCTACAAAACCAGCTTTTGCCCTAACTAAAACCCCAAAGTGGAGGTGGAAGGCTGATATCAGACCTCAGGATCCCAGAGCTTCCTGGGGTTTCAAAAATGAGTAACGTCTACTGAACTTACAACCACAGCTTTGTCAGCTTAGTCCGATTCACCACGTCCACGTGGTAACCCCTGGGCAATGCAATTTAATTGTAGCAGAGATGAAAGGCCGAACGCGAGTGTTCGGCGCGTAAAAACTGAACATACTGGTTGGGCCGCAGGCTAACGACCTGGTCCTGGAAAAAATTCACTGTTACGAATCTTTTAAGAAGGCCTCGGACCGGAATGATCACACTGATAAGACTCAAGCGACGAAATAAGGACTTTGATTTGGCTACATGGAACGTAAGGACAATGAACAGAACAGGAGCTCTAAGATCTCTACTCTCGAAATTAGAAAGGTACAAGGTAAAAATCGCAGAATTGCAAGAAACAAGGTATATTGGATGTGAGATCGTATCGAGGTGCCTGCTGCGGCTCTGATCATCATATGGTGAAAGCAAGATTTAGAGCACGACTATCAGTTCAGAGGTTACAAAAAACTGCCGGGGAAACAAAACTTAACATTGATAAGTTAAAAGTCCCAGAAACAGAACAACGGTACAGAGAGTTAACCCAAAGGAGAGCGCTCTCTGAAAGAATGTCTAACGATTTTGATGGCATGTGGACATCTATTAAGCGTGTCTGCTGAACAGACAGTAGGAGTAGTAATAATAACAATAGAGTTAACCTTCTAACACAGAAGGCGCACTTCTCAACTGGGCTGAGAAACATTTTTCACTGCTCTGTGGCTCAGCTAAGGCATGCAAACATAAAAAGATACAAATATAAAACATACAACAAAGAAGCCCTCCGGGCATTTTCATAAACGCAGAACTGCCGCAGTACTGCAGAATTCAGCAATTGGAAGTCTGTAGCTGAATATTGCAGAATGACCGCAGTTCTGCGTTTATGAAAATGCCCGGAGTGCTGCACACAAGAAGTCATGCTACATTAAAAAGATTCTTTTTAAGGACAACTTCACTTGTAGGCATGCTAAAAACACTCATATTTTTGTTTACATTTATAAGCATGCGATTTAAAAGTTCGTACATGCCATAATTGGTGTTAGAGGAGTTAGTATGCAAGAGAGGTTCACCCCTCAAGTTGTAATTACTCACTCTAAAAGACGTACAGTTTCGTAAGAAGCCTGTGTCCACTTTGCCATTAAAAAGCCGATGAATGAATATAACGTCAGCAACCTCGCGACGCTTATGGAAAGAGCTTAAGTTAAGTAATTTAAGCTTGTTCTCAAGGCGGAAGTATAAGTGGATCATCCCAAGGGAGCTGACTGAGTACAAATCGGACAAACTTCCTTTGAACCAATTCGACTCTACCAACTTGGGACTAGTAGTGAGGAGACCATACCTGGGAGGCGTATTCGAGTAAAGGCCTAACTAAAGACATGTACAAATGCTTAGTGATGAGGGGGTTGTTGAATTCCTTGGACCATCTTTTTATAAATCCCAGGACTAAACTCCCCTTGGAGGAGATATAATTGATGTGAGTGGAAAAATCCAGCTTACTATCAAACCGGACCCCCAGATCGATCAGAGTTAACGCGGGAGACTATGCTGCTGAGAAAAGTATAGTCATAACTTAAGGGACCACGTTTCCTGCAAAAAGTCATGACCTCACACTTACTAATATTAAGTACCAGGTTGTTGTTGGAACACCAAGAATAGAAGGTGTTGAGGTTAGCTTGCAAAAATTTGCAATCCTCAATACTTGGGCCTGGTCAAAAACGCAGAACTGCGGTCATTCTACAGTATTCAGCAATTGGAAGTCTGTAGCTGAATATTGCAGAATGACCGCAGTTCTGCGTTTATGACCAGGCCCCTCCTTATCTGACGGTAGAGTTTAATGTAATCGGCGTAAATAAGGATTTTACAATGCTTTAGCAAGGCAACAATGTCATCAATTGATAAAATAAAAACAAGAGGACCAAGGTGACTACCTTGCGGGACACCAGAGGACGCTTCAATATTTCTAGGTTTGACTCCGCGGAATAGAACCTGGTAGGTTCTGTCGGCTAAGTGCGACTGGAACCATACAACAAGGGCATGCGGAAAGCCATTTTTTTTAGTTTGAGAACTATAACAGAGTGAGAGCTTGT
Organism: Thereva nobilitata; assembly: GCA_963855945.1. Lineage (NCBI taxonomy): Eukaryota > Metazoa > Arthropoda > Insecta > Diptera > Therevidae > Thereva > Thereva nobilitata. The sequence goes on from OY979695.1 coordinate 52,017,018, forward strand.
CAAAAGTCTTACTGAAATCAGACAAAACACAGTTGGTTTGTCAGCCAGTAACAGAGCCTCCAACTGTGTCAGAAGAGAACTCAAGAAGATTAATGTAGTAGAACGAGCTACAAGAAAACCGTGTTGATTAGTTTAGATAAGTCTCTTGCAGATAGGGGCAATAGCAGAATAAATAATAGATTCGAAGAGTTTTGGTATAAACGATAGTCTATAATTAGATATTTCGTTCTTACTACCTTTTTTATGAACGGGGACTATAAAAGAGTTCTTCCATAAGGTTGGGAAGCACCCTGTATTTAAGGATTTTTGAAATAAAGACAGTAGAGGAGATAGAATGGCCCCTGCACAAGATTTAAGAACAGCAGGAGGAATACCGTCATTGCCGAACGAGAAGTCATGTGGAAGTTCATTAATATGTTTCAAGATAACTTCCCTAGTTATACAGAGAGAGAAGTTATGAGCCACTTGTATTGGAGTGATGTGTCGAAAATTGTTTTCGTCAAGTTGGAAGACAGGAGACGAGAAAGATTTGAGGAAGAACGATGCGAACATGTCGCAAATCTCGGAGTTGCATGGTGTTGGGGTAATTATCAACTTTTTTCTTAGTGTTGATAAATTTAAAGAATGTTCTGGAGTCACCATACAGTTTATCTTTCATGTTACTGAGGTATTCCTTATAGAGAGTTTCGGAGAGTACATGGAATTGGTCATAGCAATTGACAAATGCGTAGAAACTCGTAGTGTCTTTCCTCTTAGGTAATTTTCAGGAGTTTATTCTTAAGGTTTCTGGAATGCCTCAATTCATTGTTGTACCAGGGCGAGGATGATCTGGACAACTTTAGAGGCTCAATGAGTATACAGGATGCAAAGGTTTCGTACAAGACGGAGTAAAATGTTGCTACATCGTCATCCAACTCATTTGAGAAAAACATCCTATTGAAATCGATCGAAGTGAGCTTCCAAATTGGCCTTTTTATAATTAAGAAGCAGAGCAAAAGAGTAGAAGCAGGAAGAGTGAGAAATTATTGGTTTGACGTAAAATGCAGGACAGCTATAGCAGAAGGAAATTCAAGCCTTCGGGAATACTTATCGAGACCAAAAAGCGAAACTAGAAGCGTACAGAATAAAAAGACGTATCGCAGATAAAGTATGCAGAAGAAAGAAAAGAGAGATATCTAACAGGCAAATGCAAGAAATTTATAACAACTTCGAGAACAATAACATCAGGCAGCGCAGGCCTACGGGCGAAGCCAAAACAGTAGTGACTTCAAATCACGAACAACATTGGGCATATTCACCCGTTGCCATAAGTGTGGTGAGTAATGCTCCGGTTACACGAATGACAAAAAATGACAATGGTCATAATCTCTGGTCATAATTAATAACATTGCTGTTTATACGACGGAAATTATGACAAATAATGACGTGTGTGAAGCTTTGTCATAACATGTCATTAAATTATGACCAGTTGACATAAATAATGGCAAGAGTTGAATTTATACGAATGACAAATAATGGCAAGTATATGTATGTTTTTTGGGTCCCTGATTACGTGGTCCGCCCGTTTAATCTAGGGGTAGTTTATCCCTTAAGGCTTGAAAATAATTAATTTTTGGCTGATAATATCTATTAAACCGCAAAAGGAAAAAAAAATTACAAATCAACGGTTTGCAATTTTTTTTGTTTAAAGTTGATTTTGAAAATTGTAGGGGTAGTTTAAACTCCTTAAGGGTTGGAAACAATTTATTTGTACCGGACAACACGCATCCAATCGAATTTGAAGCATAAAGTTGAACAAAAATTTTTTACAAATTTTTTAATTTCCTGTCGATTAAGGGGTGGTTTTAACCCTTTAGGATTATCCGTTATCATAAAATTTGGCTTAATTTGGAATAAATCAACCACCTTCGTAAATAAATATTGAAAAAAGTGTATTTCATTCCATTATTTTTGATTATTATTGAAATTATTGCGAAAAACAGAACACAACAGGATTTGAATTATGACACTCTGTCATAAAAGAATGACCAAGTTCATTCTTTTATGACGACTTGTCATAATTTGCCATTATCGTTTACACGGTCATAATTTGTGTCATTATTTCTGACAACTTTTATGACACGAATTTTTGTCATTTTTTATGACAGAAATAATGACACAAATTATGACCGTGTAATCCATAATGGCAAATTATGACCGAAAAAATGACAAGTGTGTCATTCGTGTAAACTCACCATAAAACCGGTTTTATTCAACTCCTCGGAATTCACACGAGGGGTAATTATGTTTAGCAAATTTGAATGCTATACATGAACGTTTAAATGTATTGCAGATGAAATTTACTTGTTAGAGAAAAACAGAGCCAACCTTCTATGTATATTGCAAGCCATGAACAAGGAAAATATTGAGAGCGAATTTCCGCTCAATCGGACTACAACTCGGTGAAGCCACATTATGTTGTTAGTGTAATTTGGAGAATTTGGTAGTCCGATTCTCTCAATTGAGATTCTTGTTCATGGCTTCTAAAGAATGCAAGAGATAGAAGTAAATTTTTATATGTGTACTAGTTTTCCTTTCGCTCTCTCATCTATAAAACCGGTTTTAAGCGCCATGAATATGCATTTTCGATTTTTCGATTACGTTTGAACCCCTTGGGCATATTCACACGTTGCCATAAGTGTGGTGAGTAAAACCGGTTTTATTCAACTCCTAGAGACTCACACGGGACGGAAATTATGGATAGTAAATTTGAATGCTATACAGGAACATTTAAATGTATTGCAGATGAAATTTACTTGTTAGAGAAAAACAGAGCTAAAGAATGCAAGAGATAGAAGTAACTTTTTATATGTGTGTTAGTTTTCACGCGTTTGGTTTTGCGTGAAAAATGTTTCGTTAAGTTCTTCCACTCCCTTCCCTCTCTCATCTATAAAACCGGTTTTAGGCGCCATGAATATGCACTGTGTGTATAGGCCATTTAAAGTTCAATGGGCATATTCACACGCTGCCATAATTGTGCTGAGTAAAACCGGTTTTATTCAACTCCTAGCAACTCAGACGGGGCGTAAATGAGTGTAGTAAATTTGAATGCTATACAGGAACATTTAAATGTATTGCAGATGAAATTTACTTGTTATAGAAAAACAGAGCTAAAGAATGCAAGAGATAGAAGTAACTTGTTATATGTATGCTAGTTTTCACGCGTTTGGTTTTGCGTGAAAAATGTTTCGTTAAGTTCTTCCGCTCCCTTCCCCCTCTCATCTATAAAACCGGTTTTAGGCGCCATCAATGTGCACTGTGTGAATAGGCCCAATTACTCGTTCCGACGATGTCAAATAGGCAGATTCTCACCTTCAATCTTTCGATATCTGGATCGTTCGATTTGCTCATGTATACGTGGTAAGAAAGACAATTGTGTCCGGCACAGCGTGTCGCTCTGTGTCGTTCTGTGTAAGCCTTAGAATATAGAACTACAGGAAGGGCCCTCGCCGAATTTTAGCGTAGTGAAATTCGTTTTGTGTGAGTGCTCACGTTTTAGTAGTTGTTTGTCCATTACAAGCGGATAAAGCGAATAGAATAGAGGAGGGGCAAGTGCGAGTTGATATAATCAGTTAACTAAAATAAAATCTTGCCCCTACAAATGAACTTTTTACACGGCGTCACTACGCATTCTAATCAGCTGATCCCCTTGAATTTTGCGTGGCATTAGTTAATGTAAACAAAGAAATCCAAGCACACAAAATTTTCATTATTTAGAGTATTTAGCTCATTGATTTCCACAATTATTAATGGAAATATGTAATATATATGTTTAGGAAGTATTTGAGTTTACCCACTTACCTGAAAAAGGATTTTCCTCGCGGAATTAGCGAATTATTCGTACATCCACAAACTGCACACTTCATTGTTCTTATTTCACTTAAAATTCACTTGTAACAACTTTAATTGAACTGAAAACAAATTCTTTGAACTTTCTTTCTTCTTTTAATTTAGTTTTGAAAAAAACTGGAAGTAAATTTGATAAAAAAACACTAGTTTCAAAGAAAATGCACTACCAAACGCCGGAAAACAATTTATAATTTGACAGTCAACTAACAAGCAAATACCCCCGTTTGACAGTTGTCTGATACCGGATTTCACTACGCTCACGTACAGAGATTTTACACGCGAGGGCCTTTCCTGTAGTTCTATATTCTAAGGTATAAGCCCAAAGGGTTATTTTACACGACGAAACACGAAACAAAAAGTTTCATGCAACTTTGCTCGGTTTGAAGGGGAGAGGAGAGAGAGGGTTTGAGGGAACACGTGTTCCCTCCAGCCTTCTCTCTCCTCACCCCTTCAACCCGAGCAAAGTTGCATGAAACTTTTTGTTTCGTGTTTCATAGTGTAAAATAGGCCAAATGGAACATACAAGTTCATGAAAAATCCGCCACGGCGCACTTTCCTCGTTTTTATTTTTGTTTGACAAAAATCGTAAATTTTATGTTGATAATTTCTTTAAATTAATTACCCGACATATTATAAATGCTGGGAATTTTAAGAATTAAACAATATTTTTACAAATTATTAATCTACGATCACATTTCAATTCGCGACTGTTGGTAGCATTGCTTAAGCCCGGTATGCAAGGCTCAAGAAATTTCTTTGCCTATCTCAAACCTATGTAAAAAATGGTCAAGAAATGGTTCAGAAATATTTTCTGGAGCGATTTCTGCGACCAGTATGCTAGAGTCAAGAAATTCACACCAGAAATATCGTGTTTTTTAGTGACACGCAGATGTCGCTTTTGATAAAATTTTAGTTTTTCCTCCAGAAATAAGTGTCGATTCATTTATTTCCTTGAGAAATTTTAACGGTTCATGAGATCTGGACGTCTCAGGTAGTTTTTGAAATTGAAAGTAACTGTCAGCAATGGAAGAAATTGCATATTGTTGTTTTTTATTCAGATTTTTTAAATTCTTTTTTAATTCTTTACTAATTAAAACAATTTCATTAATTCTAAGCTATCATAAAACAATTTATTTAATGTCTGCAATGAAAATAAGTAACTGTCAAAATTTCTGAACTGCTGTCAGTTTTTCTTAGGGAAATAAATGCAGAAGTTTTCTTGAGCAAATTTCTTGAGCCTTGCATACCGGGCTTTAGTTGTGCCCGGCTGTGTCGTTGAAGGAACACTTCTGTGTCGGGCGCAGTGTAACACTGTGTCTCTCTGTGTCTAAATGGAAGGCACCCTATGTTTCAAAGCCCTTGAGATCAGCTGATAAAAATTTCAATGAGAGTGAAAAAGTCAAAATATCAAAGAAGTAATATCTATGATAAAAAGAAACAGAATTACTTCCACACTACACGCAATGTGTGTGAAAGAAAGATAAAAAATGAAGGGGAAGTGACTTCCTCGCCTTGCAAGATTCCCGCCTTTTTAACGGACAATACAAGTGGAAACCAAATACTAGTGTTGGGTAGGACACGATTATAAAATGAGTTTGTAAGAGGTGCCTCTTTTTTCTTTTGAGCCAGTATAATGTCATACTTCAAATAAGGCGAGGTGCTATTTTAATGCCAAAATGACAAAAACAAGCAGATCAAAAAAAGAAAGAAAATAAATACTAATGAAGTGCATTTTTAGAAGTTGAATTCTAATATTCATTAAACTGCTTTAGAGTAAGTAAGAAATCTATGCCTCCGCAAATTAGAAACAGTTTCTTAAAAATTGCATTTATACATTTTTTATATTTATATGTAGCAACCCTGTTAGAAATTCATTATGATAATGTTATTGAGCCTGCTCACACGATGCCATAGGTGTGTTGAGTAAACCCGGTTTTATTCAACTCCTCGGAATTTACACGAGGCGTAATTATGTTTAGGAAATTTGAATGATATACAGGAACTTTCACCCGTATTCTAAAGCCAGTCATAACTCAGCAAACCAAACTTTCAGAATTCCTACAAGTCGAAAGATTTTCGGAAGCAATGCAACAACAAAAACTAAAGCTTTGTATGTGGCGATTAGCCGAAACTAATTCAAAAAGAATTCGGAAAACAAATCGCAACAATGTCACGAAGAAGCCGGTAACAAATTTTCTTAAGGAAGTAGGAAAGAAATCGGAATATTCCTATCAAACTTCCACTGTCAAATCGTGTATAAGTGAAGTGCGCAAGTGCATTTGTGAATTTATTTTATAAGTAATTTTAATTTGGGTGTTTTTGAATTATAATAAAATAAATATATTAAAATATTATAATGGAGTCCTTGTCCTTTCTTATTTCATTTTAAGGATTTTAAAGCAAAAAAGCAAACGAATCCGAAGCTTTTATTAGGGGTAAAAAGCGTTGCTAAATTATTACTAAATTTCGTAACGATTTCGAAAAGAATTTCTTTAACGAAGTCGTGTCAACCCCTTCATATAATTTTCTTTCCGAATTAGTTCAGAAATCGATTGCGAATTCGGGAAAAATATACGAATTTCCGTAACTAATTCGTTAAGATATCTTAAAATTTGGTTTGCTGGGAAGTCATAGCCCAATATCAAGTGTGCGGTGAGTATCAAGTTGAGACAATTTGGTATTCTAATTTTGGTCTCGCAATTTTGACAATCCGCAAACAGTCTCAACGACTCTCAAAATTATGACTGTATACATAGCAGGTCACAAGGGTATAAAGAGCACGTTTCTAGTATATTTTTCAAAATCTCACACAATCTTGACACACAGCCAGCTTCGATGAGAGGTGCTCAATGTTTTTTGGCGTAAGTTTGCTACTTGGTGCGCAGGCTTTCCTCTATCTCATTAGCCGTGTTTTTTAATAAACTATAGGGGTGTTTTTTTAATCTGTTCCAGGACAGAACAGAACAGCTTCCATACAAAAGTCTTGTCCCCGATAATTATCAAGAACACTATCCAGCACAAAGGGAAATTTTAAATTTCCCTTTTCTCACATACGTTTTTTAACTTGACAGTTGACAAATAAAGTAAAATGTTTTGTTTCCTGAATGAAAAACGAGAAAAATTAATGGAGAGATAAATAAGACCGATCTTTATCCAATATTAGAAGAAAGTAAAATGCCCAAAGCCGTAATTTATGTAAATAAAAATGAAAATTTCCCTTGCCGTTTTTTTAATGTTCCAGGACAGAACAGAATAGAACAGATTAAAAAAACATGGCATAGGTCTTAGATCCAGTTCATTAAAATAACCTTAGAATAGAGAACTACAGGAAAGGCCCTCGGGTATAAAATCCGTGTATGGGAGCGTAGTGAAATCGCTATCAGTCAACTGTCAAATTGGTACAATTTCTTGTTAGTTAACTGTCAAATTTTCCCGCGGCACTTTCTTTAAAACGAGTTTTTCTATAAAATTTATTTAAAGTTTTTCGCAAAACTAATTAAAAAGAAGAAAGAAAGTTTAAAGAATTTGTTTTTGTCAATTAGAAGTTGTTACGAGTGAATTTTCAGTGAAAAAAAGAGCAATGAAGTGTGCAGTTTGAATTTCACTACGCTAAAATTCTCCGAGGGCCCTTCCTGTAGTTTTGTATTCTAAGAAAATAACGACAAGGGAAATTTCACCAAGCGCCATCTTCAGTGCTTTAAATATATTAAAATTAATCCGAAGTTGCGTGTCAATAAACAACTGTTACACGAATTCCCCTCTAGAAAATAACGAATAAGTTTCTACAAAATAAATTATTTGTTTCCTCATGCCTTCAAATTTGCCCTCGTCACTTCTATGTTGTTTTTATTTTTAATGACGTTTTTCCGACAGCCGGAAAGTATGCTACATTCCGAAAAGAAAGGGAATTTTGAAATGTCCCAAGACCTGGGTAAAAACCTCGATAAAACCTGGGTTTTCAGATTTGTATGGGGAAGAACTATACAGTTAATTAAAAAAACACGGCTATTATTATATTATTGTTGCGTGTCAGTAACATTGATTATAGAGTCATCAATGTCAGTAAACAACTGTTACACGAATTCCCCTCTAGAAAATAACGAATAAGTTTCTTAAAAATAAATTATTTGTTTCCTCATGCCTTCAAATTTGCTCTCGTCACTTCTATGTTGTTTTTATTTTAAATGACGTTTTTCCGACAGCCGGTAAGTATGCCACATTCCGAAAAGAAAGGGAAATTTTGAAATGTCCCAAGACCTGGATAAAAACCTCGATAAAACCTGGGTTTTCAGATTTGTATGGGGAAGAACTATATAGTTCATTAAAAAAACACGGCTATTATACAAATACAAATTCACCATTAGAGGTGCATTTTTTTTACATTTTATTGTGACTGGGTGCTTAGAATACCAAAACAGCTGATAGTATCAAGAATAGTGTCTCAAGCTTTCAATCACAAGCAAGAGTCTCAAAAGCTTATGGCTTATGATTGGTCATAATTTAGAATCGGGGGGTAAATGTATTGCAGATAAAATATACTTGTTAGAGAAAAACAGAGCTAAAGAATGCAAGAGATAGAAGAAACTTTTTATATGTGTGCTAGTTTTCACGCGTTTAGTTTTGCGTGAAAAATGTTTCGTTAAGTTCTTCCGCTCCCTTCCCTCTCTCATCTATAAAACCAGTTTTACTTGCCATGAATATGCACCGTGTGAATAGGCCCATTGATTTCGTACTATCGTTATATGTAGATATAATTAAAAAAAATTAAAAGGAGGTGGTGGGAATTATTTAATTTGATTCCTACATAAAAACTGTATAAATGCAATTTTTATGAAACTCTTTCTAATTAGTTGTCCGTGGTCATATATTTATATTTTGCAATCCCACCTCGCCTAATTAGTTGGTAATTCTGCTAGAAGTAAGAAATGTGTCTCCAGCTTAGAATAGAGAAGATAAGGAACCGAAAATAGCGTACATGTATACGGATTGGAGGGAAGCACTTAAATTAAAGAACCTCTCGCTCTAAAAGAAAAGAAACAACCGTATGTTCATAGGGTTCATGCAGTTCCCGGACAGAGGCGTACCGAAATTCGTTAGCGTTTGCTCCAAACATTTTCAGCAAGTGATGTGTTCTCAATTGGATGGTTGCTGAGAAACGCAATCCCCTCCCGGTTTTTGACTAAATGTGATACCGCCACTGTCCGGGAACTGCACAACTACTATGGGAGTGCTGTGAATATGTGTTGCCGAAACGCTTCCCCGATTTTAATTAATTGCGCTTCCTTCTCTCCTCTATTCTAAGGTCTTCAGCACAAAATTTCACTCCCTCAAAAAATGTAAGAATTGTCTCTTCAGTACAAAACTTCACTCCCTCGAAAAATGTAAGAATTTTCTCTTCAGGACAAAACCTCACTTCCTCGAAAAATGTAAGAATTTTCTCTCCAATACAAAATTTCACCCCCTCGAAAAATGTAAGAACTTTCTCTTCAGGACAAAACCTCACTCCCTCGAAAAATGTAAGAATTGTCTCTTAATGACAAAACCTTACTCCCACGGTATACAGAAACAAGGTAATGTAAAAGAGAAATGTCATTTGAATGCTGACGTCACTCGGCAAGTCTTCCCCATACAAAATCGAAATTGTTGTTGTTGTTTTCTGTATTAACTTGCCGGGTGACGTCGGCTTTTTCTACGATATTCGTACGATATTCGAGCTGTCAGCCTCTTTTACACTACCTTGTTTCTGTATACCGTGCTTACTCCCTCGAAAAATGTAAGAAATATCTCTCCATCCAGTTCGTATTTACAATCTCACCACGGCACAGTGTAAATTGGATATTTTACTGCCCTAAAATAAGTGAGAAATGTCTCTCCATTTCTTGTTTACAATCTCACCTCCCCACCGTTCCAATTGGAAATTTTACGGTCGCAAATGAATACCGGGCTTATCCAAGGTTCAAGAAATTTCTTTGCCTATCTAAAAACTATGTAAAAAATGGTCAAGAAATGGTTCAGAAATATTTTCTGGAGCGATTTCTGTAACCGGTATGCTAGAGTCAAGAAATTCACACCAGAAATATGGTGTTTTTTTTAGTGACACGCAGATGTCGCCTTTGATAAAATTTTAGTTTTTCCTATAGAAATAAGTGTCGATTCATTTATTTCTTGAAGGAATGTTAACGGTTCATGAGTTCATGACATGACAGCTGTTTTTTTGAAATTGAAAGGAACTTTCCGCTCCACATTTTGTTAAATTTTATTATTATTTTTTTAATTCTTTTTAATTCCTTATTAATTTAAAACAATTTCATTAATTTCAAACAATCATAAAACAATTTATGTAATGTTCGCAATGAAAAAAAGGAACTGTCAAAATTTCTGAACTGTCTGCATGCATGCCCAAGTTAATTGAGTTAGCCAAGTTAACAACGGCATAAACAGCATTTTTTTAGCGCTGTTAGCTAACTTATTTCTGCTTTTTGGCTTAAGCCCGGTATGCAAGGCTCAAGAAATTTTTTTGCCTATCTTAAGCCCGATATGCAAGGCTCAAGAAATTTCTTTGCCTATCTAAAAACTATGCAAAAAAAAATGGTCAAGAAATCGCTCAGAAATATTTTCTGGAGCGATTTCTGTAACCGGTATGCTAGAGTCAAGAAATTCACTCCAGAAATATCGTGTTTTTTAGTGACACGCAGATGTCGCTTTTGATAAAATTTTAGTTTTTCCTCCAGAAATAAGTGTCGATTCATTTATTTCTTGAAGGAATTTTAACGGTTCATGAGTACATGACGTGTCAGCTGTTTTTTGAAATTGAAAGGAACTTTCCGCAATGCTAAAAATAACATTTTATTAATTTTTATTATTATTTTTTTAATTCTTTTTTAATTCCTTGTTAATTAAAACAATTTCATTAATTCAAATATAAAACAAATTATTTCGCAATGAAAAAAAAGGAACTGTCAAAGTTTCTGACCTGTTGTCAATTTTTCTTAATGAATTAAATGCAAAGGTTTTCTTGAGCAAATTCCTTGAGCCTTGCATACCGGGCTTTAAACCTATGTAAAAAAATGGTCAACAAATGGTTCAGAAATATTTTCTGGAGCGATTTCTGCAACCGGTATGCTAGAGTCAAGAAATTCACACCAGAAATATCGTGTTTTTTTGTGACACGCAGATGTCGCTTATGATACAATTGTAGTTTTTCCTCCAGACATAAGTGTCTATTCATTTATTTCCTTAAGAAATTTTAGCGGTTCATGAGGTCTTGACGTCTCAGGTAGTTTTTGAAATTGAAAGTAACTGTCAGCAATGGAAAAAATTACATATTGTTGTTTTTTATTCAGATTTTTTAAATTCTTTTTTAATTCTTTACTAATTAAAACAATTTCATTAATTCTAAGCTATCATAAAACAATTTATTTAATGTCTGCAATGAAAATAAGTAACTGTCAAAATTTCTGAACTGCTGTCATTTTTTCTTAGGGAAATAAATGCAGAAGTTTTCTTGAGCAAATTTCTTGAGCTTGCATACCGGGATTTTTGTCGTTGAATGCATATTTTTTGAGGTATAGAAGCCCGGTATGCAAGGCTCAAGAAAACTTCTGCATTTATTTCCCTAAGAAAAAATGACAGCAGTTCAGAAATTTTGACAGTAACTTATTTTCATTGCAGACATTAAATAAATTGTTTTATGATTGCTTGGAATTAATGAAATTGTTTTAATTAATTAGGAATTAAAAAAGACTTAAAATAATAATAATAAAAATTAACAAAATGTTATTTTTAGTATTGCGGAAAGTTCCTTTCAATTTCAAAAAAACAGCTGACATGTCATGTACTCATAAACCGTTAAAATTCCTTCAAGAAATAAATGAATCGACACTTATTTCTGGAGAGAAAACTAAAATTTTATCAAAAGCGACATCTGCGTGTCACTAAAAAACACGATATTTCTGGAGTGAATTTCTTGACTCTAGCATACCGGTTACAGAAATCGCTCCAGAAAATATTTCTGAACCATTTCTTGACCATTTTTTTACATAGGTTTAAGATAGGCAAAGAAATTTCTTGAGCCTTGCATACCGGGCTTAAGAAATAAATGAATCGACACTTATTTCTGGAGGAAAAACTAAAATTTTATCAAAAGCGACATCTGCGTGTCACCATAAAACACGATATTTCTGGTGTGAATTTCTTGACTCCAACATACCGGTTACAGAAACCGTTCCAGAAAAAATTTCTGAGTGATTTCTTGACCATTTTTTTTGCATAGTTTTTAGATAGGCAAAGAAATTTCTGGAGCCTTGCATACCGGGCTTATCAGCGCAAATTTAACAGAGTTAAAATAGGCGCGTTTCATTTTAATTGGAGTACGTACTCCGGAGTAGTTCAGCGCACATTCAGCTATGGCAGCATCTACTCCGATGTGCGTCCAACTACGCTGGCGTACGTACTCTAATGAAAATGAAACGCGCCTAATAACTCGGGCCTAAACGCGTCCATTGGGCATATTCACACGCTGCCATAATTGTGGTGAGTAAAACCGGTTTTATTAAACTCCTAGCAACTCAGACGGAGCGTAAATGAGTGTAGTAAATTTGAATGGTATACAGGAACCTTTAAATGTATTGCAGATGAAATTTACTGGTTAGAGAAAAACAGAGCTAAAGAATGCAAGAGATAGAAGTAACTTTTTATATGTGTGCCAGTTTTCACGCGTTTGCTTTTGCGTGAAAAATGTTTCGTTAAGTTCTTCCGCTCCCTTCCCTCTCTCATCTATAAAACCGGTTTTAGGCGCCATGAATGTGCACTGTGTGAATATGCCCAATGTCAAGTCAAGTACTGAGGAAAGTTATGTAAACGTAATATTTGCCTATTCAAAAAATATCATGCGTTCTGCATTATTACAAAGTAACGTTAAATCTAGTACTATAGTCGGAACGAAAATGGCGTCAATCAGTGAGGAGGAAAATATTCAACAAGAAGAAACAGGTAAAGTAGGCGACGCTTTATATTATGTGCGTTAAAAATTGTAAAATTTAATATTACAATAGGTTTCCTCTTTAATTATATTAAAGAAACAATACAAAGCTGTAGATAGTAATTTTTTCGTCATAGTGATTGACGCCATTATTTCCACAAGGTTTGATTATTGATATAAACAAAATATCTTTTATTTAGTTCGCCGTACGCGTTCAGGCCGGAAGGTATCTGCTTCAACTCCATCACGAAATACCAGACGATCGACACGAAAACAAGCAGTTGAACAGGTAAAAGTACTTATCTAATTAAATTAACCTTAAAATTTGTTATGATGAAATTTTTTGTTAATCTGCAAGCGCGGCGTTGTCCCGCTTTCAGCTGAATTTAATTGAAGATTGGCAAGGGCCAACTGAAGCAAATTTTACCTTTTTCCGTGTTTTTTTTAAGTTTTTTTCTTAATATGAGAAATTTTAGGTTGATTTGAACGAAATTGGCACAATTGCTGAGGAAAAAAAAGTGGACGAAGATAAATTTGAACAATCGGATATTATAAAGGAGATGTTAGCTGAAGCCGCTCAGGGCGTTATATTAGACGTTAAAGATAATCAATCAGACAACACAGTACAAGGACTTGATACGGAAATTATAGAGACAGTTGATATTGAAACAACGCTCAAAGACACAGAAGAAATAGAGATGGTTGCACAAATAACGGACTCGGAAGAACAAGTAATGCCGACAGAAGAACAAATAACACCCGCTGAAGATGAAAAAAGTTCCTCTTTCCCATTCGGTAATGTTCCACATTCAGAAAATTCAGATGGTAACAAAACAGAAGAAATTGTTACCTCAAACATCGTTGAATGCGTGGACAGTTCATTACTTGCAAGTCTAGCAGGTGATAATGCCAACAGTTTACCATCTGCCGGTGAAGAGAGTCAGTCAAATAATAATTTTGAAGTTGTTCACACAAGCGGTGATGAAGATGAAAAAATGAGTATAACCCCGCCAGATAATGATGATACTCAATCACAACCGGCAATTACAGAAGATCTTCCAAATGGAGAAACGGAAAGTGTTAAAACTAATGCGGATGTTGATGCAGAAATGGTTTCAGAAGACGAACTGCCAATACCAGTAAAACCAAAAGTAACCGATGCTGAAGAAGTCTCAGATGATGAGCTACCAGCTCCGGAGCGGGCTGAACTTCCTGCTGATACTGAAGTTGTTTCTGAGGATGAGTTTCCTTCGTCAAGTAAAAATAAACGGAAAGCGAGTGAAGAATATAATCCCAGCAGTCCAACAAGCGAAAGCACTGAAGTTCCTGAAAAGAAAGCAAAAGTTGAAGGTATAGATTGGACCAATCATGCCGTATTTTAAAATATTTATAATTTTTCCTTAGATGAAGAAAGCGAGAAGGAAGAATCAAAAGACAAGAAAAAAGATAAAGAGAAAGAAAAAAAGAAGCTACCAGAATTAGACAAATACTGGAAAGCTGTTAACGATGATCCAGCAGATTTTACAGGCTGGACATACCTTCTACAATATGTAGATCAAGAGGTAACAATTCTGGCTTTTATATATCTATTAATATACATAATTTATTTATCTAAAGAATGATATCGAAGCGGCTAGAGAAGCTTATGATGCATTCTTGGCACATTATCCATATTGTTACGGTTACTGGCGAAAATATGCTGATTATGAAAAACGTAAAGGAAACAGGAAGAAATGTGAGGAGGTAAGTGAAAATAACACATATTTTATATATCATTCAAGAGTGTTTCTTTTTTTTAAAAAAAATATACCGCACAAAATTCAATACCAATTCGTTACTTTGATGTCTAAGTAAAATGAACGACCATCATTATTCATAATTATCTACAGCTTAAGCCCAGAGGCACTGTTTGCTGTATTTCTGCACTTGAGCAATTAATTGTGATAAAATCGTTTTATATTTTTATATTATGACATTGTGAATTATATTTTGTTATATATATTGCAAAATGTTAATGTCATAAATTCCAAATTTTTTGTTTTATTTGTTATAATTATTTCAATTATTAAATTGTGGGTTGATCTTGGATTGTACAGTTAAGCAATTCTTTGTGCTAGACGAAAGTCCAGAAGTGTTGCTGAATGGTTTTATCATCGAAACAATCTGGGCAATAAGCTCGTTTCGAATCAAAGGGCCAACATGAGCGTAACATGGACATTTTCTTTAGATTCTAAAAAGTTAATTTTGAATAAATACTTAACAAAATCAGGGAAAATAGACAATGGTCTACGCCATGTTTGAAAAAAAAAATTAACACCAATGTAACTAATAGCAGGATTTTATTAATTATACGTGAAAGTAACAATTATTATAACAAATTGTAGCTTGCAGTAGTAAAATTCAACGTCTTAGAAGATTTATTGAATATCCGATTATAAGACCTCGTTATGAAGCTGCTTTATCAACGCAATTATTTACTCGTTCTTCTAAACCTGGGGTTTTATATTATTACTATTTTCCCAATGTTATGTTATGGGGTTATTCGCCCTCCAACTAAATGCCCATGAATCCCTCTCGCCGGATAAATTCTGTTCATGTACTTTTCGCGCAAAAGATTTTTCTGTAAAAATTTACTTGAATAGTGGGGGAAATTTTGTGAAAAAATCGAGAAGAAAAGAAGCAATTTTTGGGTAAATTCTTTAAATCAAAGAGAAGACAACGTAAATTCCATTTGCTTCCTTAAAATGTTAAATTCTCGCGTAAGTTTTTGGTTGAGGAGGAGTGAAAATGTGCATCACGTATTAAGCTGAAAGAAACTAGTTTGATACGGCGGGAAATTATATAAAAGATATTCTCCAAAATATAGACAGTACTGCCGAACGTAAATTGATTGCTTGAAAAAAAAAACAGATATAAATAAAATGATGTACACTAGGTTGCCCCTTTTTTTAAAAGTCGGGAATATCTACATGCTAACCCCTGAAATGGTTCTCTACTATGAAAAAATAATTCTACAAAAAAATTTCGTCTCAAGTGTTTGAAGTTAACCCGTGCCGAAAACGCGTCAAGTTTGTTATTTTATGAGAAAACTTTTATTAATCAACATCTTTGATTTGCTTCAAATTTTTTTTTACGCAGTTCCTGAGGTATTTTAAAGGTAATGAAGAGATCTTTATTTATGTATTAATAGTTGTAAAAAAAATTTCTATTTACATAGTAGTTATTAACAATACAAACAAAAAACATTTTCTCCGCTTTTTAGGCACGGGTAAGACTACCAATTCAGCTGAAATTTTTATAAGATTTTTTTTTCGGTATAGAGAACCATTTGAGGGGTTAGCACCACCAAAAATGTAAAAAAAAATCGCCATATAAATAAGATCCACTCTAATGTACATCCCATGAATTAGATTCAGTTATTCACTTTGATAATTTGTTGAAAAATATAACGAAACTAATTATTACTGAGTTTCCATGAGAGTTCAACCAGAGTTGAACCCGAGTTATACGTCATGGAAACAGCCACAGTTAAGAGTTTTCGTTAAAGATTTTCAACTCTGCTCAACTCAACGAAAATAGGTAGGTTGAACTGAGTTCACGCATACAACTAAAAACTGCACACTGGCAAAGGTACAAAAAGTGAAAATGTCTCGCCTCTTTATATTAAATAAATACTTATAAAGAAAAATCTATAATAAAATTAATTGATGGAAAAATATGGAGGAAGACGGAAGGTAGAAATGGAAACGCATCGAGTTAATCGTTGAGTTGAAGTGTCATTTCAATTCAACCACAACTCAACTCGACTCCCATGGGAACTCGGTAAATGTCATTGGGCCAACGCACACGGCCATAACCTTCTATATTACAAGCCATGAACAAGGAAAATAATGAGAGCGAATCTCCGCTCAATCGAACTACAACTCGGTGAAGTCACGTTATGTTAGTGTAATTTGGAGAATTTGGTAGTCCGATTCTCTCAATTGAGAGTCTTGTTCATGGCTTGTAAATATAGAAGGTTATGACACGGCGCATAGTTATGGCACATAAAACCGGTTTTATAGAAGAGAGAGGGAAGGGAAGGAAAGAACTTAACGAAACAATTTTCACGCAAAACCAAAAGTGTGAAAACTAACACATGCATATTATATTTTTTCTTATGTCAAATCTTCTTCTTTCTGGGCTCAGCATTTTCCCACTGAAATTCTTTAATCATTCGCTTTTTCTTCATCAACATGTTCAATTGGTCTGAAAATTTTGTTTTTTTTGTGAGCATATTGAAAAGAGTGATATTAACGACTTTTTTTTTATTATTTCTATTTGTCAACGATATAACAAGTAATTTTCATATGCACAAATACATTTTAAACTTGCTGTAAAGATTCAAGTTACTACACAAGATGCTATTACCCCGTCTGCGTTCCGAGGAGTGTAGTAAAACCGGTTTTATGTGCCATAACAATGATCTCGTGTGCGTTGGCCCATTGATAATACTGTTACGTGTGTACTTCAACTACTGAATTTAGTAAAAGGAAAAATATTCATCATATACAGGAATAGATACTCGGCAACTTAAATTTCAGAAAAAATATGTAATTTTTTTTCCTAATCTTGCTAATGCCCAGGCTTCACCGACCTCAGTTCAATAATGTTCAGTTCAATCCATATAAGTGGCTTCACCGGCTAAAGTCCAGTTCATGTTCAGTTCGTGCTTGAAATTGTTGTTCCTTTTTCGTCAGAAATGCAAAAGCCACTTGATTCTAATATATAGCATCCTACTATTCTATGACATTCTACTATTCCAGTTGATTACTCTCTTTTGAGCGAGCTTTTCCGTTTAACTTCAGTTCGAGTCCAGTGGGCGAACTGAGGTCTGTTTTATCCTCAGTTGAATATGTTGTATGCGAACTGAGGTTATTTTAAAGTTCAGTTCACCACTTTGCTCGAACTTGTGCAGTTCGACCGACCGGTGAAGCCGGGCTATTAAAAATAACGAATTACCGTACATACATTTATTGGCCTATAAGATGTAAGCTTCTTCAGAAGCTTACTAATCGCTGATGCTTGTTTTAAATTTGTAGGTAAAGATCTGTATTTGCAAATTATACAATTTCGGATTTTTTAGTTTAACAAACAGATCATATAGTCGTGTTAACTTCCGAATGTTATAAAATATTGTTATAGATTATTTCTTAACAAAAATATAAAATTTTGTGTAAGTTAAGCCGAAAACACACTGGGCTGATTACATTATTATGGTGTGTTGTGGGGTGGCGCGTCCGAATTTGGCGTTTCTGATTGGGCGCAGAGCGCCACGACACACCACAACACAAAAGTGTGTTTTCGGCTTTAATGAAGATATCTTAACACAATAAGGCGCTACGTCGTTTTATAATAATATTTATTTGGTATATTACAAGACATGCACTGGTGATGGTAACAGAAAATGTATTATTCAAAATAATGGCTGTTATTCCTGTATATTAATGCTTGATCTCATGAGCAAAGCTCTTTGAAAACGTTTAATCGCAATAAGTAGCACTGTTAGCATCTTTTGCGAGTAGTACTGCTTTTATAAACAAGTTTGAAATACATGAAAGAAGAAAACATCAAACAATGTAGAAATATGAACATTTTTATGCAAATAATTTAAATACCATAGAGAGATAATACACGAGTCAATACATTGATCAATTCGAACTGTTAATAATTGTCTGTTGGTCGGCAAGAAAGCGATCGGCGTGAAGTTTGCGGGATTAAGCGAAAATAGAATCGGTTTCTGATATCCAGTCAATTGCATGAATAATGTTTATTTATGTGTGCATCATTTTTACAAATAATCCTTTTTTTAGAAAATATTCAAATATTCAATCGATTTTCGTCCATTGTTTTAAAAACTGAATATATTATATCTTTTTAATTAAATATACCATATCTTCTACAATATTGCTAAATAAAAGCCTAATGTCATGATTCTTGAAAGATTGCTTTCACATATAAAGGTGTATTGTTACATAAAAAATTAAATGAAACGAATTGATTCACATATGCTCAATAAACTGAGAGTTTTCACGTATTGACGAGTGTATCATCACCCACAAGAAAAAGATCGAATTTAAATTTTTTCCTAATGTTGTATTCATCTTGATATTTAACCCTTTGCACTATGAAGTCACCTCTGGCATCTAGGAGAGCAATTATAGTTAAGATTGATGATTTTATAAGATTCATCTTTCACATACGACATGCGAAGATCACATCATGTGTCCGGGTGTGCAAAATTCCTTACTAAGCCACAAGCTCTTTCTTTTTGTTAATTTCATGGCATTAGTCCTCTTGAATAAAGTTGTTAAAACTAAAAAACTCGAGAGTCAGCGAGGTAATTTTCTTTCTCTTCTGTAGGTCAATTTAATTTCTCATTTCTGTTCATTAGTAGTCAATCCTTGTTTGCACATTTTTTTAGACTGGTACGAACCCCAAAACTCGATTCAAAGAATGAGCAGATCTACGACTTGTACGAGGCATTTTTTATCTTCCTCTTTTTAGTATTTTTAATTCCTCTATCCCCTTATTTCCCTACTACTACTGCCTTTACGCTACCTTTTTCTTCTAAGCCCCAGTAAGGAATAGAAACCTTCCAGAGTCGATTCCGTATATTATCCTTCGAGTGCGTAATGTCTACTTTCCAGATCGAAACATCCCTTCGATTGACATTACGAGGTCCTAGGGTCCAAGATATGACGGCACTACTTTTTATCTCGGTCGAATAATTTATCTAAATCTATTTTTTCAGATAATGGAATGGTGCAAATGAAATGTCGTTTTCTTAATCATTCTCCTCAATATAAATTTATCTAAATAGTTTCTTATCATGGGGCTGCGCAATGGTAATGTCAATAAAGTTTTATTGATATGCATTCCATTGTTCGGAAGTTTAATTTATAACAGAAACGCGCCCTTGTTGGTATAATCAAAAGAAAAACTGGCAAAAGTCGTTAGTATTATTTTTTATTCTTTTAACAAAGATAGATTTTAATCATTCATTTGCTATAAAAATTTGTGGAGACCTCGTTTAGTTAGCAGTATAAGTGTTGATGAATGATACTTGTCTAAAATTGAATCAAGCAGCTTCTATATTCCAAATCGCTAAATATGTATATATCTACCACTATATGTTCTTTCAGCAGCCATCCCGGTCTACAATTTACAGGTCCTGCATTTGACTTCGCGCCTAATATGACTCGTTTGCCTAGGCTGTCCCGTAAAAACTGGTTAAGGTTGAAAATCCCGCCATCGAACTAAACTCTGATGACATAATATATTGCTTATTAATAAATCCTCTGAGCCAGAGTATGAATGTAGCAGCTCCGACAAACTTTTAACCCCATTGTTATAACGACAATTCGATCAAAATTAATCCCCTCCTGTCTGCACGGCAATATTTCCCCTCCACAAGATTAGCCCGCGCAGTACTCTCTTCTAGTCGTGGGAGTCGGCAGCATGCCTTTTCGCTCAAGCTATGAGCTGAAATGAACTAAATAGATAGAATAATTCGACTGTGAACAATCTTCACAGTTAGTATTTCCGTAACATGTACAGCGCAGATGGGAATGCCTTAGCCACTTATAAACTGGGTGAGAGAAAAATCAGCTTAGCTCGAGCCGGGCTGAGATGGACCACGGCAACAGGGTGCCGCACTCTTCACACAATATGGCCGACCTTGGACGCAAAGCGTTCAAAATCTCTTGTTCAGCTGAACAAAAAAGAGATAAGCTATGTAGTGAAGGTGCTGGCCGGTCACTGCCTCTTTAGCCCGCACGCCGAAAGATTGGGACTTCCCCACAACGACTTATGCAGAAGTTGTGGCAATGAGGATGAGGAAGAAACTGTCTCCCATCTTCTCTGTAATGCCCGGCCCTCGCGAGGAAAAGAGGGACCTTCCTTGGCTCACATTTCCTCGATGTTTTGAGTGAGCTGCAAAACACTGTTTTTTTTATCTCGGTCGCTTTATTAAAAGCTCCAAATGGCTTGAAATGGCCTAAATTTTGATCTATAGGAAAAAATGGTTCTAGATGACTCATTTAAAACGCTCCTTTTATGTATAATGCTGCTGATGTAAAATTTGAAATTCTGAAGAAAAAGATTGTTATGGCTAGAGAACGATATGTGACTGAAAAATAAATCAGTAAACTACGCCAAATGTTGTAACGAAGTTTTATCTATATCGAACAAGATAATGCGGTGCTAAATGACAACGCTGATGTTTAAGTTAGTGAAGATTCCAAAGAAAAAATGGGATTTAATTCAAATCGGGATCAACTGTCTTCTATTTGAATGTACTTAGTACTAGACTATGATTTTCCCATTTCCATTTAATAATTGGATTACAAGCCTCTCATCAAGGAATAAAAATTAAGCAATTAGTTACGTACTAGGTGCAGTACATTAAGCAAAGAAAAGCACTAAAACGTATTTGCAACATTGCAGAAGAGTGTAAACAACACTCGCGTTAAGTAAATTCAATAAACGAATAAAGAATAACTTCGTCGTTGTGTTATGTCTTCTCAGGAAGCAATTGTTCCAGCACATAACAATAATGTGGATTAATTTAACATTTTCTAAAATTGTCTTGAAATAAAAAACGGTTTAAAGAGTAATTGAAATTCTTGCGTTTAGTTAATGGTGAACTATCGCCACCTATGCTATTTTGCATTCATAAAATCTAATTAAAATTTCATCAATTTTGACGGAAATGAGATTTTGACTTATTTTTATAAGGGCATCTAAATTATATAGATATACAATATAATCTAGATAACATGCATAAGTTAATTATATCTAACTTACTGACATTCGGCTAAAATTACTTTGTTTTTGTACAAAAATGTTTTAAAATATCTAAGATCAACCTGATTTTCTTCTTACATAATATCATAATTTTATGACATAAACATTATTGCTAAAAATGGAATATATCATTTATTGTGATAATAAACATAAAAAGGGACAAATAAAACTTGATATTCCAACATTCCATTGAATTCCCTGTCTTTTAAAAAAAACAATCGAACTACTAATAAGCATAGGCTTGGCCCAAGTGTAAAACGTCATGGAAAGAGGCTCATATAATATGATGAAATTTTTAGTGGCAGCTTTTTTAATTAAATTGAATCATTGTATAATATTCGTCATAGAACTTTTAATAGTAAATTGAAGTCTGATGCAGAATATTTTAGAATTTGTATAGTTTATAGCTTATAAATAAAATTTTAATATTATTTAACAAAATTAATTAAAGTAACCTTTGTGATGAAAATATGTATAAATGTGTTAAGGAGTAAGTACGTAATGCATTTAAATGAGATTTGAACACAATATTTATTGTGTTTTGTTATATTATAATTAATATACAAATTCTTTTACAGTGATATATATCTGATATAAGTGGATATTAAAATGGTGTAAACAAGTCCATTGGAATATTTGATTCGATCTTATTTTAATTATGTAAATGTGTTTTATTTCGATGTTATTATAACTAAGTAATAGCTTGCTTTGGGAACCTTTAAAAAATAAATTGTAATTGATTTTTTTATATGTACTAGGAAAATATTTGTTATGTCCAAAACTTTTCCTCTTTTATGTTTTTCTTTATAATTTCAAGACTTTTATTCGTATAAAAGAATGTTGTTCTGCTAAAAACTTAATAATAGAAATAGTTATTACTTTTATTGTTTGTCGTTCAGTCAACGAACGTTCTGGGCCTGGTCAAAAACGCATGACTCATGCTTTGCAGCATGCAACCTGTTCAAAAACAAATCCTGCAAAACAGATCATGAGTTCAAAAACGCAGCAAATCGTTGCGCAGATGTACAGTTAGTAAAGTGGTGCTGCGCGACGTAGACTTAAGGCTGATTGAGAACCTTATGCAGCGCTATAATCACAAGTGTTTCTATTGGCTGAAGCTGGTAAAATGACAAGCATCAGACCAGCGTGCTGCATATTCATCTCATATCCTAAATTTGCAGCACGCTGCATATTTTAGGTTCTGATAAGACCTTTCAGGTTCCCTGTCCAATGAATCATATATGATTCATGGGACATGTTTTGTACCAAATTTTATAAGTCCATGAATCACATGTGATCAAATTTAGAGGTAAATTTGCGGTTTTTTTTTCAATGAACGGAGCGGGAAATTTGGATTTTTACTATATGGTGTGGGGCACATCTTCTAAATGTGTAAAACAAAAAAATGTGCAGTGATTTATCGAAAGTGTATATTTGGTGAGAACAACTACCCTATAGAAATAAAAATAAAAAAACGAATTGCAAACAAAAGAGTGGGACGTATACCACTCCTCAAAGATAATTGTATGGGGACAGGCAACCTGTTAAAATAAAAATGTTTTAGGTTGCTGTTAGTGTGGGTATCTTCACAGGTATTCATTCAACTGTTACGGAACCGTTCCTACAACATAACTAGGTCTACACGGGTATTACTTCATCACGCGTAACTTTCTTGTCTTTACACGGAGATATCTGTGCGTGTGTCAACATCAGAGCCAGGAAAGAAGGAGAAAACAGAAACAGGAGTTTTCACGCTAAAATTTCCTGGGGAAGATGTTATTACACTTCCCTCTAATCCTTTTTATACCCCTTATAAAAACCTGTTCGGTAACAGTTGAACAGTTACCTGTACATGGACAGACGTGCGCTATTATTGAGCGAAAGAACTTTTTGCATTTCCCTAAATAGTTTTTTTCTTTTTTTTTAGCTAGCAACGGTTCCCAAATTTTTAACAGATCATCTTTTGGTTAGCCGTTTGCTTTACGACTTACGTTGGCCTCTATTAGCCAGTAGTATGCGTCTAGTTATCTCTTCCTTTTCTTGGTTTCTTTTTGTAATTGTAGACCCGGGGCAGACTGTTTTATCCACTACTGCTACGTTGTGTTCGTCAATATTTCTTCCATTCTAAATTTTGCAGCTCTGGCCTGTTGCTATACCTTGTTCTTCTTCGTTGATGTTCAGGCCTATGTCCTTTGTCGCCTCTTTTAGTTCTACGTAAGCTTCTTTTGCTGCCAAAAAGGATCTTCACATGATCTTAACATCATCTGTATACCCAAGTAATTGTACAGAGTGTGTTGCTATTGATAAATTTCACTGGACTGACGTTTTCCGTATCGTATTAGCTTTGAGGGGGCTCCTAATTCCAATAGGATCTCTCTCTCTTTATCGAGTTATAAACCTGTTGAAAGTCGAAAAATATCTGGAATCTACACTCCTTTCCCAGGTTTTCTCCAGAATTTCCTATATTATTACATAATGAAATTAATTATAATAGAACTTTACCGATCATTTATACTGGCTGAGTGAAGAATAAAAACGTGATAATAGAAATATAATAGTCCGGGGAAATTACCAAAAAAACGCACGAAAGGGGACAAAATTCGGAAATGGCTGAAAATTGGTCCACAGCTTCCTTGGGACTTTTTAAGAAAACAATTTCGGAATCACAAAAAAAACAAAATGGCCGCCGAAAATATAGCGGTTTTCCGGTGTTTTCCTTGTATCTCGGTTTCTATAAGTCGTACAACCCCATACAAAGGCCCTAAATGTTGACAATGAAATTCTCTACAACTTTAGTTCTTACCCGATTAACCCTTTCAAAGTTTCCAAAAATCACTTTTTGGCGAAAACATCACTCAAAATCTGGGGCCGTATCATGAAATGCGATACGAAAGTAAATACGAACCGAAACTAAATTGCGATACGAATGCATCTACCGATCATCGGATCCGTTTGCTACGAATTCGAATCACTGAGAGAGTGCTGCCCCACTTAACTTAGGAATTCTTTTCAATATTGGGAAAGCAGACAACTTCATGCCAGTATTTGACATTTTTTAAGTGCGTTAATAAAGTATAAGATTATACAGATTCTGAAGGAGGCAATATATCTATAAATATAAGGAATTATATTTAAATTCAATCGTTCGATTTTAAAGCAAAAATACATATATTTTTTTTATGTATTTTTTTTTATTTAAAATAATTCAAAATTTGTAGTTCCTAACATAAATAAAAATTGTCATTCATAAGGATTATAATAAAGTCACTTTCTAGGAATAACAAGTTAAAAGTTTACAGCATAAATAAAATATTGTCATTAATTAATATTTTGTTGTCCTCCTTGGGATTCTTTATTACTGAAGAGCAATTCCCCAATTTCTTCTCCTCTAACTCTAGTTTTAATGTTTTAACTTCTAATGTTTCCATGTAAAAAAGTCAAATGCGATAGCTGCACCGCTATCGGATAGATTTCCGATACCAATCGTATCAAACCGATTCGAATTCGCATTGCCTGATCGCTTTTTTCGATTTTCGCACAACTTCACTTTCGTATCGCATTTCATGATAAGGCCCCTGGTTTTTTCGAAAAAAATTTTTGATCAGTCAATATGAAACGTTATTGCCTACAAAAAAGCCTCTTGTCATTTTTTCGAAAACTTAACCCTTTCGAAGTTATTCAAGGTCAAAGTTTCAAAAAATCAGTTATTGGTCAAAAAATGACCCAGAAACTGATTATTGAGAAATTTTTTTTGTTCTATTTATACAAAAGATTATTGCCTACCCTAATGACACCCTTGCCATTTTTTCGAAAACTTTTCGAAAAATTTTGCAAAAATCAATAGTTAGTGATGGTCAAATTTTCAGCCATTTCCGAATTTTGTCTCCTTTAAATGCTAATTTCCCCGGACTATAAGTATAAGTTGAAAAATCATTTTTTGAATAAATCGTTATTAACTCAAAGTGCTTTTATTGCTAATGCAAATAAAGTTTAAGTGCTTAGGGATTCTTAAAAACGTACCTATCGCCTTACTACATAAAAATAGCCTTGCATTGACATTAAAAACTATTATGTGAGTATGGGAGCGACTCATATGGTCAACACCGCGGCCAAGTTAGGCCTATTCTGTACATACTCCACTAACGGAAAAGACCGTCAACCCTCCGAAGGCGAGAAGGTCGTTAGTTTAAGAAGGCCGGACTTGAGCGGGTCTTCGAAGCTCTCTGATAAACGATCTTCTTCTAACCCAGATCAGGGGCCATATTTGGTTTCTCGAGTCGATATCGATTTCTGCCGATAAGTAAAAATTCACATTTGACAACACGATATCGACAACCTTATGGTCTCTTTATGTGTCAATAAAGACGTTTGAGGTTTATTAAAAGGCTCAGTTTATGCATACGATAAGCTTTTGACAGTTTCTCTTTTAAATAAATATACATACATACGTGTTTTGCTTCACTTGGAGTTATATCACACAATTTGATGGCTTTGTAAGACAACACTTATCTGTTGATTTGGTTGTAATGCAAAATATAAAACTAAGAGAAAAGTGCTTTTTTTGTCGACTCGATTCATCGGTGTTACTGAATTTTAATGTTGTTTAGAACATCCTTTTAATATTGATTAATTTTCTTTGTCGTATGTCATAAATGTTTAATGAGATTTGAGTTTTGTATGTTTAGAAGGGTAATGAAAATGGTAACATACCACACAAAGCCACAAGTTGCGTCCATGCGTCGTTTCTTTTTATTTTCTTTCAACAGAATTGACACAAGGGATATTAGAAAATCATTATTATTTTTGATTGAGAAAATCTCATTTTCTAAAGCTTCAATAAAAAGTTCTATAATTGGCATCCAATCATTGCTAGTTTCCTTAATCTCCCGTATAAGAAACTGTCAGGCCTATTCTGAACTCCGCTGGAATCGATTCCGCTGGAATTTTCTTACATTCGTAAGCTACCAATGTAAGAAAATTCCAGCGGAGTTCAGAGTTCATTTTAGTAATATCACATGTTTTTCAACTTGAGAGGAAGTAGAATCGTTAGATTAATGGTCTAAAATGAAATAAAGCACACTTACTTAAAAAAAATTAAATTTAAGTATAATAAATCAATTTTTAAAGCTGGCTTACACCATTTTCTTTAAAATCCTCCCTCCCAAAGATGCATTTATAAAAAAAAATTCCATTACAGATGAGTTCAAATTTAATTTTAACTAAAAAATGTACATTTTTTCATTTTCTTCTCCATTTTGATAAAATAAAGGTTTTTGAACGCGGACTTAAAGCCATTCCCTTATCCGTTGATTTATGGATACATTACTTAACACACGTTAAAACAACATATGCGGACACTGAAGAATTTGTAAGGTCACAATTTGAAAGAGCATTGACAGCATGCGGACTCGAATTTCGTTCAGATAAATTATGGGAGGCTTTTATTAAATGGGAAATGGAAGCAAAAAGATATTTTCACGTTGTTAAAATCTATGATAGATTACTTAGTGTACCAACTCAAGGATATAATGGACATTTTGATAGGTAAGTAAAAATTTCGTTCCCTCATCTATTAATGTTAACTGTAATAACACATTGTTTTTGTTATAGCTTCCAAGATCTTATAAATAACTATCCAGCTAATCTTACTATCGAATCTGAAGAATTTAAGAAGCTTAGGGCAGAAGTTCGTGAAGCAGAGAAAACTAAAGAAAAAGAACAGAAAGAGGAGATTGAAGATATAGAAAATGAAGAAGATGACCATGTACGCAATGATGAAGAAATGGCTGCAATTAAAGAAAAAATTATAGCTTCTCGTCGAAAAGTTCACAAAGCTACTGTAACAGCAGTTACAGCACGATGGACTTTTGAAGAAGGCATCAAACGACCATATTTCCATGTTAAGCCCTTAGAACGATGCCAGTTAAAGAACTGGAAGGATTATCTTGAGTTTGAAATCGAAAAGGGTGATCGTAAACGAATACTTATTTTATTTGAAAGATGCTTAATTGCCTGTGCGCTTTATGATGAATTTTGGTTAAAATTAATACGATATTTAGAATCCCAAAATGATCCAGAACTTATTCCATTAACAAGAGATGCCTTTGAGAGGGCATGCACAATACACCATCCAGATAAGCCAAGCTTACATCTAATGTGGTCAGCGTTTGAGGAATGTCAAACTAATTTTAGCAAAGCAGCCGAAATATTACAGAATATTGAAAAAGTTTGCCCTAGTTTATTGCAAATAGCATACAGAAGAATCAATATTGAAAGGCGTCGTGGGGATTTAAAGAAATGTCAAGAACTCTATGACTATTATATAAGCAATGCTAAAAATAAAAATATTGCTGGAAGTTTAGCAATTAAATATGCCAGATTTTGTCATAAAATAATGGGAAATCTCGAGAAGGGATATGGAGTTTTAAAACAAATGCTAGAAAAAGATCCCTCAAATACACGGGTAGCACTACAAATGATTGACATTGCGTTACAGCGTGAAACAGTTGATGAAAATGAGATCGTTGAAATTATGGATAAATTTATGGCACGAGAGGCAATGGATCCTGAACAAAAAGTTTTGTTTGCTCAAAGAAAAGTGGAATTTTTAGAAGATTTCGGAAGCACAGCTAAAGGGCTACAGGAAGCACAAAGGGCGCTGCAAATAGCTCTTAATAAAGCTAACGAGGCAAAGAAGAAGAGGTAATATATAAGTTTTTTAAGTGCATCGATGCTTAATTTCAATTTCGTTTCAGTGAATCTAGTCCCAACAAAAAAACTGCTAAAGAAGCAGCAAACTCAAATTCAGGAGCATCCTCATCATCAACATATAACAACAACAATTATGGATACGGAACTGGAGCAAATGCTACTACTCCATACTATAGCGGTAATCAGTCGTATTCTTCTTATGATGGATACGGTTATAATCATTGGCAGTACGGGTCTGGATATAGCGGATATGGCCAATGGAGTGGCTATGGGAATTATTATTGATTTTATGTAATATTTGTTTACATGTTTAAGTTTTTAAACTCTATCCTATCAATTTTTTGCTGATTACTTCAATTTTCGAAGAATAAATATTAAAAATACATTCATACAAAAAAATATATAATGTTTGTATAGTCTTGTACAAATCTATGGAAGCATGGCGCAAAACGAATTTTAGCATTAAAAAATGATTAATTTTAGATGTAGAAATTATTTCCAAAACTCGTCTTGTTTTTTAAGGGAATAAATTGTGACTGCTGCTGAGTGAAAATGAATTTTATTTTATATTATTTGTGCGTAATATTTTTTATTTAACACATTGATCACCGCCATACAAATATAAAGACCCTTGCATGGAAGCAATGATTTTATTTTAGAAGTTCACTCAATACGGGCCCGTCAAAATTAAAGGATCTGCCACATACTGACCATTGGAAAGGAAAGTCTCCATGAAACATCAAACAATAGTGCTATCGACTTTGCAATGAGCAAAAATATGATATTCATTTCAACATATTTCCCAAGGAATGACATTCACAAACACATATGGCAATCTCCTAGCAAAAGACACTGCAGCCAAATAAGCCTTATACTCATGGACAGAAGGGCAGCTTTCAGTATCTACCATGTAAGATCCGGTAGAGAGAGGTGTGAACTGAACATTTCAATTGCCAAATCGATTAACTCCACTATTGAATTTTATTAAATCTTAACTGTAAATATTCAAAACAAATTGCTCTGATAATAAGAAGTATTATTTTGACATTAAGATTTAATAAAATTCAAAAGTGGAGTTAGTCGATTTGGCAAGAGACGCATTCAACTGTGAATCGGACCAATTCCTAGTAAAAGCTGGACTCAGATTTCGGCTGTCCACTCAAATAAAAAGAAACAACAAACAAAACAAATTTGCAGCTGATCTTCTAGAAGAGCATACGGTATTGGAGAGACATCAGGCAACCCTAGCAAAAAGGATATGCCACACGGTATACAGAAACAAAGGTAATGTAAAAGAGACTGACAGCTTCGACATCGTAGAAAAAAGGTGACGTCACCCGGCGACATATGCAGAACCAACAACAACAATTTCGATTTTATATAGGAAGAATTGCCGAGTGTCGCCGAGTTGTCGCACTAAAACGATATTCAGTCTTTTACATTACCTTGTTTCTGTATACCGTGGATATGCCCAACATAAATAATGCAGATACTGAAAGTGAAGACGATACTGACAGATACAGCGAAGGAAACAGTAGACTACAAAATCACAGACAGACCTGGGGTCTTATCTCTATTACAATACTCAAATTCTTTTTACTCGAAAATCTGGGGTGGTAGCAGGTAAGTTGTTTCAATCGACCTCTTCATACAAAAATTCAGAATTTTTGTATGGAAAGGTCGATTGAAACAACTTACATGCTGCCACCCCTGATTCGAAACTAAAATGTTCCCGTATTCCCTATTACAAGTTTGTTTCCTCTAGTAGAAATGACTCCAGGGGCCTTATTCTCTATTACAATTGCCGTATTTTTTTAATCTGTTCTATTCTGTTCTGTCCTGGAACATTAAAAAAACGGCAAGGGAAATTTTCATTTTTATTTACATAATTTATAGCTTTGGGCATTTTAATTTCTTCTAATATTGCATAAAGATCGGTCTTATTTATTTCTCCATTAATTTTTCTCGTTTTTCATTCAGTAAACAAAACATTTTACTTTATTTGTCAACTGTCAATGTAAAAAACGTATGCGAGAAAAGGGAAATTTAAAATTTCCCTTTGTACTGGATAGTGTTCTTGATAATTATCGGGGACAAGACTATTGTATGGAAGCTGTTCTGTTCTGTCCTGGAACAGATTAAAAAAACACCCCTAATATTGTTAAATCCGATTCGAAAACGAAACAGCTTTCGAGTAAAAATTTGACAATATTGTTACATTTTCATGTAAAATTACTGCCAATATTGTAATAGAGAATACGATTTCGTCAGTTTAGTTAAAAAATATAACAATATTGTAATAGAGAATAAGGGCCCAGAAAAACACAAAATGAGTACAAGAGGTTTCAATTTTATCGCCCAAACCTAATGGCCTCGATTCCCGAATCCGGCGGATTCGAAGTGAGTGCGGATTTGACACTTTGCGATTCCCTAATCCGCCGTTTGTGTATAATCGTGAATCTAAACGTACAGCAATGCCAACCTGGAGCCCTATTCTCTATTACAATATTGTTAAATCCGACTCGAAAACGAAACAGCTTTCGAGTAAAAATTTGACAATATTGGGTGTTTTCAATGATGCAAGTTGCGTGCGCAATTGACTTATTCAGCAATGGAAGTGTGTTGCTGAATAAGTCAGTTGCGCACGCAACCTGCATCATTGAAAACACCCATTGTTAACATTTCCATGTAAAATTAATGCCAATATTGTAATAGAGAATACGATTTCGTCAGTTTCGTTAAAAAATATAACAATATTGTAATAGAGAATAAGGCCCCTGTAAACGATCTACGAGAACAAAATTAAGGAATCTCAACTTAAGGGGTGTTAGGCCACTCTAGAAATGTCGAAAAATCGATTTTTTTTTGTTTTTTAAATGGTCCCTTAGGACCTCAAAAATGGTGTCCCAAAAGATTATGGCCGGGAGAAATCTCTAAGTATTCGGTTTTCGTATTTTAGTACAAGGCCACCTAGAGGGAAGGTACTTTAGGGGACTAGAGCGGGTATACGGCAGGTGTTATTAAAATCGTTTGTTACCTGACTAGTATAGACAAGTCGAGACTTATATTTTGTCTAGTTTCGTCTCACAAATAGTTGTCGAACGTCTGTTTCAATAAGTTAGGCACAGCCAAGTATTCACGATTTTCTACTACCCAAACTTCTAACGCGTTTATCTCAAAACTGTATTTTTTAAGTTTGCCGGACTCATAGCTCAGACAATTTTCAACCGATTCACTTGAAATTTTAAATATATTTTTAGAAATTCATCGCCTATGGAAGTACGTAGGATTTTTCTTTTATGTTGCATAGTTCATTTGTTATTACCAATTTTCTGACGATTTTTTAGGCAAATTTTCCACTTTTCACTTTAGAAGTGCGCCATTTAGCCAAAAATCAATCTATGGAAAAAATCGTACGTACTTCTATAGACAATGTATTTCTAAAGATACACTCAAAATTTCAAGTGAATCAGTTGAAAATTGCCTGAGTTATGAGTCCGGCAGTGGACCCTGGAAAAACGGAGACGTCATCGCAAAAAACACTGTACAGCCGCCATTTTGAACTGAATCGCTTCAAAAAAATTATTGTATACAGTCACTGATACGTATGATAAAGACCGTTTTTGGTAATCTCGAGTTATTTTGTAGTTTTTCTGAAAAAAAATCCGCAAAAAAGCCTGTTTTTCCGGCCTCTAGAGTGGCCTAACCCCTTAAACATGCGGAATTTTGGACATAAGTGCCAAATCCGCACTCACTTCCGATCCGCCGGATTCGGGAATCGAGGCCAATATTTTATAAATTGCTCGATTACCCTTGAGCTTTCGGGCCTTATTGTTGAATCCGCCGGCAGGGAAGTGAATGCGAATTTGACAGGTTCTGATTGTTGAATCCCCCGGCGGGAAAGTGAATGAGAATTGCACAGTCGAAAGTCGAAGTTAAACTAAAAAACCACTTGTTTGGAGTTGTGTATACATTGTGAATCGTCCATTCGATTGTCATTTGAATTTCGAAAATGAAATATGTCACTTCATATGGCAATTGCGCCCTGCGGATTGAATAATCGTAGCGGCAAGTGAAAGTGAAACTCTTTAGCGGCGGGAATCCTAAATCCGCCGGATTCAACAATCAGGCCCAATGGGGGGTGCTACACACGAGACTAATTCGGACGGGTGAAACCGGTTTTATGGGAGAGAAACGAAGTGAGGAAAGGGAAAATAGGCTTTTTTCCCCTTTCTTCCCCCAATGAAATTATTCGAAAATCGAAAAAAGCGATCATGCTATGCGAATTCGAATCGGTTTAATACGATTGCTACCGGAAATCTATCCGATAGCTGTGCAGATGTCGCATTTTACTTTTCCGTGCTTTGTAAATAAAAATGTAAGATCATCTTTCACATTTTTTATAACTATTTGATTGGTTCCCTAAATATACAATTTGTCAGGAAAAGCTACGACAATAAGCAAAAGCAATATGAACTTTAGTTACCTGGATATGTAGCATAACTTGTGAGAGAAAATAGCAATGTAATTAAACGCATCAGCCCATTAATACGAAATGGTTATGGCTGGGAAAAAGGTAGATTTGGTGTTAAATATGTAAAGTAAAGTATACAATTTGTTAAATATACTTATGTATATACATATATTCTTTTGATAAATATACAAGTGTAAAGTTTAATTATTTGTGTCTTGCTTTTAAGCTCAAAACAGAATTGCGACTGCGACGGCCGACTGCAACCGCGATTTATGTCATATTTGGACGAAGCAGCTAATGTATAACGAAATTGCAACCACAACTTTTATTGAGACGTGACGTTTTGCATATTCAAAAATTGTGTTTGAAAAAAATTATGTTTTGTACGCCGACTTCGATTTTGCGGCGCAGTGCCGCTGCAGTTGTAATTTCGTTATACAACGTTGTTTTACATTTGCGCTAAACGCCCGACTTCGCCGTCCGCCGTCGCAGTCGCAATTCTGTTTTGACCTTTAGGTTTGGGGTGAAGTTTCATATAAAAAAAAGAGCACAACTCAAAATACAAATCACTAGAATAATTTATTTTGTTTTTAAACTAATTAAAACTCGTTATCGACTTACTTTTTTAAATACCGCACTTTTAGGCCCGTATTCACCGACCTGGATACTAAATATCGTGGATACGTTAGTATTTTATTTCTTGATATTGTGAGTGAAAATTTTGTCCAACTTTGAAAAGTCGAAATTTCAGAGGCTAGAAATCAGCGGATTAACTTATTACCAGGTCGGAACTGGTATTAACTTCATCCGTGTACCGAAAATCGCGGTCAGTAAATACGAAATATCCCCGATATTTATTATCCAGGTCGGTGAATACGGGCCTTAAAATGTCAAATATTGGCATGAAGTTGTCAGCTTTCCCAGTATTGGAAAGAATTCCTATGTCAGGGTGAAAACACAAACAAAGCCTAGAATAGAAAGTCTAGAATAGAATATTCTTTGTGCCGATCGGCGCACAGTGGGCCAGAATGTATCCAAAAGCGCGCATGGAAAAAAAAGTTCAAAGTCCACCTAACGTTAGTGTCAGTTTAATTTCAGTATCTTTAGGCATGTAGCAACAATGATTAGGGCGCGAAACTTTCATTTAAAACGTTGCATTGGCCTCGTTTCGTTTTGAAAATATAAGTGGAACGAAATGACCCATTTGATTTACATGGTAAATTTGAAAATCGAATAACTTCCAAGAGGGATCGAGAGGGATTGTGCGGTTTCCGCCAAAATTTTAGTTTAATATCGTACTTTTAGGTTTGCAAATTTTAGCTGCAACAACTTGCACATTTCCGAGAATTAACAAATTGAATGAAGCAGAAAATGTGAAATGTTGACCTTGAATTTCTAATCAGCGACCCAAAAAAACCTTTATATTCATATAAAATATTACAAAATAACCGACTAAATATATCAAAATGTAAATGATTTACACATTTTTGACGGTGGCGCCACCTACAAATGGTGGAAACTCATTTTTGACCTTGAATTCGGAATCAGTGACCCAAAAAACCTATATAATCTTATAAAACATTGTAACATAACAATTTTACATATTTTTCGACGGTGGCGCCACCTTCGAATGATCAAAACTCATTTTTGACCTTAAATTCGGAATTAGTGACCCAAATAACCTTACGAAACATCGGAATATAACCGATTTTACGCATTTTCCGACGGTAGCGCCACCTACAAATGGTCAAAACTCATTTTTGACCGTGAATTCGAATTCAGCGACCCAAAAAACTATAAGATACATTTTTTATTTTAAGGAATCAAAATTTATCTTTGTGCAAGATCTCATGCGCGCTTTTAATACCATTCTGGCCCACTGTGCAGCGCCACTACACGCTGGCATTAGGAAAGCAGGCAACCTGCTTTCTTTGTGATTTCACCCTTAGTAAGGGCAGTACTCTCTCTCTGCAGTGCGAATTCGTAGCAAACGAATCTGGTGATCGGTAGATTCATTCGTATCGTAATTTAATTTCGGTTCGTATCGCATTTCATGATAAGGTCCCTGGATTGAAATTTTTCTATACTGTACTGCCTTGATCGAATGGCCAGAAAGAAAAAATTCAATCTAGGGCCCTAAAGGCCCCTATCCACAAACAAACATACAGGTGAACAGGTGCAATTTCCGGTTTGTTCAAAAAAAAATGGGCCATTTTTTACAAATAATTTTTGGAAGCGAATGCAAAAAACCGCATTCCGATCCGTCCGCGCCCAACCAATTAGGAACTTTTTTGCTTCATTGCCTCGACTAATAAGTTTTTTATATTTACTTAATAAATTTTTATATTTTGAGCAGTAGAAATTTACCGATTTTGCCGATTTTAGACAAAATTAACAGGACAATTCGATTTCGACAGAAATTTGTTACCTCAAATTTTTTAAAAAATACAATTTTATGTCAGATTTACTCAACGAAGACTAAATAAGTGCCTGTAAGGGATGTAACGCCGAAATTTTTTTTGTGGATTAGGCTTCCTGGGGAAACCACTTTAAAATAAACACGCTTAATACTCTACCCCTGCGGTGGTGTGGAAAGGAGTATTTATTTTCAGCAAAATACTAGTATTAGAGGGACACCGAAACTTTCCCGCACGTATTAGAGGGACACCGAAACTTTCCTGCAACTTTCTCGTACGAATAAAATGGTTGTCGATATTAATTGCGTCAAGTTAAAATTTTCCCCAATAAAATAAAACGTGACCGCTGAAACTAGGAAACTTTCCAGGATGTCAGTAGAACATTAAAATAAAGATAAAAGAAATTCAAGTTATTTGGATTTTTTTTCTAGTGCCTAAGATAAAATTCTTGTATTGGCTGCACTATTAAGTGAGAATGGCCACAAATACCCATAAAGCAATAATTTTCACTTTTCATATTTTAAAATTTTTTCATGATATGATATTTTACATCTTGAAATCCTTGTAAAACGAGATAATTTGCTTGTGAATCTTTGATCAAAATAATACTTTCCCAAATCTGCAAATAAAACACATCGCGGAAATCATTGTTATAAATCAAAACAAAATCAAAATTCGCACAAAACTCACGATTTTACTAACTTTGCAAAGTAGTAGAAACCGAAAAGTCAGACCTGAAAAAACAAAATATTCAAACTTCTAAAAATATGTAATTGATATTTGTCATTTAAACAAAAAATCAAACAATACATTTAATAGCTTCCTTCTTATTTACATTTATTTCCGCCAACAAATCCCTTTAATAAAATTTACCTAGAATACAAGATACACATTCGTACATGTCGATATTTCATAAATGAGAAAACCTATAAAAAAAGAAGCGCAAACGCGAATAGCTCTACAAGAACCATGCTCCCATGCATCGCTAACGCTTTCCTTTGTGCCTGTTCACACAGGTCGCTTTGAGGCGCGAAAGCGAATATTTGTTTACACGTTTCGCTTTGTGTCGAGTCGTTTTTATGACAGGTGGAACATACGGTACGGGAACAAAGTTTGTGAATTTCATAAAAGTGACATAAATTTTTATAAACTGTGATTACCTGAATATAATTAATTTTAGTAAAAAATCTGTGCAACAAAACTGAAGCCTGAAAATTGTCCTATCGCAGGTTTGCTCCCAATACGGGTGAAACGAAAATAAAATGGAACAGTAAGGTGATACAAAATGAAATTGAAACAGTCAGCTGGTCAGAAAAGCGAACGTGAGTCGCTTTCAAATCGAGACGCACTTCCTTCCCACCCGAACGCTCCCCGCACCTGTAAATTTCGTGTTGAAAGGTCGCGGTGACCAAGTGTTTCCACGCCACTTCCCCAAAAAAGTATCCAAATGAGAAAAAAATAGGATCCAAAAAGTATCCAATACTAGAAATTTCAAAAAATATACTACTCTGCATTAAAAACTTCTATAATATAATGATAAGCAATCCGTATGCATTCTAAACATAAAAATTAAAACACAAGTGATAACGAAAAAAAACTTAATTCATTTATTCATCTGAAGTAACTTATTAATCTTAGAATACAAAACTACAGGAAGGGCCCTCGGAGAATTTTAGCGTAGTGAAATTCAAACTGAACATTTTATTGTTTTTTTTTTCACTGAAAATTCACTCGTAACAACATCAATTACACTAAAAACAAATTCTTTAAACTTTCTTTCTTCTTTTTAATTAGTTTTGCGAAAAACTGTAAATAAATTTTATAGAAAAACTCGTTTTAAAGAAAGTGCCGCGGGAAAATTTGACAGTTAACTAACAAGAAATTGTACCAATTTGACAGTTGACTGATAGCGATTTTACTACGCTCCCATACACGTTTTTTATACCCGAGGGCCTTTCCTGTAGTTCTATATTCTAAGTTATTAATACTCAACAGTAAAAAAAATACAGTTTAAAAAATACATTTCCTCTTTCTTATCTTAAGACCGTGTGCGAAACCGTCTAATTGCTTGCTAATTCTAGTACTTTTTCATTAAGGCCCTGTGCGAAACCGGCTAATTGCTTGCTAAACTTCCAGATTTTTTGGAAGCTTCCCGGTCTAATTCCACTGCTGTGCGAAACCAAAACTGGAATTGCTTGCTAAAATTTTACCGGTTGACATGTACTTGACGTTTAATTATAAAAGTAGTATTTGAAATATTATTTATTTAAGATTTTTTAAAAGGGGCGAAAGTCACGGACAATGAAATAATGATGAAATGATGGCACTAATATTTTTTGCATAGTTGTGGTTCATGTACGGCAAAATTTTACGTTTTTATTAAAACCGTTACCAGTAGCAACCACTGCATAAATGTAAATATTTCAAATATTTGGCAAAAGAAGAAGAATTAGCAAGCTCGAAAATTTACTAAGGCCGTGTGCGAAACCGTCTAATTGCTTGCTAATTCTAGTATTTTTTCATTTAGTAAATTCACAGAATTCACTAAATTCACAAGTTATATATTCTAAATTCACATTTTTAGTAAAAAAAAATACAGTTTAAAAAAATATATTTCCTCTTTCTTATCTTAAATTCACAAGTTATATATTCTAAATTCACATTTTCAGTTCATTACTTAAACAAATATTTTTTTTAAAAAAAAGCACCTTCAACTTATTAAAAATTCAGTTCTTTTCTAATTCATTAGTAAATTTGTAGCCTACTTAATAGTCTAAGAGCCCGTGGCCAAAAAGTTGAAGAGTTTTATCAATGCTTATAAAAGTTTTCGGTCGTAAAAATAATTTTAAAAATAAATGAAAGATGTTTTTGGCGAATGAAAAGATTGGATAAATTTTTCTATTTAAAAAGTATCCTTTTAATAAAAAAAGTATCCGCGTATCCAAAAATTTAAAATGTATCCAAAAGATACAATTGTATCCAAAATGGAAACCCTGGTGACCACCCGTGTGAACAGGCACTTTCCATTTACTCTCTTCAGATAAGATTTACTCAAATATCTTGACAGTGTCACCGAAAATAAATATTTAGCGGGGGCAGCTTTCGCTTGGAGGAAGCTTAAATGGAGGAAATAGGAAAGCTCTCTGAACAGGAACTTGAACACTTTTCTTGTATGAAATCAAGACCCTCGTAAGTACAGGCCTGGAAGCAGACTTTTTGGTTGTGTCTGTGCGAGGCCAAAATCGTCTGACAGTTGTGGAATTAACATGGCCGAAGCCGTACGAAGCAATTTTTTAACTTTGGTTTTGGAATAAAAAGTGGTAAAATATTGTATTTTATCACTTTTTAGTGCACACGGATTATCAGTGATGAGTTATTTAGTGATCTGAGTCCATAAATTAAAGAAAAATTAGTGGTAAGTGTATATGAAGAGTGTTAATTGATTAGGTGACCATTTTTGTTTACATTCCCGGTGTTTTTTTCGTGTTAATTTAGGGAAAACGTGTTGAATTTGTATAGTAATGGAATTAAAAGTGAATTTAAAGTAGTTAAAAATTATTATAGAAGAGTTATTAAAAACATAAGTGCAAGTACTACCACACAACATGAATAACAATAACTTTTTCACTTTTCCTTCACATTTTTCTGCACTTATGTTTTTAATAACTATTCTATAATAATCTTTAACCACTTAAAAAGCACTTTTTATTATATTACTACACAAATTCAACATTTTTTCCCTAAATTAACACGAAAAAACCACCGCGAATGTAAACAAAAATGGTCACCTAATCAATTAACACTCTTAACTTAACTTAACACACTTAACCACTCACTTCATTTTAATTTTTTTTATTAAATCACTAAAGCACTAATCACTGATATTCCATGTGCACCAAAAAGTGATAATATACAATATTTTACCACTTTTTAGTGCAAAAACAAACTTAAAAAATTTGCTTCGTATGGCTTCGGCCATGTTAATTCCACAACTGTCAGAATATGTTTGGCCTGTTTTCAGCTGTTAGTATTAGTTGGCCTGGCTGCTTCCAGGCCTGTACTTACGAGGGCCTTGATGAAATGGAATATCTTTCCTTTTATTTGTCTATGCCAGTAGTTAGAAAATGCAAAAGCTCATTGGAATGGCATTCCATTTTCCAGTTCATTACTCTCTTTTGATACAGCTTTTACGTTTAACTTCAGTTCGAGTCCAGTTGGACGAACTGAGGTCTGTTTTATCCTCAGTTGAATATGTGGAAATTGAATGCGAACTGAGGTTATTTTAAAGTTCAGTTAACCAAGTTGCTCGAACTTGCGCAGTTTGCCCGGTGAAGCCGGGGTATAAATTTGTAAAAATATCTACAAGATAAGTGAAATGTATCTAGGATGTTAGATCAGAAAACTGCTCCAGTAACTCAGTATATATTTCTCGCCTAAAAATAACTCAAACTTCCCTGAGCTCGTATAATCTTTCGAGCATGTTGCCTTTCGACAATCAACGAACCTCTGTGTGAAAGAGAGGGTTCGCATGGTCGGATTCCATTTCAATGCACAGATACTACTTTTGATAACATTTACTACTTTTATGGCCAATTGCATTGTATTATTGAGGCATTTAGGAAATCTTGAAAGGTAATGCCTGGCGGTGGCGGATATAATGCGATGTTAGTGCTGACGGATTCATCGGTTTCATTAACGTCGCTAGACCGGAACATGATGTTAACATCGCTGGAGCGCCATCCGTGAAGATATGGTCTTTTGTGGACCATTTAGCTCTTGCGAACGACTGCTGAGGGGACTTACTACACTAACAAGAAATTTAATTAACTAAATAAAAATCCTCCCCAGGGTTTAAAACAGGAAACGAGATGGTGATGATATAATGCAAAGGATTGAAGGAAGCAGGTAACTAAATTTTACCTTGATTTGCAAAAGCATATAAAAAATTAAAACCAATTTTGTATAATTCAAAAAAATCAACGCTCTATTGTATCCGTCAAAATTATATTACACCCCAATAACCCCCTTCCATGCCATGTCCTTGGAGTAAGACTTAATTCGAAAATTTGTTCTCCTCTTTTTATTCTTAATGGAATCTTTTGATTTTCCTTGTGTTTCACCACATCCCCAATTGAAGTTAAGTTCTTGAAGTTTTTCGAGTTAACTGAACCAAACTCAATAATATCATCACCAATCCTCAGGCCCTAACGGAAGAAATAATTAATCCCCGCGTCCATAATACACAAAATTATTCTTACTGCATCTTCGGCTGGTGATCCAGGACTAACCAAGTTTACCTTGACAATAGGCATAAGTTCAGCATTGTCAACCTTCTGAGTTTGTGGTGGTGGGCGTTTAGCAGAAGATGTTCCGGCTTCTCTAGCTTCCGCGTGAACTTCCGCTAGACCTTGCTCGATTCTCTTCATTAGCTCCTTCAGGTCATTTTGTAGGCAAATTATTTGATGTCTTGCCTGTCGGACTTGATAGACATCTATATCAGATCGGGGGAATCCTTCAGCATCCATTAAGCTCCCTGACATACCAACGTTATTCTAAAAACAAAATTAATGTTTAAAAGATCAACATTTTGTTTATTTACCGACTGCTTCAAGAATTTTTCCATAATCAGAAATTTTCTGCTCAATTTTATTTTTTTCTTCAATTAGTTGTAGTGTTTGATCCTTTTTGGATGAAGATGGTACCACCATGATTTAAATAAAACAATTTTAATTTCCTGAATCCAAAAATTGTCAACACAAATTATTTTGATGAAGAATGACAAGCTATTTTAGAACATGTTTAGACTAATGTATATATTGCATGAATAAATAAAATACCAGGTGTAAACTTTCAAATGATATACAATATTTACATTTAGCTACACAGTAGCTCGTATTTTGTGGTATAAAACTAAAGGCTGAACTACAATGAGGCGCTGGCGCGTGGTGCTGGCGCTGTATCGCAAGCTGTCAAAAGTAAAAAACGTAGCCCACCCGAAGTGCAACTACAATGTGTAGCTGGCCTTGGCGCGTGGTGCTTGCGCTGCCGCTCACTTTTGCCTACTTTCTACTTTTGGTGCGCGCCAGTACATCAGCCAGTTGGGAATTTTGATAAATGAGGGCGCTGAAGTCAAAAGTATCCCAAAAAACGTTCGTATTTAATCAATTTTTGGTTTTTCCTGTAAAAAAAATAATTTCCAATGAATTTTTTTTTGCATTGCCCCATTTCCACTAACTTAAGCCTCAAACAGAACCAATCCGCTTCATCCGTTTTTAAAATTTTGACATGACTTAGCGCCACGC
Source organism: Thereva nobilitata (assembly GCA_963855945.1). NCBI lineage: Eukaryota > Metazoa > Arthropoda > Insecta > Diptera > Therevidae > Thereva > Thereva nobilitata. The sequence continues at coordinate 52,058,637 of OY979695.1, forward strand.
ATTGTAGTTGCACTCAGCTACATGGCGCGCGTCAGAGAAAAAGCCAGCGCCAAGAAGAGCGGCAGCGCCACATTGTAGTTCCCACTTTAGGGCATATTTTGACTGTCGTTGTGCTTTAGAAACGTTATTTTTTGCTCGCAATGTGAAACCGGTCACGATAGCTGAAATTAATTATTTAATTTTTCTACCATCGATCTCATTTTAAGAAAATGGCTTCTTTTTTGGAACAATACGTTTTCATATTTTTGTTATAACCTTTTTTTGGTCACATTTTATCTTATACCATGGGCGCCTTCCATTTAGACCAAATGGAACCCAAAATGGAAATGGAACACATAAGTTCATGAAAAATCCGCCACGCCGCACTTTTCTCGTCTTTATGTTTGTTTGACAAGTAAATTTTATGTTGATAGTTCCTTTAAATTAATTACCCGACATCTTATAAATGTTGGGAATCTTAAAAATGAAACTATTGTTGTAATTATAAATTAACGATCACATTTTAATTGGCGAGGGATGGTAGCATATACCAAGTTTATAGCAGAAAAAATTAAATCGATTTAACTCGAGATTACGTCAAAATTTCGAACTATCGTATAAACGGGTATTTAATATCGAAGATTCTCACAATTATATTCATATAACTTTGGCTTAAGCCAAAAAATTTCGGTTTAAGCCATAATTCGAATTATCTCGTTTATACGACAAAAAATTTTGGATGATCCATAATTCCAATTATTTTTGGAGTAGCTATAAACTATGGGTGAATTCAAAAATTCAACACTGCCGCAACACTGCAGAATTCAGCAATTAGAAGTCTGTAGCTGAATTCTGCAGTGTTGCGGCAGTGTTGAGTTTTTGAATTCACCCTATGTAATTGTCTTTAGTTGTGCCCGGCTGTTGTCCAGGTGTGTCGTTGATGGAACACTTCTGTGCCGGACACAGTAGGCGCGTTTCATTTTCATTGGAGTACGTACGCCAGCGTAGTTGGGCGCACATCGGAGTAGATGCTGCCACAGCTGAATGTGCGCTGAACTACTCCGGAGTACGTACTCCAATGAAAATGAAACGCGCCTAGTGTAACACTGTAGCTGGTGACATATCCAAGCTTACATGCGTTGCATCAAGCCCCTCGTAAGTACAGGCCTGGAAGCAGCCAGGCCAACTAATACTAACATAGCTGAAAAGTGGCCAACAATTTCTGACAGTTGTGGAATTAACATGGCCGAAGCCATAAGAAGCAATTTTTTAAGTTTGTTTTTGCACTAAAAAGTGGTAAAATATTGTATATTTTCACTTTTTGGTGCACATGGATTATCAGTGATTAGTGCTTTAGTGATTTAATAAAAAAAATTAAAATGAAGTGAGTGGTTAAGTGTATTTTAAGAGTGTTAATTGATTAGGTGACCATTTTTGTTTACATTCGCGGTGGTTTTTTCGTGTTAATTTAGGGAAAAAATGTTGAATTTGTGTAGTAATATACAAGTTCTTTTTAAGTGATAAAGTTCTTTTTAAGTGATTAAAGATTACACAGGCACACAAAATAAAAAAAATGTCAAGACCCAGAGGGTACATCCCCCTACCCCCCCTTTCTTGGGGTCGCTGAAACCGAATATGACCATAAAAAAAATTTTTAACTAGCCATTTCCCCGCAACCACCCCCATACACCCCCTTCTGGTAGTCGAAATGTCAATTCTCATACAAAGTCGAGTAGGGTGTGTATTCCTATGTTTTCTGGGCCTCTAAGAGCGAGGAAGACTACCAAAAATGAATTAGACCCCCTCTTTAGCCCCTAGAGTCACTTTACCACCGCCATACACCCCTTTGTGGGGGTTGAAATGTCAATTCTCATACAAAGTCGAGTAGGGTATGTATTCCTATGTTTTTTGGGCCTCTGTGAACGAAGAAGACTACCAAAATGAATTAGACCCCCTCGTTACCCCCTACCCCCCTTTCTCATACAAAATCGAGTAGGGTGTGCATTCCTATGTTTTTTGGGCCTCTAAGAACGAAGAAGACTACTAAAAATGAATTAGACCAACTCGTTAGCCCCTAATGTCACTAAGTGACGCTAGGGGCAAACGAGAGGGCCTAATTCATTTTTGGTAGTCTTCTTCGTTCACAGAGGCCCAAAAAACATAGGAATACATACCCTACTCGACTTTGTATAAGAATTGAAATTTCAACCCCTATAAAAGGGGTGTATGGTAAAGTGACATTAGGGGCTAACGAGTTGGTCTAATTCATTTTTGGTAGTCTTCTTCGTTCTTAGAGGCCCAAAAAACATAGGAATACACACCCTACTCGATTTTGTATGAGAAAGGGGGGTAGGGGTAACGAGGGGGTCTAATTCATTTTTGGTAGTCTTCTTCGTTCACAGAGGCCCAAAAAACATAGGAATACATACCCTACTCGACTTTGTATGAGAATTGACATTTCAACCCCCACAAAGGGGTGTATGGCGGTGGTAAAGTGACTCTAGGGGCTAAAGAGGGGGTCTAATTCATTTTTGGTAGTCTTCCTCGTTCTTAGAGGCCCAGAAAACATAGGAATACACACCCTACTCGACTTTGTATGAGAATTGACATTTCAACTACCAGAAGGGGGTGTATGGGGGTGGTTGCGGGGAAATGGCTAGTTAAAAAAAATTGTTATGGTCATATTCGGTTTCAGCGACCCCAAAAACGACGGGGTAGGGGGATGTACCCTCTGGGTCTTGACATTTTTATTTTTTTGTGTGCCTGTGTTATTATAGGATAGTTATTAAAAACATAAGAGCAGAAAAATGTGAAGGAAAAGTGAAAAAGTTATTGTTATTCATGTTGTGTGGTAGTACTTGCACTTATGTTTTTAATAACTCTTCTATAATAATTTTTAACTACTTTAAATTAACTTTTAATTCCATTACTACACAAATTCAACACCTTTTCCCTAAATTAACACGAAAAAACCACCGCGATTGTAAACAAAAATGGTCACCTAATCAATTAACACTCTTAAAATACACTTAACCATTAATTTTTTTTTAATTTATGGACTCAGATCACTAAATAACTTATCACTGATAATCCGTGTGCACTAAAAAGTGATAAAATACAATATTTTACCACTTTTTATTCCAAAACCAAAGTTAAAAAATTGCTTCGCACGGCTTCGGCCATGTTAATTCCACAACTGTCAGACGATTTTGGCCGCGCACAGACACAACCAAAAAGTCTGCTTCCAGGCCTGTACTTACGAGGGCTTGGTTGCATTCGTTGACAGATAATATAGAAGTGCGTGTATTCAAATGCGACCTGACGAAATATTCCGTGAATGTTCCGCATGCCACGCAAATGTCGGGCTACTTTCAACTTTTTCTGCATTGCCGCATTCGACATAGGACACACAAGCATACACAACAAACACATGCGATTCGTTACTCAGATTTTTGTGCTACCTGTGAGAGCCGGCACGGAACGCAACCACGCAATTATGTGTCAGTGGAAAATCTCCGCATATCAGGGAGCCGCTGAATTCAATGCATGTACGCTTGTATATGTCACCAGCTTGTGTCTATGGAAGGCACCAAGAACCTCGTAAGTACAGGCCTGGAAGTTGCCTACCTCACTAACATTAACGCAGCTGCTCGTAGTCCCAGAATCTGTCACTTTTGTTGGATTTATACGCCGTGATGTAAAGTTCGGAATATTTTTGCATTAGTTTGCCGTAAAAAGTCATAAAATAATATATTTAACCAGTTTTTATTGCAATAGGATTACCAGTGAATAGTGCTTCAGTGATTTAATTAAGAAAATTTAAAAAAATCGAGTGATTAAGTGTGTTTTAAGTGAGTTAATTGTGAAGGTGGCCAATTTTGTTTACATTCGCGGTGGTTTTTTCTTGTTTATTTAGGGGAAAAATGTTGAATTTGTGTAGTAATATAATAAAAAGTGCTTTTTGAGTGATTAAAGATTATTATAGAATAGTTATTAAAAACATAAGTGCAGAAAAATGTGAAGGAAAAGTGAAAAAGTTATTGTTATGTATGTTGTGTGGTGGTACTTGCACTTAATGTGTTTAATAACTATTCTATAATAATCTTTAATCACTCAAAAAGCACTTTTTATTATATTACTACACAAATTCAACATTTTTCCCCTAAATAAACAAGAAAAAACCACCGCGAATGTAAACAAAATTGGCCACCTTCACAATTAACTCACTTAAAACACACTTAATCACTCGATTTTTTTAAATTTTCTTAATTAAATCACTGAAGCACTGTTCACTGGTAATCCTATTGCAATAAAAACTGGTTAAATATATTATTTTATGACTTTTTATGGCAAAATATCCCGAACTTTTACCTCCTCCATATAATATCTTCCGATTTGACAGATAATGGGTCTATTACCAACACAAACACAAACTCTGCTTCCAGGCCTGTACTTACGAGGGTCTTGAAGGCACCCAAAGCCTTCTACATTTACAAGCCATGCCCTACGAAATCTCACACTCACATTCAAAGAAAATGGGACTTCAATTTATCTGACAGAATGGACTTCAGTCAGAATGGACTTCAATTTAGCTGTGAGAAAAGCAATTTTTTAACTAAGTTTTTGCAATAAAAAGTGGTAAAATATTGTATTTTATCACTTTTTACTGCACACGGATTATCAGTGATAAGTTATTTAGTGATCTGAGTATATAAATTAAAAAAAATTGAGTGGTTAAGTGTATTTTAAGAGTGTTAATTGATTAGGTGACATTTTTGTTTACATTCGCGGTGGTTTTTTCGTGTTAATTTAGGGAAAAAATGTTGAATTTGTGTAGTAATGGAATTAAAAATGAATTTAAAGTAGTTAAAAATTATTATAGAAGAGTTATTAAAAACATAAGTGCAAGTACTACCACACAAAATGAATAACAATAACTTTTTCACTTTTCCTTCACATGTTTCTGCACTTATGTTTTTAATAACTATTCTATAATAAACTTTAATCACTTAAAAAGCACCTTTTATTTTATTTCTACACAAATTCAACATTTTTTCCCTAAATTAACACGAAGAAACCACCGCGAATGTAAACAAAAACGGTCACCTAATCAATTAACACTCTAATAATACACTTAACCACTCACTTCTTTTTAATTTTTTTTATTAAATCACTAAAGCACTAATCACTGATAATCCATGTGCAACAAAAAGTGATAATATACATTATTTTACCACTTTTAAGTGCAAAAACAAAGTTAAAAAATTGTTTCGTACGGCTTCGGCAATGTTAATTCCACAATTTTAGCACTTCATACACATACATGCACATACCTGGGGCATGGCTTGTAAATGTAGAAGGCTTTGGCCGGGTTTATGCCGCGGACACTTTGGAGTTGCCTGACATCTTGGAAGCGGCATATACGACAAGAATTTTCGGCGCAACCTGCCAAAGTGGATCTGCTTTTTGGCGTGACCAAACTTGTGGCACTGCCGGGAAGTTACGGTATAAACACTTTAGACTTTCTGAAAATGTCAAACGACGTAAACAAAGTGAAAAAGTGTAACATATACATACTTATTACGTTTATTTTGTAACTGTTTCCAATATAAAATACTTTTTGCGCGCTTCAATTGATAATTTATTAATATTTTCTCCATTATTTAACAATGGTTTATTACTGATGAGAAATGTCAAAGGTGTGATAATAATTGTCAAACGTTTCGGTTAAAACGATAACCAAGTTGGAAGTTCCGTTTCATAAATTCCAAAGTGTCCGCGGCATAAACCCGGCCTTTGAAGGCACCCCAATGCCGTGTTTTTTTAATCTGTTCTAGTCTGTTCTGTCCTGGAACATTAAAAAAACGGCAAGGGAGATTTTCATTTTTATTAACATAAATTACGGCTTTGGGCATTTTAATTTCTTCTAATATTGCATAACGATCGGTCTTATTTATCTCTCCATTAATTTTACTCGTTTTTCATTCAGTAAACAAAACATTTCACTTTATTTGTCAACTGTCAACTTAAAAAACTTATGTGAGAAAAGGGAATTTAAAATTTCCGTTTGTGCTGGATAGTGTTCTTGATAATTACACTAGTTTACAGTACATCTGTTGCCGGGAAAGTTTTTGCTGTTTCTGACTACATATGGTATGCTAAGTAAAAATATATAAGTAGAATTTTTTGATCAGCTCTAGTTTATGAATTATAACGAAGGATGTTTTTTTTAGAAAAAATACTCTCACCGTACTAAAATATTTTATTTAAAAAAACTACAAACTGCATTGCACGCAGAATACTCCCACCTATCTAAAACTGTGAAAGTGAAGGTTCTACCCTACCAACTTCCAGAGATATGAGCCATCAAAGTCAAAATTTTGCTTTTTTTAACAAAAATATCAACTTCAACTACCTTTTTCCCCAAAAATACATAGTTAGTCAATATTTTTTTTTCCAAAATTGGAAAGCATGGACAATTTCCTATAAATAATGTTGAGACAATTTTTGTGTTACGGCCTTTATTTTTGAAGATATTAGCAAATTTTGATGTTAAAGTTGGCTTTATTTGGTACTTTTCGTCATAAGCTTATGTGAAAATTGTACCAAATGAAACCAATAAAACTCGAGCTGATACAATAAAACTGAGTGTAGATTCGAAATCAGTGACCTCAAATTAGTAAAAAAACATTAAAATATTTTATGCAACAAAAAAAAAGTTTGATTTTGTAAACTAGTGTTATCCGACAAGCTTAGAATATAGAACTACAGGAAAGGCCCTCGCGTGTAAAATCCCTGTACGTGAGCGTAGTGAAATCCGGTATCAGACAACTGTCAAACTGGGCTATTTGCTTGTTAGTTGACTGCCAAATTATAAATTGTTTTCTTGCGTTCGGTAGTGCATTTTCTTTGAAACAATGTTTTTTATCAATTTTACTTCCAGTTTTTTTCAAAACTAAATTAAAAGAAGAAAGAAAGTTCAAAGAATTTGTTTTCAGTGCAATTAAAGTTGTTACAAGTGAATTTTAAGTGAAATAAGAACAATGAAGTGTGCAGTTTGTGGATGTACGAATAATTCGCTAATTCCGCGAGGAAAATCCTTTTAGGTAAGTGGGTAAACTCAAATACTTCCCAAACATATATATTACATATTTCCAATAATAATTGTGGAAATCACTGAGCTAAATACTCTAAATAATGTAAATTTTGTGTGCTTGGCTTTCTTTGTTTACATTAACTAATGCCACGCAAAATTCAAGGGGATCAGCTGATTAGAATGCGTAGTGACGGCGTGTAAAAAGTTCATTTGTAGGGGCAAGATTTTATTTTAGTTAACTGATTATTTCAACTCGCTCTTGCGCCTCCTCTTTTCTATTCGCTTTATCCGCTTGTAATGGACAAACAACTACTAAAACGCGAGCACTCATACAAAAAGAATTTCACTACGCTAAAATTCGGCGAGGGCCCTTCCTGTAGTTCTTAGTTTAAGGGGACAAGGCTTTTGTATGGAAGCTGTTCTGTTCTGTGCTGGAACAGATTAAAAGAACACCCCTCATGTTTCCATCGCACTTGAAATCTTAGAATATAGAACTACAGGAAAGGCCCTCGCGTATAAAATATGTGTTTGGGCCGATTCACAATGGGCATATTCACACGCTGCCATAATTGTGGTGAGTAAAACCGGTTTTATTCAACTCCTAGCAACTCAGACGCGGCGTAAATGAGTGTAGTAAATTCGAATGCTATACAGGAACCTTTAAATGTATTGCAGATGAAATTTACTTGTTAGAGAAAAACAGAGCTAAAGAATGCAAGAGATAGAAGTAACTTTTTATATGTGTGCCAGTTTTCACGCCTTTGCTTTTGCGTGAAAAATGTTTCGTTAAGTTCTTCCGCTCCCTTCCCTTCATCTATAAAACCGGTTTTAGGCGCCATGAATGTGCACTGTGTGAATATGCCCAATGAACGCTTCAAACCTCAAGCTTCAAACTTTTTTAGCATAGTTTCAACTTGGTTTGAAACTTGAAGCTGTGAATGTGAATGGGCCTATTCACACAGTGCACATTCATGGCGCCTAAAACCGGTTTTATACATGAGAGAGGGAAGGGAGCGGAAGAACTTAACGAAACATTTTTCACGCAAAATCAAACGCGTGAAAACTAGCACACATATAAAAAGTTACTTCTATCTCTTGCATTCTTTAGCTCTGTTTTTCTCTACCAAGTAAATTTCATATGCAATACATTTAAAGGTTCCTGTATAGCATTCAAATTTACTACACTCATTTACGCCCCGTCTGAGTTGCTAGGAGTTGAATAAAACCGGTTTTACTCACCACAATTATGGCAGCGTGTGAATATGCCCAATGGGTGGTGCTACACGGAGACTCGAGAAGTCGTCCGAAATCAGATTTGAGTCTCGTTATTTAATGCTACACGAGGCTGTCTTCGGCTTAGAATAATTCTTTACCCTTCATGAAAGCTTTGACTGTGTGTATACCGTGGTCATTGTTTACATCTGAGAAGGGAGAAGAGAAAGAAATGTGCGTATTAGTTAGTTTTCACCCCGGAAATTTTTGGGTGAAAATTCTTTCGTTAAAGTTTCGTCATGTGCGTCCTTCTTTCTCTCCTCTCCTTCGTTTCTTTCCTATAAAACTGGGTTTTTCGTACGGCTTGAGTCTCCGTGTACCACCCCACAATAGGGCTAACTACAATGGTCTTAAGACTACTTAAGATTTTTTACGTTACTATGGGGCTAGAACAAACAACCACAATGGCCTTAAGACAATCTTTCGTTCTCTTTCGCAAACTTTCGTTAAGTCTTAAGGCTACGCTCAGAACCGTAGAATCTTAAAGAATCTTCAAGAAAGTGGCGTTTACGATTGATATTTAATTTGGGGTTTTACAAAAATTAAAGTATTCATGGAAATATAAGAAAAAAGATTATTTCAAATAAGGTGCTCTGGGGAAAAGATATTTAATAATGGAATATTTGGATTTATTAAAGGATTTAACAACATTAACTAAATTAGTGAGCGAAGTGATGCGAAAAAAAAGAAACCGCGGTCGTGTAGTGTACGAAAATTATATACAGACTGTTTTAAAAATGGTTATTATAAAACCACTTTTTTAAAAATGAAAGGGACCGATCCTGGACAATTTTACATCCAGTATAGCTTTATTAAACTAGACGTATTTACTAGACTCGATTTGTTTTGATTACCTTTTACAAATGTCAGAATGTCTGAAGGCTATAGCCTAGTACTAAGTTCAGCGCTAAAATAAATTTTAGCGCGTCTCCAAACTTGTACCCTTTTTTAGCAAGATGAAATTTGACAATGTAGAATTGTAGAGAAAGTTCATATGAACGTTTTTTTGGGTTAAATTTCAAAGTCTTCTTCGAAATAAAACTTATCAAAATCCACTGGAAATATAGAATTATTAAACCGTGTTTCAAAATATTCTAAACACGCAGAATTATTTATTATTTTTACTATTTTTTCATGCACAAAGTGTTATTTTAGTTTTATTTCCGCACTTGAAACTTCCACAACCGTAAATTAGCTTATTTTTCTGTTTTTTTTATATCACTGGTTTTTTTTCAACAAAATTTAGCGTGAAATAAGGTGCCTGCACGATAAAAATGCAGCTAAAAATGTGGAGACTAACATTGCTGCCATCTGTTTTAAAGAAATAGAAACGTGGATTTAGCGAGCATTTTAGCGGCGAACTTAGTACTGCATGCGCTAAAGATGTTGCTAAAATTTAGCTTGATAAATTTTCGCGCTAAATTTTGTATGGAAATTTCATTTAGCGGGGGACTTAGTACTAGGCTTATAATAGCTGAGCTTAAGATTCGTTAAGATTTCACAGAAAATTAGCCAGTCTTAAGACAATTTGACGAGAAAACTTAAGACGTCTTAAGACCATTGTAGTTAGCCCTAATCATTGGGCGCGTTTAGACCCAAGTTAATTTAACTGAGCTAGGCAAGCTAACAACGACATAAACAGCAATTTTTTTTAGCGCTGTTAGCTATCTTATTTCTGGTTTTGGCTTAGCTAAAAGATAGCACAGCCAAAATGATTTGACGTTTGCTTACAAATTTTTGTTGTAAGCAAATAATTTAGAAATATTTTAATACAGCATGAAGATATTCTTATTATTATTCATTTTTTAGCTTTTTATTATTTGTAAAATGAGAAATGTTATTATTTTTGCTTGTTATTAGCGGTAAAATGAGAACTGTCAAATGGCATGCAAGAAACGGTGCTAAGTTAACAGTGCTAATTCAACAGAGTTAAAATAACTCGGGCCTACACGCGCCCATTTACCTTGTTTATGCGTAAGACGGTCTTAAGGCTCAACTATAATGCACGTAAGAAACGCACGTCATCTGCGCGCTCTCATGGAAATTAAGTTAAGTTTCGTTAAACGTAAAAATGCCAAAAGAACCTCGCTCTACGTACGTTTTGTGAGAATTTGTAGTTAAATTGATGACAGCTGATTTATTTTCACGGTATACAGAAACAAGGTAATGTAACAGAGACTGACAGCTTCGAATATCGTAAAAATTCCGTGCCGAGTGACGTCAGCACTAATGTAGAAACAACAACACAACCCCGATTTTATATGGGAAGAGCGTGCCAAGTGACGTCAGCACTCAAATGACATTTCTCCATTACATTACCTTGTTTCTGTATACCGTGATTTATTTTGTTGTTGTTTTGTGGGTTTTAAACAAGAAAGAGTATGGGAAATGTTGTGCTTCAAATTTATGTAAGTGATTTTGTTGAGAAATTTATTATAATTGAAAATAAATATAATTATTTTCAATATGCAAAGATTAATAGCCAAGTTTTAATAAGTCAATGAATCATATTTATGCATTTTACTAATTTTAAACTTGTGAAAACTTTCCGTATACACAAACCATTATACGTTTGACGAAAGTTTGATATTAACGTACGTCGGCCGACGTGCGTTTCTTACGTGCATTATAGTTGGGCCTTTAAGCTTAAAATCGGCTTAAGACGAATTGCCTGTATAAACAGATTCGGATTCTCTCTCAAACAATTGAAAATTTACGTTCTATATTATGCATTAACTTAACCTTAATAACTAACTGGAATAGAGTGAGATTATTCTTTTAATGTAAGACCAAAATCAGCCATTTAAAAATGACGAGGCAAAATTTTGCCCGATCTTGCACAAAATTCAAGGGGATCAGCTGATTGATGCAAGTTACACTATCCATCACTTCGTTTATTACCCCCATACACAAACCGATTTTTTAGGCAAGGGGTCGCAGCGATGGGTGCAAATTACACGCATGACATATACTTCCCTGCGACCCCTTGCCTAAAAAATCGGTTTGTGTATGGTGGTAATAAACGAACTGATGGATAGTGTAACTTGCTTCTATGTCATGCATGTAATTTGCCCCCATCGCTGCGACCCCTTGCCTAAAAAATCGGTTTGTGTACGGGGGTAGTAAACGAAATGATGGAAAGTGTAACTTGCATCTTGCATCATTAAAATGCGTAGTGACGTTTGCCTAATTTTGGTCTTGCATTAAAAAAATATTCTCACTCTATTCCGGTTAGTGATTAAAGTTATGTTAATGCATAATATAGAACGTAAATTTTCAATTGTCTGAGAGAGAATCCGAATCTGTTGATACAGGCAATGCGTCTTAAACCGATTTAAGCTTAAAACCGTCTTACGCATAAACAAGGTAATAGGTGGATGCGACACGTGTCGAGCTTACTGCAGTAAGCTCAGCAGTAAACACGCACAGAGATAACACGAGGCGTGCTTACTGCAGTTACCAAATTATTGTAGATATTATAGCTTTGTTCGTTTACGCCAAATGGGATCCCGCGGGATCCCACGTGCGCAAATTTTGTGTTTTCTTACTTTCTCGGGATCGAAAAAGAGGGGAAATTTTAGCTCCGCCTCTTGCAAATAAGTTCCCGAGGTCTCGAGTCCCGGCGACTGTGGCTGGCTGTCAAAGCCATTCTGTAGTGAAATTTGAATTGTCAAAATCAATTGTCACTTGTTATGACAAACCAAAACGATTACGACGGGCTGAAAAGAAGTTCTTGAGTTGGTGCCTTACTAAAAAATTGTGAATAATTTCATAAATAATTTATTAATTAATAGTTTTATGTCATTGTTTTGAAAACATAAGTGATTTTTAGGTTAGATTTCCACGAAACATCCCAAAACATCCCAGAAAGCGTTTTCTTACTTTCCTAATTTTATCCCCACTATTCAACTTTACTGTCAAAAATCGTGGGATCCCGCGGGATCCCGTGTGGCGTAAACGAACAAAGCTTATATGACCTATGGGGCATGCGACTCGAGTCAAGCTTACTGCAGTAGTTGAACTAGTTTTAGGGCAAAGGGGGAAGAGGCGCTTAGAGGGGAAATCAACACTTCTGGATTCTATTTCTCGCGTTGATTTCACGCACACACTTGCATTGACGTTTGTTTGGTGGGGTGGAAAATTTTAAAATGTAAATAAACAGTCATTCGTACTTTGTAAACAAACAGTCATTCGTGTTTTGTTTCGCGGACAACAAAGACGTCTATGTGATTTTTATATTATTTTTTTACTTTCCGAATTTTGTTTGTACAAGAAAGATTTGGAAAAATTATTTTTTATTAAAGAAATTTTATCTGTAGACTGACTTTCTTCTCTTTTGACACATACAATTGACAACTGTTAATTCAGGCGAAAATACATAGATAACATATTATGTAATTTGGTGACTGCAGTAAGCTCGACACGTGTCGCATCTCTGTGCGTGCTTACTGCTAAGCTTACTGCAGTAAGCTCGACACGTGCCGCATCCACGCACGTGCCGCGTGTTTATAATTCTGAAAATATTTTTGTCTCCATAACATTTGTACTTTTCTGGCGAAGTACATTTTAATATATTAAATATTGAAAATGGCAGAGGCAAATTTAAAAATAACCTGCTCTTCTTGAAAATTTTTGAGAATTCAATGTTCAACGAGAAGCGTTTTTTTATTTTTCATATTTTTGATAAAATTTCCCCCACTCGACGTAATTTTGAGCCAGAAAAGTACGCGGACAAAGTTAGTAAAAGAAAAAAAAATGCCGTACCATTTTCGATCTCGATCTCGTGTTGTTGAATTAACACGCCTTTTCAGATGTTATTTGTTAAAATCGAAATAAATGTCATTTACTAAGGAAACTTTCTCGATTTGTTCAACTTTTTTCTCGATTTAACACAAATAACACAGATCATGAATACCCCTTATGATTAGAAACTTGGTGCCGCTCGAAAACAGTTATTATTTGTGGTTGTTATTGAGCCAAATTACACGGCCTAACACTTGCCTCTTAACAAACCGGTTTGTGTATACGAATTACACGATAAACTGACTGTTCTGCATTTTTTCGTGTACCGATCCTATTGTCTATGTAGCTGTGTACAAAACAACAAAAAATCTCATGCTTTTCGCAACTCCCGAGAACTTAGTTATGCTTGTAGTAGTGTGCTGCTCGGTGCAGTCGACAATTTTTTGGGATGCACAAGTGAGAGACTTCCCTGCGACCCCTTGCCGATAAAACCGGTTTATTGGAATTATTTATTTATTTATTTATTTATTAATTTACGCCAATCGGCATTGTACATACATAATTACAAATACATTTTATAAAATCAGAAAAAATAAAACTGTAAAAGAGACAATTATTGGAAGTGTTGATGGAAGAAGTGATGGGCTGTGTGATTTGGCTCAATAGTTGTAAGACAGTGGAAGTGGAGATGATGAAGGGCGTCATCTCCACTTCCCTGTTCATCTAAAAGCTCGTGAGGAACGTACGTAGGAACGAACAGTGTAATCACCGTCTAAAATTATAACTGTCAAATGGCATGCTAAGAAAGGTGCTAAACAGCGATAATTTAACAGAGTTCAAGTAACTTGCGCATAAACGCGGCCCATGACAGCTTGAAGCGTACTTCAAGTACAAATGTAAACGCAAGCAGCTCGACTGGGGTCGATCAATTGTAAATATTACTATGATTACATGCATACTTGAAGTCGGCTTGAAGTAGACTTGAAAGTCATGTAACCTCGGATCGACTTCAAGTCGACTTCACTCAAGTCGGTCCAAAAAATTTGTCGGATCGACTAGAACTAGTCATGTAACCCCTGCTTCAGCGCTTGAGTTTTGAAGTTAGTTCTCCGTTGACTGTGCAATTTACATCCTGTGCAATTTCACTTAATAAATTTATATTATTTATATAAGCTGCATATAAAATTGTTTCTTCCATCACGTATTTCGCGCCAAATTTATGCGAAGTGTCAAATACATTTCAAGCCAGCTTGAAGTCAAGCTCTCAAGTAGGTAAGCTGTCGCCGCGGATTAAACTGTCAGTTCAAGTTCAAGTCAAGTCCTCAGTCCGACATGTAACCTTAGTACACGGTATACAGAAACAAGGTAATGTAAGTGCCTGTTCACACGGGTGGTCACCGCGACCTTTCAACACGAAATTTACAGGTGCGGGGAGCGTTCGGGTGGGAAGGAAGTGCGTCTCGATTTGAAAGCGACTCACGTTCGCTTTTCTGACCAGCTGACTGTTTCAATTTCATTTTGTATCACCTTACTGTTCCATTTTATTTTCGTTTCACCCGTATTGGGAGCAAACGTGTGATAGGACCATTTTCAGGCTTCAGTTTTGTTGCACAGATTTTTTACTAAAATTAATTATATTCAAGTAATCACAGTTTATAAAAATTTATGTCACTTTTATGAAAATCACAAACTTTGTTCCCGTACCGTATGTTCCACCTGTCATAAAAACGACTGGACACAAAGCGAAACGTGTAAACAAATATTCGCTTTTTCGTTCGCTTTGTCGCGCCTCAAAGCGACCTGTGTGAACAGGCACTAACAGAGACTGACAGCTTCGAATATCGTAGAAATTTCGTGCCGAGTGACGTCAGCACTAATGTAGAAACAACAACACAACTCCGATTTTATATGGGAAGAGCGTGCCAAGTGACGTCAGCACTCAAATGACATTTCTCCATTACATTACCTTGTTTCTGTATACCGTGACCTTAGTATATGTCGAAAAGCAATTTGTGTGGAAACATGAGGAGACTAAATTAGTTGTGTTTATTGAGACCGAAAAAAAAGCAGAGCAGCTCAAGGCAGCTCACAGTAGAGCACGGTATACAGAAACAAGGTAATGTAAAAGAGAAATGTCATTTGAATGCTGACGTCACTCGGCAAGTCTTCCCCATACAAAATCGAAATTGTTGTTCTCTGTATTAACTTGCCGGATGACGTCGGCTTTTTCTACGATATTCGAGCTGTCAGTCTCTTTTACACTACCTTGTTCCTGTATACCGTGACAGTAGAGCAGCTGTCAAAAAACAATCAGGCAAGTTGGAGCAATTCAGAGAAAGGCCTGTTTCACACGGGACGACGGCCAACCAACAGAAATCGTACGATATTCATTTTTTTAGAGAAGAGGGTGAGAGGGGTGAGAAAGTTGGATGGGAAAATCTTCCCTCCCCATCGTCATCTCTCACCCTCTTTTCTAAAAAAAGGGAATATCGTACGATTTCTGTTGGTTAGTTGTCGTCCCGTGTGAAACAGGCCAAAGAAATCTCATGAAACACTTTTCGGGCAACAATTCTCAAAGTCACGGTATACAGAAACAAGGTAATGTAAAAGACGAAATATCGTATCGTAAGTGCGAATATCGTAGAAAAAGGCGACGTCACCCGGCAAGGTTAATACAGAAAACAACAACAATTTCGATTTTGTATGGGGAAGACTTGGGGCTGTTTCACACGAGACGACGGCCAACCAACAAAATCTGCTGTCATCGTCCATTCCCTTTTGAAATTTGACGAAAAGTCGTACGGGCTTTCACACAGGCCAATTTTTCCAACCAACTGTACGTCAAAAAGCTTTAGCTTATCGTTGTTGCTTTTATTTCAATTCTCTTTTCAGTACTTTCCGAGCGAAATAAAAGTCATTTCTATTTCTTTTCTTCTCCCAGCAAAAGCAACAACAACCACACCGCTGTCAAAAAGTCGTATCGAAAATCGTGTGAGAAAGTTGGATGGGAAAATCGTCCCTCCCCATCTTTCTCTCTCACCCTCTTCTCTAAAAACATGAATATCGTACGATTTCTGTTGGTTGGCCGTCGTCCCGTGTGAAACAGGCCTTGCCGAGTGACGTCCCACTAATACGATATTCTACGATATTCAGTCTTTTACATTACCTTGTTTCTGTATACCGTGTCTCAAAGTGAATTGTCAGAAGTTCCACGGTATACAGAAACAAGGTAATGTAAAAGAGACTGACAGCTCGAATATCGTACGAATATCGTAGAAAAAGCCGACGTCACTCGGCAAGTTAATACAGAAAACAACAACAACAATTTCGATTTTGTATGGGGAAGACTTGCCGAGTGACGTCAGCATTCAAATGACATTTCTCTTTTACATTACCTTGTTTCTGTATACCGTGAGAAGTTCAATCTGTCAGTTTTTAAAGTGGAAATTTTAATTTTAGTTTTTAATCTATTTAAAATATTAAATTTAAACTCTTATTGAGGTCTGGCGTGTATCTGTAATTTATTTTTAACAGTTTTCGATTAACTGTTGCCGTTTTGTGACAGTTGACAAACAGCTGATTGCTTGCCCGAAGTTGCTCTACCAAAAAAGGTAGAGCAGAAAACCGTGCGCTAGCTCAACTTAGAGCAGGCTCATGAAACACAAATCAGAGCAACTTCAGGCAAGTTAGAGCAAGCGAATTGCTCATGAAATACCTTTTCCTGATATATCTCAACCTAGCTCAACCTAGAGCAGCTCAATAAACACAACTAATATTTATACAGAAATAAAAGCGCAATAAAAAAAAGAAATATAATAATAACATTAAATGTCAGCTCAAGAACTCAAGCTCATTTCAAGCTAATATGCCGCTTCAAGTAGGCAGAGCATATACGCGCTCGAGCTCTTGAGATAATAGCCTTGTTCGTTTACTCCACACGGGATCCCGAGATTTGAGACGTTTTGACGTATTTGCATGAGAGGGAGTGAGAGAAATAGCAAAATTTGTGCCCACGGGATCCCGTGTGGCGTAAACGAACAAAGCTAATAAATAAATAGTATTGTGTCTCGCTGTGTTTAAATGGAAACCACTTTCTTTGATTTCTTAAACTCCCTACGAAAACAGGCGAATTTTTTAATTTTAAGTGGGAACTACAATGTGGCGCTGGCGCTGGCGCTGCCGCTCTTCTTGGCGCTGGCTTTTTCTCTGGCGCGCGCCATGTAGCTGAGTGCAACTACAATGCGTGGCGCTAAGTCATGTCAAAATTTTAAAAACGGATGAAGCGGATTGGTTCTGTTTGAGGCTTAAGTTAGTGGAAATGGGGCAATGCAAAAAAAAATTCATTGGAAATTATTTTTTTTACAGGAAAAACCAAAAATTGATTAAATACGAATGTTGTTTGGGATACTTTTGACTTCAGCGCCCTCATTTATCAAAATTCCCAACTGGCTGGTGTACTGGCGCGCACCAAAAGTAGAAAGTAGTCAAAAGTGAGCGGCAGCGCAAGCACCACGCGCCAAGGCCAGCTACACATTGTAGTTGCACTTCGGGTGGGCTACGTTTTTTACTTTTGACAGCTTACGATACAGCGCCAGCACCACGCGCCAGCGGCTCATTGTAGTTCAGCCTTTATACTTGAATCCCACCTTAAAAGTCAATAGTCAAAGCTTAATTGCAGCATGCTTCACATGAATGTTGTGTCAATGACATCCACTGAAGGATTTATTGCTGCTCTGTCAACTTTGATCAATCGTGGTTTGTGGGGTGAAATTAAGATTGTTTTTCCTTTATCTGATTTTATTCTCTAATAACAAATTTAGGACAACATAAGTTAATGCGATTGTTTCATTCTTAACACTGTAAATACTTCAACTTCTAGGTTATAGAATTGATAGTAAAGTTATCGAATTTAGACTAACATATCTATTTGCAGATCAACACTCGGTTCAGCCGAGCAGAAAATGTCCAACGGTAGTGCAGATAGACAAGGTAGAAACTGGCCAAATGGGCAAAATGCCTTTTTGGGCAATACGCAAGAAGATTCTAGCACAACAGAGAACTTTATACGTGGGGAAGTGTATGGGAATTACTCGAATGTCCAAACGATATCGGAAAATTATACAGTTTTGCCTGTGGGACACGGGAACTTCTTGAAAGTTTACCATAGTAAAGAAAGCGAGCCCCAAACGTTTAGCAACTACGAGCTATTTTCCAGCAATTCTCTAATCTCCCACAATTCACCTTTGCCGCAATCGAGTGGTTTTGAAAACCAATTCCAAAACAACGATGCGACTAATATGATCATAAACCAGCTAGTTACAAACTGGTCACCAAATTTATCGGGAACTTATTCCCCATTTGGGGAACAGCATGCATCATCAACAAAAGGGTTTAGCTCTGCGGATATGCCTGAGAATCCACAAGTACCTCCAACAATCTTGCAGAAAAATGGAATAAATAACTTTCATCCTTTATCTAAAACTAATGGGAGCCTTGAAAGTAGTTCCTCTTCCGGGATTGAAATTAAAAAGCGTATTGTTGCTGAAGTGAAACCTATGAGGATGTCGTATTCGGATGTTTTAAGTAAAAATGTGTCGATCAAGTCGAACAGTACAAACGCGAATGCAGTTCATCCAACTGACTTGTCCAATTCGAATAAAACACAAAAGTCAACCGTTGAAAAGGGAAAAGCAACAACGCAAACTTCCGATAAGAAATCATATGATGAAAAAGACAAATCTGACTTTAAGGTTAAGCGGCAGGAGACTCAGGCTAATTGCAAAAATGATGAAACTTTTCCGAATCAAAATAATGTACAAAAAGACAAAAAGCGAGTTTATGTTGACGAACTCAAAGATCCTGGCAATAATTCAACAAAAAATATTAAAAAATCTCAAGTTCCTTTAAAAGGAAAACAGAAAAATCCTCAATCAAATACTATAAATTTGAAAAGGCGTTCTAAACGCGATTGTGAAGATGATGAAAAAAACCATTCGAAAGGGAATGATAAGGAGTGTTTTTATAATATAACTAAGAACGAGGTATCCTCTGACAGATATCCAAAGCTATCGCAGCATGGAAATTCTAAGAAGAAATGTCCTGCTGGCCAAAAGAATGTATATCGCCCAGAAAAACAAATTTATACGAAGCGTGGACAGAAGCCTCCACGGGACGTAAAATATGAATTGATAGCAAAGTTTCTCGAGAAGTGGTTTGAATATACTACGAAGATTTTAATTTGGCTATTTTATCTAATTTATGACATCGTTGTACTAGGTTTTAGTATGATTGTTGATCGTTTGCTTGTTTGCTACGCTAATGTTTATGCTTTCGTAACTGCCATGAGACAAGATCTTAAGAACAATTCTGGTAAACCAAATGCTTGGATAAAAAATATCTTTAAGAAATTCGACAGCAAATTTAAGAAAAACTCAAAATATGCCATTTGGAGAAAATTCTGGAAGAAGAAACCTCAGGAACCGGTAGCCGATTTCTATAAAAATGGTCGCCTGCCACAAACAGGTGATGAAGCAATGTATTCGCTGCTTAATTGTAAAGGAAAGGATGCATACAGGTAAGTTGTGACGGTTAAATTATTTAGATACATGATATATGTATTTTACAGCGAACTTTTTTTGATAAGCTCCAATTTTTTATGTTTGTGACATTCGTCGAGTCATGTGCCTTTATTCTGTGGTATGCCATTTACTACAGCTCAATTTTACTCATCTTCAGAACGAAAATTGGCTAAAATAGACCAATAACATTAGTTTTCCGAAAACGCAGCAACTCCTTCAAATTTTTTATCATTCAATGCGATATGCTGTCGAGGTTGATTCACCTCTCCGTTACATATATTTATCTTCCATCTCAACTAATCCATATGCCAACAAGATTTTCTGGTATTATGACAAGCAGAGGTTTATATTTTTCCAATCGGTTGATTTAGGTTGTAATTCCTTAATAAGTTTCGTAGCCACTGCCTTTTCCACCTGAAAGCACCTGAATCTTACAAACGTGTACAAATAACCAATAAATGTGTAACGTCGCGGATGAAAAGATGATTTAATTGGGAATATAAAAACGTAATATTATAAAGATCTAGTAATTGTAGTGAGCTTAAAATATAAAAAGATGTTGAAAATTTTAATTTCGATTTTCGGACCCACTACAACACATATTCTATAAACTGCAAAGTTAAAAACAATATAGTTTGAAAAAACTAAAAAATACGCTTTTATTTTAAAATGAACTAAAAGTAAAAAATAATTGTGAATGTAAAGTTTTTATTGCTCCACCCAGAATATGGAAACAACCTACCTTTCGAAATGTAAAACAGCGTGGGACTCTTTACCTATATTCTTATTTTATTAACACCGGAACTTTTCGCTTTCGCCCCAAGCTTTTTTACATTTCGAAAGGTAGGTTGTTTCCATATTCTGGCTGGAGCAATAAAAACTTTAAATTCACAATTATTTTTTACTTTTTAGTTCATTTTAAAATAAAAGTGTATTTTTTAGTTTTTTTAAACTATTAGCTTGTTTATGCTTAAGATCGGTTTAAGACGAATTGCCTGTATAAACAGATTCGAATTCTCTCTCAGACAATTGAAAATTTACGTTCTATATTATGCATTAACATAACTTTAATCACTAACCGGAATAGAGTGAGAATATTAGGCATTTTAAGAACTCCTCACACATATACACAATAATTCGTCTTAAGCTGAAATAAATTAAGCTTGAGACGAATTTCGACTTAAGACTGTTGATACGGAGCCGGATTCTCTCTTAAGCCGAAATTCGACTTACGCATAAACAAGGTATATATTTTTTATTTTCTACTTTTTATTATATGTGTCTCTTACGCCATTTTGTAGTGACCGTCATATCAGATTCCGCCATTTTGTGTTGGCCGCCATTTTGAATTTTGAATGACACTACATAGCTAATTGTATTGTACTTGTCATACCCTGTGATTTGATAGCCATGTCGGGAGTCAGGCAGCGTATTTGCAAAATTTGACCGCCATCTTGGAACCGCCATCTTGATTTTTTCAGATTGATGATCAGATTGCATTGTCACGCGAACTATACATGGGTCAAAATCAAGTTGCAAGATTTGTTTACATACTACATACAACATACAAGATACAGGTGAAGCTAATATAAACCGTATAAAAAGATTATCGCTAGAAGATTTTATTCATGCTTTAAGGAGCGTCTTAGCGGGCATTGCGACCTGGTCGTTAAAAACTTTCCAGATTAAAGGCCCAATTATATAGCAGAAACGAAAACGAACCGAAACGAAAAGAATGAAATAAATCGTATGAAAATGTATGAACGCGGTTATATAAAGGAACAGAACCGAATCAGAACGAACGATATAAATTTATTTCATTTCGGTATTCGTTTCAGCTATTCAGCCCGTTACTTTGACAGTTCGATAGACAGTTTGTTTTCCAATTTAAAGTAGTTGAAAGAGCGAAAAAGAAGTTATTTTAAAAGAATTCAGTGAATACAAGGTGAAAAAATTTAAATTTTGATTTCTCTTGTGATTTGTCGACATCCGCCATAAATTATATAAATTCTATAATAGATGTATTTATCGAAAATAAAAAATTCTTCTACTCAATGCAGAACTTGTCAACAAATGTCAAAAACCTATTCGCTCAGGCACCTATATAATCGCTATCATTTTCAAGTTCATTTCGTTTTCGTTTCGGTTCGTTTTCGTTTCTGCTATATGATTGGGCCTTAAGGCTTTTTTAGCCTAAATTTATTTAGTATTCATATCCCAAATTTCACTCGGAGCAGGGAAGTCGCGATGGAGGAGACTTATGCCTAATCTCCAATGGGAGAACCAACCACGAACCAACCACGTACCAGTTGGCTGAATTAGCTGACAAAATGCGTTCACACACATTTCTATCAATGTAGATGTGAAATGTTAGAAATTTCTGTCTTGTTTTGATCGGGAATGCCGCGCAAAATTATATATGAAATAAATAATTTACAAACATTACTAATCTAGTAGCACTCCAATTAAATGTCATTTTCACTTTTTGTGTTGACATATTTTTTGGCGCGATATTCAAATTAAACTTAACGTCATTTTTGCCTTCATATTTGACATTTATCTGTACAAAATTGTTTAGAACCACTGAAAAAAAACCGCTGAATTGCATGTGGCAACTCAAATGGTTTAACTAACACATACGGAAAGTTACACAAGTCGACCAAAACACGAGCGAGACGGGTTAATGAATTTACAATGAGAAGGAGTAGGAAGCAGCATTTTGGTTGGTTGGTTCGTGGTTGGTTCTCCCATTGGAGATTAGGCATTAATCTCCTCCACGCTGCAGTCTCACAGTCGCATAGCAAGCGCTCAGCAGTTTCGGGGCTGATCCTCAGAAACGACAGCTACAATCAATTGCCCGCCCTATTCTGCTTAGATAATAATTGAACGAACAGTGACCGATCAGGAGTTCTGTTATTATTTTTAGCTCCCATCGAGCTTCGTCGATTTGAATGAATCTTTTAGCTTGACGAGCGTTCTGGGTGCTTGTCTAGGTATGACGAAACAGTTGGTCGACCCAATTCCCGATGGCCGATCTTACGTGGCAGCTGGCTAAGCTGCAGAAATGTTCCGGCCCAACAAGCGATGAGTTTGTCCCTACTTTAGGCAAGCCATCGACAATTTCATTACTAATGTGACCTTCGTGGCAAAAATCCACATTAGGAACACGAGGTGAGCGTTTTCAGGAATATGAGAGAATGCAGCTTGACTGTTCGAGAAAATGACGATGTTAGAGTTATTTGGAACTCTATTAATACAGGTCTGGGCACACACGTGGATTACGAGTACCTCAGTTTGAAAAACCGTGTGGTAGTGCCACGACTAATGGATATTTTACTCCTTGGGCCATATACGCCCGTCCTAATCTGGTGTCGGTTTTGGAACTGTCGGTATACAAAAAGACACGGATGATTTCGGTGATAGCGTTGACAGTGATAGCGTTGGCTCGAGGTTTAGTTAGTTGCGAATCGATAAGTGATCCACAAGGTCTCCTGGCTTACAGCACTTTTTTGTTTTGTCTAGGCGCACCATGCAATGGATGCATACCTGACCTTATGACCGCCGTGTAGCCAAAGTGGTTTAAGGCCCCAAGTTTTGCCTACAAATTGTCGACAGATATAAAGAGATGTAATTGCTTTGGTAGTTACTCTCTCAATCTGGGGTTTCCAGGATAGCTTTTGATCCAGACTTATACCTCGACATTTAGCCTACTTTAAGAGAACAAGTTTTTGCTCCGATACCAGTATGCACTTCTGATAGAGCGACTTGCATGAGTTCTGAGATGGTGACATCATGACCGTAGCTGATCGCTATGACGATATAATCTGCATAAGCCTGTGCTTTGAAACTCCGGTTATTTAGGTTTGGAAGAATTTCGTCCACTGACCATAGGGCGGGTGATAGGGCGTCTCATTGAAGGCAGCCGTTACCGTAACCGATTCGCTATTCATCTTAGCAGTTATCAATCTGCTGCTGAGAAGCGAAAAGGGGGTTAATGGCCTTTTTGCTGTGGCTTTATTGATCGCGTCAAAGGTAACGTTGCCAAACGCACCCTCGTTATCTGCAAACAATGGAAAGGTTAGATCATCATTTAATGATATGTCAAGAGATAATATTCTCAATGCTTCTGCTGGCCATCAAGGAGAACTTGTCTGGATTATATCATTGTGTTGTTTTTCCATAATAACATTGACATTAGAAGATTTATGTCATCGAACTGGTTTTTGATTGTTTAAAATAAAAATACGTCCATTAGCAGAACGTTGACTTATTATTCTGCAATATGTTATACAAAATTTACTAGTTTTTGTTACATACAATGTAACAATACATATTTCTTTTTATTTTTTTCTAGCATATTAGGGGTATCATCTGACAGTTCCCAAGAGCAGATAAGAAAGCATTACAAGAAAATAGCTGTGTTAGTACATCCTGACAA
Organism: Thereva nobilitata; assembly: GCA_963855945.1. NCBI lineage: Eukaryota > Metazoa > Arthropoda > Insecta > Diptera > Therevidae > Thereva > Thereva nobilitata. The sequence goes on from OY979695.1 coordinate 52,082,743, forward strand.
GAATAAACAACCCGGGGCAGAAGAGGCGTTCAAAGTTCTTCAGAGAGCATTTGAATTGATAGGAGAACCGGTACATAACAAATAACACAATAAAAATAAATATATGTGTCTAAATGTTTTATTAATTTTTTTAGGAAAACCGACATTCATATGATCAAAGTCTAGCTGAAGCTCTAAATGCTGAGAAAGCTTGGAGTGAACTACACGACTTGCTTTCTCAACTTCAATCGAAAATAGCCGAAGCAGCAAATACTATCAGGTAAATTCCTTTTCTTATTTGAGATAAAATTATAAATCATTTAAGTTAAGAAACCTAAACCATCAGGAAATTCAAAACATCATTTTATGACAGTCTGAGAAGAGAAATCTTCAATGTTATCACTGGCAGTAAAATCTTCTGACAGTAAAATGTTCTGATCTCCTTCTTTTATTTACAACTAGAATTGATAACAGTCAGTACCTCCAGGACCTACTTAGTATTATAACTATATGTCTCTAACTCTTCTTTTTTCGACACAGTTACTACACCGTATGCTCTTTAAGTACCCTACACACTCAATGTATATAGTCTTCTTCAGGATTTGCAGAGTGTGGAAATGTTTTAAAAGGCTTGACGTCAATAAATCTACTGGATCCGACGTACATTCCATATAGTCATAAAGAAATGCCACTCGTCCTTCGCTAAAACCTTTACACACCCTTTGTATTATTTTTCTCCAGATTTTATCGAAACTAATGGAAACTAGTTCATGTTCAACTTACACCCAAAAAAGGTGATAACAATACTTCCAACTATCTCCCAATCGTAATTAATTCCATTTTCTTTAAAATGAAATGAAATACCTAGTTTTGACCTAAATGTTACACAAGCAATATGACTTGATACCAAAAAGGTTTACTGGTGACCTTCCAGTATGTCCCACCGAACATCTGCATCACCGTATGCATCGCCTTTGGGTTACTCTTGGATCTGGTTGCTCTAGATATCTTCAAAACTTTTTATAGAGAACGACAGACGAAACTATTGATATTGAGTTATTTCAGTAGAACTAGATTAAGTTCCTGGCCGTTAAATTAAGCAGTGAATGGCATCGAATCTAAACTTCACACCATCTTAGCCAGTGTCCTCAAGACTCGATTGCATCACTCTCTCTGGCACTAGTCTTCATAAACGGTATTTTATTAGTCCACTCGAAATCATTCCACAGCTTCGCTCATAACCGATTCAATCAACAAATTTTTTTGATTGCGATCGCAAGAATCATGTTGAGTTCAACGCTTCCAAAACGAAATACTGTCCTATCCCAACAAAACTTGCTCCACTATTTTTTCTGTTTAAGTGGAAGATCTACTACTACTACTACTACTTGTACAAATGTTGCTAGACTTTGGTAATGGAGACGGGTTATGAAGTGAAGATTCCCAGTAACGCTGGTTGAACTGTGATTGGGAATATAAATAGAGGAAAATGTTGGGGGTTTTACACCACTAAAAATCTTACGGATTTCGTAGAACATCACTTTTGTTATTTACATTGCTGGTTGCTATTTTCCTAGCAATGACTTTTTCATCAATTTATACGGTAAAGTTGTTTTAACAGTGTATACTTTATTATATTCACCTGTTGGGAATACAACTGTTTCTCACTGCGGATGGATTACTCAATTTTCAGAATGGCATACTTTCTTGGCTCAGACTGTAATTTTTATGTCATATCATAATAAAAAGCGGAAGCGCTCCAACATTCATTTTCGGGCCCTACTCCGTTCCAACCCAGCAGTACTCCGTAAGAAGCAGGGAATGAACGGCTAATACCCTTCGAGGCACAGAAATCGGGCCACCTTGCATTTTTGATATTAAAGACAAAATTTTCAAGAGTCACTGTCCACTAAAGCAGTGGCCTCCAAACTTTTTTGACCGCGTACCCTTCTGATGAAAATAATTATTAATTGTAACCCCTAATTATATGAGCGGCAGTATTCGCACCATATACGGGCATACCGTGTCACGGGGCTGCAAGGATACAGAGATACCGTTTCACGAGCCTACTCCGGGTTTTTTGCTTATAACTCGAACAATATCAACTTTTCCTAAATAACCTCGCCTTTTCTTACAAATTCCACTGTTTCTTCGTCGAACCGTTCGGGGTCAAGTGCTGGTTGAAAATTGTCATAAAAACCCACTTCTGTGGTGATATTCAAGCTGTAAAATTCAAACGAAACGAAAGAGTGCAGCCTTTTGCAATTTCGAATATCTGGATTCGGATACAAGACAGGGCAGGACATTCAGATGAGAGTTTGTGCATTACGAACTTAGCCCCTACCCTCTCTTTCGCTCTTTTCGATCATCATGGGATGAGCAAAGGAACAAAACTGAACCTGTACAGGGATGTTTCACCTACTGACCATGCTAGACTTTGGTAATGGAGACGGGTTATGAAGTGAAGATTCCCAGTAACGCTGGTTGAACTGTGATTGGGAATATAAATAGAGGAAAATGTTGGGGGTTTTACACCACTAAAAATCTTACGGATTTCGTAGAACATCACTTTTGTTATTTACATTGCTGGTTGCTATTTTCCTAGCAATGACTTTTTCATCAATTTATACGGTAAAGTTGTTTTAACAGTGTATACTTTATTATATTCACCTGTTGGGAATACAACTGTTTCTCACTGCGGATGGATTACTCAATTTTCAGAATGGCATACTTTCTTGGCTCAGACTGTAATTTTTATGTCATATCATAATAAAAAGCGGAAGCGCTCCAACATTCATTTTCGGGCCCTACTCCGTTCCAACCCAGCAGTACTCCGTAAGAAGCAGGGAATGAACGGCTAATACCCTTCGAGGCACAGAAATCGGGCCACCTTGCATTTTTGATATTAAAGACAAAATTTTCAAGAGTCACTGTCCACTAAAGCAGTGGCCTCCAAACTTTTTTGACCGCGTACCCTTCTGATGAAAATAATTATTAATTGTAACCCCTAATTATATGAGCGGCAGTATTCGCACCATATACGGGCATACCGTGTCACGGGGCTGCAAGGATACAGAGATACCGTTTCACGAGCCTACTCCGGGTTTTTTGCTTATAACTCGAACAATATCAACTTTTCCTAAATAACCTCGCCTTTTCTTACAAATTCCACTGTTTCTTCGTCGAACCGTTCGGGGTCAAGTGCTGGTTGAAAATTGTCATAAAAACCCACTTCTGTGGTGATATTCAAGCTGTAAAATTCAAACGAAACGAAAGAGTGCAGCCTTTTGCAATTTCGAATATCTGGATTCGGATACAAGACAGGGCAGGACATTCAGATGAGAGTTTGTGCATTACGAACTTAGCCCCTACCCTCTCTTTCGCTCTTTTCGATCATCATGGGATGAGCAAAGGAACAAAACTGAACCTGTACAGGGATGTTTCACCTACTGACCATGCGGACTTGAACGTTAGAAAATATTTCATCGATGGAGGGTATTTGTTACATGACACCACGACCAGACTTATGCAGAAATTTGCAGCAGTTCTGTATCATATGTCAAGTCAAACTACGAATCAAATGCCTTTGTCATTTTCGATGGGTTCCCTTACGAAGCTAGTGAAAATGTCAAGCGAATAGAACCATTGAGAAGAGCGGAAATAATTTGCTGCAATATCATTTACAGAATCGATGGTGCTCACTGCCTCGTAGGATAGTTTCCTAGTAAACTCCACAAACAAGAACCAGCTGATATCTATTGTTGTGGCTTGGACATCACTATGATCCATCACAATGGGGAAGTTAGATTATGTTTATCATATCATATAAACATCTGACGTTCAATATGAAAACAACAAATAGCAAGTTATTAGGGTTAAGCACGAGCACACACTTGTCGGTGGAAGTCACTGTCGCAATGCTAAAAGTGACATAATCACAAGCTGTGGAGGACCCTGATATCCTAATAACCACAACCGCTCTTATGTTCGATTGTAAAAACTAACTTTATGAGTCTGTTTTTTCATTTTTAATATGTTTTTGGGGGTCATTTTAAGCACTGGAAAACTTTTTAATAGACTTTTTGTTACTTGTACGTGATAGTACAAGTATTGAAGAAAATTTTAAGCTCTAGAACGGTACTCGAGAAGAATCCGCAGACCAAGGGGAGCGTTTTTAGAAGAACGCCTTTTTTTACAAAAAGTGAAATGTCAAGGAAAGTGTTCAATATTTTGCAACAAAAATAAAATTCAGCTAGCAAGAAGCAATATTTTTGCCAAATACCAAATATCTAAGTTGCGTTAAACAAAAGTTATTAGCAAATTAAAAAAACGTGAATTTTAACAGTTTTTTGCTTTTATCTCTATGTTTTGTGCTCTAACCTATAACTTTATATATATCAATCGAACGATAATTTGAATACCTACAATTTTATAATTTGATTTTTTTCGATCCGAGCTCAAGTTTTTTTGTTATTCGCAAAAAAGCGTTTTTTTAACTTTTCGGAATTTTTTAGGTTAGGTTCGCCATGCCAAATTCAAAAACAAAAAACGCTATCTTTTTTAGAATTTTTTTTCCTATATAATCATATTTTTTGTTTCCTGTTGGCAATTAACGCTAAATTTACAAGGAGCTATTGTAGATTGATTGGACTATATATCGTCATTATTCATTTGAGACAAATCATTCTCAAGTAATTTATAAAAAATTTAAAAACGTCATTCTCTAAAATCAAACATTTTTAGTTGCGTCACTATTCTCGCAAACCAGCGATATATTGTTCCTGCATGCCATGATTAGTTGTGACACCACTTCTGCTTTGTTTAAGGCCCAATGGGCATATTCACACGTTGCCATAAGTGTGGTGAGTAAAACCGCTTTTAGTCAACTCCTAGCAACTCACACGGGGCGTAAATTATGGATAGTAAATTTGAATGCTATATAGGAACATTTAAATATATTGCAGATGAAATTTACTTGTTAGAGAAAAACAGAGCTAAAGAATGCAAGAGATAGAAGTAACTTTTTATATGTGTGCTAGCTTTCACGCGTTTGGTTTTGCGTGAAAAATGTTTCGTTAAGTTCTTCCGTTCCCTTCCCTCTCTCATGTATAAAACCGGTTTTAGGCGCCATGAATATGCACTGTGTGAATATGCCCAATTACAGTGAACGGATGAGAGCGGAACAAAATCGGATTGATCTGACAAAGTGGTTTTCCGAGCATGCGTTGTCCATTTGATTCGTTTTCGTTTGTTTAGAAATCGCACAAGGCTAACGTACCCATAGGGTCCCTGAGCCTCACAGCTATATAGACCTAGATTCACTTGATGTGTTAAAAATTATAATAATTAGCCTTTAATGTTGTCTCATAGGTTGATCCTTCCTGAGCTTTTAGGCAAGTTCAGCTTGGATGTTCGGTATAGATTTTTTGAAATTGTATATCGCCCCAATCATAAGAAATGCAGAGGGGACTTGTCAAAAATTTTGGTTGTCTTTATGAATCTGTCTGTCTATGCGGTGCTGTCCGACAGATATAGATAGTTTTTTCTCTTCCGTCGTCCCCAGCTAGGAGACTTCGTCATTATGTACATGTAATAAAATGTCATCGTCCAAGTTATTTTAAAATTTATCATTTAGATTGTTATACAACATTTGGCCTGGGTGATATATTTCTGAATGTGCCTTTCAAGTCATATAGGACATGCAATGAAAAATATGTTAATGGAGTGTAGAACGGACAGCGTTAAAACTTCATTCCCTACACTCAATGTTAGCTTATATGTTTTTAATTTTGAATAAAATATGTTCATCAATAGTCAAGATCTCACAGGAAGATTTTAATTGAATTTAGAATGCTTCGATATTAAGTATACCATAATTACCTAGTTAAGTTAAATAGAGATTTCAGCTTTAATCAGAAATTCAGCAAGTGTTTGAATATTAGGAATGTTAAATGGGGTGAAAATCTCTAGAAGGCTACTGGCATCGTTTAACAATGGAAAGTCCAAGATATTTTTTACATTTGATGATCATGTGTTCACTGTCATTTATCATATTGCACATTGTGCACATACCATCAGGAACAACGTTCCATAACGAAAAATGATTTTAAAATTACACAAAACACTTTGACATTTAAACTCGAACAGATCCGTTCATTGTAATCAGTGCAGTTTCCTATTCGCTCCGGTGCGTTTCGTTGACATTTTAATCCGCTTAGATCCGTTCATTGTAATTGGGCCTTTAATGGTTTCCCGGTCAAACCAAAAAAACAAGAAGTGGTCTCGTACCAGTGCCAAATTCTTTGAACCCTGCGCCGGACTCGATAATCGGGCACATTTCTTGCAAATGTAAAAAGGCTCCATTGCCCCCCATATGAACATCGTGCGAAGGGTTGTGGGATAACAACCAGCCCCGACAGCAACACAGCATTGGCCCTTATTCTGGTTGCCACTTCACCATAGTGAGAAATGTCACTTACAAACATCTAGTGTGAACAATTGTCACTGAATTCGAAGATAGTGCTGGCGAAAGTACCGACAGGAAAAAGGAGACCAGGGCGACCTAAAAAAGACGGCGTCGAGGAAGACAAGGCAATACGAATAAGAAACTGGAAAGGACGGGCCAGAGATCGACAATCAAGAGGCGAACGCTGGAGGAAGCCAAGGCCAACAATAGGCTGTGAAGCTCTTGATGATGATGAAAACTCAGAGTACCCTGGAGCTTCATTTGCTGCTCGATTTTTAAACCCGTATTCCGTGTAGCCACGTGACCCGGTAGCCCCGTGAACCCGTAAAGATAGCCGCCCATTTTAAAAAGGGTGTTGACGATTATTTGCCTTTTTTGTTCCTCTAATCTGTTAGTTTAGTATGGATAGAAAAACTTTTTATTTTTTTCTTTCTTTCAAAAATAAGGGTTAGGTTAGGTTAGTTATGGCTGAGCTATTGGTGTTAAACTCATACACTTAGACCAAAAGGATAGGCCTATTGTGATGCCTTAGTGATCCCACTTTAAACCAGATGATAATAAGGGTTAAAAAATAAAAATTCGGCGAAATTTGGCGTACCCCGTAGAAGTTTCTGCGTACCCCTCGTGATACGCGTACCCCACTTTGCAGACCACTGCACTAAAGAAATGAATTATACATTATTCAAAACGATATTTTTATTATCTTCAAAATAAGATAACATTTCTGGCTAGGATGTTTTTTGTTCCGAATTGCGAACTATAAAATAAAAAGCGTTGCACTACTAGAAATATAGCGAACAGGAAATGGGAGAGAACAAGAAATTAAACGCAGCAGTATTGAAAGAGTTCTTTTTTTTTTTAATTTTCAATAGCGTATCCTCGTTGCTCTAATAACATCAGTCATTCCATTTTTCAACGATCTTATTTGTACGAAAAACAACTGCGCTCCTACTCGTCTCTCAGTGCAGTGCGTCCATAATCTTTGGTTGGAAGAGCCAACCATAACCTTATGATCCATGGCCCGATCTCCACGATGATTCGTTACCTGTGGTAAAACCGAGTTTTTAGAAGAGAGGGGCAAAACAGCAAGAGAGTGTTGTTACTTTTTCAACAAAAAATTTCGGCGTGAAAACTAACACACAAGCACAATGTGCTTTCTTACTTCTAATCTCCTTCTTTCTTGGCTCTGAAATTTACATACACTTTCATATTTCCTTGTGAAGACAAGAAAGTTACGCATGGTGAACTCCTTGCCGTGTAGACCGAGAGTAAGGTGGAAAACTGGTTTTACCACATGTAACAATACTCGTGGAGATACACGGAATGGGATTAAGGCCAGGACACCTTGTTGGCCAAGCCAGAGCTGGAACTTCGATGTCTGCGAATCTCGAACGATCGCCGCAGTATGTATGTTCGCATGAATGTCACCGCATTCATATGCTTTCTAACAAGGAAATAAGGAATGATTTTGATCTCACTGCCTGAACTTAGGAAAAAATCAACGATAAAAGAATTTCATTTTCATATTAACACCTGAAAATTATGTTCAAAGTCAAAAGTGCAAAGTTGTCCGGTTTCATTGCTCCGTATTGTATGCCCATACATACTTGCGTTTCTTCTTCATATGCAACAGAATGTATTCATCATTTATTAGTTTTGCATTCATTGAAAGTTTCGTCCACAGTCTGAGTCTTACCTGAACCCACATATGTGCTATTTGCAGACTAAAAATATATTGTAATACTTGAATATCATTTTAATCTCAATGTTCAGTCTAAATAAATTAACTTGTTTATTTTTTATAGATGCAGTAGTTGTGGACTCCGTCATCCCAGGAAGCTTACGGAACGGCCTCATTATGCAGCCAGAGAATGCAGCTCATGCAAAATCAGTCATTCGGCGCGAGAGGTATTAATCTCGCAACTAATTAAAATTAATTTACAAACATTTTTAACAGGGCGATATTTGGGCTGAAACAAGCATTTTTGGTTTACGTTGGAAATATTATGCCTTAATGGAAGGAAAGGTGTATGACATCACAGAATGGGCTAATTGTCAAAAAGGTGCTTTGTCCCATCTGCAGCCTAATTCCCATATAGTGCAATACCGTATCGTTCGAGGTGGACAGCAGCAGAACCAGCAACAGCAGACTTCTCAGGTTGAAAAGGATCGAACTAAGAGGGAGCCAACATGGTATAACAAATTTGCTTTTGTGGATAATTTCTTGGTTTCAATATATATTTTTTAGTGAACCATCTTTGGACGACTTTCTTGACAATTTGTACAGTGGACAAAATCCTCAGGGCCAGCAAACTACATCACGTAGGCGATCTAAGCGAAATTAGAGTATTTTACGTATTTTGGCTTTTTATCTCTATTATAAGCTGTTCAGAATATTCAGTCATATAATCCTCTTAACTCTGTATTCTAATAATAATATTATAACTCAAGCATCTGCAATCAAGTTGAATTATTTAAAACTATTTTAAACGCGTTCTGGACATTGTATACCACCGGGGTATTCAAGGTATGACACAGCGCATACCATGTTGCAAGGACAACGAGGGTAATCTGATCATCAAACTTAAAGTAATCTTAGAGCGATGGGAAGAGTACTTTCATGCTGCCGCCAAAAAACTTAGAAGAAGCTTGCAGAGCCATAAACCGGCTCAAAAACAACAAGAATGAAGATAACATACCTGTGGAGCCCGTTAAATGTGGAGGGCCTACACTACACCAAGCGATTCATGAATTAATTATGCAAGTAGGAGAGCACGAAGCGATGCCAGAAGACTAGAAAAAGGCATCCTGTGCGGAGATATCACAGCGTGCACCAGTTATTGCGGTATAACGTTATTGAGTCAAATGCTTGGCACAAATCTGCAATTGTCCAGAGCGTGGGACTGAGAAATCGGACCACTGAATTTGTAGGACAATGTGACCATCTTAATATTCCCCCAAGTACTAACCAACAGTGAAAAAATCACCTTGTTACTGGGCCATTCCATGAAAATTCGACAAAAAAACGAAAATTTCGGACACGACCTTCTCTGATTTCCTTCATATTTCGTACATTTGGAGTACTAGTGACTAATATTACGTAGGTGCAATATTTTGCCAAAATGTTAGGTGGTTTCATAAATAACGGTACTTAAATATTTCGAAATTTGCATAATACAAGTTCCTTTAAAAAATCGTACAAAGTGAAAATAGTATCCTAGCGCAATGATATATACATCATTTTGAAGAAAACTTTCAAGCTATTAAATAAAAATGCCAAAAAGGACATTCGACGAAAAAGGATTCAAAGGACATCTTGGGGATCTCAAAAAGCCAACGCGGGATTTTCTCCAAATTTTTATATGTTTTGACTGGCAACACTAAAGATAAGTTGCCTGAGTCTCATGCTGGGGTCGAAGACCGTTTCGGAAGGAGAATTTTTTAAAGCATACCCTGTCAAACGCCCTTCATATATAAAACAGTTTAATGTATGCCCTAAATGCATTTTACGTTGTGTAGATAAGTGGGTTGCGGCTTAAATTGTACTGCCAGGTAAAAAAAAGTGTTTTTAAGGCAAATGCAAGAAAATCTCAAAGTTTGTTTAGCATACATTTTGAAATTTTTCCTGGAAATTTGCCTGCAGCCATAAAATGGTAATAAAATATCTTCAATTCTTAAAACAATTTGGCAGGACTATAATAAGGATACCTTGTAAAACCCCTTGTGCTCAGGTATGCAGGTAGCCATATTTTATATTATACATAAAGAAATATATTTGAGGAAATTATAAGAATTGCACAGTCTTAATGTGCTGCTACGATTGCGAGGTTACTCTAAGTTTAGCGCTCTTAACTTGTGAAATTCAGTGTTGTTTTTTCTTCATATGTTAAAGTGTTATTTCTGTTATTAGTACTAGTATAAACAATGGAAACCTGCAATCCTTTCAACAAAAAGCCTCACAACCCTACAAGTAGGGATTTAAGAGCAGTGCAACCATGGATGATTAGTAAAGTGCCAAATTTAAGCTTGGAATATAAAATCTGCAGTTCCTGTAGAAAAGCTATTTTTGAAATGCCGGGAACATCAAGTGAGTGGGATAATTTAAATATAGAAGAAGTGCAACAAAGTGAAGACTGTGAGCAACCGGAAGTATGTGAAACAGACGAATATTTAACAAACTTTGCCCTGAAATCTTTGAATGAGTGTCTTTTGAATATTGGTGAAGAACCTTTTATAAAAAAAAGGATGAATGATCCTACATATGTACGCAATAAATGGAGCCGAAGTTCAATAAAAATTAGTGAAAAGGTACTAAATTTAAAAGATATTAACCCATCATCGCCGGAAGAGTGGGAAAAGAATTATGTACAAAAACTTAAGGAAGCATACCAGCACACTAGCGACGAGAAATTTCGAGAGTTCATTTTAACATTAGTGCCGGAGAAATGGACCTTAAAGAGAACAACGGAAGAATTTGAAAGTCTTACCTCTTTATACAAAATTAAAAAAAGTAAAAAAGTATATCCAATAGAGCAAAGTTCATCTACTACGTGTGGACCGCATGGAAGCAGGATAAAGACTGATGTTATATCTACAGTTATTGAATTTTACAACAGTGATGACATAAGCCATTGCTATGAAAGTAAGTAACATAGAAGACAATTTTATAGCAGTTTCTGATTGATGGCTCTTTTAGGTTGATGGCAAAAAGGAAAAGATACAGAAGCGATTAATTTTAGGGAATTTAAAGGAGATATATCGCGCTTTTAAAGATGCTTACCCTGGAAAACCAATTGGATTTTCCAAATTTGCTTCACTTCGTCCCAGGAATTGTGTAGTAGCGGGTTCTGCGGGTACTCAGTATGTGTTTGCACGATACACCAAAACGTTAAGTTAATGTTCCAATCTTGCAAGATCGATCGATTAACAAGGTTTTCAAATATTTACATTGAAAGCTTTCAAACTTGCTTAGCATTAGTTATGTGCAATCCTCCAAATATAGCGTGTTATTTTAATAAATGTCAAACGTGCCCGGGCTATGAGAATCTTCGTAAAGTATTTTAGGAAACTTTTGAAGACAATAGCGTTGAAAGCATTACATATAATCAATGGACGTCTACGGATAGATCGCATTTAGAAACGGCCATTCAGTCAGCAGAAGATTTTATAGATCACTTGCTGGAACTTTTACCTACATTACTGCGACACGATTTCCTTGCGAGGCAACAAAAAAGGTATTTAAATGAGTTGAAACCCCATCTGGTTACAGAAGAGGTTATAGTACTAATGGATTTTTCAGAAAACTATTCATTTGTGATACAGGACGAAGTGCAAGCATACCACTGGACTCATTCTCAAGCCACAATTCATCCTTTTGCGATATACTACCGTACGGCAGAACAAGAGGAATTGCAATTCACAAATTTTATCGTAATTAGCGATATTGCTCATCATGATACTATTGCGGTTCGCATTTACCAAAGGCATCTTATAAACTTTTTACAGGAAAAACTTGGTTTTATAAAGAAAATTTTTTATTTTTTAGATGCTCAGCTGCGCAGTACAAGAACAGGAAAAACTTTTACAATTTAACTTTGCACGAGGAGGAAACTGGCATCAAGGCTGAATGGAATTTCTTTGCTACTTCTCATGGGAAAAGCCCTTGGGACGGATTGGGCGGAACACTAAAACGTTTAGCAGCAAAAGCCAGTCTTCAAAGACCATATTCGGAACAAATAACTCCTACTCTACTTTTTCAATGGGCCGACCAAAATATTAAAAATATGAATTTCAAATACATATCTAATCTTGAATATGAAGCAGCAGATCGGATGACGCAAATTTATAGTAGTATTAAGCCTGTGCCGTCTACCCAGAAAATTCACCATGTTGCTCCAACTGCTGTAGGCCAAATACTCGTAAAACCGTTTTCACTCTCTACAGAGGAAGTTAGTCATATTTTTAAAATCTGACATAACCATAATTAAAATGCTCAATAAATGTTATTTTCAACCTTACAGCAAATGTGTTTTAAAAGTTCCTTTCAGACAAGTACAATTCCTTTGTACCAACAATTATTGTGACAAAGTAAGTTGCCATTGTTTGCGTTAGGAGACTTTTCTTACCTGGCAGTACAATTTAAGCCGCAACCCACTTATCTAGACTTTTGGCTTTTTGAGATCCCCAAGGATAAAGGATACTTAAGATGTCCTTTGAATCCTTTTTTCGTCGAATGGCCTTTTTGGCATTTTTATTTAATAGCTTGAAGGTTTTTCTTCAAAATGATGTATATATCATTGCGCTAGGATAATATTTGCACTTTGTACGATTTTTTAAAGGAACTTGTATTATGCAAATTTCGAAATATTTAAGTACCGTTATTTATGAAACCACCTAACATTTTGGCAAAATATTGCACCTACGTAATACTAGTCACTAGTATTCCAAATGTACGAAATATGAAGGAAATCGGAGAAGGTCGTGTCCAAGCCGTTGGTCGAATTTTCATGGAATGGCCCTACTATGAGCTAGTTATTTGCATACTTTGGGGTGAGCAACCCTTCGGTTGGACCATCAATTTTGTAATACAAACTTTTTTGAGTTCTTTATTACATTATCTCTTGATTTAGCTAACAAACAAATAGTTACTAATAAAACTTTAGCCGACATCTTTAACACCCACGCGTTTCATTAGGAACCACTATCGAGAATTTTCGCAAGAACAAAAGTTGAGCGTCCCTTCAAAAGGAAGCTACTCACGAAATTTCAGCTTGTTACTAATCAATAAAAAAAATGGCTGTAGACTATAAGGGAACGGGTTGTAGGAAGTTACATAACTTTACTTGAAACGTGATGAAACCTTTCACTGAGTGCCGCCATGAATATACACGGGGTTTTATATAAAGAAGTAGTTGTAAACTCGACAGTTAATACGAACATTTTTACTTCTTTTCTTCAAGAACTAGAACTAAATTTTCGGAATCTAACATCACAAGAGCATGGGTGGTTTTAGACAATGCAAAAATACACAAAACGCAAAATGATTGTGTGATAAAATTTATTGCTGAATCAGGATAATACTTTAATTTTTCTTCCACCATACTCTCCTATGTTAAACCCTATCAGGCCTATTCTGAACTATTCTATTACAAACGTAAGAAAATTCCAGCGGATATGTTATATATATTTCTTATTACATGAGTTTTAGTACCTATATTTAATTTGAACTTTAAAAAATTGAATTTGGGCTTTAAAAAATTTAATTTGACTTTTAAAAATTTGAATTTGAACTTGAATTTGGTTTGAATTAAATATAATTTGGTGTTTAAAAAATCTAATTTGAATTTAAAAACCTGTAGATTTTTAACTTTTGTTTCTATCGGTCTGGCACCAGCTATTTATGACTATTCTAAAACTACTCAGGGTACTCGATTGCCACAATTTTTAAATTCTCTTTGGACCCAGACTTCGGGTTGATCTTCTTCTTAAAGGTCATCTCCTTACTCCTTCATAGGCATTGTCATCTTCGGAACTTTCCAGTTCTGGCAATGAACTGTGCCATGGTTTTTCTGAAGAGAAAATAGAACAAAATCGGTTTTGTGTCCGTTGTTGTTCTTCTATATCCTCGATAAGATATCGATCCTTAGTTAATGCTCGGCTGATTTTGCATGGCCCTTTGTACAGGTGCACTAGTTAACAGAACATATTCGTAGCTAGTGGGTGCGCTCGATGAGTACTAGGTCGTTCTCTTTGTACACTTTCCGTGTTCTGTGTTTTCGGTGGAACCGATTGTCGATTTGGTCGTAATGCCAAATATGAAACTTAGAGAATATCGAGAAGCTTTTATTGTCGTGTCGATGCATCGACTCGTGAACGAAATACGGTCCCAGGTTTAATTTTATCCTGGCTTACTGTAACGGTCGCCCTAAAACGACATTCTTGATTAATTTATAACCGTCATTCACTGGCGTCAATCTTTTTTTCGCTCCGTCGTTGGGTGCCTTCCATTTAGACACAGAGAGACACAGTGTGTCTAACAGGGTGTTCCATCAACGGCAAAAATGTGCACCGCCGCGTGAAATATATTTAAACACGACGGTGATGGAACACCCTGTTAGACACAACTGTGTCTTTCTGTGTCTAAATGGAAGGCACCCGTTATTCCCCCAAACCAGCGACATGGCAACTACGCATTATTCAAAAACAAAAAAAAATCCTTTTCAAACTAACTTAACTGGCAACAACTCCTCTGCACGCCAGTTACATGAGTTAGAAAAAGAATTTTCGACCGAAGTTTTTTTCTCGACCGAAGCCCCTGCGCAAGAAGCGCAGTGACTCGAAAAAGAATTTTTGCAAATTGCAAAGTGGCGTAAACGAGGAGTAGAGGGAAAGGGAAAAAACGGGAGTCGAATTTGAGTTTGATAGCGGACGGCGGTTTTTGGTGAATAAATGTAACGTTTACAATTTTTATAGAGTCGGAATTTGAGTTTGATAGCGGACGGCGGTTTTTTGTGAATAAATGTAACGTTTACAATTTTTATCGAGTCGGAATTTGAGTTTGATATCGGACGGCGGTTTTTGGTGAATAAATGTAACGTTTACAATTTTTATAGAGTCGGAATTTGAGTTTGATATCGGACGGCGGTTTTTGGTGAATAAATGTAACGTTTACAATTTTTATAGAGTCGGAATTTGAGTTTGATAGCGGACGGCGGTTTTTGGTGAATAAATGTAACGTTTACAATTTTTATAGAGTCGGAATTTGAGTTTGATAGCGGACGGCGGTTTTTGGTGAATAAATGTAACGTTTACAATTTTTATAGAGTCGGAATTTGAGTTTGATATCGGACGGCGGTTTTTGGTGAATAAATGTAACGTTTACAATTTTTATAGAGTCGGAATTTGAGTTTGATATCGGACGGCGGTTTTTGGTGAATAAATGTAACGTTTACAATTTTTATAGAGTCGGAATTTGAGTTTGATATCGGACGGCGGTTTTTGGTGAATAAATGTAACGTTTACAATTTTTATAGAGTCGGAATTTGAGTTTGATATCGGACGGCGGTTTTTGGTGAATAAATGTAACGTTTACAATTTTTATAGAGTCGGAATTTGAGTTTCATATCGGACGGCGGTTTTTGGTGAATAAATGTAACGTTTACAATTTTTATAGAGTCGGAATTTGAGTTTGATAGCGGACGGCGGTTTTTGGTGAATAAATGTAACGTTTACAATTTTTATAGAGTCGGAATTTGAGTTTGATATCGGACGGCGGTTTTTGGTGAATAAATGTAACGTTTACAATTTTTATAGAGTCGGAATTTGAGTTTGATATCGGACGGCGGTTTTTGGTGAATAAATGTAACGTTTACAATTTTTATAGAGTCGGAATTTGAGTTTGATATCGGACGGCGGTTTTTGGTGAATAAATGTAACGTTTACAATTTTTATAGAGTCGGAATTTGAGTTTGATATCGGACGGCGGTTTTTGGTGAATAAATGTAACGTTTACAATTTTTATAGAGTCGGAATTTGAGTTTGATATCGGACGGCGGTTTTTGGTGAATAAATGTAACGTTTACAATTTTTATAGAGTCGGAATTTGAGTTTGATAGCGGACGGCGGTTTTTGGTGAATAAATGTAACGTTTACAATTTTTATAGAGTCGGAATTTGAGTTTGATAGCGGACGGCGGTTTTTGGTGAATAAATGTAACGTTTACAATTTTTATAGAGTCGGAATTTGAGTTTGATAGCGGACGGCGGTTTTTGGTGAATAAATGTAACGTTTACAATTTTTATAGAGTCGGAATTTGAGTTTGATATCGGACGGCGGTTTTTGGTGAATAAATGTAACGTTTACAATTTTTATAGAGTCGGAATTTGAGTTTGATATCGGACGGCGGTTTTTGGTGAATAAATGTAACGTTTACAATTTTTATAGAGTCGGAATTTGAGTTTGATAGCGGACGGCGGTTTTTGGTGAATAAATGTAACGTTTACAATTTTTATAGAGTCGGAATTTGAGTTTGATAGCGGACGGCGGTTTTTGGTGAATAAATGTAACGTTTACAATTTTTATAGAGTCGGAATTTGAGTTTGATATCGGACGGCGGTTTTTGGTGAATAAATGTAACGTTTACAATTTTTATAGAGTCGGAATTTGAGTTTGATATCGGACGGCGGTTTTTGGTGAATAAATGTAACGTTTACAATTTTTATAGAGTCGGAATTTGAGTTTGATATCGGACGGCGGTTTTTGGTGAATAAATGTAACGTTTACAATTTTTATAGAGTCGGAATTTGAGTTTGATATCGGACGGCGGTTTTTGGTGAATAAATGTAACGTTTACAATTTTTATAGAGTCGGAATTTGAGTTTGATATCGGACGGCGGTTTTTGGTGAATAAATGTAACGTTTACAATTTTTATAGAGTCGGAATTTGAGTTTGATAGCGGACGGCGGTTTTTGGTGAATAAATGTAACGTTTACAATTTTTATAGAGTCGGAATTTGAGTTTGATATCGGACGGCGGTTTTTGGTGAATAAATGTAACGTTTACAATTTTTATAGAGTCGGAATTTGAGTTTGATATCGGACGGCGGTTTTTGGTGAATAAATGTAACGTTTACAATTTTTATAGAGTCGGAATTTGAGTTTGATATCGGACGGCGGTTTTTGGTGAATAAATGTAACGTTTACAATTTTTATAGAGTCGGAATTTGAGTTTGATAGCGGACGGCGGTTTTTGGTGAATAAATGTAACGTTTACAATTTTTATAGAGTCGGAATTTGAGTTTGATATCGGACGGCGGTTTTTGGTGAATAAATGTAACGTTTACAATTTTTATAGAGTCGGAATTTGAGTTTGATAGCGGACGGCGGTTTTTTGTGAATAAATGTAACGTTTACAATTTTTATAGAGTCGGAATTTGAGTTTGATAGCGGACGGCGGTTTTTGGTGAATAAATGTAACGTTTACAACTTTTATAGAGTCGAATTTGAGTTTGATAGCGGACGGCGGTTTTTGGTGGATAAATGTAACGTTTACAACTTTTCGGGAGTCGGAATTTGAGTTTGATAGCGGACGGCGGTTTTTGGTGAATAAATGTAACGTTTACAACTTTTATAGAGTCGGAATTTGAGTTTGATAGCGGACGGCGGTTTTTGGTGAATAAATGTAACGTCTACAACTTTTATAGAGTCGGAATTTGAGTTTGATAGCGGACGGCGGTTTTGGTGGATAAAGGTAGTTCTTACAACTTTTCGGGAGAGGAATTTGAGTTTGATAGCGGACGGCGGTTTTTGGTGGATAAATATTGATTTTGGTGATGATTGTAACATGATAGTAAATCGTTTAATAAACAGAAATTGAGTTTTGTTAAATTTATATTGTGAAATGAAAAGCCGACTTCAATTATTTTTTTTCATACTCATACAATGGTGGATTTTTTTCGGTTTCTAATACTTGATAAATATAATAATGTGATAGTCGTCCGTACTGTATGCCTATTAATGAAAAAAAAAGTTAATCCAGTCTTATTATAATCAGTATAATTAAGAAAAAATAAAATGAAATAAAATTATTATAATAAATGATAAAAATAAAATAAATATAAAATTAATAAAATAAATAATAAAAATAAAACGAAGTAAAGTTTTTAAAGTAAATGATAAAAATCAAATAACAATAAAATTATTAAAATAAATGATAAAAATAAAAAAAAAAATTACTAAAATATATAAATAACATGAACTTATATAAATAGATAACATAAATTTAAGCTAAATAAATAACCTGAACTTAAATGAACTTGGTTTAATAAATAACATAACCTTAAATAGGAATTTGATTTAATAAATAACATAAATTTAAGATAAAGAAATAACATGAATTTATATAAATAAATGACATAAATTTAATATAAATAAACAACCTGAGCTTAAAGGAATTTGGTTTAATAAATAATATAACCTTAAAATAAATAAATAAAATACATGAAGTAAGTCAATACACAATATAAATTTATAACTAAAGGACATGAATTTAAGTCAATACATAATATAAATTTATAACTAAAGAACATGAGTTTAAGCCAATACATAATATAAATTTATAACTAAAGAACATGAATTTAAGTCAATACATAATATGAATTTATAACTAAAGAACATAAATTTAAGTCAATACATAATATAAATTTATAACTAAAGAACATGAGTTTAAGCCAATACATAATATAAATTTATAACTAAAGAACATGAATTTAAGTCAATACATAATATGAATTTATAACTAAAGAACATGAATTTAAGTCAATACATAATATAAATTTATAACTAAAGTAACATGAAGTATAAAGTCAATAAATAATATAAATCTAAGAATAAATAGCCTAAAGTAAAGCCAATAAATAATCTAAACCTATAAATAAATAACATAACGTTACCTCAATCAATACTGTCAATTATAACTAAATAAGATGAAGTAAGTCAATAAATAATATAAATCTAGGAATAAATAACATAAAGTAAAGTCAATAACTAATATAAATCTATAAATAAATAACATAACGTTAATTCAATCAATAATACAAATCTATAACTAAATCACATGAAGTTTAGTCCGCAAATAATATTACATTAATATAAATAACTTAATAAAATAAACGTAAATAAATAAATAACAAAGTTCTATGAATGAAATGGTTGGAAGTGTTCCGTAAATGTTAATGGAGTAAGACACCCACCCTGTCGGTGTGGCCCCCAGATTAAGGATGCTTCATAAACTAAGTTAAGTGCCGCCCACGCATGATTCGTTTATATTGTCTGCCATAATGTAGCCCCTAGTGATGACCTGGTGACCAGTGACCACCCTTTCTTTCTTCTTCCCTTCTTATTAGCCCCTCTCGTTGGCCCTGGACGTTGTTCCACCCCCTCGTCGCCCCTTTGGTTTTGTTGTTGTAAAGGCACGAGTGTTTTAACAGTATATCTGTCACCCCCTCCGGCATCCAAGCATCGCGGACCCCACCCCATCTGGCGAGCTAGCTAGCGCACCGCTAGTCGTGCCTACAACCGGTGCATTAGATGCGTAAATTCGCGACACTTCGCCGGCGGTCGAACCGTCCGAGCCACCCTTTTTTTTGAGTCCCCTTCCCCAAATTTTGTAATATGAGTCTTCCTGACCTTTATGGCAATTTCACCTCCGTCGTGCCCCGGCACACCCAACTCCGACAGTTACATTACGTGAAGATCCAAAAATTATACTTCCGTAGCTAGAAATTGACATTTACTTGGTCGAATGGTTAGTCCCTCTTCACGAATTAGTTTTAGGAAATTTTGTAGTCGTTCAAGATTTTGATCAATCGTCTCGGCTCTGCATTCACCATGCGATGGAAATCGCTAGGAGCGTTGACTAGTCCAAAAGCCATAACACTATATTCGAAGTGACCCTGATGTCTACTAAATACAGCCGGAATTCTGCTTACTGTAGGCGCGTATCATTTTCATTGGAGTACGTACTCCGGAGTAGTTCAGCGCACATTCAGCTGTGGCAGCATCTACTCCGATGTGCGCCAATTACGCTGGCAAAGATCACCCCTTAATGCAGCGGTTTCCTAAATGGGAGGCGCGACCCCAAGGAGGGGCGCTTAAGGGCCAAATACACAAGCGCTCCATCCGACAACGCCACCCCAAAACAAGAACAATTTCTATGTACTCGACAAACTTACCCGATTCTGAAACGTCATTCAGTACCATTTTAGCAATGAGTCAATTTGCACCGGAAAACGCGCTGAAATTGTAGCGTTTAACATTGAAAACAATCGTTCAATTGTGAAAACTGTGTGTGCTTAATTCGTAGTTTGGTGAAGAATTTCTTTGAGTACGGGTGTAGCCACTCGCCAGCGTGCCATTCGACCGCGTCCGCGTCGCTCCAACGAAGTTGTTGAAGCGGTAAGAGAGAGTGTTGCTGATAATCCAAATTGTCGTATCGCCCGCCGATCTCAAGAGTTAAACGTAAGTGGAACGACTCTAAGGAGGATTATGAAGCAAGATCTTCATCTCTTCCCATAGAAAGCGCAACTTACTCAAAGAATGTTGCCAACGGACAAGCCGCATCGCTTGCAATATGGAAATGCCGTCGCAAGAATGATCGATGCCCAGCCAGATTTTTGGGACAAAATTGTGATGATGGACGAAGCTCATTTTACACTCTCCGGCGGAGTCAATAAACAAAACTGTCGAATTTGGGAAACAGAGAACCCACACATCATTTACGAAACACCACTGCCACGACGAGAAAGTCACTGTTTGGGCCTAAGTGTCCCCAAAAACCATCATCGGACCATTTTTCTTCAAAGTTCAAGAAACCCTCGACGGCGCACGCTATCGTTGGATGTTGGCGCACTTTGTGTGTCCGAAAATGCGTGGAAAAGGTCTGACGAACTTCTATTTTCAACAAGAGGACGCATCTTGCCATAACGCAGCCGCTACGATGAAGTTCTTGCAGCGTAAGTACTCGAGGCACGGATTTAACGGCACCAAACTTTTTTCTGTGGGATTATTTAAAAATTAAAGTTTATGCCAGCAAGCCGAAGACCATTGATAAACTCAAAGCTAACCTACGAGCCAAACCAAAATAGCTGGTATAAGGCGGGAAATGCTGGTCAATGTTACACGGGATGCCCGAAAAAGAGCTGATTTTTGCTTATCGAATGGAGGTGGTCATTTAATCGACATTGTATTCAAAAACTAATTTGAAATAAATGGTCGAGAATATCCTAAATAAATCTTGCTCATTTGTCAAAATCGGCTAAAACATGTCAGAGTTATTCAATGTTGAAATACCAAAGGTCTAGATGGCGCACCCCATATATACATATAGTATGCAAATTGGCGGGCCGCAGTATCATAAAGCTTGGAAACCACTGCCTTAACGGATTATCATTTAAGTCTGAAACACCCTGAATATACATAAAAATAATAATGTGCTTTCTCTATTTAAGAGCAGTTCTAACAAGACAGTGCTACATGCGACATTGCCAATGAAGCAATGTGTTTATTGAAACATTAATTTTATAAAGACATTTTTTAAACACTGAACTACGTAGAATCGATATAATAATGGGCCTTATTCTGAGAGTCATGTGACTTTGCAAGTGATGTGACACTCAAGGAATGGTATTCCCCGAGTCGACTTAGAGACATCTCTCATTCAAAATTGCAAACCGTAAGTTGCATTGGGCATTCCCAGAGTGGAATGAAGTGAGTTAACTGCGTTTCCACTCTGGGAATACCTCTCCTAAATTGAGATAACAGCCAATCGAGAAATGTCATGTGGGTGATTCGACTTTCAGAATAAGCCCCAATATCAAATAGAATTAAACAAAAACACACCTTAATGATTCTACTCGCAATGAATGCATTTGAATATTTCTATTGACAACGTAAAGTTGATAACAAGTGTGCGTGACAAGAGAAGACTCGATGCCTATGAATGTGCCTATATCCACAAAACCAATAACACCGTTAATTTGGACAATGGCAACATCGATTCGGTGTTGTTCTTTCTCCTATAACACCGGACCGTTCCAAATCGTTTAATGCCTACTATGGATCAACGCAACATCTAGTTACTTCAGTCGTGATTGCTGACGATGATTTGTAAATCAAATCGAAATCGGGTTTTTATTATTGAGAATATAAAATATTTTTTTTTAGATTACAATAAATTGCGAGTAGAATCATTAAGGTGTGTTTTTGTTTAATTTTATTTGATATTAATTTTATGTTTCCATTATTTCAGTGAACGGATTAATTGGCTCCGCAAGCTGGTGCGATTTTTTTATGTGGCACTTCTAAGCTCAGGAAGCACCCTTTGTACTACCAATCCGTTATTTGTAGCAGTAAGCTTAGTACGAGGGATAGAATAGTCTAAGGGTTATGAGGGTTCGGGAGGGTGTTGGAGAAGGTTGTGATGATCTCCCGATAAGTTTGAGGTACCTTTTTTGCACTTTATCTAACCACGCCTAGATGGTTTTCGAAGCGCGGCCCCAAATAAGAGAGTTGTACTCGAGAAGAGGCCGAATGTAGTATATGTATATTACAGCACGGGCCGATGGCTGTAGGAGGAGCTTGCACCTCTTAAGAAATCCCATGCACTGGTATGCTTGTTTGGCGGTTTGAAATATGTGGTCAATTCCAGTCAGTCTTTAGCTATAATGTCACGCCTAAGATGTTAAGGGATGGGTGGGGCATTAGTTCAACACGATCCACCGACACGGATGGAGAGGTGTTGCACTTTTTATTGGAAACCAAATGAGACCCCCGTTGTCGCCTCGTTCTCGTGGATAAAGGAAGGTGTTGTGGATGGGGTGAAAATCTTCTTGATGAAACTTACCAATGACCAGAAGTTTTTGCTACCACCGTTTGCATTAGGAGCTTGCTTCTCAACTAGTTGTTAAATGAGGTTTTGACTTTCCTGTGGTGGATATGCAGGAATGGCGGCTTCTTCAATTTTGATTGCGTTCATGCACTCCCGATTAAACCAGCTGTTTGGCCTAGGCTTCACAGATTTGGTAAAATGGGGAATAAGTAAATGCATTCCTGCCTGTATGATCCTGGTGATACGGATAGCGGCAGAGTTGATGTTTCTGTTTAGGAAACACAGGTCCCAGTCAGCGTACTGGAAAAAATTGACAATTTATATCGGCAGTTAGCGCGGGACTCTCGTGGGATGATTCACAATTTGATATAAATTATTGGTGTCTGCAAAGAGCTCGATATCTTTGCCAGAAACACTGGTGCCATTTGAGTAAGTCAGCCAGTTCGCATTGTGAACATTGAAATCACCTGCGACAATGATTTCATTCTCAGGATTGGATGATAAAACCCCGAGATTTGTTTGGAAATATAGCATCAAATGATGAATTGAAGCTTCTTTACTTATGTTAGGACTTCTGTATAAGAAGCAGAAGAATATGATGTGGTTTCGGAAGATGTTTTTAATCTAGAGGTAGTTAAAATCTGAAAACGTGCTATTATATATTTTATGGTAAGCCACGTTTTCCCTAACGTAGATGGCACTATATCTATGAGGTTGTCCATTAAAGTGTACCCAGACTTCTGGTAATGACCTAGGTCAGTATCAGGTGATATGTGGGTTTCACTAAGTGCGAAATTTGGGGATTTCAAATTCGATTAGTGGCGCTCTAGCATCTAGAAAAGAAAAATGTTACATAAGTTAATACAAAGTCGAGACCTGTAACGGGACATCAATTGCGCGGGCTCAATCGCCACATTCGCCACGTGGAATTTTTCCACGCAAAACAGTCGCTGCAACCATCAGAGTCAAGTCAAGTTTAAAAACAACGCAAGTCCTACATAACAATAGCATGGTTCTCAAGCAAGGTTTAAACAATCATTTTCACTGCAATATTTATTTGTTTTCTAAAATGTTATTTGAAAGAAAACTGTTGAAAGTGCGTTTGAGGTAATTTGCGGTCTTTGTAATATGCCCAATTATTTACGAACAGGAATTCTTCTAACGATCTCTACTCTTGGCATACGTAGTGCACATACGTAACTAGATTTCCACTTGGATCATTCTTTTACTTATCCCTATCCATTTCTAAATTTTATTATCATTAGTTTACAGGTAAGTCTTACCAAGTTGTAAGCGACCGACAAGCCAATAAAAAATACCCGGAGTACTATCCAGGGGGGGTCAAATGGTAGTAACGGCCTCAGAGACCTTTGTTGGTGCCGGTACATCAAAGAGATAAATCCTGAGAAACGCCATCTGCGATCTGAAGTCTACGTGATCTAAGATCTTCCGATATGCTACCGAATCCTACCTCCACCTCCACGAAGATGTTGACTTTACATCGGGTGGCCCCTGGATGCTCTTGTCTATACAAGAGTAACAGACGGAGGAGGGTGAAAGGCGAGTGTTTCGCGCCTCAAAACGAAGCAAATACCGGACTGGTCCTCCAGGTTGGGGGTTGGGCGGCAGGCTGACAACCTTCCACCGTAAAAACCCACCCGTCACGAATCCTCAAGGCAGGCCTCGGACAGGACGGACTCAACGGCAACGACTCAGGCAACGGAATATGGAATTCGATCTTGGAACATGGAACGTCAGGACGCTCAACAGAACAGGCGCTCTGCATTCGCTTTTATTAGTACTAAAAAAATATGACATAAAGATCACAGCTCTTCAAGAAACCAAATGGACCCATAGTGATATAATGGATCTTAAAACCCACACGGTACTCTCCAGTGGATCACCGAATGGAAGAGAGTTTGGAGTGGCATTTATCGTAGAGAAGGAATTGAAATCACTGATTCTGGACTTCAAGCCAGTAAGCAATAGAATATGCACGCTTCGCATCAAAACAAGGCTACATAACATTAGTCTGATAAACGCCCATGCTCCCACAGAAGAGAAGTCAGATGAAGAAAAAGAGGAATTCTACCAAGAGCTAACAAACGCCATCAGGTTAATACCTTCAAATGATATTAAAATCGTGCTTGGAGATATGAATGCCAAAGTAGGAAAAGAAGAGGAGTTCCTAGGAGTCATAGGAAGGCATAGTCTACACAACGCTACCAATGACAATGGTAGTAGATTGATCGATCTCGCAAGCTCAAACTCAATGGTAGTTAGTTCAACAATGTTCCCGCACAAAAATATTCATAAGATGACATGGCAGTCACCAGACGGGGTAACAAATAATCAAATTGACCATGTCCTAATTGAGAGAAGAGGGGCCACGAGTATATTGGACGTTAGAACAATGAGAGGAGCGTGCTGTGGCTCAGACCACTATCTAGTCAAGGTGAAATTGAGAACCCGGATAACAACCAAAACGCATAGGGGGCAAACTCATCCAAAATACGATATAGATAAACTAAAACTGGAAGAAAGAAGAGATGCTTACCAGCAAGCTGTCGAACAAAATCTGAGAGAGGCAGAAGAACCGCCCAACATCAACGACAAATGGGAGCAAATTAAAAGCAGCATAAAGGGGGCGGCAGAAGAGGCACTAGGCTGGGCCCCCAGACAGACTAGAGTTGACTGGTTTGACCAGGAGTGTAGAGCCGCAATTGAAGAGAGAAACCAGAGCCACCGGGAGTACATCGCAAGGACAACAAGAGCAAGGATGGAAGTCTTCAAGCAAAAAAGAAGAATCGCAGACAAGCTCTGCAGAAAGAAGAAGAGAGAGTATCTAAACAGGAGGATCTTACAAATACAGGAAGACTTCGATGAGGGGAGAATTAGACAAGCGTACAAAGGAACTCGCCAGATCACCAATAAATTTCAGCCAAGGACGGACATCTGCAAAGACATAGATGGGAACCTATTAGCAGACCCTGATAAGATAAAAGAAAGGTGGAAAGAATATTTTCAAAACCTATTGAATCCTACTCCCACACTAAACGAGGATCCACAGACAGAGGCATTTGTGATTCCTCAAGATAACATCTCAATAGAACCACCAACACTCGATGAGATACGTGAAGCTGTAAAAAGGCAAAAAGGCAACAAGTCGCCGGGCGTCGACGGAATAACAGCTGAGTTGCTAAAGGAAGGAGGGCCGCAACTCTTGCGTACCTTACACCAACTCATATGCAGCATCTGGGAGGAGGAAGTCATACCAGATGATTGGAAGAAAGCGATTATATGCCCAATATATAAGAAAGGAGATAAATTAACCTGCAAAAATTACAGAGGCATCTCACTCCTCAGCACCAGCTACAAAACCTTCACAATCCTTGTGAAACAAAAACTAGAACCTATAGCGGAAAGCCTTATAGGAGAATATCAAGCTGGTTTCAGGGCAAACAGGTCAACATCGGACCAGCTGCTGACCTTAAAGCAAATTCTGGAGAAAACCTGGGAAAGGAATGTAGATATATACCAGATATTTGTCGATTTTCAACAGGCATATGACTCAATAAACAGACAGAGGCTGTACGAGATCCTATCGGAATTAGGAGTCCCCTCAAAGCTGGTACAACTGATCAAATGCGCAACAAATAGCTCATTGGCGAAGGTAAGGATCCAAAATGTTATAACAGAAGAGTTCGAAGTTCGACAAGGACTTAGACAAGGGGATGGGCTGGCCCCAATGCTCTTCAACCTCGCCCTAGAATGGGTGATAAGGCAAACGTCAGTCCAGAGAAGAGCATCAATAGCAACACAGTCGGTACAATTACTTGGTTATGCGGATGACGTTAACATCGTGGGAAGGTCCTTTTTGGCAGCAAAGGAAGCTTATGTCGAATTAAAAGAGGCGGCAAAGGACATAGGCCTGAAGATCAATGAAGAAAAAACTAAGGTGATGCAACAATCCAGAGCTGGAAGATTTAGAATGGGGAGAAATATAACTATCGACGAACATAACCTAGAAGTAGTCGATAAAACAGTCTACCTTGGGTCTACAATCACAAAAAGAAACGAAGAAAAAGAAGAAATAACTAGACGAATACTACTGGCTAATAGAGCCTTTTATGCCCAAAAAAAAATACTGCACTCCAGATTTGTGCACAGAAAAACCAAACTCTCACTCTACAAAACAGTAATAAGACCAGTACTTTGCTATGGCAGCGAGACTTGGACTATGACCCAGGACATAGAGGAACGAGTCAACAGGTTTGAGAGAAAAGTCCTCAGGTGCATAATAGGCCCAACCAGAGAGGATGGAATATGGAGAAGGAGATACAACAGCGAGTTGTACGAAATTTTTGACGACCCAGAACTCTCAATTTTAATAAAAATTAACAGATTAAGACTAGCCGGTCACGTAGTCAGGATGGAAGACAATCGCATCCCAAAACGGCTTATGATATCAGAAATTTCGGGAAATAGGCCAGTAGGTAGACCCAGGAGGAGATGGATAGACTCTGTGACGGCTGACGCAGAGACAATGCTGAACATCCGGAACTGGAGACATGCTGCAAGGGACCGTCAAACATGGAGAAATGCCCTAGAGGAGGCCAAGGCTCGATTTGGGCTGTAGCGCCATTGGATGGATGGATGGAGTACTATCCAGACTAATTAGCATTTATAATGGACTCCTATGGATCTTCAAATTTAATCATCTAAACATATCATCCAAACTGCTGCTGTACACGATGATAGTCTTGCCTTTATTGACGAATTGATTCGAGATCCAAAAAAGCACTCTGACTTCTTGGCAGTGTTGCAGAGTACGCCCCGGTATATGGATGATTCTGGAGACTTTACAATAAAAAATTTTACGAGCGTTATCGTGAAAAGTTCGGTCAACTTCGATAGCTTGGACATCTAGTTCGTATGATTGAAGAGGAACCTGCTCCAAAAGTCCTTTGTGGTAGAAATGCCAAACTGGATAACATCGGCTCGCAACCCAGTGAGGAGAGAAGTGGGGTTGCTAGAGGACAGGAACGGATCTCAGTTGCAAGCCTCACAAGAAAATTGTATTAGATAAATAGGCACATATTTTTTAGTTAATAATTTTTTATTTGAACAAGTATTTCTTAAAATATATATTTAAAAAATATCTTAGAATACGTTACAATTATGCAGAATTATTTACATTTGTAGGTATCTGACTAGGAATTAGTTGCAATGGTCCATAAACTTTTTTGGTCAGTACCAAAAATTGTTTATTTTAGTCCCTAGGTTTCTTGCATTACCACTTTACGATAAATAATCGTAAAAGTCTTTGAATCATTCATACGTTAACTGTTTCTGTTGGAAAAGAACCTGTCCTTGTAGCTTAATAACATCTGAACAAATGGATATGTTGTTACCAGCCATTGGCTATAGTTTCCACTTTTGGTCTAGGAAGATTTTGCCTACTCATCGCCGATGGAGCAAAATTAACATTAATATTTACAGGATGAAGAACTGGAACAGAACAAAAGCTTTTATCTAGTAAATCGACACCATGAAGGAAAGGTAAAAGTGCTTCATAGTCTATATTTAATGGAACATAATAAGTTCCTTGGCCATGTAAGGCAAATATGGGGACGGCAAAATGTCGACCACCGTTCACAACCCTAGTGCTAATAGGAGACTCTGATTTAATATCTAAATCTGCCTGATTATTAGATTTATCTTCATAGTTTCCATTCTCCAATACTTCGCTTGGTTCCAGTTTTCTTTTTTTAAAACTGGCACTTTCTTGTTCTGATTTCGAATGATCCGTATTATTTTCTGCTATACTATTAGGTGCTATGCTAAAATCACTTGTCGATTCATCATGTATGTGGCTATCCTGATTAAACCTTTGCTTTATGTGATTCTTGTATTTATAGTTGTTATTATTGTGCTCTATATCGTGGGAAGATTCAGAAAGATTTCTCATGCGTACCGCCTTAAGAATATTTTCAGCACAATGATTATGAGGAGGCGATGATCCTCCATTTTCTTGTGGTAGTGTTTGATCACGAGATGAATCAAAATCATGATTACTTGATTCATGATGAGCGATAGGTGGGGCAGTTGAGGTAATCACAGGTGCTTGGTGAGGTTGACCGCGAAAACTAAGATCTTTCACGTCATTATGGTCATTACTGTTGCTATGTTCTACATCCGATGTGAGCATTTCACGTAGCTGAGATAATGGTGCACCAGGATGATAGCTATGTCCAGGTGGGCTTCCGCTAGACGCACTTATAGTGTCCATATTGCATCTATTTTTAAAGCATTCACCTGTCATAAGAAAGGAAAACATAATAATAATAATATTTAGAAGAAAAAAATTGATGTAGTTAATAATTACTTTTCATAATCTCATCGACGTGTTCCTGAAGATGAGAGATAAGACGATAACAAAAATCTTGCATGTGGCTGTCATAAAGAAATTTGGCTGCCTCCTTCATACAGTCAGAATAGCCCATTTTATATTCAATTTCTTTGTGTACACATTCATTTTGTAAGTGCTTAAGATGCCTTATGGCCATTTCTATTATCTCCGTTTTTTCTATTCGACCTCTGCCTTTCCGTTGATATTGCGGCGGTATAAGACGAGATAAATCTGCTAGACAAGAATTCATCCGATCTCGTCTACGTTTCTCAATAATACGATGTGATAGCGGATCTTGCTAGAATATAAAAAAAATTTATTAGTTTAGTCTAAATTTATAGATAAATGTTTACTTTTTATTTATTCTATTTGTTTACGTAGTGTGATAAAAGTTAGATAATTGAGCATAAACTGTGAACTTAGTTTTGAAATTTTTATTAATTGCAAGACTGGGCGAATTGAAGTTTATCAGGGGTCCTCAAAGTTATATAAAATATTATAAGATAATAAAATTGTTATCCTTAAACTCAGAAAACGACAAGAGTTGCCTTTTGCTTTGGCGATATTATTTATGTCGCTCCAAATATTTCAAAATTCAGGGACTAACTCACTGTGTAGTTAGTTTTCTTTGTTCTACATATGAAAAGAAAACAAAAGCTGAGTAGACGTAAAAGTCTTACAACAATTAATGCAATTTGCCTATTTCTGATTCATTACTCTGTTTATTTATTACTTTACTTTTTGTAGAATAACCAAGTTTTTCAGGTTTCAAGCATTTGTAGCTGTAATATATGCATAAATAACGGCTTGCAAAAAACCCTTCTTTTATGTCTATACTAGAGCTTGCTGCTAGTCATTGCACTTTCTGGGAGAGAAAAATCTACTATCAATTAATTATTATACGTGTTGGAATTTTCAATGTTAATTATGACTCACGTTTGAAATTATATTCTAACGTTTAAATAAACATTTTATAATGTATTCTAAAGTTTAAGTACATTGAAATATGTTCACTAAAAGAGGAGTCTATTTAGTAATTTCCAATCCTATATTAATTAGTAAAATGATGACACCGACGTGATGTAAGATTCAAAGACCGTAGTGATCGGTTTCCAGTAATAACGTTTCCGCCGAGGCTTTACTCTCAATATTATTATATGCAGCAACTTAACAGGGAAGGAAACCAAACATTACCAAAAATATAATTTACATAAAATTAATATGCAGGCAATAACAGTACTTTGCAATTGTGTCATCTCTATATTACTAAGAAGGCCTCCAGTAGTGGATTTCTCATGAAAAGTAGGGCAGTAGTTTCAATGGGCTGCCGTACACGGCTCCTCAATCAACTGTCAATACAACAGTTTTTGATGATTCTCTTGCCGTTCATGGCTCATCGTCAACAGCGAACAGCTTTCTTGTCTTTACATGGAGGTATAAATGTGTGTGTAAAGTTTATGTGCTAAGACAAATAGTAAGAAGAAGCACATTGTGTATGTGTTAGTTTTCACGCCAAAAATAGTTGTTGAAGATGTTACAACACCTCGTCCCTTCCCTTTTACCCTCTCTCCAACAAATCCACTGTGTTGATTGTTAATTGAGGAGCCGTGTACGGCAGCCCAATAGTATCACCAAATTATACAAACAGGTACAGAAACCCTGGAAATCGAATTCTGTACGTCACTAATGGTACTAACATCCCGGCCCTGGCATTTATTTGCGTCCTTGTCAATGAATCGATTCTTGGCGTACTTTAACCACTTGGTTCCTATCAACGAGAAAAAATATTTGGAATTACATATATTCACAGCCCAAGGTCCATCATATAAACTGGGCCCAATATATCCAATTTTAGATGCATATGTGCTACTGCGCGAATTTGAAAGCACACGGTGACATTCTAAGCCATGACGACTGACTCACAGTTTGAGATGTCAGTTGCCCCTCTTTGGTTGGGTCCTCAAAACTGCCTTAGCTTATTGGACAAGGTGGAAAACCAAATTCAAATTTTAATCAAATTTATTTATTTATTTATTGCCAAACAAGGCACACTTAAAGCTAACAACAAATGATACAATGATTTTTAATAAAATCTAATATACAATTACTATGACATACTATATAAATTTAATATGTTGTCAACTTAAATTTTAATTATTAGTGGATAGGATTTTGGTTAGGATGTAAAGAGGGCAATCATTTTCCTTTTATAAGATGGTTTACTGATGGTAGGGGAGAAACATGGACTGTGTCTATTAAAAACCACACAACATTTGTTGACGGGTTCGTTCTTTGCGTATTCGGTACGATGTGGATATTCCTTTAGCAGTTTCGTATGCCTAGTGTGTCGAACTTCAACATTGAATCTGATTCTGTCCGACAAAAACTGCACTTTAATATTATGGCTTAGGACGTCTAAGGTAAAGCAAGAAATAAGCAACTCTCTTCTACAAGATAGCGGAATAAGCCCCAACAACTTGAGCCTATCCGTGTAGGGTGGTAGGTTTTGATAATCACGCGGGTCATATAAGTTTCTCAGAGCAAAAAGAAGAAATTTCTTTTGCACCGATTCAATCCTGTTGCTTCTTATTTGGAATATAGGATCCCAGATAGGGCATGCGTATTCAAGAATTGGGCGGACAAGTGAGCAGAAAAGGGCCTTTGTCACCCAAATATTGTTAAATTCCTTAGCCCTTCTCTTTATAAAGCCTAGAAGCTTATTGGCTTTGGCAGTGATATTGTCGTAGTGCAAATTGAAATTCAACTTTTTGTCTAGAACGACACCTAGATCCCTAATTTGATCGACATGATCCAGTGCTTTCTCATCGAGATAATAGCACTGGGGCTGTGCATTTTTACTGCGGGTGAAGGTAATTGCGTGACATTTGCTGGTGTTAAGTTGCAATTTATTTAAAATGCACCACTCTTGTAATGCATTCAGTTTCGACTGCAAGAAGGCTACGTCAACTTGGGACCTTATGACATTATATATTTTGTCATCTGCGTAAAATAGATGTGGGATATTCTGTAGTTTAACAGACAAATCGGAGATGAATACATTAAATAAAAGTGGACCTAAGTGACTTCCCTGCGGAACACCGGAAGTTACTTCGATTTCTTTTGACAAACATCCTTGAAATCTCACAACCTGTATTCTTTCGTTCAAATATGATTTAATCCATGCAAGGGCAGGACCTGATATCCCAAATTTTAATAACTTTGCAATTAAAATATGGTGGTCAACACGATCAAAGGCCTTGCTGAAATCAGTGTAAACAGCATCAATTTGATGACCGTTCTCCATACCACACAGAAGTTCGGAGATTAGAATCATAAGGTTTGTGGTGGTCGAACGTCCCTTTCTAAAACCATGCTGCTGCTCGTTAAGGCATGGGTCAATTAGAGGGACCATCTTATCAAATACAAGTTTTTCGAAGAGTTTAGGAATTGATGATAGGATGGCAATGCCTCTGTAATTATCTACGAAGTGCTTATCACTTGATTTGTGGATTGGTGTGAGATAGGATCTCTTCCACATTGTAGGAAACTTTCCTTGCGACAATGATTTATTGAAAATAATGTGAAGAGCGAATAATAAATGTTGTGAGCACAATTTCAAAAAACAGGGAGGTAGATTGTCAGGACCGTGACCTTTAGTGACATCAAGGCTGTTTAAACCGGACATAATGTCGTCAATAGACAGGGATAGATTGCTTATAAGAGCTGATGTTTCAGTTTCCGTTTCGGTGAAGTTCGGGTCTGTGGTACCAGATTTGGGGCTGAAGACTTCACGAAACCTATCAGCAAACATGTTGCAAATTTCTTGAGGGCATGAGGAGGATGTGCTACCATTTGTCATGGTTTTCGGATAACCTGAAGTCTTTCGTTTAGTGTTAACGAAATCAAAAAATCTTTTTGGGTCCTTTATGATGTTTTCTCCGATAGTATTAATGTATTCAGTATAGGCCTTGCGTGACCTATTAGAGAATTCAGAAGCTAGTCTAGTGTACTCTAAACTCACTTCCTCATTTACTTTCGGGCTATTTCGCATTATATTGTATAGTTTGTTTCTCTTGTTACGTAGTGCCCGAACGCTTTTATTTAACCATGGTTCCGATAGCTTATCCTTTTTTTTAATTTTGGGTACATATTTGTCGACGGCTTTAAAGACAATATTGTAAAAGGTAGAGACTATCGCGTCAAGGTCGTTACCTGATAGTCTACTATTCCAGTCGATAGAGGATAGTTCGAAGCCAATATTGTTAAAATTAGCGTTCTTGAAGTCGTAGACAACAGCGTTATTGAAGGAATGATGGTTAGTAATTGAGGAATTGAGCTCGAGAGTCCATGCGGAGTGGTGCATAGTATTAATGAAAAGGTTCTCCTCTTCGGAAGCGGGTAGAACGATTACATCCTCATATGAGTTAGTAAAAATTAGATCCAACCAATTTCCATTAGCATTTGGTTCCCATATAACTTGCTGTAGATCATGGCCATATAAACTATCAATGAGCTTTATGTCTATTGCATGTGTGACATTTATTGGAAGTAGGTTACCATCTTCCTCGTCAGGGATGAAGTATAAATTAGGACGGTTAAAATCACCTAATACAATTACTTCGTGGTCTTCTTCGTTTCTGCCGAGTGTTTCGTGTAAATCATCTAAAATATGAATTAAATCATCATATTTAGATTCGTCCGAACTGGGGGGAATATAGAAAGTACCGATAACTATTTGTCTTTTGCCAGATTTAAGTCGTATCAAAACGTGTTCAAAAGATTGAGACCGATTTGTCATGATTAGCTCACTATCTATAAAATCTTTGATAGCTATAAGGACTCCTCCTCCTCTTGAGAGACCAGTGGAATTATAGTCTCTATCGCATCGGTAAATTGTCCAGGTAGGGTCTAAGATCTCCTCATTAAGAAATGTATCGTTTAACCACGTTTCAGTGAATACAAGTACATTAAAATGAGACGATTTTGCGTCAACGAAGAGATTTTTTAATTTACCTCTCATACCGCCACAATTGTGGTAAAAGAGCCTTATGTTTTCGGGTAAAATTGGCGTTTTCGAGTAATGGGTTTTGATGGGTTTCGTTAAGGGAGAAACAGATAGTTATGGGCGATAATACCTATTTGTTTCATCACGGCTTCTTTGAAGCTGCCGCACATGTAATGATCTTACATGAGACGCATATGCTGAAAGGTCCTTGCTTACTTGTTGTAAAGAAATTTGGTATTGCTCATGGTACTTTGTGTACAAGTTGAGCAGAGCATCACGATCAGTGGGTAGACCTTCTTGTTGGATCGAGATGATTAGGCTAGTCCTGGTATTACCATGTATACAGGTAGAGTCAGGTTTGTTATGCATGTAAGCACCGCACTCCACCGAGTCGTAAAATTATTTAACTACCGTCAATAGTAGCAGCCAACACTAGCATGAAACCAGAAATATGGGCACGACTGCTGAAAGCCAACAAAGCCTAACATAGGGTGAGTTTCAAGTTCCATCAATTTTCCAACCACTCCATCTTGTCAACATCATATATGTCCCATATTCCATCATTTTTTGTCGGATTCGAACAATTGTCCATCAATTATTAGGGTTAATTTCCATGGCAGATTTCTGATTACTGATTGTGGTGAAGCTTGAAACACATCCATAGTATGTCAAGGTTCTTCAAATCCAAGCATGTAACTATAACATCCAAACTTCTAATATATAAGACGATGATCTTACCGGTATTCACAATACATCTGAGATGTTGCTGCTTAGCAAAAACCACTCTAACCTCATACTCTTAGCCGTGTTCGAGAGGAAAGTCCTTCAGAGAATTGTTTGCCCCTTACGTGAGGATGGACGATTCCAGAGACTCTAAAATAAAGCTTGGTAGGCTCTGGTGGGCAGGGCATCTACCTCGTATGAGTGAGAAAGAACTTGCTTTTGCTTCTTTAGTCTAAGATCGGGTTTCCCGAATGACATCTGCTCAGAATCGGGACCGGTAAAGAGAACAGGTGCGAGAGGCTGGCACCGGATCTCGGTTGTAAAGCCTTAAAGAAGAAGAAGGAATGAGGGTCAGCTGTCAAAATATCGATTCTACCAGGACTGTTCCTGCCTCCGTTATGTTATTCCCGCAACACAAGACTAACCCGCTCGGCTATTTCACACAGCCTACGGCTCTCCTTATCTCGCACACTGCAGTAAAAAAATTAATATAACATCACGGCAATGGAGCAATCTTCTACGGTAATTGCGATATTTTTGGATATCTTTAATATGGTGAATATTGGTCGATAGCCCAAAAACTTGACTTTTCAGCTTGGTCTGATAAGTGCAGATTTCATTAATGAAATATCAAGGGTTTCAAAAATTTAAATGTTGCGAAAGGATCCTACAAATTGCTCCAAGATTTGCAAGGTTATCAATTTTTGTTGACATAATTTTTAAGTCACTGATCGAAAGTAATTCCAAGGTAAAACAAATAGAATAGGAATTTGGCCACTTCATGAATTGTTAGACGATATTTAAGAACGAAGAAAAGTAATTTCCAATGGTTTGTTGACAGGATTTACACGAAACAAACCTTTTTACATCATGTTTTAATGGAGGACGAATTGTCAATGTCTTTCTTCTACACTGTAAAAAAAACTTCCAAAACAATACTGGAAGTTTTATACACAAGCAGTTTTGTAAATTTACAATACGTATTATTAGGAATATTTCTAATCAACGTCAAATTATAATTATATTTCATATCGCCTTTTTTAATTTTACTGTACATTTGCACTGTGAATTTACATATTTTTTACAGTGTAAATAAGTCTGGACTTTAAAACAATACCTATTTTACCACCTGAGTCCTTAGTAATCCCTCATATTCATCCGTTTTAGGATGTACCGATTACCACCTCTTTAGTGCACTGAAGAAACTGGATCTAAAAGATTCATTACGGAGATTATTAAAGTTTGAATTATCTCAAAAAATGGGCGGTAATATCTGTAAGACCCACTTTAGTTGAATATTCATATATTGGGTAATATTGAGGAAAGTATCTTTAATGTAATTCTGAATTGTTTTTACAAAATTAAGAGCCCATTTTTAAGGTACGTAAATATTTATTCAGGTGAGCGTTTTAATTCAAATAAAATCTTTATATTGTTTGAGTTTTTCATATTTTAACGACCAAACTTAACAAGAAAGATAACAAGAGTTGGCTGGTTAAAAATACATATCATGATTGGTACTCGTGAGAAAACCTAAGAATTTTTTCATAAGAAAACTTTTTATAATATTCAAGATGATTTCGAAGTTTGTATACTACGAGTATTAGTTAATTTAAACACGGTTGCACAAATATGTGATAAGGCGACGCGAATGACGTTAATAAAAGTATCAAATAAGATAAGGTACACGGATGCAAATATGTTAGAGAGACAATTGTTTGTTTTTTATTCTAACTAATTTTTATAATATTGTAGATTTAATAATAATAGTAAGACTAAAAATGAAAGGTTACATCTGCTGAGCGTAAATGGAAACCTTGGAGTTAAAAGACAGCAGTAAGTAAAATGCACTCCCAAAATGAGCGATAATAACTAAGAATTTATTATCTTGGAAGTCTGCAAATAAGGTCATCTAGGATTTTATAAAATGAAGAGAATGAAAGTAATTAAATTTAGAAATGTTTTAAAAGAACATGTAACTTATTAAAACAGGATCTACAGAGGTAGTAGCAATTGCTTAGGCAAGGAGTAACATTCTCTTCGAATCGAATTTGTGTGGGATGTTGACCGGAAGCCGACTTTATATGCAATCAGACTGCTACAAAGCCAAAATATTTTCCTGTAAAGGCGCGATTGAAGTTGACGAAAAAAATGTTTAATTTTACGATCACATATCCTTAAAAACGATGTTCGAATACTTAAATTTATTTATAGTTTGTTTCGATTCTTTTCAGAAGAAAAAATTCGCCAACAATTGCGTGAAACGCCCATTATCCGTTATAGTGAGTTATATTTAGTCGATTTGGGAAATCCTCAACCCCCATTTCAAAGCAAATTCACGTTAAAAAATATTACTGTAAATTTGGGGACGACTTAAAAGGAATCATTTACTATACTAAAGATTTCGGGAATGCACAACTCAGTTAAGGCTCGAAAGTTTTCTCGAATGCGATTCATTGTCAAAATTTGAAATTTATTATTCCCTTTTATTAAAACAAAGTTTCAAAATGCACAGTTTCTTACAGTACTATTTCATTTTTAAGATGGAATAACTCGCACGAAGGGACACGAAAACGTTATTAAGGAAGAAAAAACGAGACTACTTCAGAAATAGAATAAGTGCGATTAAACAAAGCTACAGTAACAAAGAGGCTAGGAATTTCTGCAAAGAAGTCAACATGATTATGAAAGGATACAAGCCCACCTGCACCATGATAAGAAGAGAGGATGGTACTATAGCTAGTAGTATCGATGACATACTCGAGGTGTGGGAGAAATACTTTAGAGACTTTTTCAAAGAGAACATAAACCTAACACAGGGAGAAGCAGACAACCGTAGTACAGATGGCCCAGAAAACGATACGCCAGATCCCACAATTGAAGAAGTTGCAAATGCCGTAGCGAAGCTGAAAAATCATAAGGCTCCAGGTCCAGATGGCATACCCACGGAAATCTTACAAAATTGTGAAGAGAAGTTTGCCATGCTTTACATAAGCCGTGTTCCTTTTCTGCTCATTTTTACTCGTATTTACTTGGAACTACTCCTGCTCTCACAGAAAATTCATAGGTTTTACTCAAATCGGCAAATTTTGCGTTCCTTTAATTTTTTACTCCGGAGTAATTAAAGGTAGAAAAGGACACGCCTATAGTCTCATCGTAAAACTATGGAGAAGCAGAAAGATGACATAGTCATAATTGGACGCAAAGCGCAGGATGTAAAGGAAACCTTTTCGAAAATTGTTGAAAGCTCAGAAAAGTTCAATCTACGAGTAAATGACACGAAAACAAAGTTTATGGTCGTATCAAAATCGATATTGTGGAAATTGAAGAAAATTTTATCTATTTAGGGACAATGCTTAACTACAGAAAATAAGATAAAGGACGACATCCATAGACGCATCGTAGCCGCAAACCAGGTTAACCAGAATGAATGACGCATAAGAATAGACGAAGAGCTTCAAGAAACGTATGACGAAATAAATGTAGTTGCATACATAAACTTGAATAGACTGCGATGGCTCGGACACGTTGTTCGAGCTTCAGAGACTGCTTGCCAGGATTGTTAATGGTAGACCATCAGACCATCAGGAAGGAGAAGAGTTGGGCAACCAAGAAATAGGTGGATAAATGACGTGCTAGAAGATATACGTATAACAAATTGGAGAGAGCTAGCAAGACGTAGACGACTGGAAGAGGAGGCTTCAAGACGCCCGAGTCCTACAAGGATTGTAGCGAGTATTATTATAAAGTCACTAAACCTGAAGAAGAACTTTTAACCCAAAAATCAAGTCGGTAATGTATATATTTCAAACCTACTTTAATACACATTGCTGATCAGTTATACAACTCTGTATTAAATATTCTGCCATCAAAATACGAAGAAATTTTCGGCTACCCATTATTATATTCGGTAACTTAATCATAAAGGGCTAACTAATATACAAGTTTTAATAGTCAATACCTTTATATTTTTAATAGTTTGCAACTTTTGAAAGCTTCCGTATGCACTAAATGGTTGTGTCCATTACAGTCGGTTTAACCGAAATGCGTTTCTTACATGCATTATATTAGGTGGTCCATTTAGAGGTACATACTTATTTTTTATAATACAAAAGAACCATTCTTTACATTTTTAAAGATTATTTGTTTCAAATGTAGGCCGCAACTGCGTTAACATAGTCCACTCTGAAGTTCCAATTTTTGTTGGCTTCTAATTTCTTAGCCGTAACCGGCTTCTCCATGTAGTTTGGCCATGGTTTCACGGGCTGTGTGTCAAGTAGCGCCGACTTCTTGTAACCAAATGTCGTCAATTTCAGGCAGCAAATAGTCCGTTATCATGGCGCGATAACGGGAGCCATTCACAGTTACGTTCCGACCGACTTCATTTTTGAATAAATATGGATTGATGATTGCACCAGCCAATAAACCACACCAAACCATCGTTTTGTTTGGATGTGATGGCAGCTTTTGAACCTCTTCGGGTTGCTCTTCAGCTCAAATATGGCAATTTTGCTTATTGATGTAGCCATTAAGCTAGAATTGGGCCTCATCGTTGAACAGAAGCGCACGAAACACATTTCTCGTAGAACGCTCATTTTCGAAATACAACTGAATAATTTGTAGACGCTGTGCCGGGCTAAGCCTTTCGATGATAAATTGTCAAACAATACCAAACAAAAATACCAGGACAGTTTGACACAATTCACGCGTGATCTGTCATAAAGCCCCTACTGAAAAAGTATGTAGAGTAAAAACCATAAATGAAGGCAACGAGTGTCCCATTCGCTCTGATTGTTTGAAAGCGCAGCTTTTTCACTCAAACAACCAGAGCGAATGAAAAGCTCCTTTTCTTCTTTAATGGTTTTTCCTCTAAATTTCAATTTTTGTGATATTCGGTGATAGCCGATGATATGTTTATTCAGTTTCCAAATTGAACTCATAAAATTGTTTTGATGAAAACGCGCAATTAAATTCTTTGATCCTATGAATCTCATTGTAATATTACATACTAGAATATTATTATAGATGTACATACATAATCTATAATACATGTTGGGATTTACAAAATTTATAATTAAAGATCAAAATTCTTCTGGTTAATTAATTCGCTTCTGGGTGTTAAAGGTTTAGTGACTTTATAATAATACTCGATTAGTTACCATTCTCCCAAAAATAAGAACGTAAAAGATAACAACAGTGCGTTTCACTCCAGTTATTCCACATATTTCTAGAATGAGGCAGAATAAAGTCGAAGAGAAATATACAAGAAGCAATCTTATTCCGAATACAAATTTGTAGGAAAAAAATCGATGAATAATATAAAAACAGGCTCGCAGAGATTGATTTAAAAAAAATTAAATAAAAGTCGCCCGTCACTGTGCAAAAGTAAAAATAAGAATTTCGGTAAGAAATTTACTTACTCTAGAAGTCTTTCCACGCCTTCCAGTGGCATATTCTGCGTCATCTTCACTGTATGTGGCAGTTGATGTAGAAAAATTCAATCCTGATTCTGTGCAATACGGAAATCCAGAGACAGCAGCCTCGCTAAAAATTTAAAATAAAATCTTATCATTCCTTGGTGTTAATATCAATTGTTGTACGAAAAAAAAAGAATTTTTGCAGAGGAAATCAAATTAATTAATTTCCGGAAAAGTAGCAAATCTGTTGGTCATAACTAGATCTGAGTAAATAAATTTATTTTTAAATATTGTGAATGGGAATTAATAAAATCGACCTTCGAAAATATTCGAAATTGTATTATACGTACAAAAAAATCTTGCTACGGAACGTCTAAAATACGTCACTCGACTATCGACATCGATTGACTAATGAGTGGGTAGTCCGACATTTTATTTCTTTTTGTTGCTTTGATTTTATAAAAATAAAGCAGTTAATTTAGAATAATTTATTTCTTGCACGCAGGGAATTTATTGCCAGCATACGACTGCACTAGAATACATTTAAAAAAGTTGGTAAATCCGAAAACAATCTTGAAGAAAATTGAAGAAATAATTCTGTGAATATCTATCATACATTGACATTATACTAAAAATAGACACGTCAGCATTTGGTTACATTTTTTCCCCGAATCGAACAGTAATTAAAATTTTGGCGCATGCTGTGAAACGTGTTGATTAAATTTAGAAACTTTACGAAACGTGTTTAATTGTGCATGTGTACACGACGGTTTCGTCAAATCTCGCCATGAAACAAGAGATGTGAAATATATGTGACAACACAAACCCAAAGCTGTCGTACAAAAAGCTGAGGCAGCCGAACCGAGTGTCGAACGAGTATCGTAGTATCTCGCACCGGCGACTATTTTATCGAAAATATTTAAATAAAAGTTTTTGGCTGTTGTCGGTTGTTCGAAGCGACGAATTGTAATTAAATCGCTTCATCCTCGGTCGTGCTCTGCCCGGATGTATGTTTGTACACGATTGGCTATTTTCGAGCAAGCGTAGTAAAGTAAACAAACGAAATGTGACTGATCACGTTTTTGTATAAATTTTAAGAAATGGTTTTGAATGGAATTTTCCGAAAGTATCACATGGGCTTATAACAATCTTGAATTCGAAAATTAAGTATTTTTGTGCTGTCTGAGATTTTTTGTAAACCTGATTATCTCAGGCGAGCGATGTTTGCATTTTTTATTTTTGTTATTGACGTCAAAACAAGCTCTCAAATTAAAGCTTCATTAAGTTTACCTGCAACCTGTTTTTCTCGTCGTTTCTGGTTTTAATTGAAATAATAAAAATAGTTTTATATAAGTTAAAATTCGTATGTTCAAATGGGTTATCAAAGGACCAAGGCAACATTATATTGCATATTTACCATGGTCAGGTGATTTTTATGACGAGAACTTTGGTAAATGAAATACGCAATTCCATAAAATTTTCTTTTCGATATCGATGGAAACTAGATGTAAATGGAAATTACTGAATAATTAAT
Organism: Thereva nobilitata; assembly: GCA_963855945.1. Lineage (NCBI taxonomy): Eukaryota > Metazoa > Arthropoda > Insecta > Diptera > Therevidae > Thereva > Thereva nobilitata. The sequence goes on from OY979695.1 coordinate 52,124,663, forward strand.
AGGTTTTTTAATAGAATTTCATAGGAATCCTTCCTTGCACTGGGAGGAGGTTATAGCACCTCCTTCACCCTAAGTCGATACTTGTCGTCAAAATACTTACATACTTCGAATATTTTCTATCAGAAAATTGAAAATTTAACACCTAGGCAACTATCGCATCAAGCAAAAGTAATTTCGGTTTCATAGCCGATATTCCATTATTTTTCGACTTGAATCGCGCTATTCATGCGTTCTTAATACGATCACGGTGCGATATTCTTGTATGTATACATATTGCTGTTCAGGTTACGCACGGACTTCAACATTTTATCACTATTACTACATTTATCCAACAAACATAATCGCCTCACACAGCCTGCACACACCTTTTTCCCCACAAACTTTAATCTAAGAATCCACACATAAATAGAACAACTTGGCCGTGGAACAATTTTGCGCATTCAGTATTTCCAAACTCTTACAACATAAACGCTACAAAAAACGCCTCCAGGCTCTTTCTACTATCGCTATCGTTTCCTCTGTTTGGAGCTGGATTTACTAACTACTCGATATGAGGACTCGATCTTTTTGAAGTCTGTTCTTCCAGTCGTCTCTACATCTTGCTAGTTCTCTCCAGTTGGTTAAACGAAGTTTACGTATATTTTCTAGCTCGTCATACATCCACATATTTCTTGGACGTCCTACGCTTGCTTTTCCTGCTAGTCTACGATTGATCCTGACTACCATTTTTCGTCAGAGGTTCGTACAAGGTATCCGAGCCATCGTAGTATATTCACTTTTATGTGTGTAACTATATTTATAAATCCTTATTGGACTAGGAGAAATTGTAAAGCGGGGCAAGTGGAAAGACTATGCCGTGAAGCGGGATCGAACCATCGACCTCTGGTTGGTTGTCGGCGGCCTTAACCCCTCGTCTACGGACGCAGCAAATTATCTTGCTGGTTCTAATATATCCTAATGAAACATGGGCATTACGACAAAAAAGAAGAAAACAAACTTTCGAAATTTACGGAACAGTGAATGGCAATGTGGTTACAAACACAAACTCTGTAGCTCGTATTAAGATTGCAAGTCTGAGATGATCCGGTCCGGGCAGAAAAAACTCAACCAGTACGCCAAATGATGTCCAGAATGCTAAGAGCAACCGAGAAGTATGCCGCAATAAATCATGATGATTTCAAAACCAGAGCTACATTCAGAAAAAGGTATGATTGACGTAGTATGGAATTTTTTTTGTGAGGGGATGACCTATTGGAGGATCAAATTCTCATAACCGCTGCCAAAGTGCGAACTTATGCGATAAACAGTCATATACCTTATGGCTTAAGCTTGCACTATGCAATAGCGTATTAACACTAAAATTTATTGTAAGCAATTTAGCAACTGGTAATGCTTTGGAACAAAATATCCGATTAGTAAACTGAGTCATTTACGATCTTATCTAGCGAAACAAACTTCTGTCGCACCTATCTAGTTTTCCGTACCTATTCTGATCTATCAAAAAGTATTTAAATGGGAAATCCTAAAGCAAAATCAGCAATTTTAGCATTTGGATAGAGCAGAAGACTTCTACCGGAGACACACTTGTGGTATAGCAATTGAGATCGAGATATTGCAGTTTTGTCATATTGCAATATAAAAATGTGAAGAATTGCATTAGTATTCTGAGTTGTTTTGGTTGTGATTTATCTGTCAGAGTATTGCAAAAGGAAAAAAAATTTTGTGCGTTAAATATGAATAGAAATATTGTCAAATTATGATTAATTTATATTAAAAATAAAAGTGAAATTTGAAATTTTGAATTCTGACAGATTCATACAGGCAGTGCTGCCAACATAAAAATTAAAATTTTGTTCTAAAGTATCATTGGTTTATGTTCAAACTATTTTCTGGTTAAAATCTTGGGTATACTGAGGCTATACCACGATATTTTTCTCAATTGAGATATTGAGAGTCAATGTTCTGTATACCAATTGTACACCGTGATATCTTTTCAGTATACATTGCAACTGCTATACCGTAAGTCTGTCTCCGGTATTACATAACTTTGGATGTTACAGTATACTACATAATTAATTTTGGATAGTATTCTACATAATAAACTAATAAAATTTTCCGACGTCACAAATCCCACGAAGAAAAAATAATCTATTCTATAGATGGTGTACGTTATAATCAACTTATAATGTATATTTACAAACTTAATTTTTTTAAATTAAAATAAGTTGCAAATTAAAATCTTACTAGTAGGATTGATTCTAAAGTGATCGTTAACTGTAATCATTTAAAGCATTTGAAATGAAAATGACTAGGAATTGCGAAACAATTAGACTAAATTTAGCGAATGCGCTTGATAGTGTTATCCACACATTTAAGGTGGAACGACAAAAACAATCCTGAAAAAATTATAGCCATCATAAAGAAGTCTTACCTAGAAGCCTAGTATCATGTTCTTCAAAACGAAAAGCTGTCGTATACCTCTCAAGTGTCGAGTGAAGTGGAGAAAAATTTCATTTTGTCATCTATTACGTTCTCGATTTTGTCATTTTATTGACATAAATAGCGTCACGTAGATCATCAAAAGTAAGGAACAAGTCTCATTATTTGTACCGTCTGGTGGCGTGTGTGTCGCTTCCCCAATAAAACGAGTGATTTAGACCAGATGATCTAAGCCCTAAAGATAGAAGATCCAAATTCATAAAGTTGGATGAACCATTCCTGGAAAGTTTTATAAGCACTAGGCTAAATTTATTAAATAAATGAAAGTGTGTATAAAATATGGGCGGATATGTTATTAATTAATACAGATATGAAAATAATTTGGAATGCTGTTTTCTAATGACACCATAATATTGGTTTCGATAAACGAGCGACTTTTATATCTGAAGAAAATTATGAGCACTTAACTTCGTTAAGTTTGCATTGACAACCTAATGCAGTGTGGCAAACCTAAAGTATTATGCCAGACTTTATGACATCTTTGCTAGCAAGTGAACGACTCATAAAGATAATATCATTTTAGGATCTCGGTTCAATTTTATAGCATTGTTCAAAAGCATGCTTTTTTTTGACGAATAAATAAGTGCATTGCATAATAAAGGGTCATCCAAAAAACGAGCCCACATTTCTTTTGTAATAAAATACAAACTGTTTAAATTTTTTCAAGCTGTTTTTTTATTGAAAGTATGATGCATTACAATTATACATGACAGAGAATATCAATCAAAGATCCACCCCGACTGCGTCTGCAGGCATCAATTCGAATATCGAAGTTTTCAATGACTTTTCGACATGTTGCTAGAGTTATTTCACGAATTGCAAGTTCTTTAGATTCATTCATTGCTTGTGGCTTTTTTGCATGCACTTGACTTTTTAAAAAGCCTCACAAAAAATCTTATGGTGTTAGATCACATGACCTTGAAGGATTGAAGATTGATTTGTCCGATTATAATTATTTACACTGAAAAAACCACGAATTTTGCTATTTTTTAAATAAAGCCCATTTTCATGATAAGTTTGAATAATGTAAACGGATTGTTGCAATGTGTGTGTTCATGGTTATTGTACTACCTTCTACTAAAACAAAATGGTTTATGTCATTTGGAAAAATAATATAATATTTTACAGTGCCGACATCTACGCGTCACATTTGGATCACTCTTAACTTATTTGAATTTAGTAGTAAAGAGTAGAAAATTTAAAGTAAACAAAGCAGGGTGCTAGCAAGATTGTATCTGGAACGTTGTCTGTAAAACAACAATTAGAGACAAATTACTAATCAATATGCGTTTCGGTCTATGATTTCAAAATTTGGATCGAATTCCAAGTGGGTTTCGTTATTTACAGAATACTTGAGTATGAACAATTGTACTTAGAATTACAAAATATTTAGAATGAATTATGGAAAATAAACTGTCCGTAGATGTAATTGACTAAAGATGCGAGACTTAAGGAAGCAATAACTGGTCTTTCGGTCGAGTAACATTATCGCTTTCTGGGAATAAATTAATAAATATTAGTTAAGAAAGGAGCACCAAAAAAAGGAGCAGCAGAACTTTTCGCTCACCAGTAATGAGGGGTAGACTTGGATGGGTTTGATGAGAACATCGTGCCCAAAGAACAGAAGAGAAAAGCAGAGGAAGCGGAAAGGCTAAAAACAATTAAGAAATGTCTCCAAGGGCATAACATCCAAAGAATTAATGTTAATCAACTAAACACCAGAACAGAAAAATTGTGAAGGAAATAGTAGCGGTAAAAAGCCAAGAAAAATGCCAGCAAGCACACTCATTTCTTTACTGACTTTTAATGTACAATTTAAGACGGACGCAAGTAAGAATTACTGGTCTGGCGTTTAGAGATAGAGCTATATTTGAAAAGTCGCCGGTTCTATCGTAGAGTACTACAATGTCAGATAGAAAGTTATAGTTGAAACGATAGTTAGTAAAAAATAATGAAAAAAAGAAAATGTATAGAGCTCTTGTTTTTAGTGAATTTGGTGGGTTCAGAAGTAGTTATGCTGTCAGCAGTGACAACAAAGCCGAGTGTTTTTAGGTGAGATCCATTTTGGTTTTAGCATTTATGCGAGATTCAGAATTTTAAAACTATTCAGAGGTGCTGGATAAGCTTGATTCGTCTAATGTCTAAGAGCAGTTATTTGAATTGGTCACATTTGAAATGTCGCTAAGCCACCAACGATATAGGGGGAGCAACATGTAGTGTATGTAAACAACGGACGGGCGGAAGTCCGATGCCTACCAAGCCAAGATGTAAAGTTATAAGGCTGTATCAGATCCAAAACAGCGCAACAAAAATATCAGCAGCAAACAGTTCCTATTGGCTAATGGTGGTCATATGACAACAAAAGCAGCAGCGATTGCTAGTAAAATAAACTTGCTGCCGCTGCTGCTGCTGAATCTGAATGGGCCTATAGTGTTGAGGGCTACGTAGTAGTGGGTAGTTTTTGGCGTTTAGCGATCTCCTCTGGGCATCGGGCGCACCCATTTGGATATTGCTCTATTCTGACATGCAGGCTCTGCCTGGATGGATTTTCTCGTTCCTAACGTACTCATGGGTTTTTATGAACCAATTAACCTGGAGAGGACCAAAACAAGGGCCGGAGTGGAATTGGGGAGCCCCACGGTCCGGGCTACAAATTTGAGGATAGGGGTGTAGTGCAATAGGCCAAGCGAGTGGCTGGGGTACGTTTGGACCAAATACCTCACCAAAAGAATAATAACTATTTAAAAGCATAAAAATGGCTTTCCTTCTGATCTCAACTAAAACAAGCATTGTAATAATTGTCATAAAAATTGTTTGCTCACCAACAATCTCAACTCTTATGTTTTAGTAACTGAAATTTCCTAAAAGTGCACCCGAATTTTAAAACGTTCAATTTTTCATTACTACCAAGAGGCCACCTGAGAAACCTAGAATACGGGACCTGTTCGAATTTTTCTTCCACCTATAAAATTATATTTTTGAATTTAAGTACAAATGGAAATAATATTTCACATTTAAAAATAAATTACAAATTCTTTATTTTGCTATTTTAAGAAAATCACAAGATGGAGAAGCTGTAACATAAGTGATATTCACGTGTTTTTTCACGTTTATACATAACGAAGCAGGTGGCTGTTCGTTAGGGTTTGCGTCAATTAGTTGAAATAATAATTATGATTCGTTAAATTGACGTCAAGATGTTGAATAAGAATTGTAATTTCTGGATTGAAAACAGCTAATTTTATTGAAAATCACTCCCCAACTTCATGAAACACATTGCGATAGTAAAATGGTGCATTTAGTAAAATTGACGTGTTATCTCCTCAGATGTTTGAAAAAGATCCCAAACCGTTCTAAGTAGTGAGTAATTGGGAGTCAGACTAACTGATGACGAGTTTTTTTGGCGGCTATTCTTGTACAGACGCCGTTTGTTTTAATTCTAAATATATCTGCTAAATCTTTCCTATTTTAAAATGCTGCCAACGAAAATTTAGAGAGAGAAGAAATTGTGTTCGTTAAATTTACATACATAATAATTTAAAAACAAATACAGATCGTCATTTATTTATTTATTTGTTTATTTATTTATATTTAAGGGAGAACGTTTATTGGACTACTTTTTATCCCAAAGGGATCAATTCTAGCGGAGCAGAAAATTGAGCAAACTGCCAAAGTGAAATTAAATACCCTATGTCTGTTTTTCTCCCGTTGTTGAATTAATGCCAAATTGCATTCATTGAGACACGAAAATTTTGTACATAGAAACACGTGAATATTTCATGACAAAACATAATAAATTTAAAAGAATTTTTTTTTCGAGAAATTTTAAGCATTTTATTTACATTTGCGCTCAATACTTTGTTACAGTTGCTCAAAAAATATCTTCCTGATTTTTTACATTTATTGGTAAAAGGTTATGTGCCGAAAGATAGAGTTTTCAATTTGAAATGAAAACAAATTTTATGCAATTAAAAATATACAAACTAGATATAAACAAAAACAAACATTATTTTCGGAACATTTCTACATAGAAACAGTTACATTTTTGAGAGTGTTAAAATTGTTGTTTATTCAGAATTTAGAACTTTCTACAAAACCGGTGATTTATAGTTTTATTTTTGAATTCATCGAATAATCAAATTGAATATTATAAAGAAAAAAATGCAGTCTGTTTGTGTCACTTGTGAGAGGTGTTTTCGGATATATTTTTATTAATAATAATTACGATGAATTCATTTAAATTTAGACACAAAATCATTTCTATAAAAGTCTACCCTTAAACGAGCACATAGGCAAGTGGGCGACAATCAAAACAATAATTACAACTAAAAGCCTAATGTTAATAATCGCTCGATTGCTTTTATATAAAAAAAAGTTTAGCGTTAAATTTATTATTTCTAGATAGAAATTTTGTTGGGGTCACATTAAAATATGTCTGTCGTTTTATTTTATTTGCAGTCGTGTAGTTTTCTGCATAAATTTTTGTTTAAGTTAGATTCGTCTGTTGTACAAAATACGTTTATTCAGTTTGAATTTTAATAAGGTAGGAATGCCACACAAGCGTGAACAGTTTTGGCTATTTTTGCAGATTCTAATAAGTCTATTGGTAACAAAAGATTAAAAGTAGATTTTGTGCGGCAACAATGTCAGAAAAAGTGTCGACTATGAGCCCTGGTAACCTCTCACCTCTCTCCCGCTACTACGGAAGCAAAAGTCTACTGGTGATTTTCTAGCATGTTTTACCTCAACATAAGCATACATTAATTCTCCAAATCTGATCTGGTTGATTAAAAACTTTTGATAGAGTAGTTCTTTAGAGATACAAACGGCTCTGGCTGTAATATGTCAAAAAAAACGATTTTTCGTTTATATTGCCAACAGTCGAAAGTTTATTAAAGAAAATGTCCCCCAAAGCCAATATTGTAGACTGTTTCTCTAAAATAATTTAGTTTAAAAACTAAAGAGTCCAATATGTCCATATGCTTACAATACGGCGATGGCAAAATCCAATATTGCTTGACCCAATATCAACAATTACCTATTTTGTCATATTGGGTTCTGCCTTAGCACCACAGATATACAAATCCTACATTCGGCCTTTTCTCGAATACAACTCTCTCTCTCTCTCTTTTAGGGCGGCGTTTCGAAAACTTTCTTGTGGTGGTAAGAAAAAGTACAAAAAAGGCCCTCAAACTAAACGATGATGAGTCCATTTGCTCCACGATTGAGCCGTACGAATGTAGAGCATTGATAAAATTTAAGTAAGAAAAAATCTATATAGGTGGAAGACGTAGGAAAACGAAGGTCGATCGATCGGTGATCTAGGAGTTTTTGATCGTAATCGATCGATAGCGTTTGGCTGGTAGTGGCTTGCGTGAATTTATCGATAAAGTTAGCTTTAACGTAAGTTACCGTTCGATGTGGCTCGGCTTCGTCGACGCGATCACAATCGAAGCCTCTCGGTCGATATCGATTTATTTGTGCCGTTTAGATTGATGACGAAGTGTTTAAGTAATCGCTTGATTACTTTGTACATGCCTTCGTATGGAAGTTCGGAGTCCTCCAAGGCTCGGAAGAGCTGCGTTCTTTTTACACCGTGATCTAGATCAGATCAGCCGAGCATAAAAGAACGGAGTTGGATCATGGAAGAAATTTAGTTTTTTAAAGTTATAGTTCTGATTTTTGATGTGTTCAATCGCAATTTATATCAGCCTCTAAAACTTATTAAAAATATTTCTGCTTTAAAGGCAATTTATAAAAATCCTTTATTGACTTTAATTTTTCAAATAAATTTACGACATTTTGCAGAACTACCAACACACAAAACTAAAGAAAACAGAAGTAGCAACACCACAAAATTATAAAAGCACTGGATTTTCCAAGATTAAAATCGGTTTAAGACGAATTGCCTGTATAAACAGATTTGGATTCTCTTTCACACATTGAAAATTCGTTCTATATTCGTTCTATATTATGCATTAACATAACCTTAATCACTAATCGGAATAGAGTGAGATTATTCTTTTAATGTAAGACCAAAATCAGCCATTTTGACTCCTAACACATACAAACAATAATTCGTCTTAAGCTGAAATAAATTAAGCTTGAGATGAATTTCGACTTAAGACTCCGGTTTATACAAAGCCGGATTCTATCTTAAGCCGAAATTCGACGTATAAACAAGATAACAGATTGGGATCCAAATCTTTTACGGATCAACTTGGTTTTGTTGTTGGTTTACTTGAAAGTTAATGATCTGAGTAGGTGTAAAAAGAACGCAGCTAATAATAATATTTCCGAAAATGTCAAGTGATCATCAAAGGCGTACAATTCGTGAGCTTAACCGACAAAGAATGCAAGAAATGGAGAAAACAGTGAAAATTATATAATACTAGCTGGAACCAGTTGCGCCTCGCTGCACCCATCGAAGTATTAAAACATGTTCGAACAACGAAGAAGTTATATCCACGTAAGCCCAAAGTGACTCAGATGGAATATTCAGTTGTGATAAATCAACTTTGCCATTGGAAAGAGCACATTCCAGGTGCTTTTTGAAATTTTAAATCATGACATTATTGCCACAATTTATCCATTGGACCATCATAACATTGGGGTGCATGGGCATGCTGATATCATTATCAAAGTAGAACCTCTGGCTCGTTTTTCTTGTAAGCGTGCGTCATGCACTTCATTTGTCTCAGCCGCTCTAATTGCTACCATTTGTCTCACCTGTCCCGTTGATCTACCAATTGAATAATAGTTCGCGTTACCAAAGTGGTAATTTTATCGTAGGCCGATTGTTGCTCTGCAACTAAAAGTGTCTTTCAACATCAAATTGTTATTCTCTCAATAAATCTAACTCATAAATATCAAAAGAGATAGTATTGTTTCGGCTAATGGTACGGACGGAGCATCACCAATCGCTTTCTCGTACCCAAAAGCCCTAAATACAAAATCTCAGCTCTACAACCGGGATCCGGTCCTGACCTCTCGCAACTGCTCTCTCCAACGGTCCCGATTCTTAGCCGATGTCATCCAGTTTGGCATCCCTAAGCTCTGGGCGTCCTGGTCTACGCCACCCTTCCAGCGGAGGTTCTTATCTTATATATAAATCCCACATTTCCGGTTCTCCTTTACATCTTTCCAAAAAAACCTTGCTGATCAAATCTGAACCGATTGCTTCAAGAGCTTCAAAATACACTATGTTCAATGTTTTTCCATTTGTAGCTAGAATGTCAAGATTTTCGGATTTTCTAACTCTTGCACAGCCTACATACAGCTAACCGGGAAATGACACTTAGCCCCACAATTTTGAATTTATAAGTTTTGATCATAAATTCGTTATTTCCTACCTTAAAAACTCCCATATACCGATTGACCAAAAATTCGTTATTTGCGACCTTAAAAACCCCTAGATACCCACTTTCATTGGAATCGGAACAAAATTAACAAAATTCGTCCGCCATGTTGGCGCGGCCATTTTGAATTTAACCACCATTTTTTTCACGGATTATGATTCTCCGAAGAGAAATATCAAACTTTTGTTAGAAACATTTTTTTATCCGAACCTTCCGGGATCCCCAAATTAATAATTTTTGGGGATAATTTTGATGAATTTTGGGGGTGCAGGGGGCTTTGGATAAAAAAAAATTTCAGGCAAAAGTTTCATAATTCCCTGCGGAGAATCAGAATTTGTGAAAAAAATGGTTGTCATTCGAAATTTTAGATTCACCCCCACCGCCTGCTGGGGGTGAGATTTGTGTGCAAACGATTCCACCCTCCAAGTTGAGCAACTTTCGCTCGAAACTTTTTTCAGGAAATATCGGACCGTTGCCGGACTTTTGCCGCACCCTGTATTTCTTAAAAATCCGGACTTTTTTAAACGAAGTCCTTAACCATTTCATTCTTTTAATTGCATATTATCGTTTCCTTATATACTTTTATATGTTGTCACCCAGGGCCAGAATTGGGCATTTCCCTTTCCACATCGTATATAAATTGCTTATGAATATTTATCCTTTCAAATCATGACGAGTTTACTCCAGAAATGAATTCTTGGTAAAATGTGTTGCAATTCATGTGAAAACAGCATTAGAATTGTCGAAATGTCAATGGATTGTCGAAAACAACTAAATTTCAACTCATTTTAAATTAAAATTCTATGGAAAACAAACTAAATTTAAAACCAATTTCTAAGAACAAATTGGAACAATCTATGTGCATTTTTCGTTCCACAAAACCAATGCATAACGTTTTCATTAACAGTATATACATTATATACCTTAAACAGTCTTATGCGAAATCCGTATGTGACAATGATAGAAAATCAATGATGTTAAGAGCATTCAATGCACTTTGATTTTTGCACGGCTCACATGGATTAATCACGATTTAACCACACATGAACCCAGTACAGTGAATCCAGTTGTATCGAATGCAATGTTTATGGAGGCTAACTACATAGATAATATATCAGATGACTCCATGCATGGGATTAAATTTAACCAGAATTCGAATCGGGTTTGAAATCAATTTAGGATTTTATTTGCATTGTTTTTGGTAACTAGGGATTCAACGAAATGAACAAAGCAAGAGCAAAACAGTTAGGTTTGGTCCATTAAATGTATACTGCACTTATGTTGATAGTCATTTATAATGGTATGTATTGCATAAAGTTACAAAGCGGCCGGTTGTGGATAGATTTTGGATAAATAAACAAAACATCATATGGGTGGGAAATCGTAACGGTTTAGCCGCTAGGGCGTTTTGAAATTTTCTTTTAGTGTTTTGCATATCACCCTGTATTTTTGTACCCTATGTCCTATATTCATGAATAAGGTAGCACTACACGCAGAATACTCCCATCTATCTAAAACTGTAAAAGTGAAGGTTCTACCCTGCCAACTTCAAGTTATGAGTCAAATGTCAACTTCAACTACCTTTTTCTCCAAAAAAATACGTAGTTAATCAATATTTTTTTTCACATCTTTCAGCTTATGACGAAAAGTACCAAATAAAGCCCAAATTTAACATAAATATTTGCTAATATCTTCAAAAATATACACCACAATTGATAAACATTCAATTTGTCACCACCGCCCCGTGCGCCCCCACTCCAGCCAATTTTAACCATCACTAATGGAAGTAGTCATCTAACAATTACCAATTACCTTTAGTAATTTTTTGGAAACGATTAACACTGGAGTATGTTTTTGCAAATACCTAAAAACTTCAAACTTCAAATATCGAGATATCTCGAAAACTAAACGAGATATCATAAAAATTTATTTTACATTTTCTTCTTATTTTGGGCTGCTTTATCCAAATCCATCGTCAAACTGCGACGCAACGGAAATTGTAGACTCCCCCACCCAAAACATTTACTGAAACCAATTGCGATCGATCGAGGATGAAAAAATGCATCTACAGTTGATTTTGCAGATATCGATTTTTACACAATCAAGTTTAATTAATTCTCTAATCTAAATATAAAACCGAATTCATGACGGACTGGTAGTTTAAAGGGTGACACCTAAGCTTAGGCTCTTTTACATAAAAAAAATCAATTAAAAACAAAATGGAGAATGTTTAAAAATTTTCGAACGAATTCGTGAGATTTTTTTTTCTGATTAAGTTGTGTTATAAATTCTTGGAATTCGCTTTTTTGGCTATTCTACATTGTAGTCGAATCCTTGAAGTAGTTTTCTGGAAAGTAATATTAGTTGATGCTCGACATTGCACGCCACTACACGTCGCTCCAAGTATTCGACCACAATGTAGGAAGAAAAGAAACCGAATTCCAGGAATTACAGAAGATTTTAATCAGAACCCTAAACACTCTCCAACGCTGGATGTTCGGAAAATATTTACGGTACATTCTTTCATATTTTCCAATTATTCAAAGCTCGGAAACTATGCTTAGGAGTGGCTTCCGCTCCCAACATACATATAAGTATATGTACACGCATATATATTTTTCATCAGTATGTATGTATGCTGAACATACTAAAATTTCGAGTAAGTCAGTTTTTTATAATTAAGACAAAGTTTTCTTTTTAATCAATACTTTACGCTACGTCTTAAAAATAAATGAATTAAATTAAAACTTAAGGGGAGGTCTCCTGCTCAGGCCATGACAATGGGTGATTTCCAGAAATTTTTTTTGGCACATAGAAATAATCTATCAAAATGCGGTTTTTTGCAAAATGTTTGATATAAAACTATCAATTTTTTAAAAAAAACAAAAACAAAATGGCGGCTCCCTTTAAGCAGCAGTATAGCCGTGCGCCCCGCGCACAAATAACTTTGCGACATCCTAGAGGCTCGAAATCTGATTGGAAACAAAAATCGTGCAAGTACCAATTAGTTCAATGTATTTAGGGTACCTTGACCCTTATTCAAGAAAATATGAAGCTACAAATTGAAATGGTACCACTGCGAAATTTGAACCTTTCGCTTGTTTTTTGTTACTTTGACCGGCTTAAAAAATTATGTATTATTAACCGTTTTTAATAATCAAGGGTCAAGGTACCACAAATATGGTGTACTAAAACTCCTCAAAATTTTAAGCCAATCCGATAAGCGGTTTTCGAGACATCGTGTCGCGAACATTTAAAAAAGTAGTTTTGAGAAAAACGCGATTTTGGAGACGAGTAATTTTTACGTGGACTATATAGCGCACGCTCGTCTTCAATGAGCTGTAACTTGGTTAAAAATTGAGTAACTTCAAAATCGCTCTGGGGACGTATTCTAGACATGTTAAGGATGTGAAAAATGTAAACAAAAAAAATCGATTTTTTTTTATCCTGAGCAGGATAACCTCCCCCTAGTAGATCTTAAACTAAATATACTCGGTAGTCTAGGGAGTAAGGCGCCTGGCTACTATCCCCGAGGTCCCGGGTTCGAATTCCGGCAGAGCCCCACGGTCCTTCGCCTTTCCCACCTTCTTTCTTCTTCCCTCCTTACATTCCTCATTCCCCCTGCCATTGCCTTCCGCTAGCACTGCCCCGCTCCGCACGCAGCGCATGTCATCGGTTGGTTGATGGGATTCAACTCGTTTCAGGAGGCATAACACTCCAGCGAGTTGTTTCTCATTGCCGCGATGCCAGAGTCGCAATAGAAATGGTTGGGGTTAGGTGGTTGTGGCAGTTCCTTCCTACTTCTCTCTTCCCCTTCACTATCTATCGACTAGAGCTTGCTGTTTGACATTGCACTCTATACGAAGAAAATAGATTGTCGACAGTACAAAGGGCTTTCCCTGAGCTCTAGTCTTCCACATAAAAAAAAAAAAATAAAGACTAAATTACATATCAAATTAACCTTGCCTTAAACTGAATTTGAAATTATCTAAATTTTATATTGAAATTTCTGTGCGACGCTTTTGACAATTTCAATACAAATCAATATTCGTTAAGATTTTCTCAATAAAGGTAATCGCACTGCCAATGCTTGCGAAATATGTCACTCCGCAAGAATTGATAAGTTTAAATCAGAATTTGACATTTAAAAGTCAACTCTAACAGGTGAATCAACAATTTAAAACTGCCACAGGTGAACAAATGCTAACTAAACATTGACCGCAGAAATCATCAAACGTTTACTAAATGAATAACAAATAATTAAAAATATAATTCAAGAAGGGGATTCAATTCGACACGTCACCGTAATATTTTAAATGAATGGCACCGGTAACGAGCTTTGAAATTTAATTACCCATTTGTGTCTGTGCTTTTCAAAGCCATTAAAAAACCACTCGATGTTGACTATACACACGACCCCGACATTATATGAATTGTCTTGTTCTTAAGTTCCGGTCAAATAATCTAGTCATGTTCACACACTCGTGATTAGAAACATGATCTGGAGCACGTCACTGGTAACAACAATAACAAAGCAATGTAATTCTAAAATATTGCGATAGGTATGTTCTTACCGTAAATTGTTTTCTGGAATTCTATTTTTTCAGAAACAAGAGCTATGAATGTTTACTTACAAGGCTACTCCGAGAATTAGAACAAAGAAGAAATAAAAACGTTTTTGATTAATTTGCATAATCATCGATTAACTTTACAGTATATAATATTAATTTTATTTTAATCCGGCAGGTCAGTGGTTGAGGGTGGGCTGGGAAGCAGGATATGTAATAGGCTTTTGTCATCAATTTACGTGCTCGTAAAGGCACGTTACGGAACTATTTAAGCTTTTGGTTAGTGTTACAAAAACGTGATTCTCTGGGGACAACTGCCTGTGAAGGCGAGTGAGTCTTTGCTTATTGATAAATCCACCATTCTAGTGATTAAATAGATTTCAAACATTGGCATTTACGTAACTGACAAGAAAATTTAAATAAATCACGATCTCAAGACATTCATGTAAATAAAAGAAGTATTGTTCGAAGTTTGTTTTTATTCAAAATTAATTGCTATCGTAGCCCAGTGAAGTTAGACAAAAAAATCCAAACCTAGGAAAAGTTAAAAATTGCTATCGACATTAAGAAAGCTATTACGAAAAAAATCAATTCCCACAGATAAGCTTTGTGCCAAAAATTTTATTCAAGATCAAAGGGTCTAGAAATTGGATTTCAGGGTTGTAGATCACATCACAATATACTATAAAAAATGTTTTAATACGAGTTAGCATTCGTGTAATATCGCGAAGTTTTCCCCGATTGAAAACACCTATTTCGCGTGGACTAAATAAACAGTTTGTTGCCGCTTTAAAAAATATTAGCAATTATTAATCAACAGCGTCCGAATTCTCGGTTTTAGCATAGTACAGTACAATTCTGTGTTAAATAACACTTTAAGGACGGATTGTGGAATATAAAGGGTCATCCAAATGTGACGGCAAGATGTCAGCACTGCATAATGTTTACACGTGACGTCTTTCGTACAATTTCAACCATGGACAGGTATCTTTTGCGACAATGCGTTTACATTATTCAAACTTATGAAAATGGGCGTTATTTGAAAAATAATCATCGCAAAATTCGTGGCTTTTTCAGTGTAAATAATCGGGCAAATCAATCTTCAATTAATGTGATCTATATAACCCTATAAGATTTTTTGTGAGGTTTTTTGAAAAGTCAAGTGAATGCAAACAAGCCACAAACAATGAATGAAACTAAAGAACTTGCAATTCGTGAAATAACTCCAGCAACATGTCGAAAAGTCATTGAAAATTTCGATATTCGAGTTAATGCTTGTAGACGCAGTCGGGGTAGACATTTGAATGATATTTTGTTCGAAGTGTAATTGCAATGGATCATACTTTCAATAAAAAAAAACAGCTTAAAAAATAACAGTTAAAAACAGTTTTTTTTAGCTTTACCCCAGAACTATTGCTGGGCTGCTCTTTGAGTTTTTGTAACTCGTTATGTTTTCGTACCTGTGCTAACATAAATAGCTCGAAGGGGACAAAGCTGACATTGCCTTCATGGGTCATGGGAAGACTTTATCTTTCGTGGTACGTGATCGGTCGAGATGATATATTCAGTATAGGTGACCACACTTTTCTTTCTTGTGTGAGCTTTTGGGTCCAAAGGTACTGCGGCCATTCATATTTTTAGGCCAGACCGCTTGAACAAGTTCAGCAGTCTGCCTCCTAGTGGCTTGTCGCTAAGACTTGAATGCTCGAGCAGGGACTCCTCGAACAAGGAAACCCTGCACCTCGCTATTGCGGGGCATTCACAGAGGACGTGGAGAGCAGACTCATCCTCCTCCAGGCAAAGCCTGCAGGTGGGGTCCTCCGCCTTTCTTATCCCCCACAAGTGGTAATTTAGGGCGCAGTGTTTGGTAATCAAGCCAACAAAGGTCCTGAGATCATTTCTACTCCGCCCTAATAAATGCTTGGCCAGTCCAGGCGCTGACCTCCAGCGTTCAGTATGTTTCACCCAAGTCCGATTGGCTAGGGCCCTTTGCAGCAAGCTGGTAGGTCATCCGATAGCCGGCTCTGGACCGATGAATGCAATGTCGGAGCCGTGTTTAGCTAGGCGCTAGGGCATTCGCTTTTCATTGCCTTGGAAGCCCCGATGACCCAGGCAAGAGTAACGTGATTGAGAACGCTCAGCTCACCAAGAGCACGTTGGCAGTCCCAAGTGGTCCTACGGGACTTTACAGCCATAATTGCCGCTTTCAAGTGTTACGTAACGCAATTTTTAAAGATTTTTGACTCCCCTCCCCCAATGTAACGCGCCGTAACATTTTTCTGTACCCCCGCCCCCTTCCCTAAACGTTACGTAACACCCAAGTTTACCTAAAAGTCACAATTATGTTGGCCTAAAGTACCGGAAAGCCGCTAAAATACCTTTTTTATTGTTTTAATCGCGTTTGCGGTAATAATAAATAAAACAAGAGATTTTTAACTCGCCAAATTGGGAGATTTTAATTCCCTCGTTTTTAATTTAAATAAAAAAACAATGTTACGTAACGGTTTGTTCGAAACCACCTCCCGCCCTGTAAATCATCGTAATATTTTACAACACCCCCCCCCCCCCTCGCCCAAATTGCGTTACGTAATACTTGAACGCCCCCTATCAGAGAAGATAAAAATCCGTTTATTTTGGTAGGCCCTTCTTAAGTTCTCATGAATGCATGCCAGTAAAGCGTCCACCTCTGCTTGGAAGACAGTTGCTAGGGTGCGTAAGCTTATCGCTCTGCTGAATCTGAGACTTTCGCTCCATGGTTTCACGGACTGCGTGTCAAGTAGCGTCGTTTTGTTGGACCAAAATGTCGGGCTACAATTTCAGGCAGCAAATAGTCCGTTATCATGGCGTGATAACGGGCGCCATACAGTTACGTTCCAGCCGGCCTAACTTTTGAAACAATTTGGACCAATGATTCCACCATCCCATAAGCAACACAGGGGGACGAACGGCTAACAAAGACCTCGGAAGGTGGTGGCACCCGATTTGTCACTTCTGCCAAAACCCGAGAAGAGTCACTGCAGACGAACACCTACCAGCTCTGTTAGCAAGTCCTAATCCCACCTCCCCGCGGTGCCCCCTGGGGTACTTCTTCGGAAGGAGCTAACGGGAGACGGTCGAATGGCGAGTTCTCTGCGCCACAAAACAGAGTTCTAAGTCGGTTGGGCTGAGGGTTAGCAACCCGCTCCTATAAAACACATAATTGCTACGAATCGGCAAACAATGCCTCGGAACCGGATGGACAACACGACGACGACCTTTGCTTTTCGAACCAGGACACGAATCGGATCATGGAATGTGAGAACGCTGCTTGCTGATGGACGGCTGGATGAAGTCCTCAACGAGATGAGCCGCTATAAAATCAAGGTCATGGGACTCAGCGAGACCAGATGGACCGATGCGGGGGAACATATCTGCCCAAACGGTGAGTCCTTCTTATATTCTGGGAGAAACGAAACTGAAAATCGTAGGAATGGCGTTGGCGTAATACTCACCAAGGAAGCCAGGTCCAGCCTCATTAGCTGGTCACCAGTTTCTGAGAGGATTATTACCGTGCGCCTACGTACCAGGCTAAGAAGTACTACGATAGTCCAATGCTACGCTCCGACTGAAGACGCAGAAGATGACATCAAAGACGAGTTCTACATGCGACTGAATGAGGTTTTTCGCTCTATTCCAAGGGGAGACATCATTGTTTTGATGGGTGATTTAAACGCACAGATCGGCCCCAACAACACCGGCCTTGAGCACACTATTGGAAATCAAGGCCTAAGCCAAGTTACCAATAACAATGGTGAGCTTTTCGTTGACTTCTGTAGTTCCCATCAACTCATGGTAGGTGGAACCTACTTTTGTCACAAGAAGATACACAAGGAGACCTGGGTATCGCCCGATGGTAGAACGAAAAATCAGATAGATCACGTGGCCGTCAGCCGCAGATGGAGAACTATTCTGGAGGATGTCAGGAGCTTTAGGGGAGCAGACACTGGAAGTGACCACCATTTGGAAGTAGCAACTATCAGCCTAAAAATCGCCGCAATCAGAAACGTTCAACGCGATGCCATAAACCGTAGACGGTTTAACGTAGACCTTCTGCGGGAGAGCACTAAAAGGAGAGAATTTGCTGGAAATCTGCAACAAATCTTAAACCAGCAAACCGTTTCTGACGACACGAACATTGAAGAGCTGTGGAGCACAACAAAGGGCGCTATAATAACAGCAGCGGAAACAAGCATCGGTTATGTCCAAAGAAACCAGCAACACTGGATCTCGGACACAACCTGGCAAAAAATAGAACGCAGAAGGGCCCTCAAAAATAACGTGAACTCTACAAGCGACCCGGAAAGACGCCAACAACTTGAACGGGAATACTCCCAATTACACCGGGAGGTAAAGAGAAGTGTCCGGCGTGATAAAAGACGGCAGATAAATGAGCTCGCAGAGAAAGCGGAAAACGCGGCAAACACAGGCAACAGTAAGGTGCTGTACCAAATTACTAAGCAGCTCTCGGGAAAGCACTCTACTAAAAAGCATGCCGTAAAGAGTGCGGATGGAAGGCTGCTGTGCAGCGACGAGGAGCAACTCCAAAGATGGAGAGACTACTTCTTCGCCGCCCTGAATGGTTCCTTTTCGCAGGAACCTGAAGAAAATAACAACAATGCACAGCCAATAAGAATCGCCATTCGTGCACCATCCAAGACAGAAATAGTAACCGCAATTCATGCAATGGCCAATGGTAAAGCAGCTGGAAAAGATGGCATCCCGCCAGAATTGTTGAAAGCCGACTCAAGCCTCATAGCAGATGCGCTACAGCCAATCCTGGAAATAGCATGGAACACCTGTACCTTTCCGGAGGATTGGACGGAAGGTATCATAGTCAAAATACCAAAAAAGGGGGACCTAACAATATGTGACAACTGGAGAGGCATCTGTTTATTATCTACGGTGGGAAAAATCTTGTCCCATATATTACTATCTAGGATAAGAGAGGCAGTAGATCGAACGCTTAGAAGACAGCAGGCTGGATTCAGAAAGGGCCGCTCCTGCATAGACCATATTAACACCTTGAGAATCATAGTGGAGCAGTCTACTGAATTTCGATCCCCCCTTTACCTTGCTTTCGTAGACTATGAGAAAGCGTTCGACTCGGTCAATAGGAGCTTTATATGGCGAGCTCTACGGAAACGTGGACTGCCGGACAAAATAATAGAATTGATAAAAGCTCTATACAACAATTCCAAATGCAGAGTTCTCCATAATGGAAAAATATCCGACAGCTTTGAGGTGAGCTCAGGAGTACGACAAGGATGTCTACTTTCACCATTACTATTTCTTATAGTAATAAACGACATTCTTGTCAGCGCTCTAGATAGAAGAACAGGTGGCATACAATGGGGATTGCTAGACCGCCTTAAGGATCTCGACTACGCGGATGACATCTGTTTGCTGGCCCACAGACACCAGGACCTCAAAAACATGTTAAACAAATTGGCAACAGAAAGTAGCTCGGCGGGCTTAAGGTTAAATCCGACTAAAACAAAAGAAATGCGGATAAATGCAAACACCCTTGAACGGACAGCGCTAAATAACCGTGACGTGGAACTGGTAGACAAATTCTGTTACCTCGGTAGTATTATTACCGAAAACGGCGGTACAGAAGAAGATGTCAGTTCCAGAATAAATAAAGCAAGAAGCGCATATGCATGCCTGTTTCACATATGGAGATCAACAGAGATCTCAATTAACACCAAATTGCGGCTGTTCAACTCCAACGTTAAGGCAGTTCTTTTGTACGGTTGCGAAACATGGAAAGTCACCCAATTCATCACAGGGCGCCTACAAGTTTTCGTCAACAGATGCCTACGTCGTATCCTAAAAATCCGCTGGCAAGATAGAATTTCAAATGAAGAACTATGGCGCCGTGCCGGCCAAGAAAGGATAGACGACCAAATCAGGCGAAGGAAATGGAATTGGATTGGCCACACCTTGCGACGCGAAGACGATAATCTAGCCAAACAGGCCCTTGACTGGAATCCTCAAGGATCCCGTCGAGTCGGAAGACCTAGAACAACGTGGAGGAGAACCCTATTATCAGAGGCCGCAACAACCGGGAGATCCTGGTCAGAGCTGAGAGCTGTCGCGCAAAACAGAGTCCGCTGGAGGGCAACTGTTTCCGCCCTATGTCCCATGAGGGATTAAAGGAGCAATTAGTAGTTAGTAGTATAAGCAACACCAAACTGTTATTTTATCTGCATGTAATGACACCTTTTAGGCAAGGCGCAAATTGAGACGCGTATAGAGCGTGTGAGGCGGCACAGCACAGCGCGTTTTTTGTAAACTATGGAAACGAATAGAACCGCGCAAATTGGCAAGGGAACGCGAGGTCGCGCGGCTCGCGTCGCCTACTACACGCGAGCCGTTGTAGTGGAGCCACAGTTTCTCGTGCCGGTCGTGTCAACGCGTGACAACAATTTCTCATAATATTATTTTGTTGTTTTTTTTCTTCCAGCTTTTTAGTTTGTTTCTTTTTACTGTCCTTTTAAATACCTACCTATGGCAAAAGAAAAGTTAATTGAGACGGTGATAGGACACAGAGAGCTTTATGACACAAATGATGCGTACTATATGAAGACAAAATTGGAAATAGGAATTTGGGTAGACCTTGCAAGTTTTTCCTTGGTTGGGATCAGTTTTTGGGCATTACATCTATTTGAGCCAAAGGCTTGTTCGATCATCCTATGCACTTCCGCAAATTGGCTTCGGCTCGTAATTGGTAAAATCAGCATCACTCATCTTCATTGTAGTTTTAAATTGTCCACATTTATTCAAGGTCAAAGTTTCAAAAAATCAGTTTTTGGTCAAAAAATGACTCAGAAACTGATTATTGAGAAATTTTTTTTGTTCTATTTATACAAAAGATTATTGCTTACCCTAATGACACCCTTGCCATTTTTTCGAACACTTTTCGAAAATTTTTGCAAAAATCAAATGTTAGTGATTTTTGCACAAAAAACTGATTTTTGGAAACTTTGACCTTGAATAACTTTGAAAGGGTCAAGTTTTCGAAAAAATGACAAGAGGCTTTTTTGTAGGCAATAACGTTTCGTATTGACTGATCAAAACAAATTTTCGAAAAAAGCAGTTTTTGAGTGATTTTGTGGCCAAAAAGTGGTTTTTGATAACTTTGACCTTGAATAACTTTGAAAGGGTTAATCGGGTCAACATCTTTGTAAGAACTAAAGTTGTAGAGAATTTCAGTGTCAACATTTAGGGCCTTTGTACGGGGTTGTACGACCTATAGAAAGCGAGATACAAGGAAAATACTGGAAAACCGCTGTATTTCCGGCGGCCATATTTTTTTTGTGATTCCGAAATTGTTTTCTTAAAAAGTCCCAAGGAAGCTGTGGACCAATTTTCAGCCATTTCCGAATAATGTCTCCTTTAAATGCTAATTTCTCCAGACTAATAATAAATTTAAACTATTTCATCAAACTGTCTAAAAACGAATCCATCTAGTTAGTTTAATAGAAAATTTAGGATCTATGTATGTAAAAATTTGTTATGAAGCTAACAATTTGTAAGAAAAGTCGTTTCCACCATTTTAATTAAAATGTAATAAATATGAAGAAAAACACAATAATTGTCATGGCATCGACACCAAGTAGGATCTTTCAAATTTTAAGACAACTTCTCTTAATTATTATTTATTAATTAACTAATCTAAAACTTTGAAGGTTTCTAAAATCGAATTAATTACAGAAACAATAATGTATCCACGCACGGTACCGCTTTTCAAATAGAACGAATTTTCGTACACGTGTGTTACTCGTAATATTATTATGCATGTATTTAAAATTTGAATAAATTCTGTTGTGCAGCTTTCAGACACGAGGAAGTGAGTATTTTTTGACCGGTGGAGTAAGTTAGATTGTCAGGTAAAAAAATCGTTTACGCAAATCTGTGAAACACAGAGAAAAAAAAACGAAATGAAAAATAAAATGTACAATACAATGACCTTCATTGCTATCTGTAAAACCAAACATTTTTTGCCAAAAAAAACACATAAATAAATTAAATACATTCAAACATCCACGTTTGGAATTTTTTTACAACGAAAAAAGAATCACTTTATGCTATTCTAATTACTCAGCAAATAAAAAAAGCACATTTTTGTTTACTGAATTATTTATGTGCTATAAGAGATAACACGTGAAGGTACTACGTAATTTATATACAAAGTTTGTTATTCACCAGTTTGTCACGTGTTTAAAAATTATCACCATACCTCAGCAAACAAGCAAATATTCTAGAATGATTTCCGGTTTTCGTTAAATATTTTGTTCAACTTTTCCTTGTCCATTTCCAGACTTCAATTTCGCTGCATCGACATATTTTGTTGGTTTAAAAGTATTCTTCAAATCATAAATAAGAATCGCGAAACATTTTTGGGAAGTTGTTGGGAAATGTTTTTTTTCTGTTAGAGAATCCAGGTTTGAAGGAATTTGCAAAATCAAAATTCAAAGCGGCGACACAGCCGTTCGCGCTCTCTCGCGATTGTGGCCAGCCCCAATGCCAACCTGTCGCGTTTAATGAACTCATTCGATTCTCGATAATTGAACGCACTGCCTGTCAACAACAAACAGTGTCACGACTGAATTCCACACAGATGCAAGTTGTGCAAAAATTACGGCAAAAAAAATTAAAAGAAATATATTTTTTTAGATTTCAAGTAAATAATATTTGCTACGATTTGCGAATTGTTGCTCGAAAAAATGTTTTATTTTTGCATCACTCGCCAAGGTTAGCATGGGACTATTGATTCCCACTTCTTGGGGCTACATAAAAAAGCTTTCGGGTGTGGAGCTGTATGTAAGTAAGCATATCTTATGACAAAATTAAGGCACGATTCCACCAACTTAAATGAGCATTTTAAAAACTGAATTTGTGTGTGGGTCTTGCATGTTAAGAGGGAATTAACATATAAATAAAATGTTAAACGTTCGATCAAAACTTTAACCAGTTATTTTTGAAAACAAAGTTTTTAATCTAATCTGGCACATGATTTCTTCCTGGAAAAGTACTGGTTTCGGAGTTGTTGTTCTTGTTTTTTTTCGTGTTGAAAAGATTTCAAAATTTCATTTTACTGGAGATGTGTTTTGTCAGCAGATCAGAAAAATAGATAAATTATAATTTTCAAATTGTTCTAAATGAACTTTACTGCCATTATAATTGTGAGTGCGATAAGAAAAGCATCAGATCAGAAAAAAAACCCGTCAATTTCTAACAGAATCAAAAAACGTTTCATCGTAATTATTGCCATTTACAACAACAAATGCCAGTTTCTATTAAAAACAATTTTTTATAGGTTTCATTCACGCTTAATTTGCCAACACCTCGGCGAACGATACTATGTGGTATCTTGCTTAAAAAGGTAATCAAATGTGCTTTCTTTTTTTTAAATAATATTGATTACGTGGTTTATCACACGTCTTTCGGGAGAAAAAAGCTTTAAAGTGATATTTCTGTAACAACGAAAATTAAAATAAAATACACCAATTTTGATACGCGTAGCATCACTTACAAACAATGTAGCATAAACAAAAAAGCTTTCTCGCGGTGAAAAGATCATAAATACCTGAGTCATTAGCTGCTTTTAATCCAACGGTTTTTATTGGCCGATTGATTTTATACTCGTGAAATATCAAAAAACAGTGGCGTAGATTTACAATTTTATTGCGTACATTATAGATATTTACAATCAATAAAGAAAGCCTCTTATATTATTATATATTTCTCAACTTATATTGCAAACAAAATTTAATTTATCGAAATATAAAACGTGAAGATATTTTTAGCCCTAAAAAATCTCGAGTACCGGAGAGGAGCCAGTTAAAATCTGTCTCCGGGGGCCATTCTTATTAAAATATATTTTTCCCAAGTTATAAAATAGTGATAAACCCAAATCTTGATGTTTTCATTTATTATTCGAAGAAATTGCGGAATTCAAAATTTGTCAGGAAAAGCGTGCATATAGACATACATTATAAGTATGTTAACTGAACAATTTGTTTTAGTTGTATACGTGGATGAGTGTGCTCTATCTGGAAGGCTAGAATGAAAATAGGCAGATAGGTAAGGGCGATAATCTCATTCAGGGATCGAGGAAGGAGACATAACTGGCATTAAAATGAATCATTTTGTAACTGCATAATGTAGTATTACTAAATACTAGGAGAAAAGCCTGTTACCGAAATTCGGTCGATTTGTTTGAATTTAAATTCAATTCAATTTAAATAAAAAAAATTATTCTCAATGGCGATTTTTTAATTACTTTGAAACATTTCCATTGTCGTTCCAGAGCGTTAAAAATTTCTCAATTTCTCTTCCATCACTTCTTGCTTGGTGTGCTGGTTTTACATCTATTATTCTTAATAAAAAAATTAAATTAAAGGAGGTGGGTCAAAATTGCCCTAGGCCCGGCGCAAAAGAATAGTATCTCATATTATTTGTTATGTTGAGTATTAAAATTCTGTATAATTTCTATATCCTGTAACTGTGGCTAAGGTGTTAATATTGCTATTTCTTTTTATGCAGGCGAAATACCTAATATCGCCCGGTATTTTTGTAAAGCTTTAACCTATTTTCATGAATAAGGTATCAGTGTAGGCAGAATACTCCTACCTATAAAAGCGACAGTTTCATCCTATCAACTTCCAGAGTTATGAGTCATCAGTCAAAATTTTGGTTTTTTTAACTAAAATTTCACCTTAAAAACCCTTTTCCTCCAAAAAATACTTAGTTAAGATACTTTTTTTTCCAAAATTAGAAAGCTTGGAGTATTTCCTATAAATAATGTTCAGACAATTTTTATGCTACGGCCTTTTGAAGTTATAAGCAATTTTGATGTTAAAATTTGCCTTATTTGGTACTCTTCGACTTAAGCTTAGGTAAAAAAGTACTAAAAAAGTACGAAATAGAGCCAATTATATAATAGGCCCACCATCACTTTGCACTTGACTTCACTCGCCAAAAAAACGAATGGCAGCACCTTATACAATAATACAATACAAAATACACAAAAGAGAATAAAAGTAGTGCGTGCATTAAAGTAAGCGAGGTTTTTATGTCAGTTATGCCGCCAAAAATCCACAAAAACCTCTGTTTCACATTCCCTTCACTTTGTGGCGTTTATGTCTATGTGGCATGCGACACGTCTCGAGCTTGCTGCAGTCGTTGAACGAGTTTTATGGCAAAGGGTGAAGAGGCGCTTAGAGGGAAAATCAACGCTTCTGGATTCTATTTCTCGCGTTGATTTCACGCACACACTTGCATTGACGTTTGGTGTGGTGGGAAATTTTAAATTGTAAAGCAGTCATTCGTATTTTGTTTTGGCGAAAATACACATTCATAGATAATGATAGTATGTACAACAATTTGGTGACTGCAGTAAGCACGCATCGTGGCGCATCTCTGTGCGTGCTTACTGCAGTAAACTCGACACGTGCCGCATCCACCTATCGTAGGCTGCTCAGTTCTGCGTTGATGCTCACAAAAAATTTCATATGTTCCAACGGCTTTTTCAAATTGGAAAAATTAAAATCGCTATAACTTTCGCTAAAATCGCTATTCGTGAATCGTTTTCGTTCAAATTCCTTATTACAAAACTATTCCATAAAAAGAACATTTTCTGTTTGTATAATTACCACCGAAGTTTTTTACAGTGTAGGCAGGTTTGTGATAGTTCTCGTTCGGCTGGAAGTCTTCCTTCCTCCTGTCCATTGAGTTAGCGGTTCGTACAGCAATGTCGGGCACAGAAGAACAATTTGAGGCTGACAGAAATGCTAGTAAATCGGGCTTGTAAAGAAAAGAAGAAGTTGTGGATGAAGTTAAATTCTTTTTGGTGGAAGTAACCAAAAACCAGAATTTTTCACTGCCATCGGTACCATTGAGCATCTTATTTTTCAACCTGTCATTAAATAATGATCACACGGTATGTAGGCGGCTTTTTTACCTCAATTTGCCTTCATAAATTCCCGGTAAAACCATCTATTCGGACTAGACGTTATAGATTTAATGGAATGATGAATGAACAAACGCATTCCACTCTTATAACTCTAGTGATACAGAGAGCGAAAGAGTTAGCGTTCTTACTACGGAAACATAAATCCCATGGAAATGGCTTGAAAAAACCAAATAAGCCTCATCCAGTTGGGTTTCCCATAATGCTAAATAGTTCTTTAAGGAGCTGTATTGGTTGGGCCACAGGTTGAATGTTAGGAATTGGCGCTGACTGACAGTGGTACGAGCTATCGAGATGTGCGTCGCGACCTCGACAGAGTACGTTGTTGGGTGAGAAGTAAGGAATAGATTAAGCAAGTGTACAACGTGATTATCCATAGCATAATGATGTAGTATTGACACAGTCTGGAAGGTAAGATCTTTCGTAATATATACCCAGATCTATATTGATCTACGTTATTATCTGGTAAGACTTGGGTTTCAATTATATTGTGTACAGGCAATTCAAAACTTTATATCATGTAATGAACGCAGATCGGCAATTGAGTGTGGAGGTCCTTTCTTGGAGGAAATATGGTGTAAGCCCAAAGTTTTGCAATAAGCATTTACACTACGTGAACTTTATTAATTTTAATTATAAATTTTTAATGATTTTAACATTTAAACACAAATTTTAACGACTTATATTGAGAAACAATGGAACACAAACTACGTAAGAGAGAATTAATATAAAATAATCCTCAAAAACATTCACCTTTCAGGAATCATAATATGTATAAATAATAGTCCATATTTTCCAAAATTCACTCCAACACTACTACTATACATAAAACCAAAATAAGTTGTGTAAACAAAAAAAACTACAGATTCCAGGAGAAGGTCGTACACCTGACTGGCTGGTTCGACAACCAAAATGAAACTACTTATCCGTGACGCGTGACATAGCTTCCAGTCTCTCGGCAAATGCTTGCTAACCAGACCTTGCTTATTTCCGTAAAACACACAATATTATTGAAAATTGAAATTCCCTTGAAACACAGAAAATGGATGCCAATATTTTATCCAAAAACGATTAAATCCTTTCTTTTTGAAGGTTAATTTTCTTTTAGTCCAAATTAGGTCAGTTTAAAAACAGACCACCAGCAAGTCAGGCTGTCGTTGCTTGCTTCTATACGCCAAAAACCAAACTGATCAAGGTTTGTACGTTATTGGCATGGCATGGATGCGAGATAGTAAAAAATGGCTCAAAACTCTTTTAAAGTATATTTCTTTGAAAAAATCCCCGAAATTTTTTTTGTGTATTGTTTTTTATGCGGAATTTTATTAATTTTTTTAAAACAAGTCCCCCAGTCATTTTTTGCTATTTTGTAGATATTCAAGCAACATTAATGAACTTTGATCACATTGGTTGGAACATAGAAAAGACACAAGGTTTCCTCTGTCGATGTTATATCCACAACCCCAAAATAATATGTAAAAACACAAAAAAATAATGTTGCCTAAGTCGAGATTTCAATTAGATCTATTTTTATGTTAGAAAACGGATAAGAATTTCAGGTTGAAATGAAAAATCCTACGAAAGAAACTTTTATCTTGTTCAAAATTTCGTTCCATCATCTCTTTTGGATATTTGCTAATAAAAGTTGCATAATATTTCAGTTTGTTTTTTGCTGGCATACGAAAAATGGGTTCGTCAACTTCAAATTTGATAATTCTTCAACATAATGTTATACTTAGCGTACTATTACTTAGTGGCGAACATATAGAAACATCGATTTCTGCGCAGATAATTATAACGCAAGAGCACAAAAAAAAACTATAGAAATAATATAAATTATTATCCTCACTATCCTTATGTTTAGAAAGTCGCAAAACAGAAAGAGTGGTTTATAAAGACCAGTTGAAAAATTCGCGGAGAAGAATACCAGCAAATTTTTCTTAAAATAGTTTTGTTGTTATTATATGTTTACCCACAGTAAGTAATACTTAAAGCAAACCCTCAGCATTTTTTGCAAATACATATGCAAACAACCCAGCAAATTCTCACAGTTATAATATAAGGGAAAGGCCAATAGGCAAATCTCTCACATTGTGTGCAATTCAAAGTGTGTAAAATTTAATCTGCACTCAATTGAAACATCTTTTATCAACAAAATCTTTAACAATAAAATCAGCATTAATATCCAACTTACCGACAAAAATAAAAAGTCAAAACAGATGGCAAATCCCGCACCAGACGCAGGAGTTCTACCGAAAAGCTCGAGGAATGACACAATTTACATCACGTTTTACATACTTCAGTAACAAATAGGGTAATTTTCATAGTAAGAAGATCGGCCCCTCTGCAAGCGTTGGACCATGTAACGATACCAGATCGGCCCCTCATAAAATCATGGAGCAAGCGTTGGACCATGTAACGATACCAGAATACTGGGAAAACCTGCAGTAATTTTACCTTGGAACATGATAATCTGCAAAATAGAATAGCCACAAAAATATCATAGGCCAATACAAGTGTTGCTTCCCAGCCAAATCAACGAATCAGATTTTTACGTTGATTCAGGCGATGGAAAAATGTGTGGTTTCAGAAACTTAGTCCAACATATCTTCGTAGACACTTCTGAAAGAGGCATAATCTTCCATAAATCCACCCAAATAAAATATTGACTTATACAGTCGTCAACGACATCATTGGAAAGACATCCAGGGTTGTGCAAGACGCTTTAAGCCAGACTGACTGGAAGGCACGAAAAATGCAATCACAATGCTGCACATCAAATGAAGGAAAAGGCCGAATTTGGAGACGACAAAACATTGGCCACACAATCGAGGTAAAAGAGCATGAATCCGAAGCAATGTTACCCTACACCAAACTCGAGTCAATAATAATAGCCGTGTTCCTTTTCTGCAATTTTTTACTCGTATTTACTTGGAACTACTCCTGCTCTCAGAGAGGTTTATATAGGTTTTACTCACATCGACAAATTTTGCGTTCCTTTAATTTTTTACTCCGGAGTAGAAAAGGAACACAGCTAATAGCGGCCTAAAACAGTACGAAAACGGAAATATGCGGTTGAAAAAATTGGATGTTTTCCATGAAACGACTTGACTTCTTAGCCGTCTTCGGAAAGAAAGAAATTTGAAAAATTGTTGGCCCCGTATATGAAAGAAGGTGATCACAAAGGCCCTACAATGTTCAGATTTACGATTGGTATCGCTTTTATCTTTTACCATAGCTTACCGTAAGAAAACCGTAAGATTTATTCTATTCAATCATTGAAGTCAACTAGCATTTTCCGCAGTATATATTGCATGGAGAATATACAAGGAGCATAAACTCCGTGTTGTCAAT
This sequence comes from Thereva nobilitata, assembly GCA_963855945.1. Taxonomy (NCBI): domain Eukaryota; kingdom Metazoa; phylum Arthropoda; class Insecta; order Diptera; family Therevidae; genus Thereva; species Thereva nobilitata. The sequence continues at coordinate 52,154,455 of OY979695.1, forward strand.
TTTCGTTTGATTAATGAGGGAGAGCGCTGCAGACAAATGTATCCCAAAAAACATGGCCGATAATTTTCATACGGTTCATGGCCAAGTTCGTTAATTAGGTAACTAAGAGTGAGTTTACACGGGTGCATCAAATAATTAAATTGATGTACACTGCATTAAGCCGTGTTGTTTACATGGTATGTGATTAGCTGTCACTTTTAGTTCAGCGATAAAAAAGTGAATCAAATTACATGCAAATTATCCAAATTTTCAGTTTTTTCCCCACTGGTATCGTTTTCTTTTTTGAGTCTTGAAGCTCTTTAAAATATTTCTGCTTCTCATTCCAATATTTAATCCTAATTTGGGGATAAAAACTCGCAATTTGATGCATTCAAATATTTACATTGGTTTTTCCAATGAATTTTTATTAATATCTAACTTAATTTTGAACGAATCGTCGAAATGGGTTAAATTCAGTGAGGCACATCGGACAAAGGTGACATCTGTGGCAACAATTGAACTAATAGTTTAGTTTCTTCTGCCCAACCACTTCCTGTCATTTTCCCCATAAGAGTCTATACTCCTTGTATAGTCTCCATGGTAGAAGACATGGACAGGTATACATAACGTGTTGTTGCGTGTTTACATTGTTGAAACTTATGAAAATTGACGTTATTTGAAAAATAAACATTGCAAAATTCGATTTCCTCAAAGTATTAGAAAATGCAAATATCAATTGGCCTCCAAGGTCCTATGATCTAACACCGCTGGATTTTTTTGAAAAGTCGAGTGTATGAAAACCGGCCTCAAAACAATTAATGATCTAAAGAACAACATTCAAGTTGCAATTCGTGAAATAACTCCAGCAATATGTCGAAAAGGCATTGAAAATTTAGATATTCGAATTGATTCCTTCTGTCGCAGTCGGGGTGGCATTTGAATGGTATGGTTCCACGTATATATTGTAATAGATCATACTTTCAAACAAAAACAGCTGGAAAAAATTGTAAACAGTGCATGTTATTTGCATGACCCGTCTAGGCATCATAGGAAAAAATATGCCATTGAAAGTATAAAGAAGTATTCCGGGATGAGCTGTAGTCTACCACATAGAAATTGTGAAACGTCTCTTTCAGTTAATGACCCCAGAGGGTACGGCTGAGCCCACTATCAAGCAATAGTTCCATTCGAAGAAGAGACTAAACACGTATGTAATTCACAATTTCAATCTAAAAACAGAATTCGACTCAAGTTTATTTTCAAATAATATTATTAATTGGACAAAGTTTACTTTCGCTTAAACAATATAGCCTTTGAATTTAAGATCCTAGAAGACAGCAAAATCTTTTATTTTTTTACAAGAAAACGAAGAAAAGTAAAAACCCTCTATTACAAAATTTACATTTTACTCGTAGGTCTGATAACTAATCTCATAGTCCGCATCTGATCTGAGGAAATTGTCACAAACCTTTCTCTTCTCTTCTTCTTTCTTTTGTATTAAAAAAATAAAACTTTGGTATTTAAACATTTAAGAAAACAGTAAATTAATTGATTTCTATTGCATAACAAAAAATAACAAATAATCAGGTAAGAACTAGCCATAAAATATTTTTTAAATGATTATTTTGCTTTAGAGAGAATTGTACTTCTGCAAGGGATTTGTTGGAGAGTAGACGACTAAAGTCACGTCCGCATTAAAGCAGTGCGCCAAAGGCCACGTTTATGCTGAGGGCAGATTTGGTGTTGCTGGCTTAGTTATTAGCGGCACCAACGGCAACAATTGCAGACGCCAAGCTAAAGTAGTTCTGCTTTTTGGTGTGATAAAAAAAATAGCATTGCTGGAAAAAATACAGCTGTTCTACGGCATAAGCTCTTTGGTTGCCTGAAAACTGTCAAAAACAACAGAAATAATAAATAAACAAAATCGGATGTACGATAATTTAAATATTTAATAAACTAAAAACCTTTGTTCCTTTTTTGCAATTAATGACAAATATCAAACGTTTTGGTAAAGACAATACCAAAGTTGAAAGCTCTATTTTAGTTACGAGTAAATCAAGATTTCAATTAAAGATCCAGTGGCGGCTGGCGAGTTCTCCGTGACATTTTCTGTCATAGAATTATTCACCGAAGTTCTGATTAGTAAAAAACATTATGTGTCACTTTTTTTTATTGATGTTAGACTTTTATGGGGCAAGTCAAAGTGCGAGTTTGGGTCAATAAGGCAACTAGTGTGACGCAGGTAATGAGAGGAATCAGGCACGAATCTGTGTTTTAACGATATTATTTTGACATTAGAATCGTAAATTGCAACGCTACACATGAATGAGAAATAATTATGCAATTATGCTGCACGGTAAACTCAGATTTGCATAACAAGTCGTTAGAAAAATTAGTAAAATATTATTATGCATTTCAACAATAATGCATGATACATGATTAAACATGTAAGTATTCAAAACGTAGATTCGGTGCTTTACTTTCCTGAAGCAGCAATAAAATAGAAATTGTAAAAAGTTCCTCTCTTTCCTTTTATCGCACGAAAAGTTATTTCACACTACAGCTTAGTCTACATGTCAAAAGTTTTGCAAACTACTCGACACATAAGCGTAGTTTACATTATGCTAATACATTAGCGCTAATAGAGAAAACGTCATCATTAGCACACAATAAGTACAATGTAAACACATCTGCTAATTGCGTTAGCGCTAGTAATGTTGGTTGCCCTCCAACTTTTGTGCTAATTCAGTTTGCTAACGCATATTTTAAGATGGCGGGAACAACTTCACAACAACAACAACTTCACTATTAGCGAACTGAAATTTGCTAATGATGTAAACAGACATTGTCTGCTAATTTATTAGCGCTAATGAATTAGCATAACGTAAACTACGCTATAGCTCCATTTGTTTCATCGGCTTTAGTATTGAGTACCAATATAATGTCACGTGACGCCATTTGCCAACCAATTGGCTTATCCTTTCTTTGGTTAACGTCGAACCTTAAGCGTAATCTGCGATTTTACACAACTAATAAAAAATATCAAACACAAACAATTTGCTTCCATTTTGTATTGCCAAGGAAATTTATACCTTTATCGAAGACAATATTAAGCGAGTATGCAAAGTATTAAGTATTAGGTTGTCGGTCTCCATAGTCTAGCTAGAGGTCCGTCCGGCTGCTATACCCAATACCTGTTTTCGAATAACACGCAGCAACAATATGTCCTTCGTATTCTGTTCGAGATTTCTTTCTATGTTGGAGCCATCTATAGTAAAAGGAAATTTTAGTTTTACACTTAAAAAGGATGGCAAAATGTGGTTTGTCTTGTTCGGATCATATACGTAACGCCTTTGATTAGTGAAAATATCGATAAAGTGAAAAAAACCATCATATTGAAAACCATCATTCGAGTGCAGAATCTCAACATAATTTACTTTTGCGCTATTTTAATTTGCATTGTGCACGACTTGTTTGAAAATGGTCGAATTTTTTAAAAGAGCAAACAATTTTCTAAACACATGTTCGAACGGGAAAGTTCTGACCCTACATTCATGAAATGCATGAGAACGCTTGACTTGAAAACCATCATCAGAATGGCACTTCGACAACGAGCCAAAACAAAAAAAAATTGCAACAAAAAGGACAATTCTTTGGCAAATACATAAGACACGCTCCGCTGTTCGCAGCGACTACACGCTCGTTTGAATTGTGACAGGTTTGGTTACTTTGAGCGGATCGGGATCAACATTGGTGCAGTATAGGTGTTAAAAGGAGCAAAATAATTAAAAATTGAGGTATATTTTATAATGCAAACTGATCTCAACCCGAAGTACAGCTCGATAAAAGAAAAAAAATCAGAAACAAACAACAATGTATTAGGTGCACAAAACAACGAAAGAAGGAGGCACTGGTTTGATTATCAATGCAAGCAAAGCATTGAAACAAAAAATCAGGTAAGACAGGTGCACTTAACAAGACTAACAAGAGGAAACCCCAAAAAATATGCATAGCAGCACAAATGAAAGGACCAAAAACAAATAAGAAATTAAACAAAGCTACAGTAATAAAGACGCTACGAGTTTCTACAAAGAAGTAAGCTGGTGGAGAAAGAATACAAACACACCTGCACCATGGTAAGAAAAAAGGACGGTATTATAGCTAGTAGTAGGTGTGGGAGAAATACTGGTAGAGACTTCTACAAAGCGAACAAAATCCTAATACAGGGGGAAGCAGAGAACCGAATTAAAGATGCCCCGGGAAGCGATACGCTAGAACCTACAATAGAAGAAGTTGCAAATCCCATGGCGAAACTCAAAAATTATAAAGCGGCGTTCAAATTGGCGTGTGCAACTCTGTGCTAGTGGTTATTGTCTGGTTAGTAGGTACTGGCAAGGCTGAGGTTAGTTATCGGTGAGTAGATGTTCAGACGCAGTTCAGTTTAGACAGGTTAGTGTACTGGTTGTGGATATCAGTCAAAAGAAAATGCCAAATTTCCATACCAATGCTGTCTGTCGCTTTTGAGTATTTCTTTAATCTACAGAATCATTGCCCCACAAACACTCAAACTAACATTATGCATTTATATGAAAAATTAAATGAGATCAAAGTACCTAGTAGTTGCAGTTTTTCAACGGGCGGCGTTTCTTTGGACACTGGGATTTATCAACAGAATCTGAAAAAAGGCGCAAAACGGCCGCTAGTGGCGAAACTATGCGGAATTCGAAAAAACAGTGCAGACAAAATTTGTAGGAAGTTTTATGCTCTACAACTTTTCTCTTTTGATATTTTCATGAAAATGCATAGTTTCTCCTCAAAATAGAGAAAAAGGCGGAAAATAGCGAAAAAAACCCTATTAAATATAGCCTTGAACATATTTCGTTAGGCAACCCATCACCGTTCCTTTTATTTTTTATCATAAAAAAAGATTTCATTCGGTTACTCGATCGGTGAAGATCGCTCATGAAAATGGCATAGTCCTTGGTTTACGAGCTAGTGTTATTTCCCAATACCGTGCCAGTTGACGTCCGAGTCGCATGCGAGCTGCTGCTTCTGGCATGTTAAGAAGACGAGAGGCGAGTAAAAACAAAAAATGTTGTAGTAACTCACTGACCCACATGCACATGACAGTAACTCGTATGATGCGGTCACACTGTGTGAGTAGCTGCACTGCAGTAACTGACTAGGAAAGCTCGCATGCTAACTCGTACTGTGTAACCCCGGCATTAGACTAGCAGTTCCGAAGAAAGTCGGCGGCAAAACCAAAATTAATAGTGTATTTATTTGTATGCCGTTTATTTTCAGTCTATTTGAAGCAAATCGTATTTTCCCAGCGGGAAAAGCGGAAGCAGCTTTCTCTGGAATAAAATTGGATAAGCTTCCTGGTCGCGCTTCAGAAGCCTTTTGGAAGATTTTCCTGTGCATATGGCTACAAAATAAGTCATTCTCAACTTTGTTGGTAAATTTTCTGTTTTGAGAGATTCTCTGGATTTCGATTTCTGCTGCTTGCAAAACTTATAAAATAGCTTCCCATGAAGCTAATTAGAAGAAAATCGAACGAACTGCTTCTTGCTAATGACATGCAATGGTAAAAAAGATATGGATAGGGATACGGAAGGGAAGCACTTCTAAAGACCCGTCTTCACTACGCGGCCTTTGAGAAAAGCGCGCATGAGGTTGAGGATGCGAACAGTTGTAATCGGACATTGAGAAAAAACCAATTTTCAAATTAATGGCCGTTCGCGCTTTTGAAAAGCCCTTATTGTGTGGACGTAAAATGTACATTTTAAAGCACAGCCTTTTGTCCGCGCAGTTTTGCCGCACTGCCTTTACCAGTGACAATGTCTTTAAAAAGTCATAAAACTCTATATGAAAAAAAGGTAAAAGCGCGTACGACCTAAGTCCGCGTAGTGTGGATCCACCATAAAGGCCTGTCCTCGCTACGCGGACTTAGATCCCACGCGCTTTTGGCCGTACGGCCTAACAAAAAGCGCGCGTGATCTTTTAATTTTCTGAACGTGACTGAGAAAAAAATCAATTCTTAGTTGAAACGCCGTACGCGCTTTTGAAAAGCTCATATTGTGTGGACGTACAATGAACTTTTTTAAGCACAGCCTTTTGCCCGCGTAGTTTTGCCGCACGGCCTTTACCATGGACAAAGTCGTAAAAAAGTCATAAAACTCTATCTGAAAAAAAGCCAAAAGCGCGTACGACCCAAGTCCGCGTAGTGTGGACCAGCCATAAGATGCACAAGGATAGCTTCTTCATGCATCAGTGAGTGCTTCTATTTCCCGCTGGGTTTCTACAAGAACTTTACCACAAATATTTAATAATGGAATTAATAAAATTGAATGGTCACGCAATTTTCTTATTCAAAATTCTAGACGATTTTCTCAGAATTTGGGTTGCCCTGCGTCTCACAGTGTTTGAAATAGAATGCAAGCATATCAAGGAATTTGTTTTAATTTTATATTGACCAATTACAAGTTACAATAGAATTCCAATAATTTCGACAACGATAATTTCGAGTTCTTCGGCATGGGCGGGCCTTTCGCTTTTTCCCAAAATTTCCTAGGCATTCATTTTATACTGTGCATCTATTCACATGCGTTGAAAGAGACAGATAGATTCCACTGTACAGATTTCTTACATATTTCATCAGAAAATTTTTTGAATATTATCTATTAATGAAAAAATTCCAGAATTTAATGAAAATTTCCTGACATTTCCATAAATCTTAAATTCCCTGACTTTTCCAGGTTTTCTAGATTTTCCAGAAAGTGGCCACCCTGTTAATGAACTCCTCGTAGCTCGATTTCATGAAATCACAACGTCTAAGCGAAAGTCAGCCGAGGCGGGTCTCATCTCCAATACTGACAATGTTGCTGACAATCTTTATTTCTATTAGCTATATTTACCGGCTTTTGAACTGCATATTTTAGTAACACAATTCGTTTGAAAGTACTATGACCTAATATAATCGTAATTAGAAAGGGCTTTGTCCTTGAGATTTACTTTTACATGTAAATTTTTTTACAAAAACTTGAATTCACGGCATTCGCCATATTTGCAGGAACTTCCACAATTGAATAACCATTTGCCTCGCTCCGCAAACAGAACATTTTGAATGCTTAAACAAACCTCTACTACTGATATGGATATCAAATAATTTCCGGAATTGCTTTTCGCCGAAAAATAGATAAGAAATTTGTAAAGTGTGAAATTATAAAAAGATACTTGAAATATGAGAATAAGTAAACAAACAAAACAGACAGCATTTTGTTGAAAATATATGTACACCCACTGAAAAAATCATAATTACCTCTTCCAATTGACTCAATAGATTTATTAATAGACATTATGAGAGTTTAAAAAAAATAATACTTAACAAAAAATTATTAATAACTTTTGCAAAAGTCGTAGTTTGGACATTATTATTTGTAAACCAAATTGGATTAATAATAAAGGAATATGAGCGTCATCTAGTGAACTTTGCATACTTATTTTTTTTATAGGACTGCATAAAACTATTATAATAAAGCCATGCAGACAAATTGTTGGAGTTAATCTTGTCTCAGAATTGTATTCAACCAAAAATATGCTTTAAAATCTCATAAAAACAACCTCAAGGTTGCTAAAGTAGACAAAGCGATGAAACTTTATATCTTAAATAATAAAATATCAAATATTATGGCAGCTAATAAAGCCTCAATGGAATTACACATTTGTGTTGCGAGTGTGTACGAGATAAAATATATGTATATGTATATGCATTATTTATTCCCGAAAATTTCATCGGAGAATTAATATTAAACGAAATTACGTCTAAAATTGAAGTCAGCGGAAATTGAAAAATTCGCTGATTTTGTTGCCTGTAAAAACATAATTTTGTTTATAATTATTTACTAATTTCGAGTCTGTTAGAGTAGAGAGGCTCGAGTACATGTCCGCGATAAGTGTCCAACCCGGAACTATTTATAACTCTTATAAAATCCGTGCCTAGAAAATAAAATCAACTTTTATAAATCCTGGACTTTCCAAAATGTTTTTAAAACAACAAAGAAACAAAAATATTTAAAAGAAGTTCTACCCTGGCATATCAAAATTATTATAAGCGAATTCTTTGAAGCAACGACGATTAACCCGCGCACACCAACAAACAGAAACAAAAATAGCTTTGGGCTGTTGCCAAGCGTAGATAACAACTGGAGAAACACCTTACTCGGCACGTGATTACCTCACATTCTATCGGTGGAAATTTTTCTCACATTTCAGTTATGCACACATCGCAACCAGTTGAATGACTCAAAATAATGCTGGGCTGACGATAGATTTCCAACCGTCAACAAGGATGACGCGACAGCAAACAAACAGAGCCCAACACATGCGTTCGCGTTTATTGAAACAAAAAAATCGTCTGCCTCTTTTGATACTTAAAAAATATTATTAATAATATATGTTAGCTGCTATAATCTGATCTCGTTGCCTTCTCCATTAAGCCAGCGGCAGCGATCGGTTGTTTGCGGGTCGTTTGCAAAACGTTAGATATTCCATTTCAGGTCTACCTTAATTAGGTCTGATTTACGTCACAAGAAATTATAATTCAAAATATCTTTTTTACATGCACACACATTCGCACACATCCAAGGAGCTTTGTTTATGCGATGAAATGTTTCTTATATTATGTGGCGTAGGCAGTTAGATGTCTATTTTTCAGTTACTTTGTTGCTTGCAAGACCCCGAAATCGAAAACACCGAGAGACAATTGAATATTTAAAAGCCACAATTGCCTCATCGAGCGACAAACCCGAGATCTTAGTATTTTTAGTAACATAAATGACATCTACAAAAATGTGTGAAGATTCGTTAGTATGATCTCTGCTTACACTATAAAATTATATGGCTGAAATTTGATATGAATTTCTTGATTTTATTAAATATTTCCTTTTAGTATTTTTTCGAATTTATTATAAATTAATCAATGCGGCGTAATTAAATTAAAATGATTAATATGCATATTCACGGGTCTTTATATTATAATCCACCGTTAATTGTGCGAATATTTGCTTGTTGTTATCTTTGAAACAATAAATATTTTTTACACTAAATTAATTTTTTTTTCCGAATTGTTATCTTTAAAAATATACAATGGGAATAAAACACAAATATGTATTTCAGAAAATACTGCTAATCATATATTGTGACATTTGACATCTTTTAGAAAATTGGACGGACGAAAAAAAGTAAATTGTGTACACCACTGCGATCAATAACCACTAGCGCCGGCAGTGAGATTTTGTTATATTATTTTATACGCTTACAAATTATTATTTCATGCTTAGGTTTTAGTTTTCAAGCATGCCAGTGAAATTTTGCATCTGCTTCCATTTATTGATGTAGCAAGAGAACAAAGATATTCAAGAGGGAGCCAAAGCGGCCTATATTTTGGAGCCTAAGCCATGTGTTAGCCACAGGTTTGATCTTAGTTAACTTGGTGCGCGGAAGAGCTAGTCTAGGCAACGCAACGGTCTACTAGCAAGTTTAGGTCGAAGAAGAAAAAAGGTTTTTGATTATGAAGGCCCAAGAAGGGGTTAAAAGAGTTGTACCTTTCAACTCGTCGATAGATTGTACCACTACCGTTTTACTATTTACAACAACATGAAAAGTCACCCAATTCATCACAGGGCGCCTTTAAATATTCATCAACAAATACCAAAGTCGTATCCTTTAAATCCAACTTGGTCGCAGTGCTCACCATATGGGTTGCCCCTCATTCCTTAATAATAATCCTTTAAATCCGCTGGCAAGATAGAATAGAAATGAAGAACTATGGCGCCGTCCAAGAAATTATAGACGACGAAAGCAGGCGAAGGAAATGGAATTGGATTGACCAAGGAATTAAAGGAGCAGAAGAAGAAGAAGAAATGTTCGCGAAAGGCGATCTGAAGGCAGTGAGAATGAACCGAGCGGGCTATTCTGGTGTTGCGGGTATAAAGTTGCGACGTAGGTAACAGGACCGATAAAGTTTTGTCAGAGCTGATAGCGCTCAGGAACTAACTATACAGTTGTCGGCCCAGGACACGCTTGCTAACTTTGGCTTCTAACTATCTCAGCGGTCGCAATTTTGTTTTCGAGCGCTTCTGAGTTCTTTTCTCTACCAAACGCACACAACAAAAAATGTCGAACTTAAAATGCGAACTATCACAAGCAAACCAGAGCTTCGACCGGTTTGAATTTTACCATTGGCCGCGACAAGCTGATACATTGAGTAAATTCAACTTGAATGATTTGCAGCTTGTTAACCCGATATATGTACAAATGCACTGCGAAGCCCACCGAATTTAAGTTTAACACTTAAACCTCAAAACAATTCAAGCATTATTGCTATGGATCTCAAACTATAGTGTATAGGGCGCAGGATCTCAAACGATCATTCACAACGATACCTCGACAATATAGTATACTCCATTGGCTATTAAAATTGCAATTCATTTAGATGGAAAGAAAGGCTCACTTATCACTTGATAGTTTTTCTGACAATTACGTTCTTGTTTTGCGAGATGCCAGTTTGGGATTCAACAACCACTTATTGCCGTATAGACAGGAAGAACTTCTTTGTAGAGATATATTGCAGATCACATAGTGATTTCCACAGGGATGGTTGCCTACTTTCACACTATACATATTGCAGAAAACAAGCCATTTAAAGATCACTTGGCGGGAAAGACACTGACCATATTGAGACTAATATCAAAACTTATTGAAGCCTAACCTTGGTTTCTATTTAGGCCAAAAATTATGGAATAAAGTTACTGATAGCTGGCTTTGTTTCGATAGTTCAATTTATAAGTGTGTTCAAAATGAGATGCATTTATACAAAGTACATAAAGAGAGTAATTTTATAAAGAGTATTTATAGGTTGGAGATCTTTAAACTGTACTTCAAGCGAGAATTTATATAGACCTTCCACTATAATTGTATGTCAGATATTTTATTGGCGCTACAAGAACCCAAATGCGCGGCAATAATGTGGAATTAAAAGATGCAAACACCACTTTCGTGTAGAGCTATGGTTGGACATAATTTCATATGAAGTGTGCCAGCTTTTATGAGGTTTATATTGAAACCAGCATTCATTTTACCCATTAACTTTTATACTTCTCATTATAGGAATTGCATCTTACGCATTTGCTAAGTTAGGTGCTAATATACAATCGTATTAAGGTGTACAACGTTAAATTTGTAAACAAACAAACAAATTTAAGTAGTGGTTTGGGTAAAACGACAAAATAATAACTTGACAAATTGTTACAATTGTCGAGGTGACTGTGCAAATCCGGCCTAATACGATCATACTTTACATTCTGGGTACGTTGCTGTATGTTTTACTGGGGAATATGGCGTCCGAATCGCACTTTACAATAATAAAACATAACGTATTTTTCGTGCTTCATTTTCTTGACTAATGATGACTTATTTAAGGCAATTTAAAATTAAATACAATTGGGTTTATAATACTCTGTCAATCTCAGCAAAATAAACTTTAAATGTACTGATGAAAGAATCAATCATGGTCGATTTCGTTTTAACAACCAAATATCGAAGCAGGTACAACTACTTATACTAAAGAGAACGCGGTTTCTTGGGGGCTGCTTGTAGTCCCACTTTGTGGGCCAGGCCTTAAACTATGCAATGTTTTTTGAGCAAACGGCGTGTATCCCATTTTGTTGCTGGAGGGATGCGACCTAATTATATCCGTATCTTACTAAAAATTTAGCGCTTATTACACTATTGGTAAATCCTTCAGACCGATAAGCCGCCCGTCTTTTGCCTTAAAGGAAAATAAGAGCTCCTCTCAGCTCGCGTACCAAGAGGACAAGTTCGAGGAGGATACCATTGAATCGACAGTTCTCCTGGGAGTATCGAAGTCATGGAGGATTGGGTGAAGCTTGTACTTACTTGGAATATAGCGTGTGATTACCATACCTATTTAGAGAGATGAAAATGGACCTGCAAGAAAGGTCTGATTTTTTAACCGTCGAAACAGTTTAGTATTATTATTATAATTGATATTGAAAGAGCCTTCCACAATATATCAATTGGCACTATCCCAAAAGGCTCTAAGAAGATAAGGTCTAGCAACGAGTTTTGCAATCCACTGGGCCTGACTCTATTTTTTTTATGTGAAAGACTAGGGAAAGCCCTTTGTACTGTCGACAATCTATTTTTCGTATAGAGTGCAATGTCGAGCAGCAAGCTCTAGTCGGAAAATAGTGAAGGGAGAGAGAGAGAAGTGAAGGAAGGAACTGCCACACCAAGCCGCGATATTTTTTTGTTCCACCTTCCACAATTCGCTGGAGTGATATGCCTCCTGACATGTTGAGGACTCGTAAATTAACGGTCACTCATTTTGTTAGTTTTTGCTATAGCTAAAGTATGTCCGCAAGGAGTTATATCTGCGATCATAGGCCTTGTTTTAGATTAACTCCTAGAATTAATCACTGTAAAAAACAATTTCGTCAAGGGTTCGTAATAACTTGTGAAACAGAAGGTATCACATGAAGATGTATGCAAAACGTACTTGATCGCGGGTGCGCTACCATAGGACTTATTGTGGAGCACGACAAAACGACTTCGAATATTTACCTGAAAAGAAAACGGATAAGATCGACTGAACCGATCATTCACTGTCAGTGATCGATTTTTGAAACGAACCTTAGTTGACGATGACACATAAAATTGGATTTAAGAATGCTGAGACCTTTTGTTTCTATCAGACAATTCTACAACTAATTCAAAAGTTGTGCGAGTTCGGAAACGCAAGGGTGCAATCATTCTGGTGTATTCAGCTATAGACTTGAAATTTCTGAATATTTCCGAACTCACACTTTATTGCCGTCAATTAGGTAAAATCAAATAAAAAGGGTGAGAATTGATAAACAAAAAATGAATTCATATGTAATTGCATATCCCAAATCTAGCAACATTCGGTATTGCTTGTATCCGTTTTGACAGATGTATTTAAATGAGAAATAGTTAAAGAGTTAAAGATCACTTGATTGAGTTCAGAAGATCAGAAGCCGTACGAGCACGAAATCATGCTACTACTTAACAGAAAAATAGAAAAATGTCAAAAGTAAAAATATAATCAATAAAATATTTATTATATTTTTTTATCATATTTATTAAAAAACGAAATTGTTTTCCAAAGCAACCATAGTTTCTACTTATTTCCAATGTCTATTGAATCAGTAAACAAAAAAGTAGCAGTGAAAAAACCAATTTGGTTTATAAATATGACCTTTGATATTCAGTAGTGATCTATACCGACTATCGCCTCGTAGCAATTGCGTCACTACTCATTATCTAAGTAAGTGCCAGTCAAACGCGATTATGTTGCGATTAACGAAACTAGGGAAAGTCTTTATAATGCATTAGTAAGACAAATAATTGTTTTTAAAACAAATAAAGTATTAACATTTATCAAAGACAAATTGAAGATTAGTCCAAGGGTGGATGATAGTTATGGGCTAGTAAAGGGTATTGCCAGACCAATATAAACGTAATAAAAAAAGAGGCAGTCCTTTATTTGGGTTTAAAAACAACCTGGTTGAGGATTGTTGATTTCTAATATACGAGTATATCGATTGTTTACATCAAGTTATTGTCTGATCACTGCAATTCGGGCACCAATGAAAACAGGATTGTACCATAAATAAGCTTGCAGAAAAATGTAGAACATGCGCAAGTTTCATTTGATTTCATAAAGAAACTCCATTGTCTTACTTGAAACTTACACCAAAGAAAAAAACTTTAGTTTTATTTGTCTTGGATTAATTTTGTTTGTTATGATTACATAAACAAAAAATTTTAATTTCCTGTTTAATTGTGAATGGTTGAAATTATAAACAGATGATAATGCTGTGTGGTGACAATTAACACATAATATCATATAGCCATTGCGTTAGCAAGTTTTTTTTAAAAAAATTTATCAAATGATCAACCGTAGAAAGAGCTATAAATTTCAAAACTAAGCTATTTAGATATAAACAGAGCGAAATATCTGCAGCACAGCGTGGGCAAAACGTTTTACAGAAAGCGAATGACCTTCTAAAGGACATTCAAGTGAATCGCTTTTGGGTTGATAAGTGAAATTCAGAACAAAATTTAAAATGATTGTTTTTCGCCCAAGAAAATTTTGTTTCTTATTTTTCCTTTAAAAAAACAAAATAAACAAAAAAAAAGAAAGAAAAGAGAATTAGTTCCACACATACCTTTCATACTTCACAGGGTGTGGAGCATGTCCGTTGGGTTCCCAGTAAGGTTCCATGTTGACTTAATACAAGTTTCAGCAAGGCTGACGGCTATATGTGAACGGCTGAAGCGATGACTTCCAAATCCCCCTTATCAAATCTTATCAGCTTACGACTTTTACACTGAACTGCGGTGTATGACTTTCGGTGCTGATGTATTGGAAATTAATAGCAACTCAGTCACTATTTTCCCACTTGTGCATAAACTGTGATATCAAACAGAATTATAATTTCACTTTTAATTTCGTTTTCAACGAGCGCGTATAATTTTCCAAACAGAACAGAAATGGGTGTAGCGCCTTTTCCTACACAAATGCACTACGCTTTGTTTTTTAAAATTAATTATATCGAATGAATTGGCTAATGTACACATTAAAATTCTAATTTTAAAGATTAACGTTGACAGTGTAGCAGACAGAAAGCTTATTTCACTTATTTTAACTTGAAGCACATTAAGAAGTATCCACAGCAATTTTAATCAATCTTTAGCATTTTCGACATATATATTTCTTAATTATTACAATTAGGACACTTTTGTACTTTTATAAAACAGACACCCAACACTCGGACACACTCGATTAAAGCCAGGCAGCCAGTAAATCAAGAGGATAGTTGATGCTCAATACGTGACACTTATTTGCATATTAGTGTGAAACTAGCCTTAGGATTGGAATTTTCCACTTGATAATAAGTCACATAAAAGCCTTCAGGAAAGTTGATTTAATGTAAAATGTTGGCTTATGGTCACGAGTATATCACGTAGGTAGGCAGTCAGACAGCCGGAAAACAAAATTTTTCATAAAAGTGAGAGTGAACTGGGCCAATGGGCGATATATTGCGCACACACTCACTCCACGGAATGTTAACAAAAAATCCAGTACTTGGAGACTTGCGGTTTTTAACGCTTTTAATGATTTTCTCAGTTATTTATTGTTAAAAAAATTTCACAACTCTTCAAACCACTGCGACCGTATGCCATCAATGTACTAATAATGGCACTTTAAGCTGCTTAAGCTGTATGATAATATCGCATTTGTTTTATACCTAATCAGACCGACCTTTGGCTTTCTGTTGCCGAGAAAGACTAAGCATAAGAAATTTCTAAATTTAACACGAGACTTTAATATATTGATAGCGAGCTGCGAGATGTGTTACTACAGCTGTTTTTTATGTGGACGCAGACTACTATAGCAGTAGGGAGTATACACGCTAAAGGTCGACAGTCGCCTTTTAGTAAACCATCTCCGTTGTGTGGCAGTGTCTGATTCGGGCTTATATAATTTCGCAAGTAAGCTTTTGTAAGCTTTCTGCACAGGGGCGCCGAGCCTCCTAACGAATGTTATTTTTTTAGACAAAAAAATAAACAATTTATTTGTCATGTTTGTTATAAAAAAGTTTGATCTTCTAAAAAAAGCGAGGAACCACTATCGAGGCAAGCAGAAGAAACTTTGCTTACTAGAGGTGGGGCTCTTGCCCTAATCGAACTCAAAATATTTTCGGCTCATCTAGGACAATTTAATAGTGTAGTAAGCGGTAATTTAAGGTGGGGGAAGAGGTTTATACGAAATAAGAAGTGGGATGTGTACTTATGTACGCGCATTAGAAGTTATACTTCTTTGGCGTGATTTAAGACTAATTTTTAATTTGCATGCAAATAATTTATTGGATTTTTTATTATTTGTCGGTTATACCGGATTCCATTCCTAATTAAAATCACCTACTAGTCAACCCATTCTCCCGCACTACAGGAAGTACATATTATCAAATGTCATTGAAACGATAACGGAAATTCGACATAAATCATTTTCGAATATTTGAGGCACTTTGTGAAGAAATGGGTTCCGGTATAATCTTCTATATTACAAGCCATGAACAAGAATCTCAATTGAGAGAATCGGAATACCAAATTCTCCCAAATTCTCCAAATTACACTAACAACATAACGTGCTTTCACCGAGTCAATATTTTTCTTGTTCATGGCTTGTAAATATAGAAGGTTATGCCAGCGATTATTGCTCGCTGGTTATGGTTCCGAGTATACTCATCTTCTTCGTCATGCTGAGGTGAGATGGCTGTCGAGGGGCAAAATACTGACCTAGCCGCGCGGGAAGAAGTCAAATTATTTTTCCAGGAACAAAATATTCCGAAATTTCAAGAATTCTTGTCCAACAATGAATGGCTAGCAAAGCTTGCATACCTGGCAGATATTTTTTCCCTGTTGAATGAACTAAACATATCCTTGCAAGACAACCTAAGGACGTGTTCACACTACGAAGTAAAATGGATGCCTTTCAAAAGAAAATATTACTGTGGCAAACGCTGTTGGTTGAAGACGATCTGCCAATGCTTTCTAATTTTGATGAATACATGAAGGAGAATGATGTTAACCAACAAGTGGTAACCCTAGTTAAAAAGCATTTGCAATCAATTACAGAATCCTTTGCTCGTTATTACCCAAAGAATGATGATACCAGACATGGATAATAGATCCGTTTGCAGTGAAAATTTAGGATAATAATTTAAGCATGCATCTAAAAAAAGCCTCATCGACCTATCGTCCGACGAAACTCTCAAATTTGAATTTCATTCATTCTTATCAAGATCTCAGTTTGGCTTTCCATAAAAAGTGAATACCATTTTCTTAGTGAACAGGCGATGAAAATTGTTATGCAATTCTCCATAACTTATTTATGTGAAAAGGCCTTTTCATCTGTCGCAGCCATCAAAACACGGTACCAATCTCGGCTTGAAATAAATGCAGTTCTCCGTCTTGCTCTTGAAGGTATCATAGTCAAAATACCAAAAAAAGGGGGACCTAACAATATGTGACAACTGGAGAGGCATCTGTCTATTATCTACTGTGCGCAAAATCTTGTCCCACATATTACTATCAAGGATAAGAGAGGCAGTAGATCGAACGCTTAGAAGACAGCAGGCTGGATTCAGAAAAGGCCGCTCCTGCATACACCACATTCACACCTTGAGAATCATAGTGGAGCAGTCTACTGAATTCCGATCCCCCCTTTACCTTGCTTTCGTAGACTATGAGAAAGCGTTCGACTCGGTTAATAGGAGCTTTATATGGCGAGCTCTACGGCAACGTGGACTGCCGGATAAAATAATAGAATTGATAAAAGCTCTATACAACAATTCCAAATGCAGAGTTCTTCACAATGGAAAACTATCCGACAGCTTTGAAGTGAGCTCAGGAGTACGGAAAGGATGCCTATTTTCGCCATTACTATTTCTTATAGTAATAAACGACATCCTTGTCAGCGCTCTAGATACTAGAACAGGTGGCATACAATGGGGATTGTTAGACCGCCTTAAGGATCTCGACTACGCGGATGATATCTGTTTGCTGGCCCACAGACATCAGGACCTCAAAAACATGGTAAACAATTTGGCAACAGAAAGTAGCTCGGCAGGCTTAAGGTTAAATCCGACTAAAACCAAAGAAATGCGGATAACTGCAAACACCCTTGAACGAACAGCGCTAAATAACCGCGACGTGGAACTGGTAGATAAATTCTGTTACCTCGGTAGTATTATTACCGAAAACGGCGGTACAGAAGAAGACGTCAGTTCCAGAATAAATAAAGCACGAAGCGCATATGCATGCCTGTTTCACATATGGAGATCGACGGAGATCTCAATTAACACCAAATTGCGGCTGTTCAACTCCAACGTTAAGGCAGTTCTTTTGTACGGTTGCGAAACATGGAAAGTCACCCAATTCATCACAGGGCGCCTACAAGTTTTCATCAACAGATGCCTACGTCGTATCCTAAAAATCCGCTGGCAAGATAGAATTTCAAATGAAGAACTATGGCGCCGTGCCGGCCAAGAAAGGATAGACGACCAAATCAGGCGAAGGAAATGGAATTGGATTGGCCACACCTTGCGACGCGAAAACGATAATCTAGCCAAACAGGCCCTCGACTGGAATCCGCAAGGAACCCGTCGAGTCGGAAGACCTAGAACAACGTGGAGGAGAACCCTATTAGTAGAGGCCGCAACAACCGGGAGATCTTGGTCAGAGCTGAGAGCTGTCGCGCAAAACAGAGTCCGCTGGAGGGCAACTGTTTCCGCACTATGTCCCATGAGGGATTAAAGGAGCAATTAGTAGTTAGTCTTGCTCTTGCAGTAACAACATTGGATCCAAATATCCATAATCTTATTTCAAGTAAGCAGGAGCATCCATCACACTAGGAATGTATAATGCTAAACTTTTGATAGACTTAAACCATCCTATTAGTGATCTGCGGGATTTAAATTATGAAATTTACTAGTCCGTGAGGTCGAAAAGTTTGGCGACCGCTGATCTAGTCTATGATGTTCTCTGCTCTTAGCCGTGCCTGAGCTGTTGCTTGCAGCGTAGCAGTTTAATCGGCTAATATCGGGCATTCCACAAGGGGTCCTCTATCACATTTAGGAATGCCGGGCATAGCGGAGTCATCTTGTCCGAACCGATGGAGGTATGCTTTGGAACACACATGTCCACTCAAAAACTGTGCGAGGTCGTAACTCACCTCTCCATGCTCTCTCGTGGCCCATCCCTCCACATTTGTTATGAGCCTGTGGGTCCATCGACCTTGGGTAGGTGCTTCTTCTTCTTTTAGTACCTGGTTACTCAATTGAATTGAGCGGCTTTTGGTAACTGAAATATGATACGAAGAGTTTCATACTAACGGCCTTAACGTATCGGGTAAATACAGCATCAATGGTGGTGCCGTGTCATGTTGTTGAAACCAATCGATCATTATTCATGATTAGATTTACATGCTCTTGGGGAAAGTTAAAAAGTGGACCCGAATCTTCGCCTCTGTCAAGAAATTCTCCTCAGGCTTTTGTGTATGGCCATAATAATTGTTTCAAGAATGAGATTTTTGTTTTGGAGTAAAGTACACTGCTATAAAAAATTGTGACTTCAGACTGTTTCAAAGTTATATTGATCCTCGGCATTATAATGTTAGTAGTGTCCTAAATATTTTGATATATGGGAACCAGCCTCCAGCTCGAACGTTTGATCCCTTTTGACCCTTCATTGAGTAACCATATTTCGTTTCAAAGTAAAACATTCGAGTTTAATTGATTTCAATCCTTTATGTTGTTATTAAGTGAAAAAGTTGCTGATCTTCTTCCTATGACGGTGATTACACTGTTCGTTCCTACGTACGTTCCTCACGAGCTTTTAGATGACCGGGAAGTGGAGATGACGCCCTTCATCATCTCCACTCCCCCGTTCATCTAAAAAGCTCGTGAGGAACGTACGTAGGAACGAACAGTGTAATCACCGCCTATCGGTACACCAGTTTTCCTAATTTGAATAGAAGGTACATGTTCAGGGACTTTTTTCTTTATTGTTGGCCAATCTTTAACGAGTTTGGGAAATCAATCCACATAACCTTTAGTTCTCCTTTTAACATGAACTAATTTAGCAACAGCTCCATTTGCTAAGCAATCTAATACATCGATGTTTGTTGTAATTATATAAAAAACATTCGGCACAAATACAGTTTATAAGCCAAGCCGTCGGTATCAATGAGGAACATTTTGTGTAATATAAGGGGTGCAAAAGTTGTGTGTTCTGGTCGAAATAGTTTTATCTTTCGCAACACTTAAAATTCGGTTATTGTGACAGCCTCGTTTGTATTAAATAATCTGAGCCCACGTGGACATTTCATTTCTGCCTCTTCAGCTGTTAAAAATCGCAATTCCAATAAAACTAGTTTACAATCTTCGAGTTTTGATCGTTCCAATTTTGGTCAATATTAAAGAGAACTGTTGAAGTCCGCGCCACAAAATAGGCCCAACAATTCTGTGCTTCAACTGCTTTTAAATTGAAGTAGCTCAAACTGGTAGGAACTGGCGTAGATCTCCAATCAAAATAACATGTGCACTACCAAAGTTAGAATTGAAATTTTCTATAATCTGGTTTAATCGTGCGTCGATTGAGTAAGCAATTCAGCGCCCAATCAAACTTATTTCGTCAATGATTAACACTTTGACATATTTAAATAGTGCTCTATATTGATGTGCTACTTCAGTACTGAATGGAAGTTATGTTGACAAACATAATTATAATAGTCGAAGAGCCCAGGCCCGCCAGACCTACGTCATTTTCTTAAAGCTGATATTTCGTATATACATAGTGTGATACGCAATTAAGAACGTATGAACACTCGCTAGCCCGGAAAATGGGCACTTTTGAAGATAGAGGGGTTGGGGGTAAAAAAGGGGTTAAAATTGAAGAAAATGTCTGTCGCTGCGTATGTAGGCTCTATTAGGGCTAAATAACCGTTTATTACAGTGGCAGAAATTTTTGACCCTTTGCTGGGGTGTGAGGGGTAAAACGGCAACTTCAGCTAGGGGTGGCCTGGGGAGGGGGCAAATGGTCAAAAATTTGTCTTCATAAAGATGCATGGGTCTCAAATGAAAGGACATGACAGGTAGAATACAATCAGCTGTGTGGCGTCATTCCAAATTCAAAATGGCGGATTATCTTTTTTTTTACAACCCCCTCAAATGAAAGGGTATGACGATTATAATACAGTAATACAGGGGCAAGTTCTGCACAGAGTGAGAGACGTATTCTGAATATGATTATTGTGCATGTAGCACAAAATTTTTCCGATAGGTGGCGCTCAACTTCGAATTTTAAAAAAAATAACTCTAATCTTTTTTATTTTTTTTATGAGGCAGTGCTACGCTCAGGAATCACCCTTTGTACTACCAGTCCGTTAAGTCGTTTGTCACGTCATGGTGCAATGTCCAGCAGTGAGATTAGTAAGGGGGGAATAGGTTAAGGGTTATGGGGGCTCGGAGGTGTTGAAGAAGGTGGCGATGAACCCTGCGTTTGAACTCTTGGATGTTGGAGGAGTTCGGAAATACTGACTGCGAGAGATTATTCTACAGTCGAGTTAGGTGCCTAATATCATGTTTTGCAGATTTGTTATTTTTTTCATTATAAGTTTTTCCTATGCCGGACTGTGTACACATAAGTTCTTTTATTAAAAGGCGTTGCAACGCACGCGGGCTTTTGCTAGTATATAGATTGGGAACACTAATCAATTTCAGTTTAAACAAAAAACGGCTCGACCAAATGTTCTGAAATTTTTTTGTAGCATGTTTTCGTTAATATTCTTCGATCGGCACTTCAAAGAAGTGGATATCGTTTTTGGTTTGCGCGATATCGTGCAGCTACAAAAATCACTCATGTGGTTTAAACAAAAACTCCGCTCGACCGATTTTTATGAAAATCTTTGCAGATCATATTTTCGTTAATACACTCCGAACGGTACCTCAATGAAGTCGATATCGTTTTAGGTTCGCGCGATATTGTTTAAAGAGTCTAAGTCTAGCCTACAAATCGAGGTAGGTTTGTAGTTTAATAAGACATATAGAAGCTTGGGTACTTTTGTAACTGAGAATTCTTTAAAGAAGAAGGTTAATGCGTCAGAATGCCACGGTTAGAGCCCCCTTAGGGACATGGAGCTGTTTTATGCCTGCACTACACATCGAAAGATACATCCGGGAGATGATCCACAGATGCATCCGGGAATAAATCCGCGAGCCGTCCACACGTCCGCGTATCAATCAGTCTGTGTTGATCATCGGAAGACGCAAGACATCAAAAAATGGATGTTGAGACAGTAGCGGCCGCTGCTATTTATTTATTTAGCACTTATCGCTATTACTTAAGTGTGAATCATTTTCAAAACAATACACTTCAAAACAATACACTTCAAAACAATACACCGACGCGTCCACCTGCATTCAAAATGCGCACAACACTGATGCGTCGGCAGATGTGTGGACACAAGCCTTGCGTTCGTTCTGACGTCTGGCTCAAAATCCGTCAAGAATGGATTCAGGACAGACGTATCTCCGGATGTTAAATATTGTCCGGAGACGAGCAAAAACCCCCTCTACACATCGGCGGATGTATCCAGGGCTGAGGCATCTTCCGATGTGTAGTGCAGGCATTAGACGGTGCGCTTTAGCGTATGTGCCTCACGAGCGTTTTTTTAGATGAAGGGAGGAGGTACCACCCCACTTCTCCCTTTATCCACAAAGTTCGTGAGGCACATGCGCTGGAACGCACCGTCTAAACCGGCTCATGGTCTTTTTATCGCCTTTCATTTTTCCTGCCTCTTCCCTTCTTACTGCCATTGCATTTAAAGAAAGCGAGGAACCGTCACGTCGCCTGTTCGATCACCAAAGTCGCCTGTTCATTTTTCTAATTCAATCTAAGAAAACAATTAACAATGTAATCAAATGCAATAATTACATTCATCAAAGATACTTACTGAATCAAGGTGGACTAAAAAACAAACAAGTCAATTTTGTAAATATTTCTGTTTTTATTAAATAAAAATTTAAGGTTTCTCTCGTCAAAAATTTTAGCTTGTCATTATGTTATTTTTTTGATATAAGTATGTGCTTGAAATGTATTGTTTTAGAATAGTTGTGAAAATGCGATTTAATAATTTTTTCACAACTAATCGTTTTTTAATGTTTTGATTTTATTTATTTCTCAGTTCTCGGGCAAATGCTTACCCAGTCATTACCTATTACTTCAAAAGTATTTAATGATCAGGAGTGGAAGATTTTCATCAAATTTTTAATTAAGGTGTTCTTTTAATAAATTTTTTTTTAGATAAGAATAACAGTTTTTTTACTGGTTTACCTAACGCCGTTTGAAGGAAAGCTGGAGCTTTTGCAACTGGTTGATTTTTTGCTATCTGTTATTATTTTTCTTTTCTTCTTGTGTCACTGCGTAATATAGGAAATTTTTTCATTGTAATGTCTTTCCTCACACTAGAAAAATACACAATTACCTAAATAACAAGCTTAACTATGTTGCTCTACGATAATCTGTACAGGCGTTATTAAAGTGTAAGTACATTAAAAAATTTTCAAAACGTATTTTCGTAAACACCCTGTATCTCAGTGGATACGCGGGCCGTAGAACAATTTTTTCACCCAAATATACTAAGGAATCACTCCTTAAAGGATCGGCATTACAGTCTAAAACACCCTGTATATATTTATATATTATTCAATTTTTTTTGGTGAGGTACTGTGGCCATTCATTTGGCCTATTATACTACACCCCTATACCTCATATTTGTAGGCCAGACCGCTTGAACAAATTCAGGAGTCTGCCTAGTGGCCTGTCACTTAGACTTGAATGTTCGAGCAGGGACTCCTCGAACAAAGAAACCATGCTCCTGTGTTTTCTGGTTAAAGGAACCAGAATCGTTTTGTCGGGATTGAGTTTTAGTCCTACGCTGGCGCACCACCTAAAGACCAAATCTAGTACCAGCTGCAGACGCCTTGACATGGCTCCTTCAGTTTCACCTGTGACTACGATGACGACATCGTCTGCATAACCTTGGGCGAAATCTCACCCAATCTGACGTGGGGGAAAGAGGGTCTTGGAAAATATCACGCAAGAAACTAATTTTTTCATTTTTTTATTTGAAAAAACCAAGCTTAGGAGTCATTTTTTTTACTACCAGTCTGTCATGTCGTTAAGGTCATGGTGCAATGTCTAGTAGTAAGCTTGGTTTGAAGAATAGAGCCAAATAGGAAAGGTTAGAGGGGGTCTGGGGAAATGTGTAAGATATACGAGTTAGGAAATGTTGATTGCAGGAGATTATTCCACAGCCGAGTTGTTCTATTCATAAAGGAATTTCTAGAGCGTATTACGCGGGGGGGGGATATGTAGGGAATGGGGGTGGGACGAGCGGGCCAAAATCAATCGCCAAAATTACCTCACGTAATCAACCCAAGTAAAAATCTGACCAGATTTTTCCCAGTCCGAAAGTGGCACTAGCCAGACTTCGGCCAGTTCAACTATCCCAGTAAAATCTGACCAGAAACTGCCCAGTTCCTAGCCAGTGTACACTATTCAAATTTATGACTGGTCAGAACCTAGCTAGGTTTTGGCCAGTCAAATTGTTACAGTTTTTTCTATCCAAAAACTTGTCAAGTTTTTCCTATCTAAAAACTTGTCAAGTTTTTTCTATCCAAAACTTGTCAAGATTTTTGTATGCAAAAACTGGGCTGAGATTTCATGCCAGATACTATCCCTAATCTCGTCTGTCAAAGTTTGATACTGCTTGCTCTAAGACTAATTAATTTTATAATTTCTTTTTTAGAAAGAAATTGTTACTGAAATTTGAAACGAAAAAGTATTTCATTTATTTATTTATTTATTACAATATTATCGCAAATTGTTTTCAAGATAAATGGAAAAAAGTGAGTGAATTTTAGAAAGACTTTTTTTAATAAAAAATTATTGTATAAACAAAATAAAAAATAAAAACATTGTACGATGTTCGTGTTTTTTTTCTTACATTAAAATTAGTCACTTCTGATGCACAAGTTACACATTCAGTTCATTTAGTCATAAATATCGTTTAATAATGCTTTAATTATTATTTTGTATCATCAAGAAAAAATAAATAAGTTCAAAAACATTGCATAATTCAATAATTTATTTCAACAGTTACTTTTTTTAGCATTTTGTAATGTGAACTAGATTTCTGCTAGTTGTGCCTAGACCAGTATTTGGCAATAATTGCAGGTCAATATCTGGCCAGTAACTGGACAGATTCTTGCCAGAAACTAGCCAGTGCCAGACTAGTTTGTCTGGCTAGCGGCTAGTCAGGAAGTGCGTGACGTTGCTAGACAGTGCCTAGTTCGTTTTCCTAGACAGAGCCTGGCCAGAGACTAGTAAAAACCAAAGTCTAGATATAACAAGTCTTTCATCTTCATACAAAATTTTCCCCCCGTTAGTTGTGTGCGTGCATATATGAACATCATTGCTGAGCACAACTCAACGCATACATCGTGAACTCGGCGAGACAAAGCCAGATTCTTTCTCTTCGACAAAGTATGCAGAACAGAAAAGGAAGCAAAATTGAATCCGCTGTTTTTTTTCATAAATAGTAAATATGCACCAATACATCAAGTTTATCCCCATATAAAATCATAAAATCTTCCGCTGGCTAGTTGTGTGCGAGCGTGTATAAAAATGTTGCATTCTCTCTCTGGTACCCTGACATCGTCATTTGAAGAATGTGTGCATATAGCTGTTCGCCTTTCATTCACTAACCATATGAAGATGAAAGACTTGTTAATATCTAGACTTTGGTAAAAACTGGCTAGTTCCATGCATAAAACTCGGCCAAATTTTTACTTGGGAATGGACGACCCCGCCCCCGCGCGCGAGGGGGTGAGTGGGTGGGGGTGAGATTTGTCTGCAAACGATCCCACCCTCCAAGTTGAGCAACTTTCGTTCTGGAAATATCGGACCGTTGCCGGACTTTTGCCGCACCCTGTATAATATCGCTTTACAACTTTTAATACTTACTTGCTTTCTACTGAATAGTATTATCTGGTTTTTGATTTCATTATCAACATCAACGAGACTGCAATTTTTTAATAGAAAAGCTTGAGTAGCTTCTTTAATTGAATACTGCCATAACTGCACATATCTGCAACATTTCTGAAATAGCATTCGATTAATATAAACAATTACATAAAATAAACAACGCTGATTACTGATAACAGTCTGAAAGCTGCAAATCAGGCCAGCAATCTAAACGTGATGAATATATTCAGGAAACAATTATTTTTCAGATAATTGTCTAACTAAAATACTTTTATATCAAATTGTTCCTGGTTCGATTTTCCGTAATTATCAGGCACAAAATTTACACCATCACGCACCAATAACCGAGCAAAATTAAGAAAATGTTGAACCAAAATTTAATTCATGAAAACTGAATTATTGAAGAAAACCTTTTACATGTAGCCCAGTCGTCACAGCCAAAATTAGACCGAAAGCTCGCACAAAAGGTGATCTCGATGAAAATTGGAACTTAGGTAATTTTTTGGGTGTAGAAAACGATAAAAAAATCTTTACTGCGCTAAAGTGTATGCTAAGTTCACAATTTCGAAAACAAATTCGAAAATTTGGTTTTTGCTTTATATATCGTAAAATAAAATAAAAATCGAAAAACTAATAGCGCCACGTGAAAGAGCGGAAAATTTCACTAAAATTTATATTATAACTTATTTTAAAAAAATTGTTTTATTATTATAAAAAATTAATAAAAATAAGAAGAAAATTCGAAAAATCTAAGCCGCCAAAAAGCTGAATTAAAATATTCTAGCGAGGCGTTCGGGGAAAAACTAAAGTATCCTTGCCTAAAATGTACGCAAAAATAAAAATGAAAAAAGCATTTTAAAGAGGACACTCTAAGCTTTCTAAGAAAGCCATTAGTTTATAATTTTTTGGTTTTTTTCTCATAGAAAACTTGACCGGAAGTTATAATTTGTAAAATTCTCACTGATGTTTATAGAATTGAAGATATATATTAATAGAGGCGTACGAAAAAAACTCTTTGTACATTTATCATAATTGCCCGGTTTCACAGTGTTCACTTAAGCTTTCGCCCAGCCTTAAGCTTTCGCTCAACTTATTTTACTGTTTCACAGTAGTGGTTCAAGTGATGAACTTGGTTCAAAATTTACTTGAACTGAGTGACTCTTAAGCCAAAACTCAGGATATAAGTGAGAGAAATGTCATTAATTTTAGAGAAGTCACAGTGAACTTGTGTTTATTTATTGATTCTAGTTATAATTTGGATTTTTCAATTGTAAAAAAAGAGAGCATTCTACTACAAACATGCCGTAAAGAGTACGAATAGATGGAGAGATAATTTATTTGCCGCTCTGAATACTTCATTTTCACAGGAACCTGAAGAAAACTTAACAATGCAGAGCAAATAAGAAATAGCAACCGCAATTTATGCAATAGGCAATGGTAAAGCTGCTGAAGAAGACGGCATCCCGCCAGAATTGCTGAAAACTTCTGCTAATATAGTCTAAGAGCTGGAGACGAAAAAGTGCTTTGATCTTTGATGTGGGCAAACTCGATTGCAACTCATTCTATTACTAAACGGCATTATAAGTCCCATGGTACAATAATTACAAGGAAAGCTCGTAAGGGTCCCGTGACGTCACTCAGATCTTTTCTCACAAAGGAAAAAAGCTTTCTTTTCTAATGTAAAAGGCGTAAAAGCTTTTCAAGATGGAAACAGAGGTTTTCCTTATGAGCCTACCTGTATTATTGTACCATGATATGTCCGAGCTCTCCGACACCAACGAGTAGTCATCTTCTTATTGAAAAAATGTCATCGATGTGGTGCATGAAAATTTGTAGGATGGAAGACTATAAACTACTTAATATAAATTCTCCGACAGCTAGGCTAGGTTGGTGCAAAATGGGTGGGTGACAGGGGTCAATTTACCGTCGTCGTACTCGTTCTTATAGTAATAAACGGCCATATCCTTTTCAAAAATCCTTACAACTAAAGATTAAAAACTAGAAAAATCACACAATTTATCAACCAAAAGCAAAAATTTCCCCAACTGATTCAATCACAGTGCCCTGCAAAATCCAGTTAACTAAGTTCAGCTGAACTGAGCACAAAAACAAACTGTGAAACAGTTTTGACTTGAGCTAAAGCTCAAAATTACTGCTCAGGTTCAGCTGAGCGAAAGCTCAAATCGACACTGTGAAACCGGGCATTAGACATTTACTTTTGATGTAAAAATAATTAAAATGATAAAGATTGTCTCTGTTTAATAAAATTTATGTTTTAAAATACTCAGTTTTTCTTACAGCATTCATTCGACGCCATTTTTTATATACAAAAACAACCGGCACACAAAATACGATGAAAAGGAAAGATGCGCCCGGCCGCCGTAAATCTTTCACTTCTCTCGTCTGGCGCCGGCTAACTATACAGGGTGTAGTACGAAGAGTGACAAAGCGGCCGGCTGTGGATAGGTTAGGGATAGACGAACAAAAATCGTACGGGTGGGTGGGGGAAATCTTAACGGTTTAGCCGCTAGGACGTTTTGAAGTTCTTTTTTAGAGTTTTACATATCACCCTGCATTTTTGTAACATTTGGCAATGATGAAAGGTCAGATCATTACTACGTGTAGTAATCCATAGTCCTTGGATACTTGTTACACGTGACAAAGCCACATAAACTAATGATAGCGAACGTGCTTCTTTGAGACTTGTGTATCGTGGTAGCAAACTGTCTTTTCAAAATTTTAATTTATTCATAAAAATATATGTATTACATATGTATTTAGTCTACTAGAGCTAAATAACCGTTAAATACTAGTGGCAGAAATTTTTGACTATTTGCTAGGGTGTGGGGAGAAAAATGGCAACTTCAGCTAGGGGTGGGGAGGGTCCAAATGGTCAAAAATGTCTGCCACTAGTATTTAACGGTTATTTAGCTCTAGTAGAACCTACATACGCAGCGGCAGAAATTTTTTTCAATTTTAACCCTCTTTTTACCCCCCAAAACCCCTAACTCGAAATGGGTCCACTTCCCGCAAAAATGTCATATTATAAAAAATGCTTAAAATTACTTCAAAAGCTTATATACCAAACGGCAGAAGGTTGGGGCGACACGATTTTTTCAAGTGCCAGCTCCCCTACTATAAAGAAAAAATTCAAATGCCTCGATAAGGAATTGAACCTGCGACTTTTTCGGAATATCAACGTCAAATATAATACATACACTCAACCAACTCGTCCATTCTAGGATTCTTGGTTTGTTATTCTGGCTCGTCGCATATAAACACTTTTCTTTGGTGTTACTCTTTTTTTAATATCCCCATCTTATTCCGTCTTCCTCAATACAGATCTTCCGTCGTTTTCGAAACGTTGCAAATAGAGAGTCACGTTTCCCGGATTATTTTTGTTCCCGGGAAACGGGAAAAATAAGTTCATTTTTCCCGGGATTCCCGGGAACCCGGGAAAAATGAAACCTATTAGGAATTAGGAGTGAAATGAGAATTAGGAGGAACAATTACTGTTAAAAAATAAATGAAAAATTCATTTAAAAATAGATACAAGTAAATTTAATTCAAAAATATTAATAATGAAATAGTAATAAGAAAAATAATAATAAAAAACAATTATTTGAAATCAACAAACATAGCATGACTATTACATTATAAAAAAGTAACATAAAAAAATTTTTCATTATAAACTAACATGTAATACAAGGGTGTATATACTAGGGTCGTCTCAAAAGTAAGTTCCACTATTTTTTTAAATCCGTGTGGTTGGCGGGAAAAATCTGGGAGTCTCAGGCAATTCGCGCCTGGGTGTAGTG
Source organism: Thereva nobilitata (assembly GCA_963855945.1). Taxonomy (NCBI): domain Eukaryota; kingdom Metazoa; phylum Arthropoda; class Insecta; order Diptera; family Therevidae; genus Thereva; species Thereva nobilitata. The sequence goes on from OY979695.1 coordinate 52,183,971, forward strand.
GCCGCACTGCGTGCTTCGATCGATCCGGCAGTCAGGGGAATCCGTGGTAAAATGGCAAACGTTCTTTTGGGATTCCAAAGGGGTGTTGTTGATCAATTACCTGCGTCGTGAGACCACGATCACAACTGCACGCTTTTGTGGGGTGTTGCAACAATTCAGAAAGGCGACCCAAAACAAAAGCAGAGGAAAGTTGACAAAATTTTTATTTTCTCGACGGATGCTTTAGGGCGGATTTATACAGTGCATCCCACCAACAATGAATGTTTTTATTTTCTTTTGTTATTAGTTAATGTCGTGGACCCACGTCATTCGAGCTTTAAGAACAGTCAGATTTTAGGATGAAAGCATTCAATTACAATAAATACCACTATTACAGCATTCACCTCAATGTTGTGATTGGTCCGGTCCAATGGATACTTTGTGCCAAAACTGTCATGCTTTAAAATCAAGCAACTGGGATGTGCTGTTCCAATGGCAATGGTTCCACCTGAGCGCCTTAACGCTTACGTGGATGGGAAATCTTCGTTGTCCAAATATTTCTTACAACTTCTTTTATTTCGATACGATGAGTGCAAGGCGCACCGGGTTCCAACTATGTAGTTTTATATAGAAAACAAGGATTTACTTTAAATTTAAAACCTTGAAATAGTTAGTGTTTTCAAGATTTTTAGAAGAAAATTTGCGATTCCAAACAATAAATTTTTCCCGGGAAATTTAGTTTTTTTCCCGGGAAACCGGAAATACATTTTCTTTCAATTTCCCGGGAAATCCCGGGCGGGAATTCCCGGGAAGGACTCTCTAGTTGCAAATCACAACAACAATTGCATTAGGCCAAGCGTTGCAACCTTGAAAAATTACTCTCAACGCTCGCAAAGATGTTTCACATCAAAAATAAAAATTTAAAATTGATCAACAATTTTTTTTTGTTTTACAAACATTTTTTCTTTATTTTATCATTCTCAGATTAATATTTATCTGATAGCTTGGCATTTTTTCTAGCCCACACTGTCATCGTCTCCAAATGAAAAATTATATGGAAACAAAATTTCATATCCCATCAACTGCTGATCTATGGCCTTTAACAATCATAGATTATGTTTCTGCTCTTCAACAAATAAATTATTCCATAATAGAAAACTAAGAGCCCAACATACATCGCAAAACACATTACTTCAACAATATAAGCTTAAGTTGTCAGTATTTATTAAATTAAAACCTACCAAAAATGTACTCCCACCACAAGTACTGTTTTAGAGCTTAGTTTAATTATGGATTGTTTAGCAAAACAAGTAAATAAACATAGACCAAAAAAATTTGTAAAAGCTGGCTTTTCACGAACTACGAACTTTAATCCAATCTAATTGTTCTTTAAAATTTTATTTTACCGAGTTGTGTGTCTGCCGATTTATACGAAAGATTACATGCAGGTAGTTTATTTTTTACGATAGTCATCTTAAAAAATATAAAATTTTAAATATTTTGTTGCTTTATAAAACCTCTAACATTGGAGGATCAAGTCCTCGATCAAAACAATTCATGCAAGTTCATATGAAATACGAACGAAGAGGAAATTGTGACGACGAAGTAAATAAAAACTTTTAAGGGGTTGCTCTGATTTTTGGTTTCAAAAAAACGATTTTTTTTGTTTTTTTATATTTCTTAATATGTGTAGAATACGTTCCTAAAATATTTTGACGAAATTCTTCTTCGTTAAAAAGTTATATACGGTATTGTAAGTACAAAAAAAAACTGATTTTCCGCCGGCCATTCGGCGCTACTGTTTTTGTGTATACATAGAATTTTATGTTATTGTTATATAATGCATTCGTGGAAATAGCAAAAACATCAGCTACTATAACTCAAACGTACGTCTGAAATTTCCCTACATTATTTCGGTTAGTTCGTCTACAGTTACTTAGTATAAACGTGGAAAATGGTTGGTGTGAATCGTACAACTAAAGGAAGTCGCATAAATAAAATTCGGAAATCTGTGATAAAAAAACGTAAATATCATCCTCCGGATCCAAAAAAAGTTACCGAACGAACAAGTGCGGTTTCGCGGAAATTGAAAAACGCAGATTCGTTGGATGTAGAATACAACGACACGGTCGATTACGCTTTTATTGCGTTTACGCAATTTTTTCTTGCCTTGTCAAGTTTTGTAAAATGCAAGGAATGTAATAAGGACATAGAATTTTCGAAAACTTGTGAGAAAGGACTCGGGTTTCAAGTTTTATTACAGTGTGATTGTAAACGTCGTGTCATAGATTCGTGCGCTCGCATTGGTACTGACTACGAAATAAATAGGAAATTTATTTTTGTGATGAGGCTTATTGGTGTTGGCATAAGAGGAGTGAAACTTTTTTGTTCCCTCATGGATCTATGCCACGATTTTACAAATTACTATTATTATAATACAGTGAACAATATACAAATCGGAACTAAAACGATCTACGACATGGTCATCGAGCGGGCAGGACAGGAAGAGAAAAAATTGTTGAAAGACAAGGGGTTACCTCAAAATCATTTTACCGTTTCCGGAGACGGGACATGGGCGAAAAGGGGCTTCTCGTCCCTTATCGGAATTTCAACTTTGATTGGAAAATATTCTGGCAAACTGCTGGATTTATTTGTGTCCAATAAGTCATGTCAAATCTGCGTCCAACATAAAAAAAAGATGTCTGCCTCTGAATTTTTGATTTGGTTCGAAAGCGAACACGCGGACGAGTGCAGTGTTAATTACCAAGACAGTTCAGGCGGTATGGAGGTCCAGGGCGTACTAGAAATGTTTAAAAGATCAGAGGAACTGCACGAGGCAAAATATTCCCACTACATAGGCGACGGCGATTCTAAGCATTCAAGAATCTCTTGGACAGTAATCCGTACGTTGATATCGTAGTAACGAAATTAGAATGCGTATTACATGTCAGCAAGCGCATGTTTCGTAGATTGAAAGAAATCAAAAGAAGTCTCACTGAACTGAAGAAAATTCAAACAAAGAAGAAAAAAGTCGAGGAAGCTGCGAAAGCTAAGCAGGCCGACCCTACAAAAAAGCGCGCGAGAAAAAGTACGGAGCCGCCAACCCTAAAAACTCAAGACCTAACTGGCAAAATGATGAAAAAAATATCATTATTCTATGGAATTGCTATTCAAAGCCAACATGAAAAATGCCATTTGGGCAATCTATTATCATTATATTTCAACGGACCAGCATCCGCAGCATAACCAATGCAACATTGAGTGGTGTAATTATTTGAAGGCCAAAGCCAATAAAGAGGATTTCAAGCATAAACCCGCGCTTAGTCTAGAGATCCAGGAATTACTAAAGCCAGTATTCAAGAGCCTAACCGAGGACGAATTATTAAAAAGGTGTTTAGGAAAGAACACACAAAATAATAACGAGAGTTATAATAGCGTTGTCTGGTCTCTCGTTCCTAAACACAACTTCAGCTAAAAAAAACGGTGGAAATTACGGCATGGATAAGTGCCTGTGTATTTAACGAGGGCTCTAAAACCTTGCTAAAGATTTTCGAAGCCATGGATGTCAAAGTTGGCTCACATGCATATCATTATGCTTGCAAATGAGACGAAGAGCGCATACGTTATGCCGAGACACAAAATCGGCAAGCGACCCAAGACGCTCGAAAAGCAAAAAAAACAACTTGCGGATCAAGAAGAGACCTATGAGGAGATTTATGGCTTATTATATGGTCCAGGGATCGCGGATTAACAATGCGTGAGTATATTTGGCAAATAGTTTTAAAAATAGTTCAGTTTACATATTCCCAATCGCCAAACAAGCATCCCAGTGCTTGACATTTCTTAAGAGGTGCAAGTTCCTCCTCCAGCCATCGGCCCGTGCTGTAATATACAAATCCTACAATCGGCTTCTTCTCAAATACAACTCCCTAATTGGGAGCGGCGCTTCGATAACCACCTTAGCGTGGTTAGATAAAATACAAAAAAGGGACCTTAAATTAATCGATGACGACACCGTTTGCTCCACCATAGACCCCCTGAGCCACCGTAGGAATGCAGCATCACTGACAAAATTTTATCGCTACTATCATAGTGATTGTTCCACCGAAATAAACGCTCTCCTGCCTCCACGGCAATCTTATACCCGCAACACCAGATTAGCCCACTCATCTCACTCCCCCACCCGCAACCCGTATTTTCGCGCACTCAACAAGATAGCAATTCATTTCTAAGTAGAACAACTCGACTGTGGAATAATCTCTCGCAGTCAGTATTTCCGAGCTCCTACAACATGCAAGAGTTCAAACGCAGGGTTCATCGCCACCTTTTTCAACACCCCCGAACCCCCATAACCCTTAACCTATTCCCTTCGTACTGAGCTTACTGCTAGACATTGCACTATGACGTGACAAACGACATAACGGACTGGTAGTACAAAGGGTGATTCCTGAGCTTAGCACTGCCACATAAAAAAAGAAAAAAAAACGAAAAAAAAAAACTATAACTTGAACAAAACTTTAAACGCGTTTTTCTCAAAATGCCATTTTTTAAAACGGTTCCCGCGATTTAAAAAAAAATATGGGTTCCTGTAAAGACCGATACGGGCGAATTTTTTACGTGATAACGTCTTTTTTGTGTTATAAGTTTTTTGGAAAAAAGGATTAAATGAAGATTACACTTTTAAATTCATAAATTCGTCATTTGGAACCCTTAAAGCCCCCCGATACTGATTTTCAGTCCAATCGGAACACAATTAAAGCCTCACCCGTCCGAATTAGTCTCGTGTGTAGCACCCCCCTTTGAGACGCTTTCTTTCTTTTGTTCCGACGCTAAGAACGCGAGCCTTTTTCTCGAATGTTGCGCGATCATCGTAACGTTACTGGACGTTAGTGGCTTCGTTACAACTTTTTCGTGAATGCCTTCCAACCGCATCGATTTATAAGACGTTATCACGTCAAAACCATTTAACATATTGACTTAAATTTTACGGCAATTTGTCGAAAATAATGTTAGCAAGTCAGCTAATGTACAATTTTTTTTTCAAAAGCTTGTTATGTATATTTTATCCCCCCTTTTTTACCTGTTTTGGGCCGAAAAAGTGGCATTTTTTATTCTTTTCACTAAAATACGCGAGGAATTTTTTTTGTTGGAATTTTGATTAATATCGACATTCTGACTAAAGGATATAATTTCTAACAAGACCGTTTTTGATTTTTATGATTCGGACCAGTGGGAGCTATCGCTGAAACCGTTTGTCATGTTATTTTTGAGGTGTCAACTTCAGCGCGTGCTGCATATTTATTTATGAGGGCAAAAAAAAATTTTTTTTTGTGATCTCTAGAGTTACTTAATACTTTGTAAAAAGTTTTGTATTAAAAAATAATAAGCGTTTTCTGAAAAAGAATTTCAAAAATAGTCAAAAAATTGACTATTTTTGAAATTCTTTTTCAGAAAACCTCAAAAATCAGAGCAACCCGTCATTTTGATTTCTAAAAATAACTTCCTATATTGGTTTTGCAGGCGTAAACTGGTTTACAAGCTTTGTACTTATGACTTGAAAAATTCAAAATTGCAATTACGGGGAACAATAAAGGTGCCGACCCATAGAGCGCGTTAACGCGACGTGCGCGCAAGAGACATATGACAGTCCAGGGTGAGACGCATTCGACAGACCCAATGAACGCGTTTAACAGCGAACATTATTTAATAAAAATTTGTATATTTGAATCGCACACTAGATTGATGAAAGAATTTTAAATTATGTACACAACAAACAAACGTCAAACGCGCCTATCGCATGGAAAAGTTGAAAATTGGTCAACTTCAAGCGTTTGTAGCTTTACTCGCGTGTGTCGCTGCAGCCATTGGGACTGGTTCCATTAAATAGCATTAACTTCAATTGAAATGTCAAATGCCTCTAGCGCACGCATCGCGTCAACGCGTGCTATGGACCGGCACCTTAACACCGCGTAATAACAATTTTGGATTTTTAAATTCATTAACACAATTGTTTTTAAGAAAACAAGAAGCCAGGAATGCTGCTTTCTGGGTATAATAATTTCGAAATAATTGAAGTGAACTAGAATTGTCCAAGTTTTGTGGTTACTTAATTTTTTTTGTTGAAGAATTAAAAATATGTTCAACAAAAATAATTTTTTTTTCGTTATTTAAAACTTATTTTTAGTACGTGCACTTTAATTGGGCGTTGCCTACATGCCGAAAAGTGTTTGTTGTCACTAAAAATCAATATTCTACGCCACTGACATTTCAATAAGCTTAACAGCAAATAAAAAGCTCACCTTGTTGGTGTTTTGGGTGTTTTTTGTGTGTGGGATAAAACACGTGACAACTTGCCCCCTACCCGGGCGGTGGGTCAGTTAAAATCGGTTACTTTTGCTGACGTCACGTCTCACGCGACTTCAGCGTGCTCTGGAACTGCCTTCGATTGAGTCACGTGTTAAGAAATGCTAGTCAAGCTCTATTTGTGTTTGCTACTGGCTTCCACACACCGCCGGGCTGGGCATTAAAAATGGGCAGTAATGGCAGGAGCTCGCTAATTCTTCGCCTTTATTATGCTTCAAGCGAGCCGATAGCTGCCAGTGTGCGAGGTGAGTACGGTTTACGTGGAAGTACATAAGGAAAAGCTTGCGCGGCTGGGCGATATGAATAATTAAAATGTGTATTAAGCGCACTTTGAGCTTTCAGGCAACTTTCAAATCCGAAGTGGAGGAGCTTACGGTACGCGAATAGGTCGGCTGCATGCATATTCTACGGATGATAGATGTGGTCTCCGTGTAGCAGCCATTCACTACCTAGAAAAGAGCCTTCCATAGAACGGAGCGTGATGAGCAATCAAGCTTATCAGCGAGTGGATTTATGCTGGGGGGGATTGATTCCATACCTCGTATGAGTAACGTGCTAAACACGCGTATAAACTTCTGTCAGCCGATCGTTTCATATTTATAGAGGTTATAATTAGTCTTTTACGTCAGCAAGTATTTTAAAATACTGCCGACCTTTAAGAATTATAAATATTTCGGATTAACTTGCACCATCGATTTGTTTTTGCCGCAACAATTTTAAGTTTACCATAAATTAGAAAACTAGTTTTCTTTCAGTAAACATATTTTTTAAGCAGAACAACACAGCAACAAAGTAACTGGGAAATTGAAAATAGTTTTTTATGTGTGTACGCATTCTTTTTTATATTCGATGGCATCATGGCAGCAAACAACAATAAATATTATTTATTATATATTCATGAAAAAGGATTTTGGTTGTAAAAACACATAAAAAACTTTTTGTTGATTGAAAGTGATTTTTATATTGTTGTTTGAGTATAAATTTGGCACAATAGAAGTATTTAATGCTTTTGTAGCTTTTTGGTGAAGAGTTTTTAAAATTCGAGTAGTTTCACACAATTGCTAGATTGCATCAATTGTTTCGTTGCCATTAATTTGTTGGAGAGATCCCGTTTAAATCAAAGAAAGAAGGAACCAATGGTTTGATGGTCAATTGTAAGAGAAGCATTGAAATAAAACCCAGACAAGGCAGGTGTACTTAAGAAGAACGACAAAATTAACCCTTACCCTGGTAAAGTGTGTCCATTGGACACATTTCAAAATTAAAATTTTTTAAACTGATTTTTTGCAACAAACAAACCTTAAGACCCTTTTTGTATTTTATTTTTATATTATTGTTTACATAAATTAGTATGTTTCTATAAACAAATTATGACCTAATTTGTGTTTAACTATTGCAAATAGTAATATTGTTTCATATGTGTCCATTGGACAGTGACACACGTTTACAGGTTAAATTACTAAAATAACTTACCAGGTTAAGGGTTAAATCACGAAAATACGTAGGGGCACGAAAATGTTAAAGGAAGAAAAAGCGAGGCTATGACCGCTTTTATGTGCAGGACCGAACTGGTCTAAACTCTAAAGTACCAAAAAAGGTCAAAAAAAAGCCCGCATTGTCGGTCCCGTCCTCGTTTATGCGGGCTTTTTTGGTGTTTGGACCGATTCCGTTCTGCACATAAACGCAGTCTATGTACTTCTGGTGGGCAAAATCGAACCGTCACCTCCCCGTGGTGCCCACTGGATAGCCAACTAACGACGGTAGTAGCGAGGGTGGGACGCTATATTCCCGCATACCAGCGACGGACTGGCAACCCGTCCTGGTATTACCACATTGCCACGAGACCTACAACAGAGCTTCGGATGGGATTGACCACACAACGAAGACCCGGATATCGTATTAAGGACCATGATTTACGAATTTTTTCGTGGAATGTAAGGAAACTGTATCAACCTGGCAGACTAAAAGTTCTACTAAACGAATTAGATAAATATAAAAGTGACCTGACAGCAGTGCAAGAGGTGAGATGGATTGGAAAGGGGATCCTAGAGAAAAAAACGCACAATATATTTTATAGTTGTAACGAGAAAAATCATACTTTTGGGACGGCATTTATTGTAAGAAAACAAATTAAACATCTAGTAATGGGGTTTGACGCTATTGATGAAAGAATATGTGGAGTACGTATAAGAGGAAGATTCTTTAATTACTCCATAATAAATATACATGCCCCGATTGAAGATGCGCTAGAAGAAGCGAAAGATGCATTCTATGAAACCTTAGATAGGACGCTAAGAAACTGTCCTAGACATGATGTAAAGATTGTCATAGGAGATGCAAATGCAAAAATTGGCCATGAAAGTGCATACCGACCAACAATAGGAGCATTTAGTCTACACGACGAAACAAATGAAAACGGTATGAGACTGATCAGTATCTTGGATATGAAGCCATTGCAGATTTTGCCGATTACTGCTATACCCACAGTCTAGAATGTTTTTTTATCCAAGATTAAATATTTATACATAAATGCACTAAATATGCGCCAATTTAAATGGCAATCAAAACAAAAACTTTAGCACTTTCTTTCACATTTTTCAGCACTTATATTTTTAATAACTACCACCGCACAAACATTTATATCCTAATGAAGCACGACAACACCACCGCGAATGTAAACAAAGTGGCCACCTTTACAATTAACACACTTAATCACTCAATGTTTTTTAATTTTTTTAATCAAATCACATGAGGTTTACATGAATATAATATGTAGTTTCTTTTTTTGTAATAAGGCCCACTGTAAGACACTAAAAAAACACTAAAATCGCACTAAAATAAATAATTTTTAGATATCACTTCTATGACAACGTTTTTATTTAATTGGTTTCAAGCATATTGAGTTAATAACTTTCTTTTTATATAATTATTTCACTAAAGAAACAAAAAAAAAACAATTCTCACATCCACTTTTCCACACAATTTGACAGGAAACGAATATGGCACCTGGACCACCGACTAACACATACACAACTGGTGTTCATGGCTTTCTATATAGAAGGTTATGACGGTGCAAAAGCTAATAGCAATGTTCTATCTCAATACCTATCTGTAGTGCGGCAGGTGGCGACCCCTGAACGTGTATCATCTACAGCAGGGGTGGCAAACCCCGCGCCCGTAAGCGATTTAGCATGCCCCCGGCCCGATTCCCCCAAAAATAAAATATTTCTTTTATTTTATTTCCAAAGTAACACAAGTCATAGAACGAACAACAAAAATCAGATGAAGTGGCACATAAAAAAATTAAGTAGTGTAGGAGATAGAAAGGGATCTGGTAATGGAAACTGGTTTGAATCAGATGCAGAACACGATAAAAGAAAAATTACAGGGAACCACGGACGTGCTAATTATGTACTGAAAGAGCAAAAGTTGTGTAACCGTACAAAAAAAGCCTGTCAATGTGCTTGGAGTGAATTTTAATCCAGGCTGTCTTATTCAGATATCTCCCAAATTCTGTTCTGTTTCCAAATGCACGGGGTTTGATCCCAGCAAGAGCCAGACAACTACAAAGGAAAGGTTCATTTAACTTTCTGGAAGTATTTTTGCAGGTTCATCAAGGGGCGAAACAACAGTTCATACACCCGTCTCTAATTTAGATCCATCTATGTATAGAACCACGTTATAACTCTTGTTAGGCTGGAAGATTTCCCATGCTCTACTGGTGGAAATCTGGACATTGAAACCTAAGTTGAAATTAATTTTCGATGTCATGTAATCGGAAGGCCCTTCTACCATTCCCATACTTTGTCCATATGTCTTCTCAACCCCGCAGCCGAGAGCCAGTGGCGTGGCGTCTTTGGAAGCAAGGGATGAATTGCATCCCTTACAATTTCTTAAGAAATAAAAATGAAAATTCAAATTTTATCAAGAAATTATTCTTGTCTTTTACAAAACTTGATTTTTTTATTTTATCATCCCGAGATTAACATTATATTATTGCTGCTTTTTCTAGCCTCCACTGATAGATATAAATTCAATGTCTCAAAATGACCAATTAAATGCAAGCAATATTTTATGTTATGTCCATGAGCGAAAGTTCTCTCTTCCTTCTCTCTGCATTCGCATACGAAAACTATTCTATATACGCAAAGAAACATGCCAGCGCCAGCCTTGCGAACTGTTTAAACTGTAGATCTACTGCTTTTAAAAATTGTTTACAGTTTTCAGTTTCAAGCTTCAATTCTACAGCTTTTTCCATTAAATACCTTTTAATTCAAATAGATTTAAAATATTTCTATATTAATATTAATAATAAATATAATTTTGAAAAATAATTTGCTTAAAATCAGTTTAGAGTAGCAATTGTAGAGCCATCTATCATTTTTTTTGGGTAATTGACTCATGTGTATATGCACGTTGTTAAAGCAGTTTTACTCCATTATACGGTTACGCAGTGTTACTATAGGTGCGTTTCATTTTCATTGGAGTACGTACTTCGGAGTAGTTGGGCTCACATCGGCGTTGCAGCTACCCGACGTGGGCCCAAGCCCAACTAAGCTGGCGTACGTACTCCAATTGAAATGAAACGCACCTTATATTTTACCGCAATCAAGTTTCAACGTGTCATAATCGGGTATTCCGCCTATTTAAAATTCTGCAAAACGTTATATTTCACGACATACAACAAGTACAAGTTATTAACATAAAAGATTGATAAAACTACACCGAAGGCAAAAACAGCTATCAGGGGTGGTAGCACGTAAGTTGTTTCAATCGACCTCTTCATACAAAACTTCAAGGGTTACAAAATTTTTTGTATGAAGAGGTCGATTGAAACAACTTATACCGGGGACAGACTAGAAACTTAATCTAGATTATGACGTCAGAATGACGCAGAACCATCTAAAAGAAATGGAAATTAAATGGAGTTTATGTCATTCTGACGTCATAATCTAGATTAAGTGCTAGTCTGTCGACGGTATTACGTGCTTCCACCGCAGATTTGCTTTATCATTATTGCCCAAGTCATCGGGATTATGTCCTGGCCCAACGTTAAATAGGCTTAAGAAATAAACATTATTCAACATCATTAAAAGAAACTGAGAATTTAGTTTTTTTTATTGTAACTTCTACAGTTTATACAGTTTTATCGAACTAATATACAGTTTTCCTCTTAGACCCAGTTGGCAACGCTGCAGCGGACTTCGAGAAGCAGAATTTGAATTGCTTCCCTTGACTGTCCGTTGGAACCACTGACATATAGATATGGACTGCTAAATAAGCAAAATCCCATACAAAAAAGTGGCACCAAAAACTATCGTTGTCTCGTTCCCCCTTCAAAATCCTATGAACTTTAATCGGTTTTAAAATAAAAAACAGTTCAGTGCATGTCAGCGATATAAACATAATTAGAAAAAACTAGACAGCTATAGAGTTTTTTCTTCTTTCTCTATTTTCTTTATTTTTAAAAGTTCGTTAAACAGAGGGAAAAAACCCTCACATATTTAAAAAAAATACATTTATTTAACGAAAAAACTGCTACTAAATAAAAAATAATGATGGAAAATTATTTCTATCAATTATAACATACCTCTTATTACATATTTTCCTCTAAATTCGAAAAAAAATTGTTGTTTACATAGAAAAGGTCTTCTTCTTCTGGAGAAAAATGGTGCCATTGAAAGTTGTCAATTAGCAGTCCCTATCTATTACTAAGGTTACATGTCGGACTGAAGACTTGACTTGAACTTGAACTGACAGTTTAATCCGCGGCGACAGCTTACCTACTTGAGAGCTTGACTTCAAGCTGGCTTGAAATATATTTGACACTTCGCATAAATTTGCCGCGAAATACGTGTTGGAAGAAACAATTTTATGTGCAGCTCATATAAATAAAATATTTTTATTAAGTGAATTGCACAGGAAGTGAATTGCACAATCAACGGAGAACTAATTTCAAAACTCAAGCGCCGAAGCAGGGGTTACATGACTAGTTCAAGTCGATCCGACCAATTTTTTGGACCGACTTGAGTGAAGTAGACTTGAAGTCGATCTGAGGTTACATAACTTTCAAGTCTACTTGAAGCCGACTTCAAGTAATGCATGTAATCATAATATATATGTCAGTGGTTGGAACGCACTTCGGTGCGAACTTGTGGATGAAGAGGGAAGTGGAAATGGGGGAACACAAGGAACGTTTGTTCCTGTGACCAGCTTAGAATACAAAACTACAGGAAGGACCCTCGGAGAATTTTAGCGTAGTGAAATTCAAACTGCACACTTTATTGCTCTTTTTTTCACTGAAAATTCACTCGTAACAACTTCAATTACACTAAAAACAAATTCTTTAAAGTTTCTTTCTTCTTTTTAATTTGTTTTGCGAAAAACTGTAAATAAATTTTATAGAAAAACTCGTTTTAAAGAAAGTGCCGCGGGAAAATTTGACAGTTAACTAACAAGAAATTGTACCAATTTGACAGTTGACTGATAGCGATTTCACTACGCTCCCATACACGGATTTTATACCCGAGGGCCTTTCCTGTAGTTCTATATTCTAAGGTGACCAGTGCCAAGGGAAGCAATTCAGATTTTGCATCCATACGAAGTTTTGTCAGAATAATGTGAGTATATTTCTTGTTGGGTGAGAGCGGACAGAAGTTTTCTAATAAAATTGGAGGGAATTCATTTCTATAGGCCCCCATCCACGGTCAAACAAACCATCAAATTTGTGGCCAACATCGAAAAAATTCTAAGTGTGCGTGTATAAAATACAAGTTTTCGAAGTTGGCCGCTGTTTGAAGAAAATATTCGTCTGGTTTAATATTTCCTTCAAACAGCTTAACTGTGTGTGTGGATTTTTTATGTATACCATGTAAAGCATATGAAAGTTCGTTTTGTTTACAGGAATTGTCGCTCGGGATGTTTGAAAAAAGTTTCCCTCGTTGATGGCCAACAAAAGTCAAAGCATAATGTGTGTGTTGTTTGTCGAAAATTGGTTTGATGATTTGTTTGACCGTGGATGGGGGCCTTATGAGCAATCTAATTGGACATTGTACAATGTGGTTTGAAATTAATGGCTTAATATTGTAGAAAATAGTAAAAACAGTATTTTTGGAGTAATTTATTAATTAATTAAAATAAATAAAAAATTGTTTTGCCTGCGATTAGGTTGGTGCGATTTGTTTTGTGAGTTAAAAATAGTGCAAGTAGTTTTAAAAAGTAAGTTTGAAAAGAAAATTGGATAAATTGAAAAATGTTTATATATTCAGCCTGTTTCTTTACAAAATCCCGGGATCCCAATTCATGTTTCTTTACTTTCTCGGGATCATTTCCCCTCCATCCCAAAGAGCCAGAGGTCCGGACTTCTGGCGGCTTGGATTAAATGAGAAATGTCAAAAGGTGACAATTCTCAGCTAAGGTGACAGTTCTCGATTTTCAACATCAATTGATTTAATAAAAGACATTCGTGTTATCGAGGCAATAGTGCAAATAATAAATAAATTGAAGTGTTGTGTTATCGAAACAACAGTGAAAATAATACTTAAATTGAAGTTTTTTGTTATCGAGACAATAGTGCAAATAAATAAATGGTTCTTCTTCTTGGAATTTTCAAATATCCCAGAAACCGTTTCTTAACTTTTGACATTTCTATCCCACCCTTTCAAAAAAACTCGGAATCCCAGAGATCCCGGGATTCGTAAAGAAACACACTTATTATTTATGTTAGTTTTTTTTAGTTTGTTTTTGCTATATTAAAAATAATGGGTAATGTGGATGGTAAGCATTTTTGCATAATGGACGATTTTTTGTAGCAATCGTTTGGCTCGCGTTCATTTACGGAAAAGAAATCCATAATAGGCATTTTTCTATTAAATTATACAATACAATGAGTTAGTTAAAAAGAACCAGAAAATTGTTAAAATTTGTATAGATGTTGTTTGGCACTTGGCATGTCAGGAACAAGCCTTTCGCGGACACCGCGAGGGTCAAGATTCTATTAGTCGGGAAAATTATGTTGAATTAATTTCAATTTTGGCCAAACATCCAGAACTTAAAAATCAGCTTCAGTATTTTCTGGATTATCAAACAATATTCAAAATGATTTAATAATGGTTATTTCCTGCACTCTTATTCCTTAGTTTTAAAAGTATTTATAAAACCCTCTTATTTTCTGTAATGAGACCTAAAGAAATATGAAGCAGTTCTAAAATAATTCTGCATGTAATTTATTGCCACCCAGTCGGGAATATTTGAAGCCCTTACTTATGTATGTATTTTATTACTTCAGTCCTGATTTTACTGCAAAAAGGTAATCGGTTGAAATGTAATTAATACAGAATCCAGAACATCAATAAGCCATAAGAACTATCTACTTTTTTCATTACCTGGTAATGCATAGGTTAATGCCTTTATTGTAGTAATCTTACCTGGTAATGCAAAAATTAACAGCTCTATTAGATTTCTTTTGATTCTTTCTCCCTTTTACCAGTAATGACCTATGAAAGGCCTTCCATGGCTATGACATTTCTATGTTAATTGTAAGTAACAAAATAACCCTTCTGGTAATGCATACCTAGTATTTACAAAATCAGGCATTCAGCTTTAATGAAGATGCTCTTCCTTTCCCGCCTGGGCAGTTTGCCATTTGATAAACTTACTACCGCAGATAAGTAAAACACAGATGCCCAGTCGTAAAAAACGTGGTTCTGGTTCCATGTTGCCGAAAGCGATAAATCCAAGCAAAATGTTTAAATTTGTATCCATGTAGCTGGATGGCAACTTTTCGTTGAGCTCAAGACACAGCGAGAAGCGTGACCTTCGAAGCAAAATGAAATGAATGTTGACGCTGCATTGCAATATTGAAACGCATACTCTCACACTCCTCGTAGCTATTACTTCCCACACCGTAGCCTCACGCTGCTGGCTGTTGTTGGTGCTCTACCAAAAGTTGCCACGCTCTAGCCAGCTACATTTAAGACACATGGGTACATTTCTTTGCTACACAAAATTTAGCTGGTTATAGGAGGGAAGGCAAGGATGCAAATTTTTCCCACAAATGTTGCTCAAAGTGAGTGCTCAAAGATGCGCAGAAATGGTACGGTAGCATGATGGTACGGTAGCATGACGCGAGTTTTTAGTTTTTACCCCAAGCCAAAAAGTGCCCAACGTGCCTAAAGAAGTTTTCACATCAAAAATGTATCAAATGCGTCACTATGATTGTTGCATCGTAAAATTTATATGAAAAAGAAATTAAATTTCAGAAACATTTGGTCTCGGGACGCTTGTTGCCTAGGGATATTTCTATTGAGGGACATTCACATGGCGCCGCGTCGTGGATTTCAAATCAATCGAATATCCAAATCTTTGGCTGTGGATTTCGTGTACATACAAATTTTCCTACACAGTATGAAGTTTTGGCGTAGCGTGGTGTAATTTGGACGGATGGATCGCTCGTGTATGGGGTCATTAATATACAGCCGGGTTCTGGTCCCACCAGGAACTACTCCGTTTAATTTCACATATCTAAGCTGTGGGTGTCCTGGTCATGCAATATAGGGTTCTCTACATTCTTATCTCGCCCCGGCGCCACCTCTCTCCTACAATCTAAATGTTTGCCTTCCTTATTCTACCAAGCTTGATTCTTTTCACGACATTCAATATTGCTCGTCGAACTCGTTAGTGTAGTCATCGAAATCACCCTCTTTTAATGCCGGGTGAACGATTTTTGTAATAACCTTCCAGACATAGTCAGCAGGCCTCCAGATTCGAATATACCCCGGCTTCGCCGGCCGAACTCATAACTCCAAAAGTTGGTGAGATAGAGCAAGTTTAGACGGTAAGCTCCAGCGCATGTGCCTCACAAAGGGTTGGTGATGAAGGGAGAAGTGGGGATGATGAGGCACCACCCCACTTCTCCCTTTATCCACAAAGTTCGTGAGGCACATGCGCAGCACCAATCAAGTAAATGTGGTAATCTTGAACTTAGACGTCTAGACGAGGATGTTATAAAAACGCTGGCGAAATCTATATATAAAAATGAATTGCCACATGTATGACGGAGCACGGCTCGACCGATTTGGCTGATTTTTGTTTTGTTGAGTTCGTTATTGTCAGGACAAGGTTCATATGAGAGAAAATATTTGGAAAATACACGGGAAAAGTCAGAAATTTTGGATGGTATTTTTATATGAACAAAAATATTTTTCTACTATGTACATTGAGTAAAATTTAAGTTGGCGGTGCGAAAAAATATTTCATTTCAATTTTGATGTATAAAAAAACGGTTATATTTTCAGGGTGATTTTAAAGTTGACTGGTACTATTTACTAAGTACCATGCACTATGTACTATGTACTTTGTACGATGTATTATGCACTATGTACTATCTACTATGCACTATTTACTATGTATTTATCATCTATATATGTATACAGGGTGTATCATGAGGAGGGTCAGCCCTGCCGGCTGTGGATAGGTTATGGATAGACGAACAAAAAATCGTATGGGTGGGGGGAGGCGTAACGTAACATCAAACTTGCTAATGGGTGCCTTCCATTTAGACACAGAAAGACAATTGTGTCCGACACAGCGTGTCGCTCTGTGTCGTTCTGTGTAAGCCCAAATGGAACACATAAGTTCATGAAAAATCCGCCACGGCGCACTTTCCTCGTTTTTATTTTTGTTTGGCAAGTAAATCGTAAATTTTATGTTGATTTCTTTAAATTAATTACCCGACATCTTATAAATGCTGGGAATCTTAAAAATGAAACAATATTGTTGTAATTATAAATTAACGATCACATTTCAATTGGCGAGGTTTGGTAGCATTGTCTTAGTTGTGCCCGGCTGTGCCTAGCTGTGTCGTTGATGGAACACTTCTGTGTCGGACACAGTGTAACACTGTATCTCTCTGTGTCTAAATGGAGGGCACCCAATAACTTCAAAAGTAAAGGCGGTAGCATAAAAATTGTCCAGACATTATTCATAGGAAATTCTTAAAGCTTTCCAATTTTGCAAAAAAAATCAGTTAATTACGTATATTTTGGAGAAAAAGGTAGTTTTAGTTGAAATTTAGTGAAAAAAAACCAAATTTTTGACTTTGACGACTCATTGCTCTGGAAGTTGATAAGGTAGACCCCTGATATTGACGGTTTTAGATAGGTTTGCGTACACTGATACCGTATTCATGAAAATACGTCATAGGGTTACAAAAATACAGGGTGATATGTAAAACTATAAAAAAAAACTTCAAAACGCCCTAGCTGCTAAACCAATTAATCCATAACTCACGAATGGCTCAACAGATTTCTTTGATTTTTTTGATATTTTTTTGTAGTAGTCTTTGGAAGGTTTATAGCCAAAAAAGTGGGTAAAATTAGAAAAGAAAGTTGTTAAACCGCGATAAACGTACATGCACGCACAAAATTGGATGTATGTTCCCTAATAAGTAATAACTCCTAAACCATTCAACCAACCACCAAAAAAATTCGTCAAGTATGACGTCATAATCCGGATTAATTGTGCCAGTCTGTTTAGGGCTTTAAGGCAATGGTTTTGGCGTTAGTGCCCACTTTCAAAATTCACTCCTAGGGAGCGCTGTCATAGATAACTTTGTTTCGATAGTATAGTAATATACACTAGCAGGACCCAGCACTCGAAATTCGAGTGCCATTTTCTATACCTTTTTTAATTTAAGCATGTCCAGTTTCCTGTTCTCCAATTGCAAGACCAATCTTTGGAAGTGTGTGGAATAAACTTTGACCATGTTTTTCACATGGACAGTTGTACGTGGTGTGCTCGAAAGTAGGTAAACCACCGGCGCTATTCATTTTCTCTGATAACGGAAAGACAAAAAATATCACCAAGCGTTGCGATGAGCGCATTACTTAATTTTTGTAAATGTTTGTAATATTCCAAGATGGGTGCCCTGCAACCTGGTGTCAACATTAAATCCCAATTAAAATAATGGATGATTTTTTTGTTGTGTTCGTAATTGTCAGGTTTGCACGTGCTTTCGGTTTTTCGTTGATTGTTATGAATAGTTGTTGAAGAGTTGTATGAACACAACTTTGCAATAAGTGACATTCAGAGATAATAAAAGTTGGTTTTTTGGCATTTCTTTTTCCAACTTTGTTTCATTTTTCAATTTTGTTTTATTGTTCTCGAAAAATTTTGTTATTGAAGACTTCTAGATTTAAATTCAAAAAAGGTATAGAAAATGGCTCTCGAATTTCGAGTGCTGGGTCCTGCTATTTGCATTAATTTTAAATGTTTTAACGTTCATGATTTTAACAGAATACACAGGTAATTTTGGTCGTACTTCAAATAAATGCATCTTGAATCTAATGTCTCCAACTTTAATAGGAATAGTTGATTTTTCGTTAATGTTTAAGAAGAATTTAATTTTGAAGGTTTGGATTAATTTTAAATGTTTTAACGTTGGGTCCAACGAGGGGCACCGAATCCCAGCTTGTTTAATATAATCTTTGTTCGCGGGACATCAACCAAGGAATTTATAAATAACTATGTTACAGCAAGGTTATTGACGCAGAAGCAGCGTTTAGCTGTGAATAAGAATGAATCCGATTGAGCTTGCAAGTGCCCTAACAAAAAACCACATAACAACCAAGTTTTGTAGAGGAGTCTTCGATCACTTTTTTAAAAATAAAAATAAATAGTTTAAAAAAACTAAAAAATAAGCTTTTATTTTAAAATTAACCATAAAGTAAAAAATAATTTTGAATGTAAAGTTTTTATTGTTGCAGCCACTTACTTAAATGTAAAAAAAAGCGTCGGGCGCTCCTTACCTATATTCTTATTTTACTAATACTGGAACTTTTCATTAGCGCCCTTATTAAAGCTTATTTTTTATTTTTTAAACTATTTATTTTTATTTTCCACTTTTTAGTGTATTACATGTCTGCCGCCATTTTGTGGTGGCGGCCATATTATATTTGAATTTAAGTCACACAGCTTACTGTATTCTACCTGTCATACTCTTTCATTGGATATCCATCTCGTGGGCTCGATGAAACACAATTGCAAAAATCGGCCATCATCTTGTTACCGCCATCTTGATTTTTTTACAAAATGGTTAGATTGTATTATCACGCGAACTACGAATGTGTGCAAAATTTGAAGTTGATCGGTTATATTTGCTACTTTTTAGTCTATTTTATGTCTTCCGCCATTTTGTGTTGGTCGCCATTTTGCAGTTGGAATGTCGCCACACAGCTAATTGTATTCTACCTGTCATACCCTTTCTTTTGATACCCATGTCGGGTAGCCCAATTGCAGAAATCGGTCGCCATTTAAGAACTGCTTTTTTGATTTTTTTACAAAATGGTCAGATTGTATTGTCACGTGAACTACACATGTGCGTAAAATTTGAAGTTCATCAATTATATGAAAGTGGGTTTTGTGGCAAGATTTGATCTAAATAAACTACAAACATTATAATCTTAAAAACCGCCATCTTGATTTTCTTACAAAATGGTCCGATTGGAATGAATGCAAACTAAACACCATAATACAAAATTTAAAGTTGATCGGTGGTATAAAAATGAGTCAAAATTCAGTTGCAAGATTTGATCCAAACACACTAGCAAACATTAAAATGTTATCTTAAAAATCGCCATCTTGATTTTTATATAAATTGGCCAGATTGGATTGTCACGCGAACTATAGATATGTGCAAAATTTGAAGTTCATCGGTTATATGAAAGTAGTTCAAAATTCAGTTACAAGATTTGATCTAAACAAACTTACAAACATTGCAAGTTAATAAAAAGCTTATAAAGGAGTATCCACACATATCAGGGCCGTGGCCGGAACGTCACAGGTCCGTGTTCCGTCAGGAGCTCAAAAAAATATCGGTGCTTACATTGTATACCAACTCGTTCACAAAAGTCCGTGTCCGGGCCGGAGTAAAAATCTAACTTCCCGAGCACGGCCCTGATATGAGTGGATACTCCTTAAGGGTCCAAATTTCGATAGATGTATCAAAACGCAAAAAAAATTTTAGTATCAAATCCCTACAGACTTATTTTGTTACTTAATATGTAGCGAGCTGCTGACCGCAAATGATAGTACCAGACACTTTTTTTTATGTGTAGGAGTTTGGAAATTCTGACTGCGAGAGGTTGTTCCACAATCGAGTTGTTCTATTAAGGAATTTTGTCAGTGCTGCTACATTCCTACGGTGGCTCAAAGAGTCAATGGCGACACCACGATAACTTTGAGGGACCTTTTTTTATACTTTATCTAACCACACCAAGGGGGTTTTCGAAACGTCGCCCAAATGATAGAATTGTACTCGAGAAGAGGCCTAATGTAGGATTTGTATATTACAGCACGGGCCGATGGCAGGAGGAGGAACTCGCACCTCTTAAGAAATTCCGTTTTCGCAGAGGTTTAGCCAAAGGTAAGGCGCACGATCGGCAGTATATTGTCGGGTCTAGTGGATTTATTGGCATCGAGCTCCTTGAAGCACCTCTATACCTCGCGAGTCCTGAAGAATACCTTGTCCATTGGCTGCAGAGGGTGGCGTAGCAGTGGCAGGCAAAGAAGAATTTGGGGCAAACAGAGATGCTAATAAATCGGCCTTGTATTTGGTGTCTGTTATTACGTTCTCATTGTAGATAAAGGAAGGGGTTGTGGTTGTAGTAAAGTTCTTCTTGATGGAACTTAGCAAGCACCAGAAGTTTTTGCTACCAGAGATTGCATTTAAGAGTTTACTTCTTAACTTGCTGTCAAATGAAGTTTTAACTTTCCTGATGGTGGCTTCTCTGCGATAAGACTTATGGGGTGCGACAGCGAGGGAGACCCAACCTCCGCTGGAAGGATGGCGTAGACCAGGACGCTCAGAGCATAGGGATGTCAAACTGGATGACATCGGCTCAGAATCAGGACCGGTGTAGAGAACAGTTGCAAGAGGCCAGGACCGGATCCCGGAGTAGAGCCGTTAAAGAAGAAATGGGGCTTTACAGGAATTTTTTAGTTTTATATACTCTAAACGTAGCAATCTCCTCGGGAAACTCTTTAACGCTCGGAAGGCGGTTTCTTTAGTTTTGATTGCGTTCATTCACTGCCGATTAAACCATCTGTTCGGCCTAGGCTTCACAGATTTAGTAGAATGTGGAATGAATAAACGCATTCCTACCTGTATGATCCTGGTGACATAGATAGCGGTAGAGTTGACATTTTTGTTTCGGAAGCACAGGACCCAGAACCCCATCTACAATATAATGATGTCAACAGAGAAACAAACGTACCAACTCCGGAAGAATTACAAAGTGCCATACGATCCTTACAAAACAACAAATCCCCAGGAATTGATAACATCGAAGCTGTTGTTCCAGAAGGAGATCAATCACTATCAGCAGCTATACGTGAACTACTATTACTAAGGTTACATGTCGGACTGAGGACTTGACTTGAACTTGAACTAACAGTTTAATCCGCGGCGTCAGCTTACCTTCATGAGAGTTTGACTTCAATCTGGCTTGAAATATATTTGGCATTTCGCATAAATTTGCAGCGAAATACGTGATGGAAGAAATAATTTTATGAGCAGCTTATATAAATAAAATAAATTTATTAACTGAATTGCACAGGAAGTGAATTGCACAATCAACGGAGAACTAATTTCAAAACTCAAGCGCTGAAGCAGGGGTTACATGGCTAGTTCAAGTAAATCCGACAATTTTTTTGACCGACTTGAATGAAGTAGACTTGAAGTCGATCTGAGGTTACATAACATTTCAAGTCTACTTGAAGCCGACTTCAAGTATGCATGTAATCATAGTAAATGATGCATATGGAGGAACAAAAAAATGTCTGAAGATTGGGAGCAAAGCATTGTCTGCCAAAAACACAAGACAGGTGACAAATTCAACCGTGCAAACTATAGTTCATATCACAGTATATAAAATAATGACAAACATAAATAAAACCAGACTGGAACCATACACAGAAGCAGCAATTAGTGAATAACCAAGCTGAATTTAGAAGAAATAGGTCAACAATGGACAATTTTTGGTGATACGATTTTTAATGTTCTCTGCTTCACGTAAAATTTGGAAATAAAGAAGCTCTATTAATAAATAGCTCTATTAAAAATACCTTTATCACCAACCTACAATACATACCAGTGTAAGACCCCAACCAATAATAGTTACGGGCTCATTTTCACCAAGTGGAGTAGATCTCACTTGTATTTTTTGAATTGTGCTATTAAATTGAAGAGGGCGCTTCAGCTAGAAATGTAAATTGATTAATCATCTCAAAAAAATTGATATTCATTTCATTTACTTTAATAATAGCCAAATCATTTCTCCACCAATCCGATTCACCAATATACTTCTCATGTTGCTTAATACTTTCAATTTCCAATTCTATGCCTTCTGTAAGTTTATTGCTACCAACGTACAATTTGTACGCAGTTGCATTAGTGCCAGCCAATAAACAATGAGCAGCGGTTAACACATGTCTATTAGAAATTATCGATCCGCCACAATGATGAATATATCCAAGACGAAATGATGCAACAAATGGAAATTCTCCTTTAAAAGTCCTTTCACCATTTATGATTCTTGGCTCAATGTGTAAACTAGATACAACCACAAAGCAAGAAACAATTGAAGAAATTTTAAGTAACATTGTTAATTGTCGTACTAGCTATTCACGACTTTTTAATTTAACTCACTGGTTTTGTTTTATCTAATTCTTCGCTTATATATTATGTTCATACGCCATAAAATTGATAATAAATATCAACCACTTGAAATTTAGAATATCAAGATTTCTTGCAGTTGTCGATAAACGACGAATTAAAATAATTAAAATCCGATAATCTTTAGAACAAATCACGGAAACCACTCATATCTCATTTTCGAAAATTCAATATACAATCTAATATAGTCGTTGAAAGTGCCTCAGATCTCTCCATTTTTTAAATGAGACACCGGTCTCTGGAATTTATTGACTAATAAGCTTTGATAGCTTAAATTAAAATTTGTTATTAATTATAGCAAAATAATAACTATTGCAAATTACTTCAAAAAGTTAAAAACATATAATTAAACAAAAAACGATGCGTGCCTTAAGCCTGAAATAGAGTAAATCCGTTCCGTTCGTCAGCTGGACACATTCAATACGTTCCATCCATTCGGCTTTAGTCAGCTGATGAGTTGTAAAATAAAATATTTTACAGTTTTGGATGTAAAATTCCTCATACCATACAGTTCTGTGGCATCTTAGTCCACCTGCAAGTCCCAAAATAGACATCATGTATTATATGCTGTGTGATTATTCCATTATTCCACCCTTAGGGTCCAAGAAACCCCCATGGTTTACCGACGGGTAAAATATGGAACATGGTACAAGAGCTGGGGTCGTATTTGGTTTCTCGAGTCGATCAATCGACTCGACAAAAAAAGCTTGTCGATTTTCTCTAAGTTTTATATTTGGCATTACGACCGGATCGACAGATACGTGTGGCCATAGAAAACCATCAAATTGAGCGATATTACTTCAAGTGCTGCAAAACACTTAATTTAATTCTATGAGAAACTGGTTAAAGTTTATTGTATGCATAAATTGAGCCTTTTAATAAACGTCAAACGTCTTTATCGAGACGAGAAGGTTATCGATATCGTGTCGCCAAATGCCAATTTTTATTTATCGACAGGAGTCGATGTCGACTCGAGAAACCAAATACGACCCCTGGGGTCGTATTTGGTTTCTCGAGTCGATATCGACTTCTGTCGATAATTAAAAATTGGCATTTGGCGACACGATATCGACAACCTTCTCGTCTCGATAAAGACGTTTGACGTTTATTAAAAGGCTCAATTTATGCATACAATTAACTTTTAACAGTTTCTTTTTAAATGAAATATACGTGGTTTGGTGCACTTGGAGTAATATGACACAATTTGATGGTTTTCTATGGCAGCGCTTATCTGTCGATTTGATCGTGATGTCAAATATGAAACTTGGAGAAAATCGAGAAGCTTTTTTTGTCGAGTCGATCCATCGACTCGAGAAACCAAATACGGCCCCTGATGTCGCAGGAACCAACTTTAAGGTCTCGATTGCAATGGTTAGTGCCCCTCTGTTTTCCAGAATGAAATACGTGCCAATGTGGGGTGCTACACGGAGACTCAAGAAGTACGAAAAACCCGGTTTTATAGGAAAGAAACGAAGGAGAGGAGAGAAAGAAGGACGCACATGACGAAACTTTAACGAAAAAATTTTCACCCAAAAATTTCCGGGGTGAAAACTAACTCATACGCACATTTCTTTCTCTTCTCCCTTCTCAGATGTATACAATGACCGCGGTAAACACACAAAATCAAAGCTTTCATGTAGGATAAAGAATTATTCCAAGCCGAAGGTAGCCTCGTGTAGCATTAAATAACGAGACTCAAATCTGATTTCGGCCGACTTCTCGAGTCATTGGGTGGTGCTACACGGAGACTCGAGAAGTCGTCCGAAATCAGATTTGAGTCTCGTTATTTAATGCTACACGAGGCTGTCTTCGGCCATATTCTTTACCCTACATGAAAGTTTTGATTGTGTGTGTTTACCGCGGTCATTGTATACATCTGAGAAGGGAGAAGAGAAAGAAATGTGCGTATGAGTTAGTTTTCCCCCCGGAAATTTTTGGGTGAAAATTCTTTCGTAAGGGCCGTGTTACAATTGAGGCTTTGGCTTCGACTTCAACTCCGACTGCAAAGATAGCCCCCGGAGACTTCGACTTTAAAATTAAATTGTAGCTTTGACTGCAATCAGCTGTTTCCTTTCAAAGCAGAAGCAAAGTAGAAATATCAAAATTTTAAAATGTCTGAAAAGGAATTGGAATTTTTTTTAATGTTGTTCGTAGTCTATAAAAAATACTCGGAATTCAAAACCGTTCCTTTCGCTTTAAAAAAGTTGTTTTCAGTTTTTTCAGATAAAGTGAAGTTGGCTGCAGGCGGACGAAACTTTGAATTTTCTTAAAGCCGGACTGCAGTCGAAATACAGTCGCAGACAAAGTTCAGTCGAAGCTTTTATTTAATCTGCTTTAATGACATTACATGTAATCAAAGCCCGAAGTTAAGTCAAAGTAAAGTCAAAGCCCCAATTGTAACATCGGCCTTACAGTTTCGTCATGTGCGTCTTTCTCTCCACTCCTTCGTTTCTTTCCTATAAAACCGGGTTCTTCGTACTTCTTGAGTCTCCGTGTAGCACCCCACAATGGCGGTATCATATTTAAGCCCGGTATGCAAGACTCAAGAAATTTCTTTGCCTATCTTAAACCTATGTAAAAAAAATGGTCAAGAAATGGTTCAGAGATATTTTCTGGAGCGATTTCTGTAACCGGTATGACCTGATCTACACGACACGTTTTTTGCTGCATAAAGCACGAGTTTTTGCGAGAGGGAAGCTGAGGGACCGAGAGGGACTGCCATCACGAGTAGACCTGATCTACACGACACGTTTTTTGCTGCATAAAGCACGAGTTTTTGGGAGAGGGAAGCTGAGGGACCGAGAGCGACTGCCATCACGGGTAGACCACTCACAGCAGACGTTGTTTTGATTTTCTTTTCTCCGTTTTTCGTCATACAAACAAACAAACACACAGCCACACAAACATCACGCTGTAAAAAACACAACAATTCGTCATTTTTGACGCACGTTAAAAACTTCATCGTATAAACCTACAGCGGTGGGCACGCACGTACCACAAAAGAGAATTCTTGACAAGGCAGAGCAAAAAACGTGTGGTGTAAATCAGGTCGTAGACCACTCACAGCAGACGTTTTCTTGATTTTCTTTTCTCCCTGTTTCGTCATACAAACAAACAAACATCACGCTGTAAAAACGCAACAATGTGTCATTTTTGACGCACGTTAAAAACTTCATCGTATAAACCTACAGCGGTGGGCACGCGCGTACCACAAAAGAGAATTCTTGACAAGGCAGAGCAAAAAACGTGTCGTGTAAATCAGGTCTATGCTAGAGTCAAGAAATTCACACCAGAAATATCGTGTTTTTTAGTGACACGCAGATGTCGCTTATGATAAAATTTTAGTTTTTCCTCCAGAAATAAGTATCCATTCTTTTATTTACTTAAGAAATTTTAACGGTTCATGAGGTCTTGACGTCTCAGGTAGTTTTTGAAATTGAAAGTAACTGTCAGCAATGGAAAAAATTACATATTGTTGTTTTTTATTCAGATTTTTTAAATTCTTTTTTAATTCTTTACTAATTAAAACAATTTCATTAATTCTAAGCTATCATAAAACAATTTATTTAATGTCTGCAATGAAAATAAGTAACTGTCAAAATTTCTGAACTGCTGTCATTTTTTCTTAGGGAAGTAAATGCAGAAGTTTTCTTGAGAAAATTTCTTGAGCCTTGCATACCGGGCTTATCTAAAAACTATGTAAAAAAATGGTCAAGAAATCGCTCAGAAATATTTTCTGCGAGAAATTCACACCAGAAATATCGTGTTTTTTAGTGACACGCAGATATCGCTTTTGATAAAATTTTAGCTTTTGCTCCAGAAATAAGTATAAGTCTGTTCCCGAACTCGAATGTGGGATCCCGCGGGTGCAAGAATTCACCCGAACTTGCCCATTTGTGTTTCTTTACTTTCTCATGCAAGAAAAAGCGGGTTTCTTGCAAGTTGTCAATTGACATTTTGTTGTATGTATTTGTATGTTAAAAAAGCGGCATACACATTCACACAAACGACATTTATGTTATCTTCTTGTTAATTTGCAAGAAATCGCCCAAAACGCGTTTCTTTACTTTCTGGATTTTTGACAGAATTATCCCCACTATTCAAGTAACTTTTAGCCCAACAAGTTTTTGCAGGAAAATTACGGGAACAGACCTAGTGTCGATTCATTTATTTCTTGAAAGAATTTTAACGGTTCATGAGTACATGACATGTCAGCTGTTTTTTGAAATTGAAAGGAACTTTCCGCAGTACAACATTTTATTAATTTTTATTATTATTTTTTAAATTCTTTTTTAATTCCTTATTAATTAAAACAATATCATTAATTCCAAACAATCATAAGACAATTTATGTAATGTTCGCAATGAAAAAAAGGAACTGTCAAAATTTCTGAACTGTTGTGAATTTTTCTTAAGGCCGGTATGCAAGGCTCAAGGAATTTGCTCAAGAAAACCTTTGCATTTATTTCCTTAAGAAAAATTGACAACAGTTCAGAAACTAATAGATAAGCGTGTGTTCTATAAGTCTTATGCAGATTTTTTTCTTGTAGAATTAACCATTAACGAATTATAGTGCAAAGAAAGTGATATATGAAGTTTGAAGCACTATTTCACCGTAAATAATGATGCAAGTTACACTTTCTATCATTTCGTTTATTACCCGCAGACACAAACCGATTTTTTAGGCAAGAGGTGGCAGGGAAGTATATGTCTTGCATGTAATTTGCACCCATCGCTGCGACCCCTGGCCTAAAAAATCGGTTTGTGTATGGGGGTAATAAACGAAATGATGGATAGTGTAACTTGCATCATTGACTTTACAAAAATAATTTCTAAACAAAAAAGTTAAGTCACTTATTTATCTACAAAAAAGATAATATACATTTTTGTCGTAAAATGCATAGTTCCTGAGATATAGAATTAAACGCGAGTTTCGATCTGGCAGCGATCGTGGTCAGACGTATTTTCTTGAAGCTCTCGTTTGCATCAAACATAACAGTACCAGTGAAGTGGTAGTAAATCAACAAATAACCGTACTCAAGTCGGAGTCGGGCTTGCCGCACTGATTTCAGTTGAATTAGGTGCAATAGTCAACTTTTTTTTTAAGTTTAATTCTTGTTTTCTTCTGGCGTGCGACTGACTTTCGGACGCTGAAGAGAAGTGTATCAGCAGAAATGCCCGAAGGTGAGGGCGCCCTTGGCCCCCAGCCTAAAAGAACAATAAAAAGGAGGCCACGTAAGGTAAATACTACTAAAGACGAAAGACTCAAGGCCCTGGCGGAGGACCCAGACTCTATAATAGAGAATACCCCTGATGAGTGGGGCTCAAAGGAAGCAGACGAAGCACACTCGGCGTTGGATTCTACAGCCAAGGATAAAGTTATTACTAATAAAGATAAGTCGGTTTATTCTAATATTATTGATAATACTGATTCGCAAAATATTGTTAATGTCGAAATTCATAATTCCCAGGTTGGTGGCGATTGCCTCAGCCCAATTGATATGGACACAAATAGCGTAGAAGTGTCTGATTTTGTATATAAAATAAATAAAGATGTAGACTACAGTTGTTAAGAAAGGTGCGAAGGTACATTTGAGAACTGAGGATAACCCCAAAGTGATCTCTGAAAACAGGTTCAGTCCCCTTCAGACGGAAGAAGCCCAACCTCCTTCTAATGTCCCACAATCGGAATCATCTTCGACTCCAATCAGTAATAAAATCAAATGGTGCCCTCCTATCTTTCTTTCGGGAGTTAAACCCACTACGGTGTTGGAGTTTTGTAGGTCACAGCAGAATAACAAAGTTAATATTCGTATTCAAAAGCTCAGTCACAATAAGGCTAAGTTCTTTGTGGATCAACCTACGATGCATACCAAAATTATAGAATTATTAAGGAAAACCAAGGCAGGTGCGTTTACTTTTACCCCAAAACAGGCTAAAGGTGAAACTTGGGTGCTGAAAGGTTTTACGGGGAATCTGTCAGCAGATGAGGTTCGTGCTGAATTAGAGGCTAGCAATAAAGCACTAAAAATTCAGTGGGTTAAACCCATAGTCTCAAAAAAAGCACATCTGAATTTTGTGGACAACTTTTTAATTAAATTAGAACCTGGCTCCTCGGGAAAGGAGCTGTTGAAAATTAGAACTATTGCATATCATGTTATTAAATTCGAAAAACCAATAAAAAAAGATTTCATTCAGTGCTTTAGGTGCCAGGCCTTCGGACACCTAAGCGCGAATTGCGCAAATAATTGCAAATGCGTTAGGTGCGGGTCTAACTGTGGTGACTTATGCCCAAGGAAAGGGGAAAAGGAGAATACTAAAGCGAAATGTGCTAACTGCGGGGGGGGGGGGGAGCATCCGGCAAACTTCAGGGGCTGTCCCAATTTTATTGCCTACATTAATAGAAGGAGGGAGAATCTCTTGAATATTAGAAGCAAAAGAGAGGAAAGAAATGTCTTCACGACCAACCCTTCTTACCAATCTGTAAAAGCTGGCCTTTCATATGCCAATGTTGCCTCTGGTGGCCAAAAATCTAACCTTACTCCGTTTGGGGATTTTGCTGAAGAATCAGCGAAACTGGTTCAAGCCCTTAGGGACGCGGTTAGGGAAATTACTGGCCTTCTGGCTGGTCTTCTACAAGCAGTTGGAAGAAAATAAGGCCTTTTCTCTTACCATACCACTTTCATTATAGAACTAACCATTTTGAACATAAACGTGAATTCGCTCATCTCGAGGGAGAGAGCAATTTTTCTATCAAACGAACTTAAGATTCGTAAACCTCAGATGGCCTTAATTGTAGAGACTAGGCTGGGCCCGAGGAACAACCCACGCCTGGAAGGTTATAAGCAAGTTAGAGGTGATGGAGGTAGAGGTACAGCCATAGCTATCAGGGACTCCCTAATGTTTCAATCAGTGGAATATTCCACAACCTGTTTCAGCAGCTGCTTTATAACTTGGCCGATTCGTAAGAATGGCAGGTGCTTCAAAATTTTAATAGGGGCCATTTACATCCCGTGCAAAGTGAGAGGGGCCTGGGTCGACGAGCTCGAGAGCCTCGAGAATATGGTGCGGGGATACGATGGTTTCATCATTGGTGGAGACTTTAATGCTAGGCACCCTCAATGGGGAGACTCCGAGACGTCTACGCAGGGCAGGGTTCTGTATAGATGGTTTGAGTCAGGCCTTCCTGTACTCTGAGCTCGTATACCCGGGCACCCCCACGTTCCCAAGGGGGTTCTCACAATTGGATTTATTTTGGGTCTCGACCTCTCTCACGGGGAATAATAATGTTGAATGTAACACTTTTGCATACCCTTCGGACCATTATGGGGTGACTTTTAGAATTAACCTGGCGAATTGCGAGCTTGTGAAGCGTGACCCAAAACTCGTCACTTCGTTTAAAAATGTTGACTGGAGTGTTTTTAACGAAGACATCCATAGGAGCCTCTCGAGAGTCCCAATCGCGACTGAAAGAAGCTTAACGAATGAGGAAATTGAAATGCTGGCTGACAAAATCCCGAGGGTTATAATGGAAGTCGTAAATGAACATGTTGAACGCAAACCCCTCACATTTAAATATAAGGGTATTTCAAAGCTAGGCCTCAAACTAATGAAGGTTAGAAGAGGATGGTTAAGGGGCCTTAAAAGAATTCTCTATAGTTCTGGGAACAGACAGAATGACGAATACGTGGAGCTTTCAAGTAGAATTAGATGCCTCGACAGACTGATCAGGGAAAGAATTAGGCTGGATGTGAATTCCTGGTATAGAAGGGAACTAAAGAAAATCAGACCATCACCACAGGCGTTCAAGGAAATCAACCGCCTGACGGGTAGAAATCGCTGCAAGGCTAGTATCAGTAATTCTAACTTAACCATTAATGGCAGTATTATAGTTAACCTGGAGGAAAAGCTGAATGCTTTCAGGAATTTTCCGGAAAGAGCCATATTTTTACGAACACCAGATTGAAACGCAAGTGAAGGAGGCTATTTCCATAATAGAACAAAATAATCCAGTCCCTCGCTACCCGTTCTCACCAACAAACAGGGCTTGCAGCCCGTCTGAGATAGGTGGGCACTTTACGACGTTTGAAAGCACAATAGCATTGGGCGATAGCCTGAAAGCTAAAAAATCTGCTGGCCCGGACGGAGTTTCGAATTGTCTTAAAAAAATTTTTGGGTACCCTCGCTTCTCACTTGAATCCGTTATTTAACAATTGCTTAAACAACTGTTACTTCCCTAAGTGCTGGAAGAGAGCTAAAATAATCCCCATTCCGAAATCCTCAAGGCCCTCTAAAATCGACGATTTCAGACCTATAGCGATGCTTTCAAATGTGGGGAAATTGTTGGAAAAACTGATCTTGGCCAGGCTCGAGAGGTTCTGTAGTACTGAGCGATGCATCCCTGAACTACAATTTGGTTTTGAGAGAAAGCATTCTACGGAGCAGGCACTGCTGTTGTTTCACGATAAGATTTCCAGTAATTTAAGAGCTAATAGATGCACATTAGCGTGCTCCATTGATTTGAGTAAGGCCTTCGACCGAGTGTGGCATGACGGTCTACTCCTGAAGCTTAAAGAATTGGACTGTCCATTCTCCTTAATCAAAATCATACATGGCTTCCTTAGAGAGAGAACTGGAACCTTTCAAGCTGGAGATCTTTCTTCGCCACCCCTTAGTATAGAGACTGGCGTCCCACAAGGGTCCATTCTTGGCCCCAAACTCTTTAATCTGTTCTTACATGATTTTCCGCTTAAGACCGATTTCTCTAGCGCTATCCAATACGCAGATGACACTGTGGTAATGGCTCACGCGGCTTCCCCACTGAGAGCTGAAGCTGCTCTTCAACACCATGTTGATAAAATAATAGAATTTCTTAAAAAGTGGGAAGTGAACCGAAATAAATGTGAGCTGATTTGCTTTAGGAATCCCGCTGGGAAAGGGCGTAGGGCGACCCCTAGAGAGTCTAAGGAGGTAAGAATTCGAATTGGGCAAACTGTGTTAGCCCCCAAGGATAAATTCAAATATCTGGGTGTGAGTATGCACCACAGGCTTAAATGGAATCCTCACGTCAAAATGAAATTAAACAAAGCCGGTTCAGTGCTCGCCAGTCTGAAGCCACTGATTAATTCTAAGGCTGTTCGGAGCAACACTAAGTTATTAATGTATAAGACCATTATACGGCCGGTACTGGCATATGCCTTCCCCGTGTGGTCTTCAATTTTACCGACCACGGCTAATGAAGTGCAGATTTTTGAAAGAAAAGTGCTGAGACACTCCTTATCTATGTATATGAGGGAAAACTCCAAATGGTTTCCGAATAAGATTATCTATTCACAATCTAAAGTTACCCTTATAATGTTATACCTCCTGGGAGCTATGCGCAAAAGGCTTGTCAAGCTACTTGACCACCCCAACAATGAGGTGAGGACTATGGCGGCTGACAATTGCTTAACTTCCATTATAGGTCAGACTTACCTCTCTCCGTTCAATATGTTACATCAGAACTCCCTGCCACAACTGGAACCCTCTGATGAAATAACCTTCCTTCCACACTTCTATAAAAGTAAAACCGCCCCTAACGAGAGGGGTTAAATAGCCGACGAATTGGCTGTCACGTCCGCTATTCAAATTCTAAACTAATATTCATTTCTCTCTCAAGAGCCTCCTCCCTAACGATTTTTGACCTCGGAAAACTTTCTTCTGACGTTTAAAGGGGACTAAACCTGTAAGAACTAACTATACTCTTAATTTAATTTCCTTTTATAGTTTTTAACAAGAACTAACCAAAAGGAAATTTTATTTTATTTTTGTTTTTTTCTCTCTCAATTTAATCCGGAATTAATTTGAGTTGAGCTCATTTGATACAGAATAAGCACCTTATCTAGCTAGGCAATGGTCATAAAAAATGTAGCTTTAGTTAACTATAAATGTTAGTGCCTTCCTGAAGTACTGTTACACTTCATCTAGTAAATATTAAGTAGCGAGATGTTATTGTATTTTTAATGGTTTTATTTAGCTTCACCTCGTATATTTGTTTGTTTGTTTGGTTCAAATCTTGCGACAGCTTTTTCGTCTACTTCTACTGAACCGATTCTTATGAAATTTTGCCCACACATTGAGCTCCCGTGACAATGCAATCTGACAATTTTGTACAAAAATCAAGATGGCGGTTCCAAGATGGCGGACGAATTTTCCAATTGTGTTCCCATTCCATTGAAAATCGGTATCGGGGGGTTTGTAGGGCCACAAATGACGATTCTGTGGTCAAAATTTAAAAATTCAAAATGGCGGCGCCAATATGGCGGATGAATTTTGCCAATGTGTTCTGAATCCATTGAAAATCGGTATCGGGGGGTTTGTAGGGCCACAAATGACGATTCTGTGGTCAAAATTTAAAAATTCAAAATGGCGGCGCCAATATGGCGGATGAATTTTGCCAATGTGTTCTGAATCCATTGAAAATCGGTATCGGGGGGTTTGTAGGGCCACAAATGACGATTCTGTGGTCAAAATTTGAAAATTCAAAATGGCGGCGCCAATATGGCGGATGAATTTTGCCAATGTATTCTGAATCCATTGAAAATCAGTATCGGGAGGTTTGTAGGGCCACAAATGACGATTCTGTGGTCAAAATTTGAAAATTCAAAATGGCGGCGCCAATATGGCGGATGAATTTTGCCAATGTGTTCTGAATCCATTGAAAATCGGTATCGGGGTTTTTTAGGACCACAAATGACGATTCTGTGATCAAAATTTAAAAAATACAAAATGGCGGATGAATTTTGCAAATGCGTCCTAAATCCATTGAAAATCGGTATTGGGGAGTTTTTAAGGTTAAAAATGACGAATTTGTGGTCAAAATTTTAAAAAATCAAAATGGGAAATAATGAATCTGTTGTCAAAATTATAAAATTTAAAATTCACCAGAATTTTGTAAAAAGTAAAATCGAAAAATTACTGAATTAAGACTAAAAGGAATACAATAAGGTTATTTCATTGGAATAATTTTTGATGTTTTGAATGCACCCAAGTTAAGGTTTCTGTATTGTGCCGAGAACTGTGTGGCGTTAGGGTGGTTAAAAATGATACGTCGTTAGCGATACACCAACCAAGTCAACGTTAGAAACGTGCCGAGGACTGTGTGGAATTAGGATGGATAAAAATGATATGTCGTTAGCATTTCAGCCTCAAGGCTGGGCACACCTTGTTGTATAAGAGCCTTGCCCCTCTACATGGACCTCTGGTGGGGTCGACTATTATTTGTCCAATACTCGTCGGAACAATATGAAAGAAAAAATTAATAAAAAAATTGAAACTAAAACACAGCGAAAAAGGAGGCTAGAAAAAGCGAGGAAAGAGTATAGAGCAAAGCGCACTAAAATGAATGAAGACGACAGGCATGCTGAACTACAAAATAGACGGGAACAGGCAGTTGGTGAGTTCGCTATCGATAAGGCGTTAAGAGTATACCCAACCAACCAACAGGTTCACAATCACAACAATGCGGTTCTTAATTCGTTCCGAAACAAAAGTGCCCCTATATACAAAATCAAAGCCCAGAACCAGCTGGTAGATGGCACACGAAATATGGACAACGTTAATATAATCGATATCATACCAGCAGATATTAACAAGACAGAAGGTTTACCACAAGAACTTGAATTATTCGTAGGAGCCAAAGTTATGTTACGTGCTAACGTCGACGTCTCGAAAGGGTTGGTGAACGGCGCTATCGGCTACATCACAGAGATTGTATGGCCTCAGTTTCGTAGGACGCAAATGTATGAAACACATATACCATCTGTTCAAATTGATTTTGAAAGAGACGGCGTACACCTTATTCATCCTAAAGCCATACAATTTCCAGCAAAATTTAATTATGGAACGGCCGAGAGAAGGATGTTGCCGATAATTTTGTCATGGGCCTCCACTGTCCATAAAATGCAGGGTAGTACTGTTGACCATGCTGTAGTGTATTTGGGCTCCAAACTGTTTAGGAAGGTCAAGCGTATGTAGCATTGAGTCGCGTAAGGGCTTTGGAAGGGCTATGTATTGAGGAGCTTGATTGTCAGAAATTAACAGGTAAGAAACCGTGCAGTAAAGATGCAATGAAAGAGTTGGAAAGGATGAGGAGTTTGCATAATGATACGAGCCAAAATCAAACTAAAAACTAGAAAATAAAAAAAATAGGTAAAAAAACTTAAGTTAAATGGTTTTATTTGAAATGATAAGCTGTACCAAAAACTAGAAAATAATTAGAACACAAACATGGACCTTCCTGAGATTCCGACGTCTGGTAAGAAATCATGCAATAGTAGCCGTGCTGTTTTCTTATGTCGTATGCCAAGGTACCCTTTGTGCCGCTGCGTCAACGGATTAAGTAATATTCTGGGACTTTTAACAGACTAAAATAAAAACATGGGGCGCATTTGAAATATATTGGTGGGCTTGGAAACACATTCTTCTAGACAAGTCGTTCTTATTTAATTATACAGGTTTTTATGCGCCCCATGTTTTTATTTTAGTCTGTTAAAAGTCCCAGAATATTACTTAATCCGTTGACGCAGCGGCACAAAGGGTACCTTGGCATACGACATAAGAAAACAGCACGGCTACTATTGCATGATTTCTTACCAGACGTCGGAATCTCAGGAAGGTCCATGTTTGTGTTCTAATTATTTTCTAGTTTTTGGTACAGCTTATCATTTCAAATAAAACCATTTAACTTAAGTTTTTTTACCTATTTTTTTATTGTACCTTTGACTTATTTATGTGATATTTACTTCTTATATATTTACTTATTCGTTTAGTATGTGTTTCTACATACCTAGTCAAATAAGGAAAATTAATATAGATGATAATCAGTAATGTAAGTTGAATTAATATTATTATTTCATTTTCTTCTGTTACTGTATCTTATTTTTTAAGTAATGTAACGCCCACGGGCGAGTTAGAAATTATAATTACGCCATCCTGTACTTTGTATTGCGTTATTATTATTATTTTATTTCTTCTTTTTTTTATTATTATTATTTTTCATTTTCTATATATTTATTTTGCCTTGAAGCAAAAGCGATTGTGGTAGTGGCGGAGCAGCCATAGTGCCAATGTGCTATATGTGAACTAATAGTAGACTTGATTTTTTTTTAAGATGGCGGACCAAGGTCCAGGTAGACATTAAGAAATTTGTAAGCTAAGATATAATCCTTTAAATCAGCAATTTCCAAACGTTATAAGAACTATTGTTTAAATCAATGAAGCTAATAAATTTTTTATTAAATTAAAAAAAAATTAGAATTAAACGCGTTTCCCTTCACTGTAAGTTTAACAAGAGGGTGGGGATGACGCCATTTTAAATTTAAGCTTATAAAAATATATAAAATCATTTGGTAAAAAAAATCGCGTGCGGCATTTTTCGCATTACGAAGGCCTTTGTTTCGATCTATTTATTGGACTATTAGGGCCCAGTCACATTGTTTCGTTGCGTTGCTTAGCTGAGCATGACTTTTCTTCGCGGTTACGTGCCTAGTCACATAGGGCCGTATCAGAACCTCAAAATTGGCAGCGTACAACAAATTAGGATATGACATGAACATGCAGCACGCTGGTCTGGTGATGCTTCGCGTCTTATTTTACCAGCCTCAACCTATATACCCCGTTTATGATTAGGTTCAACCCAGTCATAAACGGGGAAGAAGTTGAAACTGGGTCCACTGGTCCACTCAACTCAACTCAGCTCTCCTACCTCGGTCGAGTTGATATCTCGCCTCAAATACAGGGTGTATTGCATAAAGTTAGACAACGGCCGGCTGTGGATAGGTTTTGAATAGACGAACAAAAATTCGTATGGAAGGGGGGGCGGGTAATCGTAACGGTTTAGCCGCTAGGGCGTTTTGAAGTTGTTTTCTTAGAGTTTTACATATCACCCTGTATTTTTGGAACCCTATGACCTATGAGAGTAAGGGCCGATTCACAATGAACGCTTCAAGCCTCAACATTCAATTTTTTTCTATAGTTTCGACTTCATTTGAAGCTTGCAGCTTGAAGCTTTGAATGTGAATCATTTACCAAGTTTATAGCAGCAAAATTAAATCGATTTATCTTAAAGTTACTCCAAAATGTCGAATTAACGTATAAACGGATATTTAATACGCAATTGATTTCAACTTACATTCTTTTAACTTTGGCTTAAGCCGAAAAATTTCGGTTTAAGCCATAATTCGAATTATCTTGTTTATATGACAACAAATTTTGGATGATCCATAATTCGAATTATTTTTGGAGTAGCTATAAACTAGGTAATTGTACATAAATCCTGTAATAAAATTTTTTTGCAGCTTGAGGCTTGAAGCTTGAAGCTCTCATTGTGAATCGAGCCTAAGGTATCAGTGTACGCAGAATACTCCCACCTATCTAAAACTAAAATCAAGATTCTACCCTATCAACTTGCAGCGTAATGAGTCATCAAAGAGTAATGAGTCAAAATTTCGGTTTTTTTGTTCTAAAATTTCAGGTAGTGGCTAGCCACACGATCCACGGCATATCCACGGTATATACCGTGGATGCACGGTATGCTCGTATATACCGTGGATACACGGTACACTTACACGGTATGCTCCTTTATACCGTGGATCAAGGTATGCCGCTATATACCGTGGATACACGGTATACTTACACTATATGCTCCTATATACACTGGATACAGGGTATATTCACACGGTATGTTCCTATATACCATGGATACACGGTATGCTCCTATATGCCATGGATACACGGAATATTAACACGGTATGCTCCTATATACCGTGGGTACACGGTATACGTACACCGTATGCTCCTATATACCGTGAATGCACGCTATACTCACGGTTTGCTTCTATCACGGTATATAGGAGCATACCGTGTAAGTATATCGTGTCTCCACGGTATATAGAAGCAAACCTTGAGTATACCGTGCATCCACGGTACATATAAGTATACCGTGTATCCACGGTATATAGGAGCATACCGTGTGAGTATACCGCGTATCCACTGTATTATAGGAGCATATAGTAAAATACCTAGTTAACTATTTTTTTTTGCAAAATTGGAAAGCTTAGACAATTTCCTATCAATAAGGTCTGGAAAATTTTTATGCCACGGCCTTTACTTTTGAAGTTATTAGCAAGTTTTACCCCGTTTATGACTAGGTTCAACCTAGGTTCAACCCAGGTTGAACCCAGTCATAAACGGGGATCGAGTTGAAACTGGGTCCACTCACCCAACTCAGCTCTCCTACCTGGGTCGAGTTGATATTTCGCCTCATAAACGGGGGTTGAGTTGAAATTGGGTTGAAGTGAAATTTTTTTTGTTTGTTTACCATCCGTGAAGTCTGCCTTCGGCTTTAGTTTTGTGTTCGGTGTTTTTGTAGCGCGTTAATTATTTTATATTAACTATATATGTAAAAACAGTGGAAATTTAATTTTGACAATGGCTAAAAGAAATGTTTGGGAGCATCAGGAAACAAAAACTATGCTAGAAATAATGCACGAACAAAATTCCCTTCATCATTTTTATGGGAAACTGTATAGGTAGTCAGAAATATAGAAAAAGAATTAACAAAAAGAGGTTGTTTTGATGTCAGTTCAACTCGATTTCAACCCAAAGTGAACTCAACTCGGAATCATATACGGTGGTCGAAATTTCAACTCAACCTCGACTCAACTTTTCAACCTAATCATAAACGGGGTATTTGATGTTACTCGCGGAAGGGTAGTAAATAGTTTTTGCAAAATACAGTTTTTTCGAAGAATTCGATTAGCTCATAGCCATCAGCACCTACAGAAACGTTTTTGGGCTTAAAATGTCCTGGAAGGGTTGTGCTAATAGTTGTTTTTTGTACAGACATTGCTATTTCATTGGAAACGTGCGAAAATATGGCCGTAAAACGAAAAAAAAAATTTCCCACAAAATTGGATTATTTGCCTACAAAATTTGATTAATTGCCTAGCTGAGGTCGTAAAATATATTTTACTAGCTGGGACCCGGTGCGCCTATGCTGCACCCATAAGCCAATTGTAGTAATCAGGTGATATGAATTTTAATATATGTACAGTAGGAGAGTTTGAAAAAGGCATTTTTTTGGTATTTTTGATTCCAAATAACAAAATGTGAAACTATTAGGGATCTGACATTTTAATCGAGACAATAAAAACCATCCCCTGACTTGGCATTTATCGATCAGATTTGATTTTGCTATGCCGGGGGAGTAGACGCCCTATGCAGAACTTCGCTCGATTTTTTAGTTCATTTTAATTTAAAAGTGTATATTTTAGTTTTTTTAAACTATATTTTATTTTCTACATTTTAGACTATTATATGTCTTCTGCCATTTTCTGGTGACCGCCATATTAGATTTAAAATGACGTCACGTAGCTTACTGTACTATACTCGTCATACACTTTCATTTGATACCCATACCGAGGGCGGGCCCCGGGCGTTGTAAAGAAAAATGTAAACTGTAATTTTGTGTAAGCGGCCATTTTGAATTTGGAATGACGCCACACATCTAATAATATTCTATTTGTCATACCCTTTCATTTGATACCCATGCCGCGGGTCGGGGAACACAATTGCAAAATTCGGCCGCCATATTGGAACCGCCATCTTTGCGAAAGTAATGGACATCACCAATCGCTTTCTCGTACGCAGAAACCTCTATGTATACATTTTCATCCTCGTAGAACGTATATTATTATGATTTTTAAAGCTCTCTAAGACAACGCCCCCTAGGAGTGATTTTTAAAAGTAGGCACCGATGCTAAAACCACCCCCTTGATGTAAGTAATATGTGGTTAAATTTTTGTGGCGATCGGTTGAATGGTTTAGGAGTTATTAGGGAACATACATACATACACACATACATTGAATTTTATATATATAGATTTTGCCTAGCGGTAACTCTAGAGTTTCAAATGGCAACCCACATTTTATTGCACCATTTTTTTTATCCGAAGCTAATTTTTTGGACAAAAAGAGTGTTGAAGTTGAAGGAAATTTAAATACTATACGTGTTATATAAAAAATATAAACAAAGTAGCAAGTGGTGGTCATCAGTGGCCATTATTATTATTTGAAATAATCCAACAAAATGTATGAAAAATGTGTTTTCGCTGATAGTGATTATTCAGAACTAATGCTTAACAAAAACCCATCATAATGAAAGTCCAAAATGAAAGTATTTTACCTTCATTTGGCCTGTAATAAGCGACTTCTGTTAGAAAACTAGGTTACCCCGGGTCTCCAGGGCATTTTTTCCGGCAATTGTAACTGGCAATATTGCTTGTCAACTTTTCTCATGGCCTCTTTCACACGGGACCATGGCGAACCAACAGAAATCGTACGGAAACGTTATTTTTTAGAGAAGAGGGTGGGAGAGGACGATGGGGAGGAAAGATTTTCCAAAAGTGACAGCAGTTCAGAAATTTTGACAGTTACTTATTTTCATTGCAGACAATAAATAAATTGTTTTATGATTGCTTGGAATTAATGAAATTGTTTTAATTAGTAAAGAATTAAAAAAGAATTTAAAAAATCTGAATAAAAAACAACAATATGTAATTTTTTCCATTGCTGACATTTACTTTCAAATTCAAAAACTACCTGAGACGTCAAGATCTCATGAACCGTTAAAATTTCTTAAGGAAATAAATGAATCGACACTTATATCTGGAGGAAAAACTAAAATTTTATCAAAAGCGACATCTGCGTGTCACTAAAAAACACGATATTTCTGGTGTGAATTTCTTGACTCTAGCATACCGATTA
The DNA here is from genome assembly GCA_963855945.1 of Thereva nobilitata. NCBI lineage: Eukaryota > Metazoa > Arthropoda > Insecta > Diptera > Therevidae > Thereva > Thereva nobilitata. The sequence goes on from OY979695.1 coordinate 52,224,849, forward strand.
CAGAAATCGCTCCAGAAAATATTTTTGAGCGATTTCTTGACCATTTTTTTGCATAGTTTTTAGCTTGGAATAGAGAACTACAGGAAATGCCCTCGGGTATAAAATCCGTGTATAGGAGCGTAGTGAAATCGCTATCAGTCAACTGTCAAATTGGTACAATTTCTTCGTAGTTAACTGTCAAATTTTCCCGCGGCACTTTCTTTAAAACGAGTTTTTCTATAAAATTTATTTACAGTTTTTCGTAAAACAAATTAAAAAGAAGAAAGAAAGTTTAAAGAATTTGTTTTTAGTGTAATTGAAGTTGTTACGAGTGAATTTTCAGTGAAAAAAAGAGCAATGAAGTGTGCAGTTTGAATTTCACTACGCTAAAATTCTCCGAGGGCCCTTCCTGTAGTTTTGTTATCTAAGGTTTTTAGATAGGCAAAGAAATGTCTTGAGCCTTGCATACCGGGCTTTACGCAAAATTTAAAGAAAAAGTACCAAAAGTAAGGGCCGATTCACAATGAACGCTTCAAGCCTCAAGCTTCAAAAATTTAGGATTATAGGAATTATGTACAATAAGGCCCCATACACTACAAGGTTTTATGCGTACAAACAAGGCGTTCAAACAAAGATTGACAGTGTGTGGTGAATTTGGTTTTTGGTTCTATGTTTGTCACAAGTTTGTCCCAAATATCAAAACGTTTTGATTTTTTCGTGGTTTTATCTGACAGTTCTCCATAAGATAAAAAGCGTCTGCTCTGGTGTTTCGGTGTTTTTAGTAATTAGCTGTATTTATGTATTTAGTTTTGCTGTAAAACCCTATACTGTATGGGCAGGCTCAGTGTACAAACAAGTTTGTCACAAAGACTGTGGGACATGTTTGTACGCATAAAACCTTGTAGGGTATGGGGCCCTAATAGGGGCCCATACACTACAAGGTTTTATGCGTACAAACATGTCCCACAGTGTTTGTGACAAACTTGTTTGTACGTTGAGCCTGCCCATAGACTATAAGGTTTTACAGCAAAACCAAATAAATAAATACAGCTAAATACTAAAAACACCGAAACAAAATAAACAACACCAGAGCAGACGTTTTTTTATGTAATGGAGAGGACTGTCAGATAAAACCACGAAAAAATCAAAACGTTTTGATATTTGGGACAAACTTGTGACAAACATAAAACCAAAAACCAAATTCACCACACACTGTCAATCTTTGTTTGAACGCCTTGTTTGTACACATAAAACATTGTAGTGTATGGGGCCCTAATGATTCACATTCAAAGCTTCAAGCTGCAAGCTTCAAATGAACTTGAAACTATAGAAAAAAAATTGAAGCTTGAAGCTTGAGGCTTGAAGCGTTCATTGTGAATCGGGCCTAAAAGAACAAATACTAATTTTAATTGTTTTGAGAATGGACGAATATATAAAAAATATCATCCGTTTTATGTATCGGTTTTAACCCAGAATAACAAAAGTTCTTTTTGTTTGTTTTAATTTGCCGCCATCTTGAATTCAGAAATTCCAGTAGTGGGATTCCGTATCGATTTAAGCCTAGTATCCTGTTCGTGCGGAATTCCGCTCTGTAGAGAATCCATATAACCAGTCTGAATTCCGCTTAGCTGGGAGAGTTATGTAGACAAAGTAGACCTGACTGATATAACAGTGACTGTTTGGACACATCACACTCCCGAAACAACTTTTTTCGGCATAAAAGCGATAAACGTCAAAATTTCCGCTCGAGAAAATATAAATTTTATTTCTTGGCTTGCGGAAAATGAAACGAGAAGTCTCCACTCAGGAAAAACGCCATCCATTTTCTAGAGAAACAAAGTTCATTTACGGTCTGAATTCAGACTGAACAGCGTACTGATTTTATGGAGGGAATTCAGACCGCCCTCCAACCTGAATTCCGCACACTTTTTTACATGCATTTTAAAGGGGAATCTGAATTCCGCACGAACAGCATACTAGGCTTTAGAGTTTAGATTTTAGTGTAAATTTTCTAAATTTAGAGTAAATGGTATTCTCTAACCAAAAATACTCTAAATTTAGAGTAGATTTGAGCACTCTAAGTGGACTTTATGCGCCATCTAGTAGAAATCAAAGAAACACCTCTTTGTAATAGACCGTTTTAAATTTTTGTACCAGAGTTCCCTAAATTTAAAGTAAATTAGCGATTCTGTAATGCTTTTTTCCTCTAACTTAGAGGTTGATTATACTCACAAGGAAATTTCATGTGAGCCAAATAAAAAAAACGGCAAATCTCAATTGAGAAAAATGAAAAAGCGGGAAATCTCACGTCAAAAAAAGAAAAAAGCGGGAAAATAGTAAAAAACACGTTATAACTGTTACTTAGAATCGGTGTAGAGTCGTAAATTATTAGAAATGTAAGTACAAACATTTTATTTAATATGACATTAATATATGTTCGTTTTTTAGTATTCAAAAAATTGCTTTTTTGTTTCTTTCCTAATTTTCTAGGGAATCAAAAAACTGCTTCTTTCTTCTTATTATTCTCCTTCTCAATTCGAAAATAATAATTATATTTTCACTATTCAAAATTTTATTACTTGGAACTTATTCATAATTTTATTACTAATATATTTTACAAACGTCCAATGTCAACTGACACTTAGTGATCGACAAATGGCCAGATCTCCATGATGATTCGTTACCAGTGGTAAAAGCGAGTTTTTAGAACAGAGGGGCAAAACGGCAAGATAAGAGTGCTGTTCAAAGCCTTCTAATAAATGAGGCTGGCGCGGTTCCATATGTTAGTGTAAGGAGGCGATAAGCTTGAATGGGTCCATCCGCATTAGTGTTAAAAATTGAATTGAATTGAGCTTGTATGGCAACACCAAGATGTCATTCCAACTTGTGTATTATATTGAATAAAACCTTCTTCTTGTTCCGAATCTAATAGTGAAGAGTTGTATTTCTTTTTACCTCGCCAGTTCGTCATATTTTATCAGGTTATGGGCCCAGGCGACGCCTTTTTTTTGAAGTTTTACATATAAATTATAGGAAGCAGAAAGTGTTTTTTCGTAAGGCTAAGTATAATTAACTTCTCAAGAGATTAAAAATGGCTTTGAATAACAATTTTCTGGTGAGCGTACCCAAGCTCAAGGGTAGAGAGAATTATCAGCAATGGATGTTCGCAATGGAAAATGTATTAATTCTGGATGACTTGGATAAATGCATAAAAGGCACTGAAGAGGACGTAAAAAAGGTTAATCAGGCGAAATCAAGATTAATTCTATCAATTGATCCTTCACTATACGTTCACATAAAGGAAGCAACTACTGCTCAAGAGTTATGGAAAAAACTAAAAAACCTGTTTGATGATTCTGGCTGCACAAGAAAAATCAAATTATTGCGATCATTAATATCGGCTAGATTGGAAAATTTTGGATCGATGCAAAATTATGTGACACATATAATGGACATATCTCAAAAATTAAGAGGCATTGGCTTTGATATCACAGAAGAATGGATAGGTTCATTGTTATTGGCTGGTTTATCAGAAAGATTTACTCCTATGATTATGGCGATTGAGCATTCTGGAATAGCAATGATGCAAGTTACACTATCCATCACTTCGTTAATTACCCCCATACACAAACCGACTTTTTAGGCAAGGGGTCGCAGCGAAGTATGCAAATTACACGCATGGCATATACTTCCCTGCGACCCCTTGCCTAAAAAATCGGTTTGTGTATGGGGGTCATGGAGGCTATACAAGGAGATAAAACTCCGTGTTGTCAATTTTCGTTTGATTATTGGTGGCGCTGTAGTCAAATGTACCCCGAAAAACATGGCCGATTATATTTATCCGGTTCATGGTAAAGTTCGTTTATTACTAATATATTTTACGTTTAGCAGCTTACAGCTGTTTACCAGCTTCCAAATTCGGTTTTATATCAATGCGATTATTCGTAATTAATCAATTTTTGATGTTTCCAATGAATTTTTATTAAATTCATGTGGGGTACATCGGACAAAGGTGACATCTGTGGCCAAAAATGAACTTCTAGTTTAGTTTCTTCTACCCATCCATTTCCTTTCATTTTCCCCATAAGAGTTTTGTCTCCTTGTATATTCTCCATGATGGGGGTAATGAACGAAATGATGGATAGTGTGACTTGCATCCATGGAGGCTATACAAGGAGATAAAACTCCGTGTTGTCAATTTTCGTTTGATTATTGGTGGCGCTGTAGTCAAATGTACCCCAAAAAACATGGCCGATTGTATTTATCCGGTTCATGGTAAAGTTCGTTTATTACTAATATATTTTACGTTTAGCAGCTTACAGCTGTTTACCAGCTTCTAAATTCGATTTTTATCAATGCGATTATTCGTAATTAATCAATTTTTGATGTTTCCAATGAATTTTTATTAAATTCATGTGGGGTACATCGGACAAAGGTGACATCTGTGGCCAAAAATGAACTAGAAGTTCAGTTTCTTCTACCCATCCATTTCCTGTCATTTTCCCCATAAGAGTTTTGTCTCCTTGTATATTCTCCATGCTTGCATCAATCACATCAGACGTCATTAAAAACAAATTGCTCGATTACGAACCTAACCTAAATGAGGGTGATGAAATTGCTTTTAGCGGGAAAACATTTAGAAAAGGCAGCAAAACTAATCTAAAGTGTTTTGAATTTGGTGCATATGGCCATCAAGCAAAAAATTGTTTTAAAAGGAATAAAAAAGGTGTGTTATTGTCAAAGACTGAAAATGCTTTTAGTGCTGTGTTTTTAACTGGCAGTTTTAAAAAAAATGATTGGTATGTGGACTCAGGAGCTTCATCCCACTTTACTGTTAATGAGGAATGGTTAATAAATAAAAAACCTTCAACTGATAGTCGCGTTTTGATGGCAAATGATGGTTCACTTCCGATCGTATGCTCGGGTGATATTAACATGGTTACTTGGATTAATAAAAATCCAGTTGAAGTGAAAGTAAGAGATGTGTCATGCGTCCCAAAATTGTCTACAAATTTAATTTCGGTAGCTCAAATGGTAAAAAATCAGAATAAGGTGATTTTTGATGACAATGGTTGTAAAATTTTGAATAGATATGGTGAGTTAATAGCAACCGCTGTAAAAGAAGGCAACATGTATAAATTAAATTTAAAAAGGAAAAATCATTGTTTACTTACGTCAAATGAAGTTTCATCGGGTAAATTATGGCACAGAAGATTAGGGCATATAAATGATATCGATCTAAATAAAATGAAAAACGGTGCAGTATATGGAATTAAATTTACCGATAAAATTGAAAATAAAAATAATTGTGCGTCATGTTGCGAAGGAAAGCAAAACTCGACTCCCTTTTAAAACAAAAGGCAAACGAGCATCAACGCTATTGGAAGTTATTCACACTGATTTGTGTGGACCCATGGAAAGCCAGTCTATTGGTGGGGCAAGGTATTTTTTATTATTTGTTGACGACTTTAGTAGAAAGGTATTCGTCTACTTTCTCAAAAATAAAAACGAAACTTTTAAACATTTTAAGAACTTTAAGGTTATGGCTGAAAATCAACTGAATAAAAAGATCAAGATATTAAGGTCGAATAACGGCACTGAATTTTGCTCAAAAGAATTCTCAGAATTTTTAAAAACTCATGGTATAATTCATCAGAAGTCAACACCATATACACCAGAGCAAAACGGGTTAGTTGAAAGAATGAACAGAACAGTTCTCGAAAAGGCCAAATGTATGTTATTTGAAGGAAAATTGGATGTAAAATATTGGGCAGAAGCAGTTAATACTGCGGTTTATTTAATAAATAGAAGTATCTCATCTGGATTACATTTTAAATCACCAGAAGAAATTTGGTCAGGTAAGAAGCCAAATTTATCTCATATAAGAATATTTGGATGTAATGCCATGGTACATATGTATACCGAAAGTCAAAAGAAAGAAATGGGATAAAAAGTCGAGACAAATGACATTTGTTGGATATGGTGAGAATATGAAATGTTATCGATTAATTGATCCAGATACATATGAAATAGTTCATAGCAGAGATGTCATTTTCCTGGAAGAAAAGAATGATTCAAATGCCTTAATTGAAATTAATCAGAATTCAACGAATTCACATTCAGTGGGGGATAATAATCCTAAAAATACTGTCGAAATTGAAGATTCAAATCTTGCCATAGGTGCCGTGAAAGGTTTTGAGAGAAAGATTAACAATGATGTAGCTGTGGAGGATAATGGTGACAATTATGAAGTTTCTAATAATATTCAAGATGATGCAAGTTACTCACCTTCTGAAGGTGTCTCGGATAATCAAAATAACGTTATTAGAAGATCGAGTCGAGTTCCTAAAACTAAAACTTATCAAGATTACATTACTTACCAATGTGTAGAATCGAATGAAAAAAATGAACCGCCCAATGTAGAAGCCGCTATGAAAAGTAGTGAAGCAGCGAAATGGAAAAGGGCTATGAAAAATGAAATTGATTCATTGATTGAAAATGAAACTTGGACGTTATGCGAATTACCACCAGATAAAAAATTACTAACGTGTAAATGGGTTTTTAAAAGGAAAACAGACATTAAAGGAAACACCTTGCATTTCAAAGCAAGACTAGTAGCTAGAGTATGTAGCCAAAGTAAGGGAGTGGATTATGAGGAAACTTATTCTCCAGTTGTACGATATGCGTCAATTAGATATCTCATCTCTATTGCTGCGGAATATGACTTGGAAATTTCACAAATGGACGCAGTAACAGCCTTTCTTCAAGGAGATTTAGACAGAGAAATATATATGGTACAACCTGAGGAATTTAATGACAACACAGGGAGAGTTTGTAAATTAAGAAAATCTATTTATGGACTTAAACAGTCAAGGAGGCTGTGGAATTTGAAATTAAATGAAACATTGTCTTCAGCCGGTTATAGTCAATCTCACGTCGACCCATGTATTTTTTATAAAACAATAGAAAGTTATATGGGCTTGGTGGCCATTTACGTGGACGACCTTATTATTCTACCAAATAATGATGAGTTGAAAAATGATCTTAAGACAACACTAATGAAAAAATTTAAGATGAAGGATTTGGGCATCGCTCAAGACTGTATTGGTCTTCATATAAGCAGAAGTGAATCTGGCATATACCTGGATCAAAAGAAGTACATCAATGAAATTCTCGTTCGGTTTGGCATGCAAGATAGTAAACCAACAAGAAGTCCTGCTACAGTAGGCGAAAGATTATCTTAGGAAATGTCACCTAAAAGCGAAAACGAAAAGGAAGAAATGAAAGAAATTCCTTATCAAGAAGCAGTCGGCAGTCTCCTGTACTTAGCCCAAGGAACACGACCGGATATTGCGTATACAGTTGGTGAAGTTAGCCGTTTCAACAATAATCCTGGTAAGAGACACTGGTTAGCAGTTAAACGTATCTTTAGATATTTGCAGGGTACTAAGGATGTCAAACTCTATTTCTCCCGTAATCATAATTCCAAAGTGATTGGTTTTTGTGATGCTGATTGGGCATCAGATAACACTGAAAGGAGATCCTGCACAGGATACGTCTTCACGAAAAATGGCGCCGCTATCTCTTGGAACAGTCGCAGACAACAAACAATTGCGCTGTCATCTTCCGAAGCCGAATATATGAGTCTGTCAGCAGCGACGCAAGAAGCCATGTGGCTACTGCTACTGGAGGAAGAGCTACAACCGGTACGAAAGGGAGCCATAAAATTTTTTTGTGATAACAGAAGTGCAATTTGTTTGGCCAAAACAAATGCTTATAAACCTAGAAGCAAACATATAGATGTGCGTCATCACTTCGTGCGTGAAAAAGTAACTGATGGAAACATCAATATTGAACACATTGCAACTGAAAATATGACTGCTGATTTCCTTACGAAGCCAGTAACATTCACGAAACATGAATTTTGTTCTATGAATTGTGGCTTAAGTTAAAAATAATAATAATTTAAATATCATTGTAAGTTGCACTACAAGCTAGTGGGGGTGTTAAAAATTGAATTGAATTGAGCTTGTATGGCAACACCAAGATGTCATTCCAACTTGTGTATTATATTGAATAAAACCTTCTTGTTCCGAATCTAATAGTGAAGAGTTGTATTTCTTTTTACTTCGCCAGTTCGTCATATTTTATCAATTAGTCCTCCAAAGGATGTACTGGTAGTTGGTATCGGGATGACGGACAACTATCTGCCGATACATTTTCGAGATGTCAGCCGTCAATGCATATTTATATGATCGAAAACGGATGAGTAAAGTATAAAGATCATCTTGGATAACGGGACCAACCATTAATATATCATTGAGGGAAATCCCTGTGGACGTTTTGCACGAAGCATCAAATACGACACGTAATTTAGTACTGCTGCTCTGTGGTTTAAGTACACAATGATGAGGCATGAAGTAATGATTTTGAGGAATTTCTTGGAATGGAACTATCTCCATGTGTCCGAGTGTCGCATACTCTAATATGAATTCATAGTATTGACCTTTCAACTGCGGAAACTACGACAACTTATGTTCAAGGTTAAAGAAACGTTTCTTGGCTATATCCAAAGAAGTACCAAGATTATCTGGAGTTTTCCGGAAGGGTAGTTCGACTGAAAATCTTCCTAATTCATCCCTTTTCGTATTCTTGACAAAATGTTGCTCACAAGCCTGTTGCTATGGTGATAATAATTTGCCTTTGATTTCGAGATTATCTATGGACCAAAATCGTTGAACCAGCGCCTCCAATTTATCAGCTTTATCTGATGAATGTGTAAGAGAGGCACGATAGACATTTCCTTTAGCACCTTTTCCACCAGAAACTATCCAGCCAAAAACCGTCTTTGCAGAATAGGTAATCCTTTTCCTAGCCTGATTTGCCCTACAGACAGTAATTCAAAAAATAAACCTGCTCCAATTAAAAGATCTATCGATTGTGGAATGTTGTACTTAGGATCTGCCAACGTAATGTTATTTGGAATTCTCCAATTAGTCGTAGAAACACTTTGAGGTGGCAGCAGTCCTGTAATATTGCGAAGGACGTATGCTTCGAAGTTTGCAGTGTAGCCATTTACACGAGACTTGATAGAAACGTTAGTTTTGTATTTCGATGCCAAACTAATAGAACCGACGCCATCTATTTGGAACTCCAATCTCATTTTCTTGAGTCTCAAATGCTGCACGACTCTTTCAACAATCAAATTAAGAGACGAGCCAGAATCAAGGACAGCGCGGCAAGGTATGTAATCACCTTGACTAGTTTTGACGAGAACAATAGCTGTTGCTAAGAAGGCTGATTCCGACCTTTGAGCGCATTCCGATTGAGATGTCATTACTAATCCTGCTTGGGTGGAAGCGGAGCTTGGCACGGTATTGGTTGATTGGAGTTTCTCAAAGTGCAGCAATGTATGATGTTTGTTCTTGCACTCTTCACAAGACGACAAGTTGCAATTTTTTACCGAATGACCCGGCTGAAGACATAATATAGAACGCTTCATAGCCTTTATCTCATGAAATCTATCAGAGGGGGATAATTTACGAAAGGCATCACACTCTTCTATTCGATGTTGAGCCGTTTCGCAAAACCAACAGGTGCTATCTGCCTTTGACACTATAAACGACTTACGATGCTGTGGCTTTATACCTCTCATTGAGCTGCCTACCTTACACGAGACGTTCGACAAAGCACTGGACGATGAAGCATTTTTAGTCTCTAATGAGCGGCATCTTCTTTCTATGAAACTTACAAATTCATCCCATGTAGGATAAGCTCCCGCAGGAATTTCATCTTCCCACCTCGATCGCGACCTACTATCTAATTTTAAGCGAGCAATATGCAACAACATGCCTTCGAAAATTTCCTTTTGAGTGGCAAGCTTTTTTAGTGCTCTAAGCGAGGACTCGACGACATCCACTAAATCTCTAAGCTCATTTTCCGATGTTTTAGTAATTGGCTTTGCCTCTACGATCTCCTGGATATATGCTTGATAAATAAGACGTTTGTTATCATAACGCGCTTTTAGAGTCGCTAATGCATTTACGAAATCACGACCAAGACTCAAATTTGCAATTTGTTTACGTGGTCTTTCTTCTAAGGATTCCTGAAGGTACGACATTTTTTCGGCATCGGACAATTCCTCATTATCTTCAATTAGTGCTTTGAATTTCGCGTAAAAGTCTGGCCAATCGACATGGCGACCTGAAAACTTTTTAATTGATAATTTCGGCAAGCGCACGTTCTTTCTAACTATAGCGGTAGCGTCGAGAGTCGCGTTAGGGGATAGGGGTATCGCATCAGTTTTAGGTTCCATAAGTTCAAGAATTTTCGATTTTACAGTAATAAATGAATCTTAAAACGTTTCCCGTTTATCACCTTCTAATTCTTCCTCAACGAGACATTCCAATTTCGTTTGTAGTCCATCGAATTTAGACCAAAGTTCATCAACCAAACTCAAGCGCGTTTGTAATTCAGGTAACCGTAATGACCGACCCGGCGTTTTTTTGTATTTTTTCATCTTAGTCAATTGCATTTGCACAACACCGCGCTTTATTTTTAAGTCACTAATCACCTGCTTATTAGCGTCCTCTTGGCTTTTAGCATCTGCCATTTCGATTTGTTTTATTAAAAAATCACTTATTTATTTATTAAAATTAAATAAATTCAAGTTAAATAGAAAACAAAGTCAAAGAAATTCGGTAATTTACTGTATAAACGGTACAAAATAGCTTACCGTAATTTCTCTCAGATAACTGTCTATGGCTATGAATAGTTATACGAACATGCGGCTTCAGCCTCTCCAATTATACAATGCACTTCCAATTTTATTGACAATTAGTCACTTATTTAATTATTTGCATCAAACAAATTTAAACCTTAAACTGAAGGAAATTAAAAGAAATCAAGGTACAATACGGTACGATACAGCTTACCTTGACTTCGACCAGCTATGTATGGAATGGTGATAGATTAGATGACTAACGCAGCCGCAGGCTCACCCCTTTGATAGCAGCAAGTCAAGCACCTTTTTGCATATCCCAACAGCAACAATATCAACACAATAGGCATTAAATCAATGATCGACTGGAACAAGGAACTTTTCCCATATGCACGAAATAACGAACTCGCGAGAAGCGTAAGTCTACCAAAGAACACAATAATGTCCCTGCTCGGGCGCCAATGTTAAAACGCAAAGAGTTTTTTACGTTATAAAACAAACAAATTTTTATTTATTTTGAAATTCACGACATTAATTCAACTATTAAATTAAATTAAAAATCAATTAACAATACAATTAATTAAGTAGATATCAATTAACCAAAATATATCGGAACGACAACGAGAAGCGAGAATCAAACGACAATGCGACTGATAACAGACTGCCTGGCAGATTTTAAAAATGCCAGTTGGAAGCAATTTTTGGAGTTTACGGTATATGAAAACAAAAAACAAAAAAAAATGTATGAGTACTCGCTTCCCATTGCGGCTTCGATTCTAAGACAATAGAATAATGAGATAAAAAAGCATAAAGGCAAAAAATTGGATTAGTCTAATTAACACAATTAATTACTTCATTTTTTAAAATTCAAAATTTGGTATCCTGGGGGTGGGGCGGGGGGCAACTTTGAAATTCGAAATCTGCACAAAAACTAGGAAGGTTTTTTTGGAAAACTTTTTTGAATTCGTGATAGATGGCGCTGTAATTGTAAGGTTTTTGAAAAATATTGAACACGGATTTTTTCTTCTCTGAATTCGATGCGTATTTCTCGAGATATTCAGCCGTTCCGGGACTCTTAAGGCCCAATCATATAGCAGAAACGAAAACGAACCGAAATGAAAACGAAATGAACTTGAAAATGATAGCTATTATATAGGTGTCTGAGCGAATAGGTTTTTGACATTTGTTGACAGGTTCTGCATTGAGTAGAAGAGTTTTTTATTTTCGATAAATACATCTATTATAGAATTTATATAATTTATGGCGGATGTCGACAAATCACAAGAAAAATCAAAATTTAAATTTTTTCACCTTGTATTGACTGCATTCTTTTAAAATAACTTCTTTTTCGCTCTTTCAACTACTTTAAATTGGAATACAAACTGTCTGTCGAACTGTCAAAGTAACGGGCTGATTTCTCGGAAGAAGTCAGACTGGTTGGAAGAGGCACACCGCAGGGTGAAGTCCTATCGCCGCTCCTTTGGAATATAACAGTCAATGAAGTTCTGATAACCCTAAGGGAGTCTGGCTGCACTAATGTGGCCTATGCTGATGATATTGTGCTGGTGGTGACTGGCAAGTACATCTCAACAATAAGAGATATAATGCAACGAGCATTGGACACTCTTGTTCAATGGGCTACTACAAAGGGTCTAGGCGTTAACCCAGCTAAGACTGAAGTAGTGCTCTTCACAAGAAAGCATAGACTTCCCGATTTTCCTTCTCTAAGACTTTGCAATGAAAGATTGCAACTTAAGGAGGATGCGAAATTTCTGGGTCTCATACTGGATAGAAAACTAACGTGGAGACCGAATCTTTTAGAGAGAGCCAATAAGGCCAAAACAGCTCTCTTCTTATGCCAAAGAACGATCGGAGTTAATTGGGGCCTTAAACCCGGTATCGTCCACTGGTTGTATACAGCCGTAATCAGACCTATACTTATGCATGGCATATCGGTATGGTGGACTGCATTACAGAAAGTTACGTATCGGAAGATACTGGAAAGAGTCCAAAGAACAGCCGAGCTGTGTACATATTAATGGTGCAATGAGAAGCACCCCAACAGCTGCGCTGGATATCTTATTGCATTTTATCCCCTTGGACATATATGCCGAGCAAATGGCAGCCTGGACGGCTGCCAGGACAAAGGCTTCTCTTGGATGGGCTCCATACTTATATGGTCACTCATCCATCCTTAGGAAGTTCGCTACCGCTGCGGACAACCTAGATTATACTACATCTACGTGGACCTTGGAGAAAGGTTTCAATACCATCATTCCGGCCAGAGATGACTGGACAGATGTAGGTTGTGATATCTTTTCCGAGGCATTAAATATAGATACCTCTCTTCGCTTACCCGATCATTGCAGTGTCTTCCAGGCGGAAGTCACTGCTATCTGGGAGGCTCTCGAATGGCTGAAGATAAATAATATATCTCATAAGAATATATGTATTATATCGGAGGCTAGAAGGCTCTTAATTCTGTCGTCACAACATCCACGACTGTTCTGAACTGCCGCAGGTCTCTGTGTGAGACTGCCACTCAGTTTTATATAACTCTGTGTTGGGTTCCTGGACACAGAGGGATTAGGGGAAGTTGTGGCAATGAGGATGAGGAAGAAACTGTCTCCCATCTTCTCTGTACATGCCCGGCCCTCGCGAGGAAAAGAGGGACCTTCCTTGGCTCACCTTTCCTTGATGGATTGAGTGAGCTGCAAAACACTGGTGTTTTTGACCTCTGTCGCTTTATTAAAAGCTCCAAATGGCTTGAAATGGCCTAAATTTTGTCCCAACACGAGAATGGCATCGCAATGGGCCCAATGGTGTGCCTAAGTGGGCTCCCTAGTGGGGGAGCAGCCATTTCAACCTAACCTAACCTAACGGGCTGAATAGCTGAAACAAATACCGAAATGAAATAAATTTATATAACCGCTTTCATACATTTTCATACGATTTATTTCATTCTTTTCGTTTCGGCTAGTTTTCGTTTCTGCTATATGTTTGGGCCTTTATTTTTGCAATTACAGCGGCATCTATCACGAATTCAAAAAAGTTTTTCCAACAAAACCTTCCCAGTTGTTTGTGCAGATTCCGAATCTCCAATAAAAAAGGGGGGTTGCCATTTAAGATTTCAAAGTTTCCCCTGCCCCACTGTAACTGTCTGGATAAAATTTGTGCCGAGGCACGAAGACAGGAAGGATTGCCATAAAGGCCAAAACAACTATCTTTACAAAATTGGGGAAGGGAATAGAAGAAGAGGTGGCTCGGACGGTTCAGCCGCCGGGAGAGTACCGCAAAAAAAATGCATCCCATGCACCGGTTGTTGGCACGACTAGCGATGCGCTAGCTAGCTCGCCGGATGGGGTGGGGTTCACGGTTCATGGGAGCCGAAGAAGGTGACAGTTGGGGATTACCAAAAAGAACTCGTGCCTAATCAACAACAGATCTAAAGGGCGATAAGGGGGTGGAACGCGTCCGGGGCCAACGAGAGGGGCTACAGGGGAAGAAGGGAAAGAGTGGTCGCTGAGCGCCGGTCAAGTCATAGGGACCAAATGTCAGACCGTCCAAGCAAATGCCAGGCGATCACCTAGGTCGGGGGGTTGCATCCTACATTCCCCAGGGCCACGTGTCGGGGGCCTTAAGCCATCATCCTGCCAACCCGCCTTTAATCGAACAGTTCGTCTGGGCTCAGGAGTCTCTACGCGATACCGCAGTTACTAAAGGTCCACGTAAACGTCCAGTCGGGTCCAATTAAGTTAGTCAGGGTGTCATCAGAACAATAAGGTTACTTTTCAAAGTTATATCCCACCATTGGGGATTCTGCTCATCATATGACCCGTTATATAGTCGATAAGTCTTGTATGTATTGTCCGCGTAAGTATTTAACAAAAATAATTTTCACCAATTTATACTCTTAAGTATTCATATGGCGAGCCATATTACTAATTCAATTCAAAGTAAGTGTGCCTAAGCAAACGCCTAGATAATTACTTTCCTTAAGAAAAATTACTAAGATAATAATACTAATACTAACTTGATATATGGTTCATTTCCGTAGGACCAATATAACGTTCATATACTCTCTTTGGGACTCAAATGGTTAATCGTGATAATTAATTTAATTCAAAGTAATGTTGCCTAAGCGATCGTATAGATAATTAATTTCCTTTTGAAAAAGGTTGCCAAAATAATAATACTAATACTAATAAGATATATGGTTCATTTCCGTATGACCAATGTAACGTTTATATACTCTCTTAAGGACTCAAAATGGTTAATCGTGATAATTAATTTAATTCAAAGTAATGGTGCCTAAGCGATCGTATAAATAATTAATTTCCTTTTGAAAAAGGTTGCCAAAATAATAATACTAATACTAATAAGATATATGGTTCATTTCCGTATGACCAATGTAACGTTTATATACTCTCTTAAGGACTCAAAATGGTTAATCGTGATAATTAATTTAATTCAAAGTAATGGTGCCTAAGCGATCGTATAAATAATTAATTTCCTTTTGAAAAAGGTTGCCAAAATAATAATACTAATACTAATAAGATATATGGTTCATTTCCGTATGACCAATGTAACGTTTATATACTCTCTTAAGGACTCAAAATGGTTAATCGTGATAATTAATTTAATTCAAAGTAATGGTGCCTAAGCGATCGTATAAATAATTAATTTCCTTTTGAAAAAGGTTGCCAAAATAATAATACTAATACTAATAAGATATATGGTTCATTTCCGTATGACCAATGTAACGTTTATATACTCTCTTAAGGACTCAAAATGGTTAATCGTGATAATTAATTTTCCCCTTAAACAAGGGCATTACGTAACTAATAATCTGCCTACGAATAATCTTAATAGTACTCATAAACTTCAAATTTTTTTTTTTCTTGATTCCTCATAGATAAGCCCACCGAAAGAGTTTGACTGTTGGTATTTATGCGTGAATTCTCGTTTTTTTATACATAAGTCTTCATTACAAAAAAAAATGTTTCCTTTCCTCCCCAAAATCAACTTAATTCAGGAAATAAACCTTAATTTTACTTAGTAAACCTGAAAATGTAACAAAAAAAGGAGGTAATTGTGCTTCTTCATACATGCACAGCAATAACATGACCAATATCGTTTTATTTTATATAATGCCACTTAATGATTATATTTAGTTTCGTTCATAACTTACCCAATACCGTTTCATTTTATGCAATGTCAATTAATGGTTATATTTAGTTTCATTCATAATAAGTACTTATCATTTGCTCACTAGACTCTCTTCCTCGTTTGAAGCTTTTTTTTTTTGTCTTCCTCTTTTACTTTTTTTTTCCTTTCCAATAAGTTCCGCTTTTCCTCGATGAACAATTTCTGAAATGAAACTCAGGAAAAATCCCAAAAAAAAATTTCATGTCTTATATATTTCCTAAAAATAATCCCTTCGCCGCGACATTAATGATCCACCCCAGCCGCAAAATCAGAATGTCCTCTTATATATCAAATTGAATAATACTTAAGATTTGATTCCTTTCCCCACGGCTCTACTACCGCGCGTAAGAATCGACCAAAAAAAACCAAAATGCAGGTTGATGAAGCGTATTCGCTTTCCTTTAAATTTATCTGTAATCACTAATTTTCACATGCTTTTAGGATAATGATGAATTTTCACACAAAAAAATTGTTTTTAAGAGTTGGCCAATTTACTTGATCGCACGACCAAGACCAAAATATCAAAAAAAACTTATCTACATGGAAACACAGTTTTATATTCACCAGTTACTTCGTTTTTGTAGCGGGAAAGAAATTTTTTTCTTTTGTTCTTGCGTTAACAAAACCTATAACGGGATCCCTATTATAATTAGTCGACACGGATTTTCCACCAATTTTGTATATATCTCATATTGCTATTTACTTATCAATGATCGCGAGAAAAAAAAATATGCACTCAGGAAAATGTGGCGAAAACCCTCTCTTA
The DNA here is from genome assembly GCA_963855945.1 of Thereva nobilitata. NCBI lineage: Eukaryota > Metazoa > Arthropoda > Insecta > Diptera > Therevidae > Thereva > Thereva nobilitata. Next base: position 52,241,522 of record OY979695.1, read on the forward strand.
AAAAAAACCTCCGTGACCTCCGCAAGATCAATATCGAACTGCACCTCTTCCCTTTACTTTTCTTCCTTTTTTTTTTGTGTTTTTTTTTTCTGTTTAGGCAATTTTAACACTAATAAACTTATTCGATCAAAAGAAAATTTTTCTCTAATGTTTTTATTAGGTAACTAGCAAGTGAATGAACTCCCTATCCACGGCCATACAATGACACAACGGTCAACAAGGAGTTCCATTCACCAATCGAAGAAAAGGAAAAATACTTATCTTATTCACCACGTTGCTCCCCTGGTCGGCTACTAATTTTTCCTCCAACCTGCCTTTCTTTTGTTCTTTCTCCTGTTTATGTTTCGCTCCTCTCGGAAAAGCCAAAATTTCCTTAATTTTCACCACAAAAAAATTCAAGAAGAAAAATTTTAAACACTTGTTACAATGCGATCGCACTTTCTCTAACGCTGCTGCTCACTCACTGATTCCTTCCACCAAAAAGCCAAAAAAAAACGACCTGCACTTCTCGCCGGCTAGCAGCCGCGTCCCGTTATCCCCAATCCTACTGCAGCCAGCGCATTGTTCTTCGTCTCGGGCCATAAAAAAAATGTCTCGAGACGGAGTGCAGGCGCTGAGCAAAAAAAAAATCGCCGTTGGAGTTCTGCTGGAATGGTGGGTTTACGCACGATTGGGGTTACCAGCGTAGTAAAAGATTTTCAACTTAGGAAATTAGGAGTTTGATGAAATATGTTGTTTACTTTTGTTTTTAAGTAGTACTCAAAACATATATTACGATACTCAAGGCAGGGTCTGTTTTCATAATGAGGGAAGAAAAATTCTAGAGGAGGTCAGGACTCATGTTGGTCTTTCCTATGCATACTTAAAAGCAGGCTTAATAAAACTTTAAGCAGCTGCTTCGTGCTAGGAATTGTATTCAGAGTGCGTGGGTGGCCTAAGTCCCACAGGGCGTCCGTTACAACGCGCGCCATTTGGAATCCGCCAGGAGAGAGGTGGCGCGAAAAAAAACAAACGGAGGCCTTGATTTTTTCCTAGCCCAACGTGTGGCTCAACCCACGACCCTGCGATTAAGAGTCTCATGCTCTACTAACGGAGCTAGCCGGGCTATACCTGGATAAAGAAAAGGCCGCTCGCGCGCGCAAACATCGATACATAGGCGTTCGGCGTACCTGCAATTACGTGGCTATTGCCGTTATTTCTAATGGCCGCCATCGTGTACTCTCAGGTATAGAGGTTCTGCTCTACCTGGTGTTTTTACTGGCGCATCACAACTTTAAAGACAATCGTCTCGTCCTCGGTCATTTTCGTTCAAGAGTGGGTTACACCATGCGTCCCCTGCTGCTTCATCTACCAGCGGATCCTGGTCCAGCTGGGACGAAGCTAGGTTATCTTATCCTTTTCAAACCAAAATCTTAGGCGGACGTCTTATAGGGTCGTCAGGACCTGATGAGATTTTATGTCTATATCTATGGCCGTACCTGCGCGGGCAGCGGAGATTGTCGTTATGTTCTGCCTGTATAATGTTTGCGCACGAGGGCGGTCTCCTCCCTACTGGCAACCTAGGCGTCTCGGTGGTGTCTTTCTATAAACGTGAGTCCCCTCTATGTGTATGGGGGGGCTGGCCTGGCAACCCCTGAAGTTACTAACATTAAAGCTTGGCTCCAGACAGCCAAGTATAACAAGCAGGTGTACCATCCGCTGGGGAAGCTACCCAAGCGGACCTCGATGGGTACCCTATTGATAACCGGTTAGGCCGGCGAGATGCCTTATTAGGGCTACTCGGAGTTGACCTGCTTACCGAAATTGTATTAGAGCGCGTCCTAGGACTGATCGCGCTGTGGAGGGACTTCGCGCTTCCATGGGAAAGTCGAGGCAATTCCACATTGTCCCGGCGAGTCCCAAGGAGCGTGAAGTATCTCCACCGGATGGTGTCTCCTGCCCCAAGGACTCGATCCGCCGGCTATACCACATAGTCGTCGTCTCGAACCCCTGGTCCACGAGGTCACTGTCCGCTACTTAGGCTGTCAGGCCTTGAGGTCCTTTGCGTGAAAGGTTCCGATTGGTTTGCCTTTTAAATCTTCCAACTCATATCTCCCACTCCCAAGCTTTCGCTTCACGCGAGCCTTCGTGAATTTATTTGCCAGTTTAGCGTTAAACCGGTCGATCCTGCTGCTTACGGGGAAGGTTCGTCGATAGACTACCTGGCCGGGCGAGAACTCTACTGCTCTGCAGCGCAGATTATAGTGTTTCTCATGTCTAGTGTGAGCCGCGGCCAGGTGTTGCTCTATTTTGTTACGCCGGGCCTGCCATCTATCTACGGCCGGCAGTACTGTTATATCTCCCTCCTGCAAGGCACCTAGGGTCTTCAGTACCGGGTAAGCGGATCCATGCAGGATCATTGGGCATCCGAACAGGGCCTGGTAGGGGGAGGTATCGATGGAGGAGTGATGGGTGCTCCGTAGGGCACATTCAATTGCAGACAGGTGTAGGTCCCAATCCCGGTGGTCTTCCTTCAGGTACGCTCGGATAGCAGCTAAGACGGAGCGGTTTACCCGCTCGGAAGCGTTGGCTTGTGGGGAATAGACGGCGGTGAGTTGATGTTTGACGCCGTAGTCGGACAACAGTTTCGCGAATTCTTTAGACGTAAAATGGCTTCCATTATCCGAGAATATCGCCTCGGGGACTCCGAAAGCGTGGAAAATTTGGTGCTCGAGGAAATTCACAGCGGCTTTAGATGTTTCGCCGGCTACTGGGTGGAGAAAACTGAATTTAGAAAACGCGTCGAGGACTACCAATACAGCCGTATGGCCTTTCTTCGTCCTAGGATATGGGCCCATATAATCGACGTACAAGAGTTGAAAAGGTCGGCACACATCCATGGCTTCACCCATAGGGGGCCGAAGGGGTGTGTTTGGAGCTTTTGTCTCTTTGCATACTTCACAGCTCGCGATGTATTTCCTGACTTGGCTAGTCATACCGGGCCAATAATATTTTTCCCGGAGGCGTGCAAGGGTCTTATGTACACCGCCATGGGAAGCTTGAGGGGGCTCATGAGCGGACTGGATCAAGGGGGCGGTCAATTCTACAGGGATCCACAATTTCCAAATCAGATCGTCCGTTTCGGGGTCGCCAGTCCGTGGGGCCGAACGGTGGAACACGTATCCATCAGATACCTGAATATCAGGTAACTGATCAGCCTTCTTGGTCACTTGCTCAACGAGCTGGACATAATCTTCCGATTTGAAGGCTGGGGACGATAAGTCCACGTCGATGCTGAAGAACACTTCATCGACACAGTCGACCCGTGATAAAGCGTCCGGTACCACATTCTGACTACCCTTGCGGTGCTCGATTGAAAATTGGAAGCCCTGCAGCTTTAGGCTCCAGCGAGCTAATCGGCCGCTTAGATCGGTCTGGCTCATGAGCCACTTCAGGCTGGCATGATCGGTTATTATAGTGAAGGTGTGGCCTTCCACATATGCTCTGAACTTTTTGACGCTTAACACCGCTGCATAGCACTCTAGTTCCGCGATGGAATAGTTACGTTGCGCATTATTCAGCTTCTTCGAGAAGTAAGCGATTGGGTGTTCTTCGTCTCCGCGTCGTTGGAACAGGACGCTTCCTACTCCGGTCTTGCTGGCGTCACACTGGATGAAGAAAGGGCTGGTGAAGTCTGGGGTTGTCAGTAAGGGTGCAGACATCATGGATTTCTTCAGTTCATCGAATGCCTGTTGGGCTTCATCGGTCCAAGCAAATCTGCCGCTCTTTAGGCAGTCCGTGATGGGAGAGGCAATGCTTGCATAGTTACCTATGAAGCGCCTGTACCATCCCGTCATGCCCAAAAACCGTCGTACCTGCTTGGCCGACTTTGGAACTGGGAAATCCCTGATGGCTGAAACCTTGTCGGGGTCGGTCTTTAGCGACCCATCGCCAATGATAAATCCCAAATATTTGACTTCTTGAACGCAAAACCGGCTTTTGTTCAGGTTCACCGTCAGCCCTGAGCGACGCAGGCAGTCTGCGACCTGTTCCAACGTTTGGATATGGGCTTCAAACGTCGGAGACACCACCAAGAGATCGTCTAGATAGACAAAGACGCGTTCTCGAAGAGAGCCTGGGATTGCCTTATCCATTAGGCGGCACATACGTTGTGGCGCGTTGCAAAGGCCGAACGGCATTACGGTGAATTGATACAACGGTCTCCCTGGGACCGTGAAAGCTGTCTTCTCTCGGGATTTTTCTTCCAAAGGAATCTGCCAAAAGGCATCCTTCAGATCAATGGCTGAGATGTATTTCGTGTCCTGTAGCCGTCCCAAGAGACCGTCGATATGGGGCAGAGGGTAAGCATCCTTGACCGTAACTGCATTCACCTTGCGGGAGTCCAGGCAAAGTCGCACCTTGCCGGGCTTTCGAACCAGGACAACAGGGGAGTTCCACGGACTGTTGCTCTCTTCAATCACACCTAGACTCAGCATGCGATCGACTTCCTCATACATGAGGGTCTGGATGGCAGGAGAGACAGGATAGTGTCTCTGCTTAATGGGCACCGCCTCGCCAGTGTCGATAACATGTTGTTCCAGGTGCGTCTTGCCGAGGCCACAGGTGTCAAAAGACGGGAACCGCGCCTTGGCCTGGTTCAACCGCGCCTGCTGGGCTTCCTCAAGGGGATGGCAGTTTGGGTCTGGTTGTGGTGCTAGCTGTATTTCACCGATAATGTGTGGGGCCAACTTAAAGGCCTTCCAAAAATCTATTCCGAGGTACAATGATTGTGTAAGGCTAGGGGCTATATAGAGGGTTAGTGGAAGGGTACGATGCCCATACGTGACAGGGACCGTGATGAAGCCCAGAATTTGGTTGGCTGAGCCGTCGGCTGTCTGGACAGAGGTACGCAAACGCTTTAGCTGTGCCTCTGGGTGATTTCGGAGGAACGACTCTGCCCCTCTTCCCAGGCAACTAATGCTTGCCCCACTGTCCAGCAAGCCGAGAACCGTTTCGCCCAAAATTTGTACGTTAGCAAATGGTCGTTCATCAGTGGCGTCAGTAAGTATCGCTGAAAGGACTCGCTTGGTGAGAATACGTTTCTCTATGGCCTTCTGGCGGATGCGTGGGGTTTTAGCTTTGGGCTGCGCCACGTCGCTTTCCCCAAAGATTCGTTTACGGACTTGGTGGTAGTTGGCCCATCGTCGCATAAAGGAGGCTCTGGCCTGTGTAGAAGGGAATACCGGTAGCGATTCCGATGTCGACAGGTCAGAGCTGTCTGATGAACTAGTTGACATGGCAGGTGGGACACGTTCGGGATAGGAATCTGAGCAGGGTGCGGGCTCGCAAGGATACTCGCACCCCAACTCTAGTTTCCCGAGCAGTCAGGACAAGTAGGTAAGTATGTATCTGGTCGCCCACATTTATAACAGAAGATGTTGCGGGGGGCGGTACATACCATGAACCCATGTCCTTCCTGACGACAATTCCAACACTTAAGAGCTGGTCTGCCGGGCTGGGTCCTACGGACTTCCTCTAGAACCGGCTGTTGGCCAATTTGGGGCTCCGCGCGATAGTTCGCCACAGGGGCGTAGGGTTGATAGTGGCTAGGGTATGGCTGGGGGGGAAGTGGCTCCAGTTCATGGACTCGGTGTGCAGCTCGGTGATCACTCCTCCTTTCACGCTGCCATCTTTCGACCCTCAGGCAAGCATCGCGAAGCTGGCGAACATCCTGATACGAGGATCCCATTATGGCGGACCCTAAAGAGACGTTCAGGTTTTGCATCAGGATGCGAACCAGCTCCGCAGGAGGCATCGGCCTTGATAGACGGTTATGGAGGGTGAAAATCTGTGCCGAGTAGTCATCAAAGGACCGGTTACCTTGTTTGGTCTCCAAGATTTCTTTGATGACCTGGTACTCGGAGGTTTGACCACCGAACTGCTCAACGAACCTCAAGCGGAAGTCTTGCCAGGTGGGGGCGGGATAGCCTCGGCGGAATTGGGCCCAATACCAGTCCTCAGCGCTTCCAGTTAACAATACAGAGGCATTTCGTATCAATTCAGGAGGCTGGACTCCTTCGTCCTGGGCTTTTGTTTGGACGCGGAATAGGAATTCTTCCGCGGGGAGCTCGCCTTCACGACCGGAGAATCTAAGCTTCCAGTTAACCACTGGTGACTTGTACTTGTTCGGTGCTGCTGGTGCACTGGGCTCGGCGGGATGGACAGGTGGTCCCATGGTAGGTCCGGTGGGCCAGACGTCGCTGGGTTCTGAATAGTAGGCTGGGGTGTAAGGGGGGTACGCGCCGGGTGAGGGTTGAGCGCTGACGTTCGGGCCTTTTTGATGAACGTCAAGCAACAACGGGACTTGGAGGCCGGCATTTCTGGTTAGGGGCTTTACGCGAGACCGGTCGGGCTCCGAGGAGCAATATCTTAAGGCTTTATTGACCGCGCTCTTCAGATCGGTTTTGGAAACGGTGGAGGGGCCGGCTTTAGAAGAGCTCTCCTTGCTTGTGCCTCCATTCCTTTGGAACTCTTCCTCAGGACCCGAGTCGCGAGAATCGTCATGGTTAGAGTCCTCTTGGAAATCTTCTCCACCCTCATTGTCGGCGACAAACTGCCCCTTCTCATTTCGTTTTGGCGGCATTATAAAATTTATCGCTTATCCCCTTTTTTTTTTTTTTGTTGTTGAAGAGAAATATATTTATTTTTTGAAAGAAAAAAAAAAAAGAAAAAAATTTAAAAAAATATATTGATCGATCTTACGTGTAAAGGCTTACCTAAAACAGTAAAAATAAAAAAAATCGTTTTTCCAATAAATTAACAATTCTTTTATGAGTTTTTTATGTGTTTTCAATCTTCATCAAACTTGATTTTAAAACTTCAAGATAAAAATTCAATATGTGAGGTAACAATTTTCAACATCAATAAAAGGACTGAGAAAAAAAATTTACAAGAAAAAGTTGGGGAATTATTGAATTTGATGATTACTTCTTTTTGACCTTTTGTTTCTATTTCCCAATAATAAAAAAAATAATTTCTTAGTATTTTGTTTGTTTGGATTTGTATTTTGGGTGAGTGTGGCCCCAGGAAAAGGACGACCCTCCCAAGGCTAGGGTGGCTGATGGCGCCGATACCAGTCAGCCTGAACTCAGGACTGAGTGGCATCCGCGTCATCAGAAGCACCAAGTGCCTCCACCTGCGGGATCGATGATGAGGGTGGTGCCAGGCAAATGTCTAGCACCATCTTCATCAGGGCATCCCTATTGTCTGACATCCGGCCGCCCAAAACGATGACCGGATCCCAGTGACCACTGCGAAGAAGAAGGGGTGAAAGAAGGAGAGATAGAAGCCTCCCTTGAGAGATAACGGAGACCGCTCTGACACCCAGGCACAACTGGTCAGCAACTCGGCTGGTTCCCAGGAAGGTGATGTGTCAGAACGGTCAGACAGCCGGGGGCGGGTGCATATCAGGACGTCGACCCTGTCGCATCGCCAGGCGATAGAACGCCTGTTAGCTTGACGGGGCAGGTCCGACGTCCAGGTGTACATCCGTCCATACTACAAAGATGTGCGAGAAAACTTAAAGAGTGGTGGTTCTTGTCAGGGAAGGCTCGCACATAGTCAGGCGGTATAACGCCTGTTAACCAGACTTGAGTCTCCATGGCAAGAACCGTAAATTAGTTTGGAAGGCTACCGCAGAAAGATATTAAAGGTGAAATGAGTGAAGAAGAAGAAAGATAGGAAAGAGGAAAAAGACAGAGGTGATAAGGGCTAGAGTACCGCGGTAAGTACTTTCGCCCATTAACCAAAAGCCGGAGGGACTTGGACTGAGATGAAGAACTAACAAGAGAAAGAAGTCCACTCTTGGCTCCTCTCTTTGGCCTGAGCCACAAAATTTAAAGGCTAAACTACGATTTAAAAATGAAAAAAATTTACTAAAAGAAATCCTAGCTTCGGACGGGGGAATGACTAAAACAACAGACTTTCCGAGCTAGGCTTACGAGACTAGAGAATCAAAACATTCACTAGCCTCCGTTGGGCGCCATTTGTAACTGTCTGGATAAAATTTGTGCCGAGGCACGAAGACAGGAAGGATTGCCATAAAGGCCAAAACAACTATCTTTACAAAATTGGGGAAGGGAATAGAAGAAGAGGTGGCTCGGACGGTTCAGCCGCCGGGAGAGTACCGCAAAAAAAATGCATCCCATGCACCGGTTGTTGGCACGACTAGCGATGCGCTAGCTAGCTCGCCGGATGGGGTGGGGTTCACGGTTCATGGGAGCCGAAGAAGGTGACAGTTGGGGATTACCAAAAAGAACTCGTGCCTAATCAACAACAGATCTAAAGGGCGATAAGGGGGTGGAACGCGTCCGGGGCCAACGAGAGGGGCTACAGGGGAAGAAGGGAAAGAGTGGTCGCTGAGCGCCGGTCAAGTCATAGGGACCAAATGTCAGACCGTCCAAGCAAATGCCAGGCGATCACCTAGGTCGGGGGGTTGCATCCTACATTCCCCAGGGCCACGTGTCGGGGGCCTTAAGCCATCATCCTGCCAACCCGCCTTTAATCGAACAGTTCGTCTGGGCTCAGGAGTCTCTACGCGATACCGCAGTTACTAAAGGTCCACGTAAACGTCCAGTCGGGTCCAATTAAGTTAGTCAGGGTGTCATCAGAACAATAAGGTTACTTTTCAAAGTTATATCCCACCATTGGGGATTCTGCTCATCATATGACCCGTTATATAGTCGATAAGTCTTGTATGTATTGTCCGCGTAAGTATTTAACAAAAATAATTTTCACCAATTTATACTCTTAAGTATTCATATGGCGAGCCATATTACTAATTCAATTCAAAGTAAGTGTGCCTAAGCAAACGCCTAGATAATTACTTTCCTTAAGAAAAATTACTAAGATAATAATACTAATACTAACTTGATATATGGTTCATTTCCGTAGGACCAATATAACGTTCATATACTCTCTTTGGGACTCAAATGGTTAATCGTGATAATTAATTTAATTCAAAGTAATGTTGCCTAAGCGATCGTATAGATAATTAATTTCCTTTTGAAAAAGGTTGCCAAAATAATAATACTAATACTAATAAGATATATGGTTCATTTCCGTATGACCAATGTAACGTTTATATACTCTCTTAAGGACTCAAAATGGTTAATCGTGATAATTAATTTAATTCAAAGTAATGGTGCCTAAGCGATCGTATAAATAATTAATTTCCTTTTGAAAAAGGTTGCCAAAATAATAATACTAATACTAATAAGATATATGGTTCATTTCCGTATGACCAATGTAACGTTTATATACTCTCTTAAGGACTCAAAATGGTTAATCGTGATAATTAATTTAATTCAAAGTAATGGTGCCTAAGCGATCGTATAAATAATTAATTTCCTTTTGAAAAAGGTTGCCAAAATAATAATACTAATACTAATAAGATATATGGTTCATTTCCGTATGACCAATGTAACGTTTATATACTCTCTTAAGGACTCAAAATGGTTAATCGTGATAATTAATTTAATTCAAAGTAATGGTGCCTAAGCGATCGTATAAATAATTAATTTCCTTTTGAAAAAGGTTGCCAAAATAATAATACTAATACTAATAAGATATATGGTTCATTTCCGTATGACCAATGTAACGTTTATATACTCTCTTAAGGACTCAAAATGGTTAATCGTGATAATTAATTTTCCCCTTAAACAAGGGCATTACGTAACTAATAATCTGCCTACGAATAATCTTAATAGTACTCATAAACTTCAAATTTTTTTTTTCTTGATTCCTCATAGATAAGCCCACCGAAAGAGTTTGACTGTTGGTATTTATGCGTGAATTCTCGTTTTTTTATACATAAGTCTTCATTACAAAAAAAAATGTTTCCTTTCCTCCCCAAAATCAACTTAATTCAGGAAATAAACCTTAATTTTACTTAGTAAACCTGAAAATGTAACAAAAAAAGGAGGTAATTGTGCTTCTTCATACATGCACAGCAATAACATGACCAATATCGTTTTATTTTATATAATGCCACTTAATGATTATATTTAGTTTCGTTCATAACTTACCCAATACCGTTTCATTTTATGCAATGTCAATTAATGGTTATATTTAGTTTCATTCATAATAAGTACTTATCATTTGCTCACTAGACTCTCTTCCTCGTTTGAAGCTTTTTTTTTTTTTGTCTTCCTCTTTTACTTTTTTTTTCCTTTCCAATAAGTTCCGCTTTTCCTCGATGAACAATTTCTGAAATGAAACTCAGGAAAAATCCCAAAAAAAAATTTCATGTCTTATATATTTCCTAAAAATAATCCCTTCGCCGCGACATTAATGATCCACCCCAGCCGCAAAATCAGAATGTCCTCTTATATATCAAATTGAATAATACTTAAGATTTGATTCCTTTCCCCACGGCTCTACTACCGCGCGTAAGAATCGACCAAAAAAAACCAAAATGCAGGTTGATGAAGCGTATTCGCTTTCCTTTAAATTTATCTGTAATCACTAATTTTCACATGCTTTTAGGATAATGATGAATTTTCACACAAAAAAATTGTTTTTAAGAGTTGGCCAATTTACTTGATCGCACGACCAAGACCAAAATATCAAAAAAAACTTATCTACATGGAAACACAGTTTTATATTCACCAGTTACTTCGTTTTTGTAGCGGGAAAGAAATTTTTTTCTTTTGTTCTTGCGTTAACAAAACCTATAACGGGATCCCTATTATAATTAGTCGACACGGATTTTCCACCAATTTTGTATATATCTCATATTGCTATTTACTTATCAATGATCGCGAGAAAAAAAAATATGCACTCAGGAAAATGTGGCGAAAACCCTCTCTTAAAAAAAACCTCCGTGACCTCCGCAAGATCAATATCGAACTGCACCTCTTCCCTTTACTTTTCTTCCTTTTTTTTTTGTGTTTTTTTTTTCTGTTTAGGCAATTTTAACACTAATAAACTTATTCGATCAAAAGAAAATTTTTCTCTAATGTTTTTATTAGGTAACTAGCAAGTGAATGAACTCCCTATCCACGGCCATACAATGACACAACGGTCAACAAGGAGTTCCATTCACCAATCGAAGAAAAGGAAAAATACTTATCTTATTCACCACGTTGCTCCCCTGGTCGGCTACTAATTTTTCCTCCAACCTGCCTTTCTTTTGTTCTTTCTCCTGTTTATGTTTCGCTCCTCTCGGAAAAGCCAAAATTTCCTTAATTTTCACCACAAAAAAATTCAAGAAGAAAAATTTTAAACACTTGTTACAATGCGATCGCACTTTCTCTAACGCTGCTGCTCACTCACTGATTCCTTCCACCAAAAAGCCAAAAAAAAACGACCTGCACTTCTCGCCGGCTAGCAGCCGCGTCCCGTTATCCCCAATCCTACTGCAGCCAGCGCATTGTTCTTCGTCTCGGGCCATAAAAAAAATGTCTCGAGACGGAGTGCAGGCGCTGAGCAAAAAAAAAATCGCCGTTGGAGTTCTGCTGGAATGGTGGGTTTACGCACGATTGGGGTTACCAGCGTAGTAAAAGATTTTCAACTTAGGAAATTAGGAGTTTGATGAAATATGTTGTTTACTTTTGTTTTTAAGTAGTACTCAAAACATATATTACGATACTCAAGGCAGGGTCTGTTTTCATAATGAGGGAAGAAAAATTCTAGAGGAGGTCAGGACTCATGTTGGTCTTTCCTATGCATACTTAAAAGCAGGCTTAATAAAACTTTAAGCAGCTGCTTCGTGCTAGGAATTGTATTCAGAGTGCGTGGGTGGCCTAAGTCCCACAGGGCGTCCGTTACAACGCGCGCCATTTGGAATCCGCCAGGAGAGAGGTGGCGCGAAAAAAAACAAACGGAGGCCTTGATTTTTTCCTAGCCCAACGTGTGGCTCAACCCACGACCCTGCGATTAAGAGTCTCATGCTCTACTAACGGAGCTAGCCGGGCTATACCTGGATAAAGAAAAGGCCGCTCGCGCGCGCAAACATCGATACATAGGCGTTCGGCGTACCTGCAATTACGTGGCTATTGCCGTTATTTCTAATGGCCGCCATCGTGTACTCTCAGGTATAGAGGTTCTGCTCTACCTGGTGTTTTTACTGGCGCATCACAACTTTAAAGACAATCGTCTCGTCCTCGGTCATTTTCGTTCAAGAGTGGGTTACACCATGCGTCCCCTGCTGCTTCATCTACCAGCGGATCCTGGTCCAGCTGGGACGAAGCTAGGTTATCTTATCCTTTTCAAACCAAAATCTTAGGCGGACGTCTTATAGGGTCGTCAGGACCTGATGAGATTTTATGTCTATATCTATGGCCGTACCTGCGCGGGCAGCGGAGATTGTCGTTATGTTCTGCCTGTATAATGTTTGCGCACGAGGGCGGTCTCCTCCCTACTGGCAACCTAGGCGTCTCGGTGGTGTCTTTCTATAAACGTGAGTCCCCTCTATGTGTATGGGGGGGCTGGCCTGGCAACCCCTGAAGTTACTAACATTAAAGCTTGGCTCCAGACAGCCAAGTATAACAAGCAGGTGTACCATCCGCTGGGGAAGCTACCCAAGCGGACCTCGATGGGTACCCTATTGATAACCGGTTAGGCCGGCGAGATGCCTTATTAGGGCTACTCGGAGTTGACCTGCTTACCGAAATTGTATTAGAGCGCGTCCTAGGACTGATCGCGCTGTGGAGGGACTTCGCGCTTCCATGGGAAAGTCGAGGCAATTCCACATTGTCCCGGCGAGTCCCAAGGAGCGTGAAGTATCTCCACCGGATGGTGTCTCCTGCCCCAAGGACTCGATCCGCCGGCTATACCACATAGTCGTCGTCTCGAACCCCTGGTCCACGAGGTCACTGTCCGCTACTTAGGCTGTCAGGCCTTGAGGTCCTTTGCGTGAAAGGTTCCGATTGGTTTGCCTTTTAAATCTTCCAACTCATATCTCCCACTCCCAAGCTTTCGCTTCACGCGAGCCTTCGTGAATTTATTTGCCAGTTTAGCGTTAAACCGGTCGATCCTGCTGCTTACGGGGAAGGTTCGTCGATAGACTACCTGGCCGGGCGAGAACTCTACTGCTCTGCAGCGCAGATTATAGTGTTTCTCATGTCTAGTGTGAGCCGCGGCCAGGTGTTGCTCTATTTTGTTACGCCGGGCCTGCCATCTATCTACGGCCGGCAGTACTGTTATATCTCCCTCCTGCAAGGCACCTAGGGTCTTCAGTACCGGGTAAGCGGATCCATGCAGGATCATTGGGCATCCGAACAGGGCCTGGTAGGGGGAGGTATCGATGGAGGAGTGATGGGTGCTCCGTAGGGCACATTCAATTGCAGACAGGTGTAGGTCCCAATCCCGGTGGTCTTCCTTCAGGTACGCTCGGATAGCAGCTAAGACGGAGCGGTTTACCCGCTCGGAAGCGTTGGCTTGTGGGGAATAGACGGCGGTGAGTTGATGTTTGACGCCGTAGTCGGACAACAGTTTCGCGAATTCTTTAGACGTAAAATGGCTTCCATTATCCGAGAATATCGCCTCGGGGACTCCGAAAGCGTGGAAAATTTGGTGCTCGAGGAAATTCACAGCGGCTTTAGATGTTTCGCCGGCTACTGGGTGGAGAAAACTGAATTTAGAAAACGCGTCGAGGACTACCAATACAGCCGTATGGCCTTTCTTCGTCCTAGGATATGGGCCCATATAATCGACGTACAAGAGTTGAAAAGGTCGGCACACATCCATGGCTTCACCCATAGGGGGCCGAAGGGGTGTGTTTGGAGCTTTTGTCTCTTTGCATACTTCACAGCTCGCGATGTATTTCCTGACTTGGCTAGTCATACCGGGCCAATAATATTTTTCCCGGAGGCGTGCAAGGGTCTTATGTACACCGCCATGGGAAGCTTGAGGGGGCTCATGAGCGGACTGGATCAAGGGGGCGGTCAATTCTACAGGGATCCACAATTTCCAAATCAGATCGTCCGTTTCGGGGTCGCCAGTCCGTGGGGCCGAACGGTGGAACACGTATCCATCAGATACCTGAATATCAGGTAACTGATCAGCCTTCTTGGTCACTTGCTCAACGAGCTGGACATAATCTTCCGATTTGAAGGCTGGGGACGATAAGTCCACGTCGATGCTGAAGAACACTTCATCGACACAGTCGACCCGTGATAAAGCGTCCGGTACCACATTCTGACTACCCTTGCGGTGCTCGATTGAAAATTGGAAGCCCTGCAGCTTTAGGCTCCAGCGAGCTAATCGGCCGCTTAGATCGGTCTGGCTCATGAGCCACTTCAGGCTGGCATGATCGGTTATTATAGTGAAGGTGTGGCCTTCCACATATGCTCTGAACTTTTTGACGCTTAACACCGCTGCATAGCACTCTAGTTCCGCGATGGAATAGTTACGTTGCGCATTATTCAGCTTCTTCGAGAAGTAAGCGATTGGGTGTTCTTCGTCTCCGCGTCGTTGGAACAGGACGCTTCCTACTCCGGTCTTGCTGGCGTCACACTGGATGAAGAAAGGGCTGGTGAAGTCTGGGGTTGTCAGTAAGGGTGCAGACATCATGGATTTCTTCAGTTCATCGAATGCCTGTTGGGCTTCATCGGTCCAAGCAAATCTGCCGCTCTTTAGGCAGTCCGTGATGGGAGAGGCAATGCTTGCATAGTTACCTATGAAGCGCCTGTACCATCCCGTCATGCCCAAAAACCGTCGTACCTGCTTGGCCGACTTTGGAACTGGGAAATCCCTGATGGCTGAAACCTTGTCGGGGTCGGTCTTTAGCGACCCATCGCCAATGATAAATCCCAAATATTTGACTTCTTGAACGCAAAACCGGCTTTTGTTCAGGTTCACCGTCAGCCCTGAGCGACGCAGGCAGTCTGCGACCTGTTCCAACGTTTGGATATGGGCTTCAAACGTCGGAGACACCACCAAGAGATCGTCTAGATAGACAAAGACGCGTTCTCGAAGAGAGCCTGGGATTGCCTTATCCATTAGGCGGCACATACGTTGTGGCGCGTTGCAAAGGCCGAACGGCATTACGGTGAATTGATACAACGGTCTCCCTGGGACCGTGAAAGCTGTCTTCTCTCGGGATTTTTCTTCCAAAGGAATCTGCCAAAAGGCATCCTTCAGATCAATGGCTGAGATGTATTTCGTGTCCTGTAGCCGTCCCAAGAGACCGTCGATATGGGGCAGAGGGTAAGCATCCTTGACCGTAACTGCATTCACCTTGCGGGAGTCCAGGCAAAGTCGCACCTTGCCGGGCTTTCGAACCAGGACAACAGGGGAGTTCCACGGACTGTTGCTCTCTTCAATCACACCTAGACTCAGCATGCGATCGACTTCCTCATACATGAGGGTCTGGATGGCAGGAGAGACAGGATAGTGTCTCTGCTTAATGGGCACCGCCTCGCCAGTGTCGATAACATGTTGTTCCAGGTGCGTCTTGCCGAGGCCACAGGTGTCAAAAGACGGGAACCGCGCCTTGGCCTGGTTCAACCGCGCCTGCTGGGCTTCCTCAAGGGGATGGCAGTTTGGGTCTGGTTGTGGTGCTAGCTGTATTTCACCGATAATGTGTGGGGCCAACTTAAAGGCCTTCCAAAAATCTATTCCGAGGTACAATGATTGTGTAAGGCTAGGGGCTATATAGAGGGTTAGTGGAAGGGTACGATGCCCATACGTGACAGGGACCGTGATGAAGCCCAGAATTTGGTTGGCTGAGCCGTCGGCTGTCTGGACAGAGGTACGCAAACGCTTTAGCTGTGCCTCTGGGTGATTTCGGAGGAACGACTCTGCCCCTCTTCCCAGGCAACTAATGCTTGCCCCACTGTCCAGCAAGCCGAGAACCGTTTCGCCCAAAATTTGTACGTTAGCAAATGGTCGTTCATCAGTGGCGTCAGTAAGTATCGCTGAAAGGACTCGCTTGGTGAGAATACGTTTCTCTATGGCCTTCTGGCGGATGCGTGGGGTTTTAGCTTTGGGCTGCGCCACGTCGCTTTCCCCAAAGATTCGTTTACGGACTTGGTGGTAGTTGGCCCATCGTCGCATAAAGGAGGCTCTGGCCTGTGTAGAAGGGAATACCGGTAGCGATTCCGATGTCGACAGGTCAGAGCTGTCTGATGAACTAGTTGACATGGCAGGTGGGACACGTTCGGGATAGGAATCTGAGCAGGGTGCGGGCTCGCAAGGATACTCGCACCCCAACTCTAGTTTCCCGAGCAGTCAGGACAAGTAGGTAAGTATGTATCTGGTCGCCCACATTTATAACAGAAGATGTTGCGGGGGGCGGTACATACCATGAACCCATGTCCTTCCTGACGACAATTCCAACACTTAAGAGCTGGTCTGCCGGGCTGGGTCCTACGGACTTCCTCTAGAACCGGCTGTTGGCCAATTTGGGGCTCCGCGCGATAGTTCGCCACAGGGGCGTAGGGTTGATAGTGGCTAGGGTATGGCTGGGGGGGAAGTGGCTCCAGTTCATGGACTCGGTGTGCAGCTCGGTGATCACTCCTCCTTTCACGCTGCCATCTTTCGACCCTCAGGCAAGCATCGCGAAGCTGGCGAACATCCTGATACGAGGATCCCATTATGGCGGACCCTAAAGAGACGTTCAGGTTTTGCATCAGGATGCGAACCAGCTCCGCAGGAGGCATCGGCCTTGATAGACGGTTATGGAGGGTGAAAATCTGTGCCGAGTAGTCATCAAAGGACCGGTTACCTTGTTTGGTCTCCAAGATTTCTTTGATGACCTGGTACTCGGAGGTTTGACCACCGAACTGCTCAACGAACCTCAAGCGGAAGTCTTGCCAGGTGGGGGCGGGATAGCCTCGGCGGAATTGGGCCCAATACCAGTCCTCAGCGCTTCCAGTTAACAATACAGAGGCATTTCGTATCAATTCAGGAGGCTGGACTCCTTCGTCCTGGGCTTTTGTTTGGACGCGGAATAGGAATTCTTCCGCGGGGAGCTCGCCTTCACGACCGGAGAATCTAAGCTTCCAGTTAACCACTGGTGACTTGTACTTGTTCGGTGCTGCTGGTGCACTGGGCTCGGCGGGATGGACAGGTGGTCCCATGGTAGGTCCGGTGGGCCAGACGTCGCTGGGTTCTGAATAGTAGGCTGGGGTGTAAGGGGGGTACGCGCCGGGTGAGGGTTGAGCGCTGACGTTCGGGCCTTTTTGATGAACGTCAAGCAACAACGGGACTTGGAGGCCGGCATTTCTGGTTAGGGGCTTTACGCGAGACCGGTCGGGCTCCGAGGAGCAATATCTTAAGGCTTTATTGACCGCGCTCTTCAGATCGGTTTTGGAAACGGTGGAGGGGCCGGCTTTAGAAGAGCTCTCCTTGCTTGTGCCTCCATTCCTTTGGAACTCTTCCTCAGGACCCGAGTCGCGAGAATCGTCATGGTTAGAGTCCTCTTGGAAATCTTCTCCACCCTCATTGTCGGCGACAAACTGCCCCTTCTCATTTCGTTTTGGCGGCATTATAAAATTTATCGCTTATCCCCTTTTTTTTTTTTTTGTTGTTGAAGAGAAATATATTTATTTTTTGAAAGAAAAAAAAAAAAGAAAAAAATTTAAAAAAATATATTGATCGATCTTACGTGTAAAGGCTTACCTAAAACAGTAAAAATAAAAAAAATCGTTTTTCCAATAAATTAACAATTCTTTTATGAGTTTTTTATGTGTTTTCAATCTTCATCAAACTTGATTTTAAAACTTCAAGATAAAAATTCAATATGTGAGGTAACAATTTTCAACATCAATAAAAGGACTGAGAAAAAAAATTTACAAGAAAAAGTTGGGGAATTATTGAATTTGATGATTACTTCTTTTTGACCTTTTGTTTCTATTTCCCAATAATAAAAAAAATAATTTCTTAGTATTTTGTTTGTTTGGATTTGTATTTTGGGTGAGTGTGGCCCCAGGAAAAGGACGACCCTCCCAAGGCTAGGGTGGCTGATGGCGCCGATACCAGTCAGCCTGAACTCAGGACTGAGTGGCATCCGCGTCATCAGAAGCACCAAGTGCCTCCACCTGCGGGATCGATGATGAGGGTGGTGCCAGGCAAATGTCTAGCACCATCTTCATCAGGGCATCCCTATTGTCTGACATCCGGCCGCCCAAAACGATGACCGGATCCCAGTGACCACTGCGAAGAAGAAGGGGTGAAAGAAGGAGAGATAGAAGCCTCCCTTGAGAGATAACGGAGACCGCTCTGACACCCAGGCACAACTGGTCAGCAACTCGGCTGGTTCCCAGGAAGGTGATGTGTCAGAACGGTCAGACAGCCGGGGGCGGGTGCATATCAGGACGTCGACCCTGTCGCATCGCCAGGCGATAGAACGCCTGTTAGCTTGACGGGGCAGGTCCGACGTCCAGGTGTACATCCGTCCATACTACAAAGATGTGCGAGAAAACTTAAAGAGTGGTGGTTCTTGTCAGGGAAGGCTCGCACATAGTCAGGCGGTATAACGCCTGTTAACCAGACTTGAGTCTCCATGGCAAGAACCGTAAATTAGTTTGGAAGGCTACCGCAGAAAGATATTAAAGGTGAAATGAGTGAAGAAGAAGAAAGATAGGAAAGAGGAAAAAGACAGAGGTGATAAGGGCTAGAGTACCGCGGTAAGTACTTTCGCCCATTAACCAAAAGCCGGAGGGACTTGGACTGAGATGAAGAACTAACAAGAGAAAGAAGTCCACTCTTGGCTCCTCTCTTTGGCCTGAGCCACAAAATTTAAAGGCTAAACTACGATTTAAAAATGAAAAAAATTTACTAAAAGAAATCCTAGCTTCGGACGGGGGAATGACTAAAACAACAGACTTTCCGAGCTAGGCTTACGAGACTAGAGAATCAAAACATTCACTAGCCTCCGTTGGGCGCCATTTGTAACTGTCTGGATAAAATTTGTGCCGAGGCACGAAGACAGGAAGGATTGCCATAAAGGCCAAAACAACTATCTTTACAAAATTGGGGAAGGGAATAGAAGAAGAGGTGGCTCGGACGGTTCAGCCGCCGGGAGAGTACCGCAAAAAAAATGCATCCCATGCACCGGTTGTTGGCACGACTAGCGATGCGCTAGCTAGCTCGCCGGATGGGGTGGGGTTCACGGTTCATGGGAGCCGAAGAAGGTGACAGTTGGGGATTACCAAAAAGAACTCGTGCCTAATCAACAACAGATCTAAAGGGCGATAAGGGGGTGGAACGCGTCCGGGGCCAACGAGAGGGGCTACAGGGGAAGAAGGGAAAGAGTGGTCGCTGAGCGCCGGTCAAGTCATAGGGACCAAATGTCAGACCGTCCAAGCAAATGCCAGGCGATCACCTAGGTCGGGGGGTTGCATCCTACATTCCCCAGGGCCACGTGTCGGGGGCCTTAAGCCATCATCCTGCCAACCCGCCTTTAATCGAACAGTTCGTCTGGGCTCAGGAGTCTCTACGCGATACCGCAGTTACTAAAGGTCCACGTAAACGTCCAGTCGGGTCCAATTAAGTTAGTCAGGGTGTCATCAGAACAATAAGGTTACTTTTCAAAGTTATATCCCACCATTGGGGATTCTGCTCATCATATGACCCGTTATATAGTCGATAAGTCTTGTATGTATTGTCCGCGTAAGTATTTAACAAAAATAATTTTCACCAATTTATACTCTTAAGTATTCATATGGCGAGCCATATTACTAATTCAATTCAAAGTAAGTGTGCCTAAGCAAACGCCTAGATAATTACTTTCCTTAAGAAAAATTACTAAGATAATAATACTAATACTAACTTGATATATGGTTCATTTCCGTAGGACCAATATAACGTTCATATACTCTCTTTGGGACTCAAATGGTTAATCGTGATAATTAATTTAATTCAAAGTAATGTTGCCTAAGCGATCGTATAGATAATTAATTTCCTTTTGAAAAAGGTTGCCAAAATAATAATACTAATACTAATAAGATATATGGTTCATTTCCGTATGACCAATGTAACGTTTATATACTCTCTTAAGGACTCAAAATGGTTAATCGTGATAATTAATTTAATTCAAAGTAATGGTGCCTAAGCGATCGTATAAATAATTAATTTCCTTTTGAAAAAGGTTGCCAAAATAATAATACTAATACTAATAAGATATATGGTTCATTTCCGTATGACCAATGTAACGTTTATATACTCTCTTAAGGACTCAAAATGGTTAATCGTGATAATTAATTTAATTCAAAGTAATGGTGCCTAAGCGATCGTATAAATAATTAATTTCCTTTTGAAAAAGGTTGCCAAAATAATAATACTAATACTAATAAGATATATGGTTCATTTCCGTATGACCAATGTAACGTTTATATACTCTCTTAAGGACTCAAAATGGTTAATCGTGATAATTAATTTAATTCAAAGTAATGGTGCCTAAGCGATCGTATAAATAATTAATTTCCTTTTGAAAAAGGTTGCCAAAATAATAATACTAATACTAATAAGATATATGGTTCATTTCCGTATGACCAATGTAACGTTTATATACTCTCTTAAGGACTCAAAATGGTTAATCGTGATAATTAATTTTCCCCTTAAACAAGGGCATTACGTAACTAATAATCTGCCTACGAATAATCTTAATAGTACTCATAAACTTCAAATTTTTTTTTTCTTGATTCCTCATAGATAAGCCCACCGAAAGAGTTTGACTGTTGGTATTTATGCGTGAATTCTCGTTTTTTTATACATAAGTCTTCATTACAAAAAAAAATGTTTCCTTTCCTCCCCAAAATCAACTTAATTCAGGAAATAAACCTTAATTTTACTTAGTAAACCTGAAAATGTAACAAAAAAAGGAGGTAATTGTGCTTCTTCATACATGCACAGCAATAACATGACCAATATCGTTTTATTTTATATAATGCCACTTAATGATTATATTTAGTTTCGTTCATAACTTACCCAATACCGTTTCATTTTATGCAATGTCAATTAATGGTTATATTTAGTTTCATTCATAATAAGTACTTATCATTTGCTCACTAGACTCTCTTCCTCGTTTGAAGCTTTTTTTTTTTTTGTCTTCCTCTTTTACTTTTTTTTTCCTTTCCAATAAGTTCCGCTTTTCCTCGATGAACAATTTCTGAAATGAAACTCAGGAAAAATCCCAAAAAAAAATTTCATGTCTTATATATTTCCTAAAAATAATCCCTTCGCCGCGACATTAATGATCCACCCCAGCCGCAAAATCAGAATGTCCTCTTATATATCAAATTGAATAATACTTAAGATTTGATTCCTTTCCCCACGGCTCTACTACCGCGCGTAAGAATCGACCAAAAAAAACCAAAATGCAGGTTGATGAAGCGTATTCGCTTTCCTTTAAATTTATCTGTAATCACTAATTTTCACATGCTTTTAGGATAATGATGAATTTTCACACAAAAAAATTGTTTTTAAGAGTTGGCCAATTTACTTGATCGCACGACCAAGACCAAAATATCAAAAAAAACTTATCTACATGGAAACACAGTTTTATATTCACCAGTTACTTCGTTTTTGTAGCGGGAAAGAAATTTTTTTCTTTTGTTCTTGCGTTAACAAAACCTATAACGGGATCCCTATTATAATTAGTCGACACGGATTTTCCACCAATTTTGTATATATCTCATATTGCTATTTACTTATCAATGATCGCGAGAAAAAAAAATATGCACTCAGGAAAATGTGGCGAAAACCCTCTCTTAAAAAAAACCTCCGTGACCTCCGCAAGATCAATATCGAACTGCACCTCTTCCCTTTACTTTTCTTCCTTTTTTTTTGTGTTTTTTTTCTGTTTAGGCAATTTTAACACTAATAAACTTATTCGATCAAAAGAAAATTTTTCTCTAATGTTTTTATTAGGTAACTAGCAAGTGAATGAACTCCCTATCCACGGCCATACAATGACACAACGGTCAACAAGGAGTTCCATTCACCAATCGAAGAAAAGGAAAAATACTTATCTTATTCACCACGTTGCTCCCCTGGTCGGCTACTAATTTTTCCTCCAACCTGCCTTTCTTTTGTTCTTTCTCCTGTTTATGTTTCGCTCCTCTCGGAAAAGCCAAAATTTCCTTAATTTTCACCACAAAAAAATTCAAGAAGAAAAATTTTAAACACTTGTTACAATGCGATCGCACTTTCTCTAACGCTGCTGCTCACTCACTGATTCCTTCCACCAAAAAGCCAAAAAAAAACGACCTGCACTTCTCGCCGGCTAGCAGCCGCGTCCCGTTATCCCCAATCCTACTGCAGCCAGCGCATTGTTCTTCGTCTCGGGCCATAAAAAAAATGTCTCGAGACGGAGTGCAGGCGCTGAGCAAAAAAAAAATCGCCGTTGGAGTTCTGCTGGAATGGTGGGTTTACGCACGATTGGGGTTACCAGCGTAGTAAAAGATTTTCAACTTAGGAAATTAGGAGTTTGATGAAATATGTTGTTTACTTTTGTTTTTAAGTAGTACTCAAAACATATATTACGATACTCAAGGCAGGGTCTGTTTTCATAATGAGGGAAGAAAAATTCTAGAGGAGGTCAGGACTCATGTTGGTCTTTCCTATGCATACTTAAAAGCAGGCTTAATAAAACTTTAAGCAGCTGCTTCGTGCTAGGAATTGTATTCAGAGTGCGTGGGTGGCCTAAGTCCCACAGGGCGTCCGTTACACCACTCCCAGGAGGTGGGGGGGGGGGGTCGAGTTTGGCATCGTTGGATAGATTTTTGAAAAATATTAGATACATATTTTTTTGTCTTTCCGATGTGTATTTCGCGAGATATTTGACCGTTCCGGGACTTTTGGGACACGCTGTATGTCCTCTCTATCCAACGATGGCAATCCCCCCTTTTTTATTGGAGATTCTGAATCTGCACAAAAAACTGGGAAGGTTTTGTTGGAAAAACTTTTTTGAATTCGTGATAGATGGCGCTGTAATTGCAAAACTAAAGGCCCAAACATATTGCAGAAACGAAAACTAACCGAAACGAAAAGAATGAAATAAATCGTATGAAAATGTATGAAAGCGGTTATATAACGATCAGAACCGAAACGGAACGATAGATATAAATTTATTTCATTTCGGTATTCGTTTCAGCTATTCAGCCCGTTACTTTGACAATTCGACAGACAGTTTGTCATAGAATATGGCAAAGTCGATGGCGATAAATATGGAATGTGTAGAGGCAGTGTTACGAAGAGGTCGGAAGACATAACCTCATTTGGTGCCTCAGTGGTGCAAATTACACTATCCATCCCTCGATACTCACATCAAAACGGTTTGTGTATGATGCGAGGATTACACTAAGCATTTATTTTTCTGCCTCTTTTTCTTGTAACGATTGTAATGTCTTTGTAGTTGTACAATAAACGCAAAAGAGAAGGGGAATTTCTCATAGTTTTCGCAGACCTAGAGTACGATGTTAAGCTAAGTATGCTGTTCTTAAGTACGGCGGTCAAGAAAAATGCTCTTATTATTTCTCGACCCCGGTACAGAAAATTTTGACAAGTGAATGCGAAGACTTTTTTCTTGACTAAAATTGGCAATTGTGTAGGAAAATAATATCTGGCTGCGGGAAATGTTTTTTAGAGTCCTTCCGCATAATAAAAAAAATGAATTTTCTCAGAAACGTATTTTAAAACAACACTAAAATAATGAATAATCACTTAAATTGTCCTTTAATTATATTAAGCTCTATAAAAACTATTAAAAAAATAATGAAAACACTTCCCGCGGCCAAATCTATTTTCCGCCACAAACGAAATGCCAATTTCGGTCAAGAAAAAATTGTCTTCCCAATTTTTTCTTTACCGCATCAGGAAAAGGCTCCATCTACGTGTCAGAATAGTACTAGCACTTTTCTTGAGCGAACAGCGTACTAGGTACAGAAATTTCTTGACCAAAAATTCTTAGAGCATTTCTTGACCGATTACTTAAGCGTTTTTTTACATAAAGTTTATATGGGGAAATTTTTCTTGACCGCCGTACTTAGGAACAGCATACTTACCTTTAAATTTGTGTAAGTGTGGGGTGAGTCTGGCAAATTTTCTGGCTCAAAAGTGAGGAGACATTATGACCGATGGCATAACTTCCCTGCGACCCCTTGCCAAAAAATCAGTTTGTGTATGGGGGTAATAAACGAAATGATGGATAGTGTAACTTGCATCAGTGGTCTGTAATCTTAGAATACAAAACTACAGGAAGGGCCCTCGGAGAATTTTAGCGTAGTGAAATTCAAACTGCACACTTCATTGCTCTTTTTTTCACTGAAAATTCACTCGTAACAACTTCAATTACACTAAAAACAAATTCTTTAAACTTTCTTTCTTCTTTTTAATTAGTTTTGCGAAAAACTGTAAATAATTTTATAGAAAAACTCGTTTTAAAGAAAGTGCCGCGGGCAAATTTGACAGTTAACTAACAAGAAATTGTACCAATTTGACAGTTGACTGATAGCGATTTCACTACGCTCCCATACACGGATTTTATACCCGAGGGCCTTTCCTGTAGTTCTATATTCTAAGTCTGTAATTTAAAAC
Organism: Thereva nobilitata; assembly: GCA_963855945.1. Taxonomy (NCBI): domain Eukaryota; kingdom Metazoa; phylum Arthropoda; class Insecta; order Diptera; family Therevidae; genus Thereva; species Thereva nobilitata. The sequence goes on from OY979695.1 coordinate 52,266,044, forward strand.
ATAAATATGGAAGACGAAAAATTAATTGAATTAGTAAAAACATGTCGGGAAATTTTTGATAAAAAAATTAATTCTATTTGGACACCATTTTATTATTTCTGCACTCACTTCTTTTAAACTTGATAGTTGTCAAAAACGGAATGTATTGTAGCCTATTAAGGCTGGAGTACAATGATTCCGTTCCCAACCGCACCGTAAGCGTACCGTCCCGTGGAGTTGGATAACTGGCTACAATATAACCTATTCATTCCGTTTTTGACAACTATCAAGTTGAAAAGAAATCTAATAAAATGTTTTGTTGTGAATTAATTTTTTTTATCAAAAATTTCCGGATATTTTTTTACTAATTCAATTAATTTTTCGTCGTTCCCATTTATGTTTTAAATTACCGACCACCAAATGAGGTTATGTCTTCCGACCTTTTCGTAAAAAGATGGAATTTGCCCATCTTTTCCATTCCGCACCGTTCCGAACCGTCCATAGTAGTCACCCTTCCGTTTCCACGAACACTTCCAATGAAAATTCTTACAATCCGACTTTTGACATTTATACGAAACGGTACGGAGCGGAATCATTGTACTCCAGCCTTTAAGGCTGAAGTACAATGATACCGTTCCCTACCGCACCGTAAGCGTACCGCCGTGGAGTTGGATAACAGGCTACAATACAACCTTAGAATATAGAACTACAGGAAGGGCCCTCGCCGAATTTTAGCGTAGTGAAATTCTTTTTGGTCAGTGCTCACGTTTTAGTAGTTGTTTGTCCATTACAAGCGGATAAAGCAAATGGAATAGAGGAGGGGCAAGAGCGAGTTGAAATAATCAGTTAACTAAAATAAAATCTTGCCCCTACAAATGAACTTTTTACACGCCGTCACTACGCATTCTAATCAGCTGATCCCCTTGAATTTTGCGTGGCATTAGTTAATGTAAACAAAGAAATCCAAGCACACAAAATTTACATTATTTAGAGTATTTAGCTCTGTGATTTCCAGAATTATTAATGGAAATATGTAATATATATGTTTAGGAAGTATTTGAGTTTACCCACTTACCTGAAAAAGGATTTTCCTCGCGGAATTATCCAATTATTTGTACATCCACAAGCTGCACACTTCATTGTTCTTATTTCACTTAAAATTCACTTGTAACAACTTTAATTGCATTGAAAAAAAATTCTTTGAACTTTCTTTCTTCTTTTAATTTAGTTTTGAAAAAAACTGGAAGTAAATTTGATAAAAAACACTCGCTTCAAAGAAAATGCACTACCGAACGCGGGAAAACAATTTATAATTTGACAGTCAACTAACAAGCAAATAGCCCAGTTTGACAGTTGTCTGATACCGGATTTCACTACGCTCACGTACAGGGATTTTACACGCGAGGGCCTTTCTTGTAGTTCTATATTCCAAGAATACAACCTATTCATTCCGTTTTTGGCAACTATCAAGTTTAAAAGAAATGAGTGCAGAAATAAATAAAATGTTGTGTTAATTTTTTTTATCAAAAATTTCCGGATATTTTTTTACTAATTCAATTAATTTTTCGTCGTTCACATTTATGTTTTAAATTACCGGACCACCAAATGAGGTTATGTCTTCCGACCTTTTCGTAAAAAGATGGAATTTGCTCATCTTTTCCATTCCGCACCGTTCCGAACCGTCCATTGCAGTCACCCTTCCGTTTCCACGAACATTTCCAATGAAAATTCCTACCATGGAGGCTATACAAGGAGATAAAACTCCGTGTTGTCAATTTTCGTTTGATTATTGGTGGCGCTGCAGTCAAATGTACCCCAAAAAACATGGCCGATTGTATTTATCCGGTTCATGGTAAAGTTCGTTTATTACTAATATATTTTACGTTTAGCAGCTTACAGCTGTTTACCAGCTTCTAAATTCGATGTTATATCAATGCGATTATTCGTAATTAATCAATTTTTGATGTTTCCAATGAATTTTTATTAAATTCATGTGGGGTACATCGGACAAAGGTGACATCTGTGGCCAAAAATGAACTAGAAGTTTAGTTTCTTCTACCCATCCATTTCCTGTCATTTTCCCCATAAGAGTTTTGTCTCCTTGTATATTATCCATGATTCCTACAATCCGACTTTTGACATTTATACGGAACGGTACGGAGCGGAATCATTGTACTCCAGCCTTTAAGGCTGAACTACAATGAGCCGCTGGCGCGTGGTGCTGGCGCTGTATCGCAAGCTGTCAAAAGTAAAAAACGTAGCCCACCCGAAGTGCAACTACAATGTGTAGCTGGCCTTGGCGCGTGGTGCTTGCGCTGCCGCTCACTTTTGCCTACTTTCTACTTTTGGTGCGCGCCAGTACACCAGCCAGTTGGGAATTTTGATAAATGAGGGCGCTGAAGTCAAAAGTATCCCAAAAAACATTCGTATTTAATCAATTTTTGGTTTTTCCTGCAAAAAAAATAATTTCCAATGAATTTTTTTTTGCATTGCCCCATTTCCACTAACTTAAGCCTCAAACAGAACCAATCCGCTTCATCCGTCTTTAAAATTTTGACATGACTTAGCGCCGCGCATTGTAGTTGCACTCAGCTACATGGCGCGCGCCAGAGAAAAAGCCAGCGCCAAGAAGAGCGGCAGCGCCAGCGCCACATTGTAGTTCCCACTTTAAAGGCTGAACTACAATGAGCCGCTGGCGCGTGGTGCTGGCGCTGTATCGCAAGCTGTCAAAAGTAAAAAACTTAGCCCACCCGAAGTGCAACTACAATGTGTAGCTGGCCTTGGCGCGTGGTGCTTGCGCTGCCGCTCACTTTTGCCTACTTTCTACTTTTGGTGCGCGCCAGTACACCAGCCAGTTGGGAATTTTGATAAATGAGGGCGCTGAAGTCAAAAGTATCCCAAAAAACATTCGTATTTAATCAATTTTTGGTTTTTCCTGTAAAAAAAATAACTTCCAATGAATTTTTTTTGCATTGCCCCATTTCCACTAACTTAAGCCTCAAACAGAACCAATCCGCTTCATCCGTTTTTAAAATTTTGACATGACTTAGCGCCACGCATTGTAGTTGCACTCAGCTACATGGCGCGCGCCAGAGAAAAAGCCAGCGCCAAGAAGAGCGGCAGCGCCAGCGCCAGCGCCACATTGTAGTTCCCACTTAAGTGGGAACTACAATGTGGCGCTGGCGCTGGCGCTGCCGCTCTTCTTGGCGCTGGCTTTTTCTCTGGCGCGCGCCATGTAGCTGAGTGCAACTACAATGCGTGGCGCTAAGTCATGTCAAAATTTTAAAAACGGATGAAGCGGATTGGTTCTGTTTGAGGCTTAAGTTAGTGGAAATGGGGCAATGCAAAAAAAATTCATTGGAAGTTATTTTTTTTACAGGAAAAACCAAAAATTGATTAAATACGAATGTTTTTTGGGATACTTTTGACTTCAGCGCCCTCATTTATCAAAATTCCCAACTGGCTGGTGTACTGGCGCGCACCAAAAGTAGAAAGTAGGCAAAAGTGAGCGGCAGCGCAAGCACCACGCGCCAAGGCCAGCTACACATTGTAGTTGCACTTCGGGTGGGCTAAGTTTTTTACTTTTGACAGCTTGCGATACAGCGCCAGCACCACGCGCCAGCGGCTCATTGTAGTTCAGCCTTTAAGCTCGTGAATTGGCTACCAATTTCGTTTGTAATCAAAAGCTGCCCGGTAGAACTGTCATTCAATGTAGGAAAATCTTATCGTCGTAGCGGACAGTCTTCTTTTGGGATCTACATTTAATACAATTTAAATGAATAAATAAAGACGTGGTTTCGCTTATATTATAATATAAATACCGTGGTGTTGGGGAAATTTCAGCGATAAAACTCACTTTTGTAAAATTACGTAATTTTTGTGGCAGATGATTTAACCTATATATAATAAAAATGGGAAATACTGTATCGGCAGCTGAAAATATTGCAGCGGGAATAGTTCACCCTGTCGCTGCCACAGATTATTCAAAATTTCACAAGGACCATCCTGGCATTGGCGAACCACCACCAGAATGTCCCATGCACAAGAAAGGAGCTCCTCCTCCAAAGGCTGCAGCATCGGAGTGTCCTGTAAAACATGAAGCTGGTGATATAAATCCTCTAAATATGATGCCACCACCAAATCAACGACCATCTCCCGAACAGCCGTTTCCCCTTCCTATAGAAAGGCAAGTTTCGTCAATCCCAAAAGTTACAGAAGATGGGAAACCTGAATTCTGGCTATATCCAAGTCAGCAAATGTTTTGGAATGCAATGTTGCGTAAAGGTTGGCGATGGAAAAAGGAGGATATATCACAGAAGGACATGTCAGATATTATTAAAATACATAACGCTAACAATGAACAGGCTTGGCAAGAGGTTTTGAAATGGGAAGCTCTTCATGCCAAGGAGTGTGGAAAACCACGTTTAAAGAGCTTTGGTGGAAAGGCTACCGATTACAGTCCCAGAGCTCGTTTCAGAAGTTGGCTAGGGTAAGGACAAGTGGCTTATTTAAATTAACATATAATATAATTCGATCATTTTCAGATATGAACTTCCTTTTGATCGTCATGACTGGATCGTAGACCGTTGTGGCAAAGACGTACGATATGTCATAGACTATTACGATGGCGGTGAAGTAGACAACGAGTTTAAGTTCGCGATTTTGGATGTACGGCCTGCAATGGATTCGTTCGAAAATATATGGGACCGAATGGTAGTTACTTACATGAGATGGAAATATGAGTTGGAAGACAAAATGAGTCACAGTAGTGAAAAATAATGACTTAGAATATGAAAATTAAACAAACATGTAAATATCGTTGACATTTTTTTTAATACAGTTACATAGCTAGGCCATATATTTCCTTTTCGCAATACAAGAACATTGTGGCACTCACCTAAGGACAAACGAATTACCTTTTCTATTAAGGATCTGTTTCAGAATTGGGAAGTTTTTAAAGGTTCCTTTATGCACCATATCTTTCCAGAAATCAAAAACGCCAAAAGTTTGTAATTGCGACAAAATTTTGAGATTAATAGAAGATAATTAATAGTAAACCATTAATTTAAGGATAATGTTATGGTAAAATCACAACTTGTTTCTGCAAGTTGCTGTTACGTCTGCTTTAAAATTAGAAAGCAAGCTTAACTTTACGTACGGGGTATTTTGACCAGGGGTGTATTGAATTTTGAGTGATGTCGAATGCGACATTTGTCAATTCTCGCACAATTTTGGTTTTTGTATTTGCGTATGCGACAACTTTAAAAAACCACGCGAGTTCTTGTCGGCTGCATATACCCCAGCGACTTTAAATTGATGAAAAAATGTTCACGTAATTAGAAGATGAAGCTAAACATATCGTCGGTCCAATGGTAAACTAACCTATCTGACATTTTGGAATTTTTGACTTAACTAGAGAAATTTTTATTTTATTTTGATTTATATTGTGATTATTTAAAGTGTGATCCAAAAGACCATAGTCCAAGACTAATACAACTGATTTATTTGAATATTTACGGAAAAAAGCCTGATTTTCAGTCATTAATTATATTTTGTTTTGCGTCCCCCCAAAATTAAGAAATTTTCAGATAGACTAGTTTACTATTGTACCGACGATATAACCCTGCAAATAAATGCAGATAAGAGCAAGATTCTAATTAAGTCGAGGGTGGAAAGAAGAATCCGCAACACCACCTAGGGGAAATATAACTTCGAACGGGTTAACCAATTTAACTACGTGGGGTCCATAGTTGGCAAAGAAAACGATGAGATGATTGACGCACAAAGAAGAATAAACGCCGCAAATAGAATATACTTCTGACTACTGTCAGTAATGAAATATAGAAATCTATAAAACGATCATTTGTACAGTAGCTACTTATGGATGTGAAGCATGGAGCATTTCCCAAAAGTCCGCAGAAAAGATAGATATATTTGAGAGGAAGTTTCTCCGAAGGACATACGGCCCAATCAATGAAGACAACGCATAGAAAATACGCTACAATCACGAATTCTACGAGATATACAAAGAGTGGAAATTTTCAACACATGCGAAGCTACTGCGTTTACGTTGGGCCGGCCATGTCCAAAGAATGGATGACTCAAGGATACCAAAAAAGCCCTGTATTTACTACCAGATGGCAAGAGACCAGTTGGCAAACCACGATCAATGTGGGAAGACAGTGTTAAGGCTGATGCAGCGAAACTGGTCAACATCAGAAGCTGGAGGAAAGCTGCGGAACAGAGACGTCTGTAGGAACAAGCTGATGCCAAGGCTCGAATTGGGCTGTAGAGGCATCGAAGAAGAAGAAACGGCATATATCGATTATTGACTGTCAATTAAGTTATTTGATATTGTGAATGTCGATTTCACAACAACCCGATTTATCGATTGTTTATTTGTTCACGAAATGTAGACAAATAGATTAAAATGTCAGTTTTGACTACATATTAAATAATACTATACTTATCAGAGTAAAACACATACGTGATCTTGGTGTTATTTTTGATAGCAAGTAGCGACAGCAAACACCGGGCGCGTGGCAATATTCAACATGTTAAGAACCGTTGCAACCGAAGTCTGACAAAATGTGGCAATATTCAACATTGCAACGAACTTCACCTAGGAACTGTGGCAGTATTCATTGTGGTGAGCTCAACAGTTGCACCGAATATTTTAATTGGTGAATAATGGTAGTGTGAATAATTGCGAATTTCAGGGAATTATCTATAGCTAAATCCTCAAATAAATTCATATTTTGGTTTTGACAATTGCCAAGTAGCAACCTGACAGGAAGCTTTTTCTTTTTCGCTACGCCCTAGGTTGCGTGGCATTATTCAACAGTGGTGGAAATATCACCGATTTCACAACACCAAACCAAGTCTCCTCAGCTTTCGGTTTCAAGTAAACTACGGTGAAATCTCGTTGTTCAACATGTTGAATATTGCCACGCGCCCACTGATACCTTATTCATGAAAATATGTCATAGGGTTACAAAAACACACACAAAAAAACTTGGGGTGGTTTTTGGGGGAAAGGAGGGTTTTGGGGCTTTGTGCCTATGGAGACTTTTGATCTACATATTGAGAACTATCAAGCTGCAAAATTTCAAGAAAACTCACCGAAAGACATTTTCCCACACAAATGGTGCGGGGTTCTTTGGCAAATAAAAGCTTAAAAGAATATTAATTGGTCTATCAAGAGGACTGCAAGGGAAGAAGGGGAAGGGAGCCCAAAAGTTTGTAATATAGGGTCTTTTCAATAGTTTCCAGCACATGGTGCAGAGCTGTCTCGGTGGATCTATCACTGAGATAGGCATGTTGAGCTGGTGACAGTAAAGTCACATCTACCGATTGGCGGATGTGGGATTCGATGACCCGTTCTAGGGTCTTAAGCACAAAGGATTTCAGGCTAATTGGCCTATAGTTCTTAGCTGATTCGTGACCTCTTCCTAGCTTTGGGATGAAGACTACCCTCGACCGTTTCCAACTCATGGGGACGAAGCTGAGCACCACGCAGCTATTGAACATGACCACTAGTCATGGTACCACTACCTTTACGGACGGAAAAAGGTTCTGTATCAATTTCTACTTCGACGTCTTGAAAAAGGAACATCGTTTCTTAGTGCGCCACCATAGCCGGTGCCTTATGGTATGGAGAGCCATAAAGGGAGGATTACAGAAGTCGTTTCAACTCATTTGTTACGAGTTTTAAATGGAAAACTCGAAACAGATGACTTGAAACAACTTCTGTAATGCCACTGATGTAATCCTTATGGCTCTCCATACCATAAGGCACCGGCTAGGGGGGCGCGCTAAGAAACGATGCTCCTTTTTCAGGACGTGGAAGTAGAAATTGATACAGAATCAAATCATGTGGTTAGCGGTGAATTGCACCCTAGCTTCCTGGTGACGTCCAGATAATGCTGGTTTTTTTTTAAGCGAAGACGCTTCAACGTTGGACAATTGTTTATCAACATTTGAACCGTCCTTACTGATGCTCTTATCCCAACGGACGTTGCTAACTGCCTTGATGTCAGTGTGCTATTGGCTGCCTTGATATTGTTCTCCTTTTACGTTCTGTTGACGCGTATTTAACTCCACCTTGATAGTTTCAGCCATAATTTTCAGGGTCCCTGAAAAAATTCCGAATAACAATCCTCTCTTCCCCTTCTTCCCTTGGAGTCCTCTTGATAGACCAATTACTATTCTTATAAGCTTTTATTTACCAAATTTCATCCACTGATAGTTTTTTTTCTTTACCAATTCTTCAAATTAATCCTCAGAAGAGTCAATTTAACCAATAAAATCGTTTTCTTAAAAAAGCAAGTGTGATGCACGCTTCAAAGTACTGGTTAAAACTAAGAGGGCTTAACAGTTGTCGCAGTCCATAAAATGCAAAAAAATAAATAAAATGTGAAAATACCGTTTCGAAATACAATTAGGAACTCTTCCTAATAATTACTTTTAGCTCAAGGCATCTTTTGTTAAAAGTTAGAAAAAACTGTTCCATCTTTTAACGGTAAATGACTAAAAAATCGAGGGGGGCTAATCACTTGTCGCGCAGGTATAGTTAACAATTATTTCTAATAGTTAGTTCCTGTAAGGTGCCCGGTAAAAAGTAATGTGTATACTTGTTTAATTATTGTTTTTATAGACGACATAAAACTAGAGATAGAAACTGTATTAAATCTTATGTAATAAATGTTCCTCACTTGAACATGAACACATCATTTTTTTTTCTTTAATTGCTATTACCAATGTCTTTAACATTTCCTTTCGTTTTTTTTTCAGAATTTTTCGTTTTTCTTTATAATGGGCCTGATTGTTGAATCCGGCGGATTTGGGATTCCCGCCGCTAAAGAGTTTCACTTTCACTTGTCGCTGCGATTGTTCAATCCGCCGGGCGCAACTGCCATACGAAGTGACATATTTCATTTTCGAAATTCAAATGAGAATCGAATGGACAGTTCCCATTGGATACACACACAACTCCAAACAAGTTATTTTTTAGTTTAGCTTCCACTTTCGACTGTGAAATTCTCATTCACTTTCCCGCCGGGGGATTCAACAATCAGAACCTGTCAAATTCGCATTCACTTCTCTGCCGGCGGATTATGTAATTTTCTTTTGTGGCCAATTTCCTTTTGGACTTCACAGGCTGTTAAGGGCCCAAGACGTGACGTGGCGTGCGTGGTCGGATGGAACGCTCGTGTCCTTTAGACGTCGTTGCATTTGTGGTTTTCTTCGTTATTTGCTTTTTATTTTCTTGTATTCTTGCTACCTGGTATAGTGTAGTTTCCTCTTCCTGTTTTTGTCCTCCTTCATTGTCATTGGGCTTCTTCACACGGTGCCATATTCATTGCAAGTAAAACCGGTTTTATAGATGAGAGAGGGGAGAGAACGAAAGAAAATTACGAATAAAATCGGTTTTACTCAACACACTTATGGCATCGTGTGAACTGGCTCATTGGGCCAGGGGCCGTATTTGGTTTCTCGAGTCGATGGATCGACTCGACAAGAAAGCTTCTCGATTTTCTTCAAGTTTCATATTTGACATCACGACCAAATCGACAGATAAGCGCTGCTATAGAAAACCATCAAATTGTGTCATATTACTCCAAGTGCACCAAACCACGTATATTTAATTAAAAAAGAAACTGTTAAAAGTTTATTGTATGCATAAATTGAGCCTTTTAATAAACGTCAAACGTCTTTATCGAGACGAGAAGGTTGTCGATATCGTGTCGCCAAATGCCAATTTTTAATTATCGACAGAAGTCGATATCGACTCGAGAAACCAAATACGGCCCCTAATTGTTGAATCCGGCGGATTTTGGGATTCCCGCCGCTAAAGACTCACTTGTCCCTGCGATTGTTCAATCCTCCGGGCGGAACTGCCATATGAAGTGACATATTTCATTTTCGAAATTGAAATGACAATCGAATCACAGTTCGCATTGGATACACAGCTCCAAACAAGTGGTTTTTTAGCTTAACTTCCACTTTCGAATATCATAAACTGTGAAATTCTCATTCACTTTCCGGCCGGGGGACTCAACAATCAGACCCTGTCGAATTCGCATTCACTTTCCCGCCGGCGGATTCCACAATAAGGCCCATTGTGAATATTTGAACTTTGGGTCAATTCACAAAGTCAACATTGCAGTAACATTGCAACATAAAAACTTGTCATGTGTTCAAAAAGTCAACACGAAAAAGTGTAGTTTTCATTTTGTCAACAAGGTAGGCAGTGTTGTCGTAACATTCGTGTAACGCCGCAACATATTTATTTATACTGCAGAACATAACCCCTATAATCAGAATGGAGAACAGTGAAGTATTTTAATTTCATAATTTTTTTTTGTATTAATTTATACATTTTTTTATGTTATTAGTGTAATAAAATTATTTGGAGCCATGGGGAGTGCTGTATACATCCAAATTATTAATTTTAAAGGACGAACTCATACATGTTTTTCTAATTTTTGAAAACATACAACAACGGTTTAATGCATTTGATACACTTTTTTGGAAATTTTCAGAATTTCTCCATGTTTCTCCGCTTTTAAACAAAATAAAACGAAATGTCATCAAAAATTTCGTTAAAGTAATCACGTCTGCAACACTGCCTAAACAGTGTTACGATAATGTTGTGGTAACATGACAGAAACACTGCTGCAACACTTAAATTTGTGTTGACTTTTTGAATTGGCCCCTTCCGAGTTGTCTTTGATTTGGTTTTCTTATGTTCGATTCGTTATGTCCAACAATTCTAGTTTTGGAAATCATGCCGAACGCGTTTTCGCCCACGAACGATTGCTAAAAACCAATAAAGCACTTATTATAGCCTGCAAGGCTTTACAAATCCAAACATCAAAACCATACCATCCAACTTTCACTGTCAAGTGATTTTATTTGCATCTACGAAAAAAAAATTTTTATCAATGTATTTTTTATTCTGTTTTGATTTAGGGGTAGTTTAACCCCCATAAAACCGGAGTTAGAATAAGTTTCCCAAAATTTTTAATAATATTTCATCAAAAATAAAATTTAAATGCAAAAAAAATTTCAATATTTTTTCAAATTCAACTTTAATCTAGAGTTAGTTTTACCCCATTACACGAGTATGTGCGTTTTGGCGCAAACAAAATTTATCGCACACGAGTGTGCGTTTCCGTACTCTGCAATTTTTTACAATTTTTTTATTTTCAGTTAAGGCCACTAGCCCTTAGACTACTAGCGGACGGCACACCTCCTTGTTCACCTAGTGGTCCTCTCCGGCATCACAGCCTTTGTCGGCTGGTAGCGGCCTTTACTTGTTTCAGGAGGCATAACAGTTCGGCGAAGCTTGTGTCCCGATAACCTCGAGATGCATTTGAGGCTTAGCCGGCTGCCTAAAAAATGAACTCATCCAACATCCAAGAGTTCAAACGAGAAGTTCACTGCCTCCTCCTCATGCATTCTTCAGTCTACCCTTAACCTACCATATCCTTTTTCTATCCTTCGAGGTAAGCTTACTACTGGACGTTGCACCAAGGCATGAACGACATGGTGGACTGGTAGCATAAAGGGTGACACCTGAGCTTAGACTATCACATAAAAAAATCCAAAACTTCTAAATTATGATTATGTTCAATCAATTTACAGGTATTTCACGGGGGTTTAATTGTAGATACAAACAACTATTTAGCCTATATATTTAGGATTTTTGTTATTATTATTAAGGAAACAATTGATTTATTTTGTTTTTACAATTATGAATGAAAATTTATATCTTGAACCGAAAATTTCAAATAACGAATTAAAAAAATAATATTACCCGCTTCAATCACATTGAAACCAAGGGGACATGACATTATAAAGATTTATAGAATTATCTTCCAAAAACAATAAAAATTTGCCTACTTTATAAATACAGGAGTCCACTGGCAGCCGCATGTGCCATTAAAGTATTTGCCGCTTGTTGGGTTTCTAAAAGCAATCTTACTTCCTTTAACCAATCCCTTGCAATTTTCCTGGGAGCACCCTGCAACAGGTTCATATATTTTAAAGCTTGCATTAAATCACCACGATCCAAACAATATCTGGAAAATGAAAGATTTTAGACTGAACAATTTAATGGAGGAAACTGTATATTACCTTGCTCTATTCAGAATATCATACGTGTCTAATGTACTGAAATCAATTTTCTTATCTTGCAGTTCGTCTTTAGAAATTGGCTGAGATGGCCGAACTACAAACACTGATTGCAAATAAGACAACAGATAAATGGGTATTGAGGCCCCCTCTTCAGGTACCAATGCTACTTTACGAGCCACCTTCTCAACATTGAAAAATCTCTCCCTTAATGCGTCTTCAGGATATACACCGCGTGTTCGAGCTTCTTCTGGTAAATTTTGGAGCAAAACGTTCACCAGCTCATCTTCTTTAGCTACATAAAATATTTAAAGCTATAATTTTTGCAAAAGCCAAATTTATTTCATTAATGCTTACCAGCCGCTTTACTCACGGCTTTAATTTCAGATTGCAGAGGACGCAACTTTTGTTGCCAGTGAATATCAGGGTCACCAGTGCGCATGGAGGCCCAAAGAGCTTGGCAAGCAGCCCATAGTGCTTGGGCTTGATGTGCACATTTTTCGGACTCGGCGCGAGCTATGTTAAATAAAAGAAAAATATGTATTGTCTAAGTATGCACACAAAATTTTAATAGTGTAGTAAAAAAAGGCAAAAAAATGAAAAGGTAGGTATAGTCTGGTAACAGCAAGATTATGACTTTATTCTGTTTGTGATATCACCAGGAGTATATTCCTAAGGACCTCGAAAAACTTGTGCTACTTTTGTTATAAACAATTAAAGTTTTTTTACCACTTTTTTCGAGCTTAAAATGTGAATTACTCCAGTTCTATAAGTCGGATCGGAGCAAACTAAATACTAGTTTCTTCGTAATAAAATTTCCAATAAATCCTCGTTGGTTTCAAGTTTCTGAAGTACATACATAGCCTACAAAACTGAAAAAACGAGAAAAAAACAGTATTTTTTTCATTTTAGTGCATAAGACAGTCAACTAGACCAATTTGCATCCAACTTTTAAAAAATATACTTTTTGATGTTATAAAAAGACTCTGAAATTGGTGCCAAAATACTGAGCCCGTTGGCCAAAATTGCAATTGTTATCTGTTTATAACTCAAATATTAACAATTGCATTTTTCGGCCAATTTTTTATCAGATCTGGTAGAAAACTTTAGGACCTTTAATTTAAAAAAAACAAGGCTCATTTTGGTTAAAGTGAACTCGAGATATTTAACTTTTTGCATTGATATTTTTTGGCTTTTCTTGAATTTCAAAATATTATAAACATGTGTTGTTGCACTCGGCTTTGCATAGTGGGGCAGTTTTCACAGATTATTTTGCTTATAAATAAGTTATAATGCTTGTAAAAAAGTTTCCGTAAAACTTAATTTTTTTTTGAATTGATCACATGAAATGAATAGGTTTCAAAATGATACAGTCCAAATTGTAGCTCAAAATATGGGTTTGTTAATTAACAATTGGCCAAAATGCAAAAAGTTAAATTTCTCGGGTTTACGTTAACAAATGAACATTAAATTAAAAGTGCCAAAATTTCCTACCAGATTTGATAAAAAAAATTAAATTTTTTTTCAAAACGGCTGAAAAAATGCAATTGTTATTATTTGAGTTATAAACAAATGTAAAAAAAGTAACCAAAATTACATTAAAAAATTTTTTTTTAATTGCATTCGAAAGGTGGCATCGAGACCTACATTTTGAAAAAATTAATTTTCATTTTGGACTTAATGGCGGGCATTTTAAATTTTAGATAACAATTGCAATTTTGGCCAACGGGTTCAGTATTTTGGCACCAATTTTTCCGGGTCTTTTTATAACATCAAAAAGTATATTTTTTGAAAGTTTGATGCAAATTGGTCTAGTCGACTGTCTTAGGCACTAAAATGAAAAAAATACTGTTTTTTCCCGTTTCTTCAGTTTTGTAGGTTATGTATGTACTTCAGAAACTTGAAACCAACGAGGATTTATTGGAAATTTTATTACGAAGAGACTGGTATTTTATAAACTTTAATTGTTTACAACAAAAGTAGCACAAGTTTTTCGAGGTCCAAAACTTAGGAATATACTCCTGGTGATATCCCAAACAGAATAAAGTCATAATCTTTCTGTTACCAGACTGTGCAAATTAAAATGTTTTTTTACTGCACTATAAAGGGTCGTAAACAACAATTTTCTTCAAATACCTCTCAATTCCTCATCAATTTCTGAATGCGTGAAACGATCACTTTTAAATAACACTTAACTATAAGCCTCTTTAACTTTACCTCTAAGAGCTGCGTCCATGCCTTTTAATTTGCCTAACATCGTGGCCAACTGGAGTTTATAGGCAGCCTTCTCTACAGATAATTTTTCGTCCAATTCCCGCATAAACGATCTTCTCAATTCTGACTCCTTCGTACTTAAGGCGTCTTGAATATGATCTACATGTGCTTCAGCCTGTCTTTTAAGTTGAGTTCGTAATTCCTTGTCAGCTTCAGCTCTAATTTGGAAAATTCTTTTCTGGTTATCAATTGCTAACTGACGTTTCTCTTTATCTAAGTAATAATCCAATTGAGCCTTTACAACATGATCTTGGTTTTCTCCGCGCAAGGCTTCGATAGCTCGTTTCAGCTTTAATTCACCAGTCAGCTGTAACCGTTGCAATTCTTTTTGATAAGCTAAAACATGAGAATAAGCGTGCATGATAAACAGGTCCAAATCATCCTTCGGTAAATTCAATTTCTTTTCTGCTAAGTTTAGTCCTGGGAAGATTGATTCTATTTCATCGATAAAATAATTTCGAGCTCTCTCTATCTAAAAAATAAATATAATTGATTGTTAAATATTTGCTTAATGGCGCAATAAGAATTTGTTGCAATGGATGATTAATAAATAAAAAAATTGTAACCACAGGTGATTCATGTTAGAAGAGGCTGTTTTAACCTGTGATAGCGTGTCTCCAATATTCTCTTCAATTTTCATAAATAATTCCATTTTTAACATAATTTCAATAGTTACGGAACCAAGGACATAGAGAAATTTGGAATCTTAAAACAATGGCCAACGAAGAGGAATTTAAGTTTATTCCCTTGATTGTGCTAGCTATTTTTGACCAGCCAATTCGCTATGTCGTTGCCTTGATAGACCTCATCGTCTGGAATCCATTCCGTTCAGAATAACAGCGTGTTCTTGGCGAGGATTTTGAGCATATGGATACAATTGCCGACAGTTTGTGATTCGGTCTTAAAACATGCAAGCGCTTTTAAAGCGGCCTAACTGTCTGAATAACTATGGTAGAACAACTCTGCCCCGATTTCGCTATATTCTCTTATGACACCTCAGACTTTGGGTGAATCCTAGTTTATGGTCTTTCTGATCCTAGTTTATGGTCTTTCTCCTATACAGTCACAATGTAACAGAGAGAGCATCTTTTTGACTCTAATGTGCACAGAGACTTAAGATATCGTCTATGACTGTGGCAGAACAGGTCTTTGTTGCACTTGATGCATCGCAATTTTTGCAAAGGTAAAGCCCTTTTGCACGGTCGATGATTCTAATCTTTGAGTGCAATACCGAACATCAAGCTCTCGTGTGAAAGATAGCAGAGAGAAGAGTGAAAATTTTATCCCATCGCCTCTCACACAATAGTACCGCGATATAAAGCTAATTTGGGTTATCGAATAGGAGATGCCTTCTCCGCTTAGTATGCTGATAGACGATAGCAGGAGAAAGTGCAGGGAGTTACTGTAAAGAGGACGGACCTAGGAGAAAATGGAAAGACGAAAAACCATGCAACGGGGTGGATTCGAACCACGGACTTCTGGGTTGGCAGTCGCACACCCTAACCCCTAGGCTACTAAAGCCGGCTTCTATATTTCATATAATTGTTTGAGGCCAAAACTATAGAGCAATCTACCATGGGTCTAACTATGGTCGTTAAAAGCTGAAGCATGATCTTCGATTTGTTTCCCGAGGTTCTTCCAGCACATTGACGGCAAATGAGCAAAGATAGCTCTCTTTTCTTTGCGTTAGGGTTCCAAGTAAGCTTTGCTATATAGGATTACGCCTAAGTATTTTGCCTCATTTGATAAATTTGAGGTAACGCTGTTTAAGTTTGGAGCTGCTAGATTCAGCTTTCGTGTCCTCGTACATGGTGCAAGTTCAGTTAACATAGAGTCCTCCAGGATACCCATGCTCCAAAGGCCCCCATACACGGTCAAATTGGATGTACATCGAAGTGCGGATGTACAACCAAAACCATCGATTGTGAGCCGGTCGGCCGATCAAAATACGTTGCGGGCATGGGTTTGACAAACATATGGATGTACATCCAATTTGACCGTGTATGGGGGGCCTTAAGACTCACTTTACAATATCCAATCATAAAATTGCTACTTTCTTACTAGTCATAGATATTGTTTCGGCTTTCACTATATGTAGAAATTCTATGAACTTCGTCCTGTCTCTTCTTTCCTTTTCGAAGTCTGATGATAATCTTAAATGCAGGTTATACAATTCTAATTCGGTTTTTGATAGGGTGGCGTATTTGGATTTTAGTTCAAGGTTGATCCAATTTGATTGAGCGGCTTTAATCACTTTTTCTGTGATAGCGTTCTTGAAACGAATAAAACACAACAAAAAAATGCAATGCTTTAATTCAAAATAAACCGTTTAATTCCTTTTGTTTGTTTTGAATTAAATAATGCAATTAGACTAAGTATACCGTTAGTATACATCCTATATTAGATTAAGTTAAAACTTTGACCTTTTAATGCTAGCCGTGTTGCTGATGATGACCG
Organism: Thereva nobilitata; assembly: GCA_963855945.1. NCBI lineage: Eukaryota > Metazoa > Arthropoda > Insecta > Diptera > Therevidae > Thereva > Thereva nobilitata. The sequence goes on from OY979695.1 coordinate 52,282,892, forward strand.
ATGATATCGGTCGAAATGCATTCAAATATTGTTTTTTAATTTATTTTAATAAACTAAATTTAGTACACTCAAATTAAAGGTGTTATCAATTAATGTTTTTTAACTGAACACTGGAAATGCTCCAGCGCCTGGACTACTTGCTTAAAAGCGGCCCATGTAGCTACGCTGCAGTTGTATGATCAGTTTATGGCTACCAAATTTCAATATTATATGCAGCAAATCGTCACATGCCGCTTTGCTACATATATCCCCAAGCGATATGTGACGAAAAGCTGCATATGAAGCTTTGGTATACGGCCTGGCCTGCACGCGGGGCAAACGTTCACCACAACCCCTTCGATAATGCCAAATAAATCAAGCACGTGGAAGATCTTATCGTTAGGTTAGTGAACTTGTGTCTACCTCAATCAACAGGGCTAACGAACTGATTCTAGATCAGGCATACAAAAATCGTGTCAAATTCAATGCTGCAAACGAAGTACTGTCTTTTCTCTAATAAAAATTGTACACCAAGGCCGCGTTCCGTAATATAGCCCAGTATACCACCCAGTGAGAAAGGGTAAATTCAAGCGTTTACGTTGTGATTAACAGCAGCATACATGAAAGTGTTGCAACTTGAACCTGTTTCAGCCTCCAATCCCTTATATTTTGGCATCAATTAATGACGTCATTAGCACTGCCCTGTATACTGGATTATATTTCGGAACACAGCCCAAATTGTACCATCTTAGGCGTAATATTGACCGAAAATCTACGTTGGAATGAACAGATATTCCTAATCACAAAATAAGCATCCCAGTTACAAAGGAGTTCTAATGAGATGCAAATTGCTCTTTGAATGTCCATGGGCCTCAAAAACGACCTTAGCTTAGTTGGATAAGGTGTAAAACCACGCCATTTTCCCTTAAGCGGCCCATACATTTTCAGTTTAACCGCGCAGTTTATCACGTGTGACGTCATGTCTGAGCGCTAAATCGTGTGAACTGTGCGTTTTGAACTATTTCCATTCAGTCTTCAGACCTGGGGATGTATTTGGTTTCTCGAGTCGATATCGACTTCTGTCGATAAATGAAAATTGGCATTTGGCAACGCGATATCGACGTTATCGTCTATTTAAGGCGGGCCGCACACTTGTGCGACATTTATTGCATTGAGATATATGCCGCAGTGCGGTAATTACTGCAATGCAACAAATATCACATGATCCCATTTGAAAAGTACGCAGAGTGCAGTTACTGCCGCACATCAATGCGACCAATTGAAATATTGCGTTGCAACACGAAGGAGATATCGCAAGGAGATAGAAACGTCTTCCTTCAATGCAATATTTACAGCGTGTCGCATTGCGATTTGGAAGTTTGACTTCGTGGGAAGTGCTTTTTGCAAAATTAAAAAATGAGTTCAAAAAACATGAAAAGGGAAGATCCAATTTATTTAAAAAATACCAAAATATAGGCACTTCATCTTCACTAGAACTCATTTTGTTAAACTTGCTTATATTTACAGCATCACACCTTGTGGTAAATGTCGCATAAATATGCGGTTTCAAATCTCAATGCAGTAATTACCACATTGCGGCATTTATCTCAATGCAACGAATGTCGCACAAGTGTGCGCCGCCTAAGTGTCGATCAAGACGTTTATTAAAAAGCTCAATTTAAGCATACAATAAACTTTTAACAGTTTCTCTTTTAATTAAATATAAGTGGTTTGCTGCACTTGGAGTAATATCACACAATATTAGTCCAGGCGCTGGAGCGTTTCCAGTGGTTTTGGCGTGATGTAACGGACTTTTTTGGTGGAATTGGTCAGGAATGGCATCCCCAACAAAATCTAGGGGGTGCGCAAACATGAAAACGCCTGGAAAATTTATGGGAGCCCAAAAACTGAAAATTCACGAAAAATTCCCTGTTTTTTGACTTTTCTTGATAAATATTTCTTAACGAAGGCTTCTACGCGAAAAGTTTCTTGGACATGTTTTGTTCGTTATTGGATTTGCTAAAACTTAGCGTAAGTCTGATTTTTGAAATTTGAATTTTTGCATTGCAAAATACCGAAAACTGCGAAAAATGGTACCCTCACTTTAAAGTTATACCAACAAAAGAAAATACCATTATTTTTCAATGTTATTCTGGAATTAGGTAGTTTAAGGTATGCTTAACTTATATCCAAAACATGATCACTGTCTGTCAAATGGTTTTTGCGTAATGGATTTTGCAATTAAGTGATTTTAAAAAATTAAATTTGTTGCAGCGCAAAAGAAAAAGCTCCCATGTTGGTCCTGATTTTTTTACGTATGCTGTAAGACCCACTTTACAATATCCAATCATAAAATTGCTGTTTTTTAATTTTTTTTTAGTTTTTATTTTTTTTAAAAAATTGCAAAATATCATTAACTTGGATATGCTCGGCGCGTTTCAAATTCGCTCGAAAAAAGATTCAGTTTCTATTTCACCAATTTAGCTGTTTTTCGAGCGAATTTCAAACGCGCAGAGCATTTCTGGCGCTATTTTGCAGCTAAGGGGGTTTTTTTAAAAAATTAAAATACATTTAAAAAATTTAAAAAACAGCAGTTTTATGATTGGATATTGTAAAGTGAGTCTTAAAGCATACGTAAAAAATTAAGGCCCAACATGGGAGCTTTTTCTTTTGCGCTGCAACAAATTTAATTTTTTAAAATCACTTAATTGCAAAATCCATTACGCAAAAACCATTTGACAGACAGTGATCATGTTTTGGATATAAGTTAAGCATACCTTAAACTACCTAATTCCAGAATAACATTGAAAAATAATGGTATTTTCTTTTGTTGGTATAACTTTAAAGTGAGGGTACCATTTTTCGCAGTTTTCGGTATTTTGCAATGCAAAAATTCAAATTTCAAAAATCAGACTTACGCTAAGTTTTAGCAAATCCAATAACGAACAAAACATGTCCAAGAAACTTTTCGCGTAGAAGCCTTCGTTAAGAAATATTTATCAAGAAAAGTCAAAAAACAGGGAATTTTTCGTGAATTTTCAGTTTTTGGGCTCCCATAAATTTTCCAGGCGTTTTCATGTTTGCGCACCCCCTAGATTTTGTTGGGGATGCCATTCCTGACCAATTCCACCAAAAAAGTCCGTTACATCACGCCAAAACCAAAATTGATATGTCTCACTGCTCTAGCGCCTGGACTATATGATGATTTTGTATGGCAGCGCTTATCTGTCGATTTGGTCGTAATGCCAAATATGAAACTTCGAGAAACGAGAAGTTTTTTTTGTCGAGTCGATCCATCGACTTGAGAAACCAAATGCGGCCCCTGAGCTTCTGGACCCACTTTTGCTCCGATAAATTGCGCAGGAACACACACACTTTCAGTTCAGTTTATTGTACATATTTTTTACACAGCTCAACTGCCCAGTTAAAACTGAGAGTGTGTGGGCCGCTTTAAACACACTGCGGGATTCAAGCCGATTCTTTCTAGTAAAGAAACAGCAGGTCTTTTTTACAATCGATCACACCCTTCAGAGTGTTTCTTAAATATATTATAGTTAACAAAAACAAGGAACTTAAAAATAAATAATAAAGAAAGTTTAAGACAAAAAAATGCACAACAAAAATGTCAGAGTAACTTACCTTTCTCCAATACTTCTCCGATAATTCAGCGGAATCTTTCGTTCTATAAAGTTCATCCTTAACACCAGTTATATGTTCGTTTAATAGTTTAATTTTGTGTCTAACTGCCTGCAATCGTTCAGGGCTGACAGAGGTGGCAACTTTACTCAAGGCTAACTCACATTGTTCTTAAAAAAGAAAAATTTAGAAAATTAAAGGTATTTTTGTATTATTATTAAATGAAAATTTATAATGTTAGATTAACGAAACTTGGTAAAACTAATCACATATGTATATCCAATCCATTTTACATAATATGTTATTATACGATCCACTATGGTGCAAAATTTCTTAAATATCCTTTTATTGGATGTACCTTATTATTTTGTTGTTGTAAATGAATTTGATGTTGAACTTCGTCACTGAGCCTATTAGTGCTTTAAGGGTTAAGTAAGTATGAGTATGCCGGCAGCTCTTCAATAGAACACATAGTAGATAAAGTTCTGTACGTTTTATGTTCTGAATTCTCAAGAGTTGAGTAGTCTCTATATCGTTATGGTTAAGGAGTAGTCTTTCATGTTTGATCGGGTTTAGGTTGAGCGTAGATAAAATATAATTAGATGAGAAAAGTAGAACAAAAAATCGTTCTATAAAATGAATCAGAAGATCAAAACCAATAGAGCGATTGAATGTATTAGTGAAGGAAATTTCAACGATAAGGAACGGGCACAGTCAAATCGAAAGAATAATTTTTTTTCGCTAAGCGACAGATTTTTTTATTAAATAATAAATATCCGCAACACCAGATTGGTCCACTCAGCTGATAAACTCTGCCTACAGCCCCCTTTTCGAGCATTGTACACACAAACTAGGAAATCATTCATAAATAGAACAACCCGACTGTGAAACAACCGTACACATTCTGTATATCCGACCAACAGTGGCTCAAACGCCAAAAACACGGCCAAAACTAGAAGGAATTGAGGTAATTCTTTGAAATCTGGTGTCCGGTGATTTTCGAGGTCGCTAAAGCGCGAGCCACATAGCACACGTCCTCCGTTCTCCGTGTTCCACTTCCTGTCAAAGTTGATTACAATGCCTTGACCAGATAAGCAAAAAAAGAACGGATCGATAAAAACACGGAAACGGAGGAGATAAGCAAATTTGAAATTTTGAACGGATTGATTGGAAAGGTTTACCTCACTTTTTTGTAGATTGAGTAAATAGAAATATCCGATAAGAACAACTTTATTTTTTGAGTTTTGTCCGTGTTTTTGGCGTTTGAGCCACTGTGCCTAGTTTGATGCTCTAGGTCAGTGACGGCGAACCTTTTTGAGAAGTCGGTAAAAGGACCCCGCACATTTTGTATGGAAAATGGCCCCCGGCTAATTTTCTTGAAATTTTGCAGGTTGATAGTTCTCAACATGTAGATCAAAAGTCTCAATGGGCACAAAGCCCCATCACCCCTCCTTTCCCCCCGACAACCACCCCCAAGGGCTAGGGGGATATAACTGATTTCTGAATGTAAAACAATTTATTCTTGTAGTCCTCCCAACAGCTACCCCAAACAAGCACCCCTTTGACCCTCCAACCACTGACCAGCAAACCCCTCCCCTCCCACATCCCCCCCTCCCACGACCCATTCTATGGGTTTTGCTGATTACTGAATTACCACGTAGGCAACCAATGACACTTTAAGCTCTGACCATATACCCCTCATGTAGATCAGAAGTCTCCCCTTTCTCTCCCCTATCGTCGACCAAACCCCTCCTCGCCCCCCCCCCCCCCCCCCCCACCATCAAAGTCGTTCCCAGAATACTGCCCCGAAGAATATTGAGTATTGTGCAACCAACATCTTTTTACTCTCAGGCAACCATTACCCCGACCCTTCGACCCCCCCTCACCCTCTGACCATTTACCGCCTTTCATAACACCCCCCCCCCCTGCAATATTCATTAGTTGTTAACCTCAAGGCGAAATAATTAGAACTAACTTCATGTTAACAACTAATTTCTTCCTTCTGATTTCTTATTTTTTAGCTTCACCCTCGCTTCTTTCACTTCGCGCAGCGTTGGCGAATTTATATTGAATGATACCCTGGTCTGATGTGTTGCTTCTTCCGTCCATATTGACTGCCATTCCCTGATCTCTCTCTGTGGGTTTTGCTAGGTATAGTATTGACGCCATCTTCGTATCTGATCTTCAGTAGATGTAAGTAAATGTCCTTCTGAGTCCAACAAGGGCTGTCTTCGTCTCAATCCTTTATTTGATAATTTCCTGATGAGGTCGTATAACTGATGCAAATTGCTGTTGTTTGCTGCTACTTGTGCTTCCCTGGCAATATTTTCATAGAATATTCTTTTATCTCTTCTTGCAGCAAGTTTGACTTCTTTAGCTTTGTGCCTATATAGCGCTTTCGCGTGTTCTAATTCATGATCTCTGGTATTGAGTTTTAGTGTTTTTAAATTTTGTCATCTCATGAACGGTCACCCTTGGGTCTTAAATCTTGTAACCTTTTAGATCTGCAGTGCTACCCGCGAAAATTACCTGAAAGGATTTATATGGACACAATAGGTCATCCTCGTGTTTCTTCTTTGGTTATCTCACATTAACTGTGAAAAGCACATGGCATGTGTTCAGCATCGAAACCTGTAACGGCCACTCAATCTTGCCATTGTTCATCGTCAAACGGGTCATATCTCTAGTTTCAGTGGCGTGATTCATGTGATAAATACCAATATAGCACCTTCCAGCAGCATGAGATGGGCGACAAATTGTTTTAGGGGGGCAATGCGTCTTCGCGTTCTCAATGCTAATATACGGAGGAATAAAAGCGTTGCCAGGTAGTACCACTAAGCATATAACACATAGAGGAGTCACGTAGAACAAAAATTTGTGCACGGCATTTATCTTCTTCTTCGCTACTATACACCAGAATCTGCTTCAGATCGCTAAGTTCTTCCCTCGGGGACCCAGCGCCCCTGCTACTATACACCAGACTCTGCTTCAGAGGACTAAGGTGGTAGCAGATTATTGTGATAGAGCATTCCGGTGAGGTAAGGAAATCTGGGGGAAGTTTGTTCTGGGTCCCAGACGTCTGAGATGCGTGGATTAGGTTTTTTCCTTTTATGCGCATTCGAAGAAAAAAATCAAAGTCGTCTGCCCATGAACAAAATTAAATTTTGGTGGATAGCAGAAGAAATGTACTTTTTTGTTTTAGCTTAGGAATATTCTTTTGGATATTGAATTTTTTTTGTTGGAATCATTGTAAAATTTAAAATATGAGATTACAGATTTTATTTAATTTTGTAAGTAATGATGATTTTAAGGCTAGCTGAGTACCTTAAATTTCACCCGATAAGGTTTTTATGGGGGTTGAAAGAGGGAAAATTTAGTTTTTCTTGATTATCCATTGATTGATTTAAATAGTTATTACAAAAATTGTTCATTAGGTTTAAAAATAGTTGTAAAAAAGTTCGTTAAATTTTCGGAAAGCAGATTTTTTTGTTTTACACATTTAGAAGATGTGCCCTACACGTCCCTATAGTAAAAATGCAAATTTCCCGCTCCGTTCATTGAAAAAAAATCGCAAATTTACCTCTAAATTTGATCACATGTGATTCATGGACGTATAAAATTTGGTACAAAACATGTCCCATGAATCATATATGATTCATTGGACAGGGAACCTGAACCTGCATCTGATTCGAATCAGTTTTCATTTCAAGATCCCTTGTTACTCCCCCAACTTCTTAATTATTTTAATTAATCGGGAATCGTGCCGTGGGCGTATAATAAATCGTTTACTGGCGTACTTGCGACCGCGGGGCGGGGTTTTCCGACCCTTGTAGCGTATTCTTTTACCACGTTCTGCTTCTTTTCCTCCAGTCTTCTTATCACGTTCGCCTTTCTTCATTGCGGGAATTCCAGTAATTTTTCAAAATAATTAAAAGTTGACTTAAAAGTTGACCAGCATTAAGGCCTAACCACAATGAGATACTCACATTATGTGTAGTTCATTTTAAAATATGTAGTCAATAATTAATAATTATTATAATTTATAGTTATGGTATTTCGTATTTTACAGTCGACAAATGTTTTGTTTGTTCTTCCGACTCCGCCTCCAGTAACTAGAAAATTCCTTCCGACTCCGACTCCAACTCCGCAGCCCTGGTTTAAGGAAGCGCTCAGCCTAACCGTATATAACGCCTACCTGAAAAATGCAACGATCACAAGTATTGACACATATACCTCACATGCGCTTATAAATTCACGAGCCATATTTACAGGCCAAGTTCCTTGAATTTCCGCCTTGGTTTCTTACGTTGCCGTTGAGTTACTTCATGTAAAACATATCTCTAAATGTGGATTAGGCCTACTGGGGAACACCACATATAAAAAAAGCCCCTTATACTGCACCCCCGCGGTGGAAGTATTCATGGTAAACAAAAATACTAACTTTGAAGAGACAATCAAACTTCATCGCACGTTTTATAACTACACTGGCTCCAAAAAGTCTCCGTACAGTTAGCATTTTTTTCTGTTCAGATAAAAAAGTCCTAAAATGATCGTTACTACAAAATACATACTAACCTAGATTAAGGAAGCAACATTTGGAAAACGCAATTAATAAATAAAAAAAAACATTATATTGAAAAAACTGAAAATTAGGTACAATTCATTTAAATTGGATAAAAAACGAACAAAAAAAGTCTCCGTACAGTACAAATTAAAATTAAAATTCCATAAAAAAATTACTGGAAACGCCTTATTAATAAGTTGTTGGTCCTCCTTTGTTAGCGATTACTGCTTGCAGGCGATTTTTCATGGAATGAACCAGCTTGGTGGTGACCTCTGGCCCGATCTTTGTCCATTCGTCCTTTAGAACGCTTTTCAGCTGATTCTTGTTAGTAATGTTGTGTTGGCGAATCTTTTTTTCCAGATGATCCCACAAATGTTCGATTGGATTGAGATCTGGTGACTGGGCAGGATGTTTCAGTTGTCTTCGAACTTTGTATAATAGCCATTCTCTTACCAATCCAGATGTATGCTTGGGGTCGTTATCTTGTTGAAATATAAAATTGTTGGCCAAACCCAATTTCTTAGCACTGGAATGTAAATTTTCCTTAAGGATATTTAAATATCCATATTTATTCATCGTGCAGTCAATAAAAGCAAGATTTCCGACCCCGGAAGAAGCCATACACCCCCATACATTGCCGCCTCCATGTTTGACGGTTGGTGTCAAGTTCTTTGGATTCATCTCAGTGTTGGGCTTTCTCCACACAATACGACGGCCGTCTGACCCAAAAATGTTGAATTTGCTCTCGTCTGTGAAGATTACTCGATCCCAAAACAAATGATCCTTGTCTATATGAGAAATAGCGTACTCTAATCTTGCCTTCTGATTATTCTTTCGAATAAGCGGTTTCCTACGGCTCACCCGGCCATTTAACCCATTTCTTTTAAGGACATTTCTTACCGTTTGTGCACAAACATCAATCTTATCGTTTACTTTTAACATTGCAGCGATTACGGGAGCACTAGTTTTCGGGTCCTCATTCACGGTTCGAAGGATTCTCGTCTCCAAGCGATGGTCAATTTTTCTTGGGCGGCCAGATCTCGGTTTATTGGAAATTGTTTTATTTTTTTTGAATTGCTCGATAACGTATTGTATGGATGAACGAGGCCTTTTAACTATTTCAGCAATTGCAGCTAGAGATTTGCCTTCTTCTTTTAATTTTATAATAATTTTTTTAGTAGACATTGCAATTTCCTTATTTCTGTCCTCCATGGTGAGAAATTAACTTTTAAATTAAATTAAATAGAAAACAACAAGGTTCATGAACAGTGTAACGACCACTAATGTTCGCACAAAGTAAAACTGACAGGAAATAACGGTAAATATAAAATATTGAAGCTGTACGGAAACTTTTTTGGTGTGGTTTTGATGACTCGTCGTACGTTTGGTATTACCATTGTTATGTTATTGCAAAATAATAATTGAAATTTTGGGAAAAGAAAAAGGAAAGCATGACTTTTAATATTTAAATTTTATTTTATGTTAAATAATGTATTTTATTTGGAATTAGAGGAATTGTTTTAAAAATATGGTACTGTACGGAGACTTTTTGGAGCCAGTGTATGTACTAATGGTACAAAAAAAGACAAAATATATTGTTTTCCGAAAATTTAACGAACTTTTTTACAACTATTTTTAAACCTAATGAACAATTTTTGTAATAACTATTTAAATCAATCAATGGATAATCAAGAAAAACTAAATTTTCCCTCTTTCAACCCCCATAAAAACCTTATCGGGTGAAATTTAAGGTACTCAGCTAGCCTTAAAATCATCATTACTTACAAAATTAAATAAAATCTGTAATCTCATATTTTAAATTTTACAATGATTCCAACAAAAAAAATTCAATATCCAAAAGAATATTCCTAAGCTAAAACAAAAAAGTACATTTCTTCTGCTATCCACCAAAATTTAATTTTGTTCATGAGCAGACGACTTTGATTTTTTTCTTCGAATGCGCATAAAAGGAAAAAACTCAATCCACGCATCTCAGGCGTCTGGGACCCAGAACAAACTTCCCCCAGATTCCCTTACCTCACCGGAATGCTCTATCACAATAATCTGCTACGACCTTAGCCCTCTGAAGCAGAGTCTGGTGTATAGTAGCAGGGGCGCTGGGTCCCCGAGGGAAGAACTTAGCGATCTGAAGCAGATTCTTGTGTATAGTAGCAGGCGCGCTGGGTCCCCAGGAAAGAAGAAGATAACTGGCGTGCACAAATTTTTGTTCTACGTGGCTTCTCTATGTGTTATATGCTTAGTGGTAGTACTCATTGTTATATCTTACTGTCTCGGACAAGCATAGGAAATTAATAAGTGAAATTGGTTTGTAGCTTACGGTTGCAGCTGATATACTTGATCTGTGGCTAGTGGATGACGGACAACCAAGCTACAACACCTGGTGCTTTTACAATTTCTGAGGCACATGGCGGTTTTCAATGTTGTTTTTAAAGTTGGCAACATGATTCCTTGCTGGCTATCAGAGGTTCTGAATTTGCTATACTACACACACATACAAGCATGAGAATGGTCACTGACAGCAACATTTGTCAGACCACGTTGAATCACTTGGATCAAGACCTTCTCAAGTACAGGCCTGGAAGTTGCCTACCTCACTAACACTAACGCAGCTGCTCGTAGTCCCAGTATCTGTCACTTTTGTTGGATTTATACGCCGTGATGTAAAGTTCGGAATATTTTTGCATTAGTTTGCCGTAAAAAGTCATAAAATAATATATTTAACCAGTTTTTATTGCAATAGGATTACCAGTGAATAGTGCTTCAGTGATTTAATTAAGAAAATTTAAAAAAATTGAGAGTTTAAGTGTGTTTTAAGTGTGTTAAATGTGAAGGTGGCCAATTTTGTTTACATTCGCGGTGGTTTTTTCTTGTTTATTTAGCGGAAAAATGTTGAATTTGTGTAGTAATATAATAAAAAGTGCTTTTTGAGTGATTAAAGATTATTATAGAATAGTTATTAAAAACATAAGTGCAGAAAAATGTGAAGGAAAAGTGAAAAAGTTATTGTTATGTATGTTGTGTGGTGGTACTTGCACTTAATGTGTTTAATAACTATTCTATAATAATCTTTAATCACTCAAAAAGCACTTTTTATTATATTACTACACAAATTCAACATTTTTCCCCTAAATAAACAAGAAAAAACCACCGCGAATGTAAACAAAATTGGCCACCTTCACAATTAACTCACTTAAAACACACTTAATCACTCGATTTTTTTAAATTTTCTTAATTAAATCACTGAAGCACTGTTCACTGGTAATCCTATTGCAATAAAAACTGGTTAAATATATTATTTTATGACTTTTTATGGCAAAATATCCCGAACTTTTACCTCCTCCATATAATATCTTCCGATTTGACAGATAATGGGTCTATTACCAACACAAACACAAACTCTGCTTCCAGGCCTGTACTTACGAGGGTCTTGCTTGGATCCAAAGCCTTCTACATTTACAAGCCATGCACTACGAAATCTCACACTTACATTCAAAGAAAATGGCTCTTCAATTTATCTGTCAGAATGGACTTCAGTCAGAATGGACTTCAATTTAGCTGTGAGAAAAGCAATTTTTTAACTTAGTTTTTGGAATAAAAAGTGGTAAAATAATGTATTTTATCACTTTTTAGTGCACACGGATTACACTAGTTTACAAAATCAAACATTTTTTCTGTTGCATAAAATATTTTAATGGTTCTTTACTAATTTGAGGTCACTGATTTCAAATATAGTATCAGTTTTTTTATATCAGCTTTAGTTTATAAATTAAGGAGGAGTGTTTTTTTTTTTAGAAAAAATACTCTCACCGTACTAAAATATTTTATTTAAAAAAACTACAAACTGCACTGCACGCAGAATACTCCCACCTATCTAAAACTGTAAAAGTGAAGGTTCTACCCTACCAACTTCCAGAGTAATGAGTCATCAAAGTCAAAATTTTGTTTTTTTTTACAAAAGTATCAACTTCAACCACCTTTTTCCCCAAAAATACGTAGTTAGTAAATTTTTTTCTTTCCAAAATTGGAAAGCATGGACAATTTCCTATAAAAAATGTCCAGACAAATTTTGTGTTACGGCCTTTATTTTTGAAGATATTAGCAAATTTTGATGTTAAAGTTGGCTTTATTTGGTTCATTTTTCACATAAGCGTATGACGAAAAGTACCAAATAAAGCCAACTTTAACATCAAAATTTGCTAATATCTTCAAAAATAAAGGCCGTAACACAAAATTTGACTGGACATTTTTTATAGGAAATTGTCCATGCTTTCCAATTTTGGAAAGAAAAAAATTTACTAACTACGTATTTTTGGGGAAAAAGGTGGTTGAAGTTGATACTTTTGTAAAAAAAAACAAAATTTTGACTTTGATGACTCATTACTCTGGAAGTTGGTAGGGTAGAACCTTCACTTTTACAGTTTTAGATAGGTGGGAGTATTCTGCGTGCAATGCAGTTTGTAGTTTTTTTAAATAAAATATTTTAGTACGGTGAGAGTATTTTTTTCTAAAAAAAAACATCCCTCGTTATAATTCATAAACTAGAGCTGATCAAAAAATTCTACTTATATATTTTTACTTAGCATACCATATGTAGTCAGAAACAGCAAAAATTTTCCCGGCAACAGATGTACTGTAAACTAGTGTTATCAGTGATAAGTTATTTAGTGATCTGACTCCATAAATTAAAAAAAAATTAGTGGTTAAGTGTATTTTAAGAGTGTTAATTGATTAGGTGACGTTTTTGTTTACATTTGCGGTGGTTTTTTCGTGTTAATTTAGGGAAAAAATGTTGAATTTGTGTAGTAATGGAATTTAAAGTGAATTTAAAGTAGTTAAAATTATTATAGAAGTTATTAAAAACATAAGTGCAAGTAATACCACACAAAATGAATAACAATAACTTTTTCACTTTACCTTCACATTTTTCTTCACTAATGTTTTTAATAACTATTCTATAATAATCTTTAATCACTTAAAAAGCACTTTTTATTATATTACTACACAAATTCAACATTTTTTCCCTAAATTAACCCGAAAAAACCACCGCGAATGTAAACAAAAATGGTCACCTAATCAATTAACACTCTTAAAATACACTTAATCACTCACTTCTTTTTAATTTTTTTTATTAAAACACTAAAGCACTAATCACTGATAATCCATGTGCACCAAAAAGTGATAATATACATTAATTTACCACTTTTAAGTGCAAAAACAAAGTTAAAAAATTGTTTCGTACGGCTTCCGCAATGTTAATTCAAAAAATTTTGGCTCTTCATACACATACATGCACATACCTGGGGCATGGCTTGTAAATGTAGAAGGCTTTGCTTGGATCATAAAAAACTATCGGACGTATCTGTGCTTAAAATTCATCATAAGTGAAACTTAGATTGACTATAGATAAGTTTTAACATCAAAAGTGAATCTTGATGTAAACCACATTAAAAAATTACAGAATGCAATCTGGTGTGAGCTCTGCCAATTAAACTGTGTGATTAGTAATCTTGAATCTTTGTTAAATTCCGTAAATTTGTGATAAAAACTGATAGAACGAAAGTCTGCAGATTAATTCAACTAAATTGTGACGAAGTCTCCTCTGCTCGGTGTTATGCATGGGACTAATTAATACTCTTTGATTCTTGGAGGACATTTAATCATAGTTCAGATAACATTCTTGCTGATTTGGCCTGTCAGCAAGGAATTGGAGAAGTTGTGAGAAGTTCTTAATAGGCCACAAAATTTTTTTTAATTATTGATGCATGGTCCATATGGATGCGAGGCCGTGACCAAAAGTAACCTTATAAGGTTCGCTAGTCTTGTACTAGCAAATAAATAAAACAACAAAAACAACAACAACCTTTACTGCATTGAAGAGCCCAAAACAACTTAAACGTCAGAAACGTCAAACAACGAGTTGTTGGAACTCGAGCAAAAATTGCCTTGCTCTAGCCAGCTACATTTAAAACACATGGCTACACAAAATTTAACTGGCTAGAGGAGGGGAAAGCTGGCTAGCGAAATGTTGATATGGGACACGATTTTATACAGCGACTGGGCATCTGTATAATAGTTAGTTAGTAGTTAGTTTTTCAACAATAACTCAAAAACTATGCATTTTTATAAAAAAAAACATAACAAGATTTTTTGTAGAGAATAGAATTTCCTATCGAATAAGCACGTTTTGAAGTAAACAGCAATTTTTTTCACCGTAATAAGTGAAAAAACTTTTTAAAAAAAACGAAATATTTAAATTTTTTGGTTTTTTTAAAATTTTTGTGTATAACTTTTTTCTAGGTGTATAAATTGAAGAATTTTCGATAAAAATTGACTGAGACACAGTCGTTCAAAGTTACCTACTTTTTAACGATAGTACTACTTTGCACTTTTATACCATGTTATTTTTAACTTTTTAACGCAATTATTATTTTTACCCAATAAAAAAAATCTTTTCGGTTCATTAATGATAATTTTAAAGGCATTTGTTCAAAAATATAATATTTACATGACCTTAGATATAAAAAAGGGTAAATTAAATTCTGCGTGTGCGTTCGGGTTCTTTTTAATCATACGATACAATTTATTCCTCCGATTTCGAAGAGCCCGTAAATGTTTATCAACCCATGGCTCCGATAATTTATCCCTTTTTTTAATTCTGGGTACATATTTATCAATGGATTCGAAATGTGATACTATTTCGTTGATATCGTTGCCTATTCTCCCAGTCGACAAGGGATAATTCGAAGACGATGTTGTTATAATTTGCGCTCTTTAAATCATAAACAATTGACCTATTGTATGATTTCCGATGATTAGGCCTCGCGCAGACTAAAAGCGTAGCACAGCGCAACGTAGCGTAGCATATATTATCCAATGAAAGCTTGAGCGTAAAATTTGCAGATTGGGGGCATATCGCAGCGGAGCGTAATGATAATACGCATATATTGTGAAAAAGTATTCAAAGTTAAGTCTTGTTGCTCATGAATTATGGTGTCTGCAAAGATACGTCGTTTATTACTGTTAGTAAATATTTTCCTTAAAAATAAAGTGTTTTTTAAGAAGAAGAGAATCGGCTAACATGAAATTAATAAATTACGGAAAAAATGTGGGGAATTTCATCATTTGCATCCACAACTTCGCAATTACCCAGAAGATGAGTATGTCAGAATGTGCATGGTAACATGCGGGGCTCTGGTTTGGTTGCACAGAACGGCGCTTAAGAGGAGGTTCTCCTGCTCAGGATCAAAAAAATCGAATTTTTTTTGTTTACATTTTTGACATCCTTAACATGTCTAGAATACGTCCCCAGAAGGATTTTGAAGTTACTCAATTTTCAATAAAGTTACAGCTCATTGAAGGCGAGCGTGCACTATATAGTCCATGAAAATATTACTCGTCTCCAAACTTTAAACGCGTTTTTCTCGAAACTACTTTTTCAAATGTTTGAGACACGATGTCTCGAAAAC
Source organism: Thereva nobilitata (assembly GCA_963855945.1). Taxonomy (NCBI): domain Eukaryota; kingdom Metazoa; phylum Arthropoda; class Insecta; order Diptera; family Therevidae; genus Thereva; species Thereva nobilitata. The sequence continues at coordinate 52,298,558 of OY979695.1, forward strand.
CGCTTATCGGATCGGCTTAAAATTTTGAGGACTTTTAGTACACCATATTTGTGGTACCTTGACCCTTGATTATTAAAAACGGTTAATAATACATAATTTTTCAAGCCGGTCAAAGTAAAAAAACAAGCAAAAATGAAGGTTCAAATTTCGCAGTTGTACCATTTCAATTTGTAACTACATATTTTCTTGAATAAGGGTCAAGGTACCCTAAATACATTGAACTAACTGGTACTTGCACGATTTTGGTATCCGATGAGATTACGAGCCTCTAGGATGTCTCAAAGTTATTTGTGCGCGGCGCGCACGGATATACTGAAGCTTGAAGGGAGCCGCCATTTTGTTTTTGTTTTTTTTGAAAAAATTGATTTTAATAGTTTTATATCAAACAAACATTTTGCAAAAAACCGCATTTTGATATTTTATTTCTATGTATCAGAAAAAATTTCTGAAAATCACCCATTTTCATGGCCTGAGCAGGAGAACCTCCCCTTAATGGTTTCATAACTAATTTGGGCAAAATTCAAAGAATGGCCTGCCTTTCCATCAAGCGCTGGAGACTCTCCGCAACCTGCTACCGCTCCACAAGGTAGAGAAATCCGCAATAAACGCGGCGCTGCGGCTGAAATCGAATGGCTACCTGGGCGCTGATATTGGGCGAGGACATTCTATAATAATCAACACTATAGAAGAGATTCCGGAGGAGGGGATGCTCTCGGACTGCATGCCTTTAAAATCTCAAAATTTGAGCAATCTCGTGTTCACATACTAGAGTGAAAGCCCCAGATTCAGTAGAGCAATAAGCCTAGGCACCCTAGCAACTGTCATTCAAGCAAAGGTGTACTATATACTGGCATGTACTCATGAGAGCTTAAGGACGGCCTACCAGAATAAACGGAACGGGCGATAATGTCGCGTAGGACCAAGTCTAAATTAGTTTTGGACTGTCAACGTGTTCTTGGTGAGCTGGGCGTTCTCAATCAAGTTACCCTTGTCTGGGTCCCGGGTCATCGGGGCTTCAAAGGCAATGAAAAAGCGGATGCCCTAGCTAAGCAGGGCTTTAACATTGCATTCATCGGTCGGGAGCCGCTTATCGGAGCACCCACCAGGTTGTTGCAAAGGGCCCTAGCAGATCGGACTTTGATGGAACAGTTACTAAGATTACATGCATTACTTGAAGTCGGCTTCAAGTAAACTTGAAAGTCATGTAACCTCAGATCGACTTCAAGTCTACTTCACTCACGTGGATTAAACTGTCAGTTCAAGTTCAAGTCAAGTCCTCAGTCCGACATGTAACCTAACTGATACTGAACTCTGGAGGTCCGCGCCTGGACTGGCCAACTCTAACCGGTTCCTTCCTGGACAGTCTCCTAAAACGGTCAAGGAATTGTTAGGGTGCAGTAGAAATGATGTCAGGACACTTGTTGGGTTGATTACCGGACACTGCGCCCTAAATTACCACTTATGGAGAATAGGAAAGGCGGAGGACCCCCCCCGCCGCAGACTTTGTCTAGAGGAGGATGAGTTCGCAACTCCACGTTCTCTGTGACTGCCCCGCAATAGCGAGGAGCAGGGTTTCTTTGTTCGATGAGTCCCTGCTCGAGCATTTAAGGCTAAGCGACAAGCCACTAGGCCGACTGCTGAATTTGTTCAAGCGGTCTGGCCTAAAAATATGAGGTGTAGGGGTGTAGTACAATAGGCCAAGCGAATGGGCGCAGCACCTTTGGACCCAGTACCTCACACAAGGAAAAAAAGTCCGAATGTCCACTGAAACTTTTGAGTACATACTAGGAAATATTGAAGAAGATATTAGAAAGCAAAAAACAAACTTTCGTGAACCAATTCACCAAAAGAAAGACTGATTGTTATTTTAAGGTACATATAATTTTAATGTCATAAAGTAAGAAATGATAAATATTCATATAAATTAATTTTAATATTATCCAAATTTAAAACTCTGTTTGCAGAAGAAGTTGAGTCATCGAATGAGGTCCAAGTAGAATGTGATGGTACAGGTGTTGTGGCCTGTTCTGTATGTTTCAGAATAACACTTTGAATTCCATTTCGTATTTGTAATTTTTCTACTTGAGTAAATTGCTTCATAAATGGAAAAAAACTTTTGAAAAATAAAAGATCCTCATTTTTCTCTCGTAGAAAATCCATTTCCAATAATAAATAACGCCTGCCGCTTCCTATGAGCGTAAAAATTCGCACCAACAGCTACTGTACGCTACGCTATGTTTGCGGTATACGCAATATCAAAGAAACAATGGATTTGAAAAAACGCCCGTTTACGCTACGCTGTGCTACGCTTTTAGTTTGCGCGAGGCCTTAGAAATTGTAGAAAAAAGCTCAAGAACCCATGCGGACTCACCTCCTCATACGAATTGGTGAAAATAAGGTCTAACCATTTACCGCAAATGGGGTTATCCCTCCCGCTCGCCACTCAACTTTCTATTTTAGCCGCCCCTCGCTGCGAGTTGTCAACTAAAAATATTTTTTATTAAACAAAATCATAGCATTGGCCCAATCTACACTAGTATTATTTCAGCAGCAGCAGAACCAGTTTTTTACGAGAGAGGTATAGAAAGTACAAGAGGGTAGGGTAAATTCGTAAATTCATCACTGCAGAATTCAGCCACAGACTTTCAATTGAAGCCTGTGGCTGAATTCTGCAGTGATGCGGCAGTGATGAATTTACGAATTACCCGTAGTGTAATAACATGTTCACCAGAAAATTTCGGCGTGAAAACTATACACAAACACCATGTGCTTCTGTTACTCTCTTATTCTTACCAGCGAGCAATAATAACAAGAGTGATTAGGCAGAGCTCAAGGACAAGTGAAAGAGTTAAAGATATGAAAGAGTAGATTAGACATTAAGCAAAAAGCCAAAAAAAATATTAACAAATGCGCGATGGGCATACATTTCATGCAAAAAACACAAGAGAATGAAAGAAACAGAACATGTTCCTTGATTCCGGTATTGGAATGTTTACATTCAAATTTAAGAAACACTGGAACAGAGCACGTGCGCACTGGTCCCCGACTTTAGTATGTATGCATGAAAATTCGTGTTGGTACACATTGTTTGAGCTATGTGATTCACTTGTATTGCCTGTTAAAAAAGGCGCGAATCTTGCAAGGCGACGAAGTCACTGCCCCTTCATCTTTTATCTTTCTTTCACGAACATTGCGTGTAGTGTGAAAGTAATTCTACCTCTGTTTATCATAGATATTACTTCTTTGATATCTTGACTTTTTCGCTCCCATTGAAATTGTTATCAGCTGATCTCAAGGTCCCTGAAACATTTTTACAAATTTGTTCTAGCTCATCACTCTTATTATTATTGCTCGCTGTTCTTACCGTGGGTAGCTATTACCAGCGAGCAATAATAATAAGAGTGATGAGCTAGAACAAATTTTTTAAATGTTTCAGGGACCTGGAGATCAGCTGATAACAACTTCAATGGGAGCGAAAGTCAAGATATCAAAGAAGTAATATCTATGATAAACAGAGGCAGAATTACTTTCACACTACACGCAATGTGTGTGAAAGAAAGATAAAAAATGTGCGGGAAGTGACTGGAATGTGCATTGGAAATATTTTGACAGTTCTCGGTTGAATGGCATTAAAGTCGTGTTTTTAATCCGCGAAGTGAATATTTACGTTTTTATTTAGTGTTGTTATTTACAATTTTAATTTAGTGGAGGACAATAACAAAGTGCAATATGCCATAATGATATAGTTGTGGTATTCATGATCTGTGTTATTTGTGTTATTCGTGTTATTTGTGTTAAATCGAGAAAAAAGTTTAACAAATCGAAACACGCCTTTTCATATGTTATTTGTTAAAATCGAAACAAGTCATTTACTAAGGAAAGTTTCTCGATTTGTTAAACTTTTTTCTCGATTTAACCCTGGAATACTATCGCTTTTTTAGCATACGTTGTTATTATCGTGTGTAAAATTTACTATTGCGGAAATGTGACATTGCCATAAGAAACGCAGTAATATAAAATGTTTTATAATTATTTATTTATCAAAAAATTAACATTTTTTCAACAATATTTTAATCAAAATTCACGAATAATGTCGAAATTTTCCGCGTAAATTGAATTGGCCGTCGTAATTTTGACGAGCGATAGTATTCTAGGGTTAACACAAATAACACGAATAACACAAATAACACAGATCATGAATACCCCTAACAACTCGAGATCGAGATCGAAAATCGCACGTAATTTTTTTTCTTTTACTGTCAACAGTTGATGTTTTTATACTTGTTCTAAATAATTAAATAATCGGACTATAATGGAAAATGTAAATAAATTGTTAACAATCTTAGAAAATCTAAAGTTCTGCTATGATAAGACCGACGGTATGCGTGCACATAAATTGAAAATCTAACCTCAATGTTATTAATATAAAATCTTTTTAGGAAAACATGAATTTACAATTAAAGAAAATATAAAACTTATCAGTAAATATCTTAATATTGATGAAAATCTCCTCCAAGAACAACCAACCTTGAAATCAATCAGTTGTCCATGTTACTCTGAGAATATCTCCGATGATTGGAAATATACTTGCTACTTATTTCAAAGAGAAGCAATATTACGTTGACATTCGAAATGAAATACCAAAACAGTTCCACATCAGAGCAGATATTCTTTGGTTGGCAATTTGGAATTGCCCCAGGTAGAAGACGACGGGCATTTTCAGTAATGCAGGTTGCGTGCGCAACTGACTTATTCAGCAATGGAAGTGTGTTGCTGAATAAGTCAGTTGCGCACGCAACCTGCATTACTGAAAATGCCCGACGTCCACATTTGGCGAACATGTTGCTAGCGAAATGTGATCCACAAATCTTCATACTGCTTCGCCTTTTCACCTCGTTGTGCAAATATGTTTTTCCTATTATTTGCAGCCAGAGCAATGCGCTGTTTGTAATAATTATTGCTAATGTAAATAGCATATACATAATAAGCTAACTTATCCATTTTCGTCTTTTGGAAATTTGAATAATGGCTGCTTTTGATCCCAAATGCAGTTTTCAAACACGCACTGAAACCTCTGGGGCGGCATGTTTTCTATTTATTATTGCCACTATACAAAAGGGTAAATAGTGTACAATCTTTCATTTAAAGAAATAATGCAATTCTTACAAATTTTTATGAAATGCAATGAATTTTCACTTTCAACTTTCAAAGTTATTTCAACAGTTTGAAGACCAGATTTCCTATTTCTGTTATCACAATATTATTTTAATTATAACATACATGGTGTACCCGCTAAGTTTTCAAAGCGGCCGGCTCTTGATAAGTTTTGGTTGGACGAACGACAAATCGTATAAGTGGGAAATATTTTGCTACAGTTTTACTTATCACCATGTATTTTTGTAACCCTATAGCCTATTTTCATGAATAAGGTATCAGTGTCCGCAGAATACTCGCATCTATCTAAAATTGTCAAAGTGACGGTTCTACCAAACCGAATTTCAAAGAAGGAGTACAACTGTACCAATATAGGCAGGGTCCAGGGAATGGCATGCATATGCACCAAAGGAGCATTACGCACAACTCCACCGGACGTGCTTAATACTACCCTACCTTAATACTAAATACCTAGCCTCTTGTAGCAGTTGCAGACTCAAAGAAAATGAGTATTGGCAAGAAAAGTCATACGGATGTAGCAACATACTTGGTATGATAAACACAAGGTTGATGCCAACCATCACGGGCTACATTACCCACAACTTGAAGTTGAGCAACTAGTCCAATGTAAAAATAGCAAAAAGACAGAAGTGGCAAAGTGGAGACTTGGCAGATATGGACAGTTATCTACAAACCTGGTTCAAACATGAACTGTGGAGTAGGCGCCGTGGTCTTCTCGAAATCATTCAATATAGCCCAAAAATTACGGCTCCCGCATGGATCCAGTGTCTTGCAAGCAGAAATCCCGGGAATTTTGAATGTGTGCCAACTAGAGAGAGAAAACAACTGAAGAGGGAATATTGCGGTGGTAACGGGCAGCCAATTCGTTATCAGATAGGTAAACGACACCCTACTGTGGGTTCCAGGGCACGGGCAAACGAGAGAGCTGATGAAATATCAAAGGAAGATTAGAATATGGATGCCTATTCAGCGGAAGAGGTCACCTCCCTGTCAATACGATTGAAAGACATATTTACCTCCACTTCCTTTCCTTGACCAACGTAAGATGGAAAGGATTAACAATATGCCACACAAAAACAAAACTGAGAGCCTCCTAAAGCTAAGCCGCACGAGCCCAGCTAGAGCTATAGTTGTGTATAAGGGGCACTGGCCAATAGGAAATCATGCATAGAGAATGAGCATCCCATTGTGGGGTGCTACACGGAGACTCAAGACGTACGAAAAACCCGGTTTTAAGGAAAGAAACGAAGGAGAGGAGAGAAAGAAGGACGCACATGACGAACCTTTAACGAAAGAATTTTCACCCAAAAATTTCCGGGATGAAAACTAACTCATACGCACATTTCTGTCTCTTCTCCCTTCTCAGATGTAAACAATGATCGCGGTAAACACACACAATGAAAGCTTTCATGTAGGATAAAGAATTATTCCAAGCCGAAGGCGGATTCGTGTAGCATTAAATAACGAGACTCAAGTCTGATTTCGGCCGACTTCTTGAGTCTCCGTGTAGCACCACCCATTCAACACATTATGCCGTAGCTGTAAGGATCCAAACCAAAAAGAAGCTCTTGTCGATATCCCTATATGACAGAAGATACTTTATATCGAGTAGGTCGCATCAGTTCTAAAGCAGTATTGGAATTTACATCCGAAATTTATAACAAAGCAATGGTCATGATTGAGGATATGTGTTTGATGGTAGCAAACAAAGCCTTAGGACAATTAAGTATGTCATCGCCTAATCGACCAATGCATGATATATTGAACCAGGAATTGCAACATGAATAGCAATATGATCGCAATGAATTGATTGGTTTTGTTCCGCCAAATGTTTCGAAATAGAATGTTCAGCAAAAAGTAGCGTATGAATCAATTATAGGTGGTAGTGGCGGTAGTAATTGCATTGGCACTTGCTTCTTCGCTATTGCAGCCTTTTGAAACAATGTAGTTTTGTCGTGTGGGATAATGTACAATGGCGCATAAGAAATCCGTCGAAGCTTTGGAAAGAACTATAAAAGATATTCGAGAAAATCCTCAGTTATTTGGTGGTGCTTTAATTTTGTTAGCAGGTGACTTTAGACAAACATTGCCGGTTTTTCCTCGGTCTACTCCTGCTGATGAAATTAATGCCTGTTTGAAATCGCAATTTTTATGGAAATCAATTAAAACATTTAAACTTTCTACAAATGTGCGTGTTCAACTGAAAAATTATGTCTCTGCAAGTGAATTTTACAAGCAATTGTTGAATATTGGAAATAATGTAATTCCAGGAGACGAAACTGGATTGATCACGTTCCAAACACAACACTGCAATACGAAAAACGTGTTTGGTTGAGCGAAAGAGCTATTTGGCAGCGAAGAACAAAGATGTTAATGAATACTATACAGTGCTATACAGTTCAAAATACCCGGTAATTTGGTTTCGTATAAGTCTGTAGATACGGTTACCAATGAAGAAGATGTGGTAAATTATCACACTGAATTTTTGAATTCATTAGAATTACCTGGGGCCTAATCATTGAACACGATTCGGTTGAAATTATTTACGATTTGTACTTACGATCCAATTTGGTATCGCTGTTTACGATCGTCAGTGTGAATAGGTAGTGCATATACGATTTTGCTTCAATTGCAGATATCTTCACTTTTCTTCCTCCAAAAACCTATCAACAGCCGGCCGCGATCGTAACGGTTAAGCAGCTAGGCCGTTTGAAGTATTTTTTTAGAGTTTCACATATCATCCTGTATTTTTGTAACACTATGAGCTATTTTAATGAATAAGGTATCAGTGTACGTAGAATACTCCCACCTATCTAAAACTGTAAAAGTCAAGGTTCTACCCTATCAACTACCAGAGCAATGAGTCATCAAAGTCAAAATTTTGTTTTTTTTAACTAAAATTTCAACTAAAACCACCTTTTTCTCCGTAAAATACTTAGTTAACTAATTTGTTTTTTCAAAATTGGAAAGCTTAGATAATTTCCTATCGATAATGTCTGGACAATTTTTATCCTACGGCTTTTATTTTTGACGTTATAAGCAATTTTAATGCTAAAATTGGCTATTTTTTAGTACTTTTTCGCCTAAGCTTTGCCAACAATAAGCTTTGCAAAACAAATTAGTTAACTAGGTATTTTATGGAGTAAAAGGTGGTTTTAGTTGAAATTTTAGTTAAAAAAACAAAATTTTGACTTTGATGACTCATTGCTCTGGTAGTTGATAGGGTAGAACCTTGACTTTTACAGTTTTAGATATGTGGGAGTATTCTACGTACACTGATACCTTATTCATGAAAATAGCTCATAGGGTTACAAAAATACAGGGTGATATGTAAAACTCCACCAAAAACAATTCAAAACGCCCTACCTGCAAAACGGTTACGATTTACCCCTATCCACAGCCGGCCGCTTTGTAAACTTAAGGGTATACACCCTGTATAATCTCACAATTATTTGAATTCAATATCTCAACACTAAAAACGCACGGACGAGCATACCACACCTTGATTTCCGAAAGCATTATTAACAAAAGATTTATAAACAAAAATGCAAAAAAGTCCTAGTTTTTAGTGTTGAGATTCTTGTTTTTAAATACTTTAGTACTCACAATTATTATAATGATCACAATTATTTTAATTTTAATTCACTTTTATAAATTGATATTATAATTACCGCGAATTATTATAATTAACACGTTCGTTCACTAATATAAATCGTCTTAATAAAGACGTTTTTAAAAAGTCTATGTCTCACTTATTATAACAAGTATTTTAATTTTAATTCACTTTTATAAATTGTTATTATAATTATCACGAATTAATATAATTATCACGTTAATTCACTGATGGAAATGTTCTTAATAAAGACGTTTTTAAAAACCTTATGTCACTTCATTTAATGTACATAGACTTAAACTTTTTTTGCGGTTAAGACAAAATTAACCCAACACGGGAAAAATTGCAAGATTCGCGCCTTTTTTAACGGACAATACAAGTGAATTCATAGCGCAAACAATGTGTACCAACACGAATTTTCACGCATACATACTAAAGTCGGGGAACAGTGCGCACGTGCTCTGTTCCAGTGTTTCTTAAATTTGAATGTAAACATTCCAATACCGGAATCAAGGAACATGTTCTGTTTCTTTCATTCTCTTGTGTTTTTTGCATGAAATGTATACCCATCGCGCATTTGTTAATATTTTTTTTGACTTTTTGCTTAATGTTATTTCTAATCTGCTCTTTCACATCTTTAACTGTTTTACTTGTCCTTGAGCTCTGCCTAATCACTCTTGTTATTATTGCTCGCTGCTATTACCAAAATGCACACAGATATATCCGTCTAAAGCCAAGAAAGTTACTCGTGATGAGAGTACCAGTGTACACCTAGATTAATTTGTAAAAGCGGTTCTGCTGCTGCTGAAAGAATACCCAGATTCTGTGACTGATTTATGACAACGGAATGCCACTCGATTATCAAAATAATTCGCTTTATTGATTTTATGCGAGCGATTTGCAGTTCCCCGCTAGCGGTCTATTAGGTTTTACTGGCCGCCTTCCGCCCTTGCACTAAGTAACTCGACTGTAACAAGGCAAACATTTTTATACCAAATATCATAAATGAAAGCCTTTTGATTTTTAATATTTTATAAACACGAAATGTATTTTTGTTCTTCTTACTTACCAATTTTTTGCGTTGCTTGCCGCGCTGCTTCTTCAGCAGACTCAACAGCTGTATCGCGAGCACTAGTTTTATTCTTTAATTTAGTCCATGCAGTAAGATCCGCTCTCTCTATTGCTTGATCCAATACTTTGTTAACATCTTCATTATACCTAAGGTTAAGAGCATTACATAAAGCATTTACTAAAGTGTTGTTTTATTACGATCTTAGTGTTCTTATGGCCTTATCATATTCTTGAACAGCAGCGGCTGCTGCCACTTCCACTGCTCTCTCTAACTCGATAATATCTTTCGGAATGGCATCAGAAGGCCTGCTAATAGCTATTGGGGCCGAATCTCTTATTGGCTTTGATGTAGCTGAAGTAGGTCTAGCTTTTGCTTGTTTATCGTGCTCTGCTTCGGGTTTAGTTGGTGAAGGTGCAGGTGTGGGAACAGCTCTGTCTTGACCTTTAGTTGATAAATCGCCGGATTTGAAACTTTTTTCTAAATATTAACTCAAAAAAATTATTAATATCAAAACAAATCAATATTAAATCTGCAAAGAAATTATACAACTTACGCTGATCTACTTTAGGAGATTGTTCTTTCTTTACCGGCTCTGCTGCCCCAAATAGTTCTGCAACCGACGAATATAATTCGTCCATTCTCTTAGCCAAATTTTCAAAAGGTTTCTCTTCTCGTAAAGCAACTTTAATAACATAATCAGCGCCAGGAACACTATCAACTATAGTTTTTCGGAATTCATTATCATACCTTGCAACAAAAATATGTTAATATAAAAAAAATTTAAAAATTTATCAACAATAATTACTTAGCGTAGGTTATAACTCCTCCAGTTGCAATTATAGGACTAACAAATATGATGAATTTACCGAAGCCAGCTTGCCTAACTGGTATGTTTTTACTACTATAATATTTGTAATTTGAGGTCGTTTTCTGCAAAAGTAACAAAAATTAAAGCTAAGTAAATTTCAAATAAAACTTGTCCGATATTGTCAGGTACAAATAAACCACCTGATATTAGGTCTGATAGACGAATATTAATTATTTTGGGCTTGATTTTAGGATTTTAACATTATTCTATACTATAAAGAAACTGATTTCGAAAAGGTGAAACAGATGCCTTCAGACATTTGATACTGACTCGAATTCCGATTCGATAACAAGAGCAATTTAAGTGCATATTCGATATTAACAGAAGGAGGCGGACATTGATTGAAAACAATATAGTGCAAAGCAAAGATCATTTTTAACCGACTTCAAAAAAGGTGGAGGTTATCAATTCGACGCGTAGGTATCTTTTGGTCCTGTTCATGCATAACTTTGTAACGCAATAACTTTTGTGCTTTTTTCTTTGAAAGGTTAGTTTCCCACGGGGGTCCCGTGCAATTTTTTTTAAATTCTGATAAAGGAGTTCGAAGGTAGGCATAAAAAACTGGTAAAATTAGTACACCTTGAACGGATCGAAGTATTTTCAAAGACAGCGAACAAATTATTTTATTGTCGCGCGGTTGATAAGAGGCGCGTGGATGAATCGGTAAAGGCGTTGACCTACAGGAGTAGATAGTGCGGGCTTCCATGCACTCTTGATGTTTTGTATGTCTCGAGTCTATAAAAGCCCGTCGCCTGGACGGGGGTTAGCCGAATCAGCACTGCTTCTGCTACCCCCTGCCAGATAGCTGGGCTAGTTCGGTTAACTTTAAGATTTATTTTATAAAAAAATATACACTCCTGCAAAAAACGATAGGGACAAGTAAATATTTACTTGTTTTTTTATAAATTGACAGTGAAAAGAAGGAACGTTTTTGTTTATTTGTAATGCCTTTTATTGAAAGTATTTTACCAATAAATTAGAAGTTATCTGTTAAGTTATCTGTTGTAACTAACGGTAAAGAAAATTATTGAAGAGTTGTGTTGTAGAACCTGTGAATAATTATAGGGACGAAATAATTTTTTTTAATTTAGAGATTTTGTGAAATAAAATAGCAACCCACCTTTTGACTTGGGTACTAATATTGAGTTTTGTTCCCATTTTTCAGAATAATTTCCAAGTTCCTTCTTTTCATTGTCAATTTATAAAAAACAGTAAATATTTTATATATATATATATATATATATATATATATATATATATATATATATATATATATATATATATATATATATATATATATATATATATATATATATATATATATATATATATATATATATATATATATATATATATATATATATATATAATATATATATATATATATATATATATATATATATATATATATATATATATAGCCAAAAATAAAGATCTTTTTTTATAAAGTAAAAATATATAAGTTTTAGCTGAAAAGCATAAGTAAGATAAAATAGTGAGTAATTTGGAGCGCCTGCTGAGGGCCAGTAAGTTAGATAGTTTAGAATAGGATAGAATAATTAGCTTTAGGCATTAGCTATATTTATATTAGGTTAGATATAAGATATGCTAATAAAATGCTTTTTAAAAGCATAAAACAGGCGTTAACTTACAACTAAAAATTGCGGGTTCAAACCCCGGACGGGCATTCGACTTTTTTTCTTCTTTCTAGAAAGTCATTCTAATTGGATTAATGTCGCAAAGAATCGCAAACTCTTCGGTGAGAAATTTCATGCATACTCTACTAATGCAGACTGTAAGAGAGTATTACTTTGGATTGAAAGATTGCACACACAATCAGCCTAGCGTCAGACAAACCATTTGCGTGTGTGACTAATCTGATAAAATTGACCATAATCGTCATAATTTATTATGTCAAAATATAAATATCAAAAATAAAATATTTACTAAGCACTCAGGCTTTATGTTTACCTCATTTCTTTTTTTTGAGGTATCAAAAACTTTTTCTAGCTAATTTTGCGGGCATACAACAGATTCTGTAAAGTGACAGCTTGATTTTTATTCCTCGCATAGTGTCTAAAACGTTTGCGTATTTGCAGCAGTTTGCAAGCGCACACTGCATTATTGAACATCTGACAAAAATCGCTTTGATTTATTGGTAAAGGTTTAATATCCTGCGGCACGATTGGTGGGGGGAAGGAATTTATAAGGGGGGATAGGTGAACAACTCCTTGAAGTGTGTAAATGCGGAGATGTCCCGTTATTACAAAAAAATTAAAGAAATTTTTTCTTTGATTTAGTTTCCTGCGGCATGATTTGTGGCTCGGGAAGGGATGAAGCTGGGTGGGAAGTGTTGTGCGAATATTCTCTTGAAGTGTGCAACTGCGAAAATGTCCCGTTATAACATAATTTCGGCGTAAAAACGTAAAGAATGGGCACAAGGAGAATGAATTTCGACAAAATATCCCTAATAAACCAACTATAAAAAACTATTATTTGCTTTTTATACTTTTACAACTATAAATCATGCTTTACATTCTTCTAAAATTAGGAAATCCCCAGGTGAATCTTAGCATTGGTTAATATGCGCAAGGATTCAGGAAAATCGTGATATTGCTGCTTGTGCCGAACGTAAAATTACAAATCTTCCTATACGTTCTTCTAAAACGAAAGGTGCAATAGAAAGATAGAGTACACTTGTAAGGAATGGGGGCTCTGCCCCCATCCCGCCATTTAAGATGTCTATTTCAAAATTTGGGGGACGCTGCCCCCAGACCCCCCTTTTAAGATGTCTATTTCAAAATATCCCCCGTTTAAGATTTGATTCTTTCGCTTCCCTCCGTCTAAAATATCCGCTCCAATCATGTACGATGAATGCAATACTTGTTTGTAAAACTGGAAACTTCAAATACCGATATCAAAAACTAAGCGAAATATCGAAAAATTTCATTTAACATTATCGTGTTTTATATTTATATTTTTGAAATAACAGAACATTTCGTCACTTGCACCCTTCACGGGAATGCTCGCACAACCCCTCCCACCCAACCCCACCCTTCCCAACCCTGAAATAACTTAAATCGTGCCTCAGGAAGTTAAAGCAGTGCAAAAATGCATTAATTTTTTTTGCAATAACGGGACATTTCCGCACTTGGCTACTTCACACAAATGCTCGCATAACCCCTCCCGCCCAACCCCACCCCTTCCCAAGCCTAAAATCACGTCGCAGGAAACTAAACCAAAGCCAGTGATTTTAAAGTGCTTAAAGGTGATTATGGAATAGTTATTAAAAACATAAGTGCAAGTACAGGGTGTCCGGTGGCAGAACTAGGATTTCAAAATTGAATAAAAAAACTACATAGTATATTAATTTAATTAAACCTGCGTTATAAAGAACATGAATGCGGATTTTAGTTTTTAAAAATTATTCCGCCCAAATGTTGCCCGACGCGTCGTACACACTCCTGGAATCTGTCGACCGTATTCCGCGCAACGCGCTGGAGAAGTCATTGCGCTTGCACAATTTGAATTTTGAAGGGGTCAAATTTAAGATCCTTTTTCAATATTTCAGGCACAATCGTTTTCGGGAGTCCTAGAGCAGCCGCCCTCTTGCGCACCGACTGGCACGGATTGTCGCGCAAACTGTTCGCGACGAGCTCAATGTCGTCATCGCTTCTTGACGTTCGGCTGGGTCCTGGCCTCGGATTATTTGCTGCTGATCTTGTTGCTCGGACTTTTTGCACCCACAACCGAATCAAATCTTCACTGGGCGCTTCACGTAACCGATGAATATTGTACCGCGAAAAAAATCTATGACGAGAATCATTTGTCTTGAAAAACGCTTCAATTGCGAACACACGTTGTTTACCAGTTCACTGCATCATTGTGACTAAATAACCCGCACGAATGACAAATCAAACGCGCCCCCCGGGCCCCACCGCCCCATAGTATAAGAACAGTGAGAAATTTAAATCCAATATCTGCCACCGGGAACCCTGTACCATCACCCAACATGAATAACAATAACTTTTTTACTTTTCCTTCACATTTTTCTACACTTATGTTGTTAACAACTATTCCATAATAATCTTTAATCACTTTAAAATCACTTTTTATTCTATTACCACACAAATTCAAAATTTTTTCCCTAAATAAACACAAAAAAACCACCGCGAATGTAAACAGAATTAGTCACCTTAACAATTAACACACCTAATCACTCAATTTTTTTAATTTTTTTAATTAAATCACTTAAGCACTAATCACTGGTAATCCGTGTGCACTAAAAGGTCATCAAATACAATGTTTTATCACTTTTTACTGCAAAAATATTACTAAAATATTCGCGAATCTATTCTACCACATACAGGGTGCGTTAAAAGTCCGGCAACGGTCCGATATTTCCTGAAAGGTAGGTTTTCGTGAAAAAAGTTGTGAACAAAAGTTGCTCAGCTTGGAGTGGAATCGTTTGCACAAAAAGTTCACCCCCACCCACTCACTCCCTCGCAGGGGGTAGGGGGAATCTAAAATTTCAAATGGCAACCCCCATTTTTTTCACGGATTCTGATTCTCCGCACGGAAATATGAAACTTTTGTCTATAATTTTTTTTTATCTGCAGCCCCAAAAATCATTCCAAATCAAAATTATCCCCAAAAATCATTAATTTGAGGGTACAGGGAAACTTCGGATAAAAAAATGTTTCTAACGAAAGTTTGATATTTCTCTTCGGAGAATCAGAATCCGCGAAAAAAATGGAGATTTCCATTATTCACCCCCACTCCTGCAAGGGGTCATGTGTTCATTATTATAATCAATTATTTAGTTAGCACTTGGTAGAAGTGTGTTCATAGAGTGAAACAGAGAGACTGATTTTTATAAGAACCAATCAGAAAAAACTCAGAATGGAGAATTATATACTTCAAGACGCAATCAATCAAAATGAAAATTCAGATACCTTAGTAATTTGACCATCCTCATTGACGGGGAACCTCGCTATATCCACGAGCGCATCCAGGATGCATTCAGTTATGCAATAAAGTATGGACGTCCCGATCTTTTTATAACATTCACTACCAACCCTAAGTGGGATAAAATTAATCCAGTGCTATCTACTGGGCAATTACCTTCTGATCGTCATGATATCGTTGCAAGAATTTTTACACAAAAACTAAAGAAAATTATGGATCTTGTGATAAAAGGAAAACTTTTCGCTTCCGTTTGTTGTAATATGTAGTATAGATGGTAGAAGCGCGGTTTACCACATGCTCATTTTCTACATTAATGTAATTGGAGAGTCTGCGTGTGATCTTAATATAATTGTCATTTTCTGTTGAAGAAGGTGGCGATAAACCCTGCCCCAATCCAGAATCAATTTTGTATCCCTATTGATTGAATTGGACATAAGATAGAGCTGATTATAGAATTAAGCCCTAGAGAATACCTGCAGAGATGGGGCGGGAATTGGGCTCGACACCATCCAATACTATCTTAATTGAACGGTAAGAAAGAAAGCTCTCAGCCCAGTTCCTTAGAACAGTCAATACCTATAGCTTGGAATTTATTCAACAGAGCGGGGTGTCGTATTCTACCAAAAACTTGGGAGATATCAAGAACAAGCACCAAGTCTGTGTATAGACTTGCTTCGTTAGGCAGACAAGGAGGTCGCCTGTAGATCTTTTCGATCTAAAGCCGTTCTGCTTGTCCTCCAATATTTGGTTGCATTTAAAATATTCCATAAGCTTTCTGTTAATTATTATTTCCATGATTTTGTAGAGAATAGAAGTAATTGCTATTTGGCGGTATTTAGACGGGTCGATATTCACATTTTTTCGTTATAGGCTGAACATGAGCCATAGGGCGAATATTGTCGGGGCCAGTGGATTGGTTTGAGACACCTATACATTTCACGGGTCCTGAAGAAAAATCTGTCCATTGAAGAAAAATCTGTCCACAGTATCGAATAAGGAAGAATTTTGAGGCGAACAGAAATGTACGTCCGTCGGCCTTGCATTTCCTTTCTGTTTAGCACCTCCTCTTCGTAAATGAATGAAGCAGTTGTTGATGAAGTGACTTTTTCTGGTGGGAGTGGATTTAAAGAGTTTACCTCTAAATCTGTCATCAAATAATAATTTAATTTGCTCATGGTGGATTTGCAGGCGTTTCTCAACCTGAGGTACTCACGTCGAGTACTGGTTATCATTTAAGATTTTATTCTAGATCATTTAAGATTTAGTTCTAGATATTTCATACTTTCTTTTAATTTCTATCTCAGCAGGACGTTTAAAAAAATGAACTCATACGACATCCACGAGTACAAAAACGAGGCTCACTGCCTCCTCCTCAAGTATCCTCGAGACTACCCTTAACTTATCATATCCTTTTTCTATCTTTAAGATAAGCTTACTACTAGACGTTGCACCATGACGTGAACGTCATGACGGACTTGTAATATAAAGGGGGACACCTAAATCTCAATGGGTTTACAAAGAAGAGAAGTAATTAGTACTTGCAATATAGTCATGCTGCAAACCTACAACTTCCCAGACACTTTTGCTGTAAAGATATCACAAATGAATTAACAAGAAAAATTATCCACAAGAATAACTAACCTGAGATATTTTTTATTTACTAAACGAAGCCCGTCAAAGTGTTTTCTTGAATAGTACTGATCATAATCATTAAGAAATGCTTACATAAAAGAATATAGACATTATTTAAGCTTTCTTTGCATTACCATTAAATCATTCAATTAAACTAGGTATAGCAGTTAATTCAATCGAATTTCCTTTTCATTCTGATTGACCAGTCGATTTTTAACGATTAAAGCTGGGCATTATCGATTCTTATTATATGTATTATACATGAGGTTCACTTTTTTATTCTAGATTTTTTTGGTAATAACATTATTGAATCGAGATCATAGCTCAGCCATTTTTCAAAATTATTACTTCATACGTGTATTCCTTCAGAATTGGACACTTCTTCGATACATTTATTGTGCTAGCTGATGATAGGGAATTGTTTTATAAGTTTAAGCAATTGCAAGAGTATAAAGAATGTCTGTCTACGAGTACAGACAAAATAGTATGTGCTTTCTGTGTAGTCCTAGGAGCTATTACAATACAAGATTTAAAAGTTTAATGTTTATAAGGCAAAAGGTTATATCAATCTAGTAAATGTTATTGTTCGAATATGTGGTATAGAGAAAACTGTCAGTTTTTAATCTATGTTTTTTATATCTTTATATGCGTATCATCATTGAGTTGGCAGTTTTGGGGTTTTGTGTCAGCTTTGCATTTTCTTTCTGCTCCCCGGCAGACTAAGCACCCATAAAAAATCTATCAAATTAAAACAATCACAAAACAATTTTAAACGAACTATGCCCTATTTTCATGTAACCAGGGGTAATTTGTCGGTAAAACCTTAAATACACTCTTCTATATTCAAAATAGTAACTTCTGAAACCATGAATTCTATGAATGATTCACATCCTAAAATATAATAAACAATCGAAATTTATTACATAATATGATTTTTAATTGTTTCGTCTTCCAACACATTTTTAAAAAAATTAATATTTGACATATGACATAACGAGCGCAATTTTATGGAATAGCGCCGTCCCAAATAAAAATAAATAATTTACCTGCAGTGCATTTTTGTTAGAATTCCTTAAAATGGCTCTGTACATTTTCCTGATATTTAAATAAATTATATTGCAACTTATAAACTAATTTGCCGGCAACTTCTTGCACCAGGTAAAAATTAAACTCTCACACCAAGCCCTTACAAGTCGATAAAATCAAGAACAGCATGAATCTATATACTGAAGTTAGACACTTGGGATTTTGATAGCATATGCGGGCTACTTTTTGACATTAGCTCTGTTCGCGTACTTTTCCGACTACGAGTTTTCTGGCTCAAAATTACGCCGAGTGGGGGATATTGTATCAAAAATATGAAAAGTAAAAAAACGCTTCTCGGGCAATTTCTGGCCAACAAGAAAAAGAACGGAATAACATCGGTCTCAACATAAAGGTATAACTATAATGCACGTAAGAAACGCACGTCAGCCGACGTGCGTAAATATTAAACTTTCGTCAAACGTATAATGGTTTGTGTATACGGAAAGTTTTCACAAGTTTAAAATTATTAAAATGCATAAATATTATTCATTGCCAATTAAAACTTGGCTATTAATCTTTGCATATTAAAAATAATCATGTTTATTTTCAATTACAATAAATTTCTCATCAAAATCACTCCCATAAATTCGAAGCACAACATTTTTCATACTCTTTTTTGTTTAAAACCCACAAAACAACAACAAAAAAAATCAGCTGTCATCAATTTAACATTCTCACAAAACGTACGTTGAGCGCGGTTCTTTTCGCATTTTTACGTTTAACGAAACAACGAAACAAAATATGACCGACGTACGTCCAATATGGCCGAACCCATTAATTTCCATGAGAGCGCCCAGATGACGTGCGTTTCTTACGTGCATTATAGTTGAGCCTTAAGGAGTGTTTCTTTTTCCTGGTGTAGCTACACCGACCGGTGTACTTTGGAGTAGTACCTGTGATTTATCATCATAATGAAAGTAACCTTCATTATCATGGCTAAAACCCACCATAATGAAAGTATTAAGAGAATTTGACGAGAAATCTTAAAGCCTGAAATACATAAGAGGCAGTGCGTCGCGTCGCGTTGCAGTAAAATTTAGTTTTATAGTTACAGAATGTGGCGAGTCACATTAAGGTGTTACAACTGCAGAAACCTGCAGAAACATGTTCCTGTACTTTCTGTACTTCATCCCCACCTCTCAATAAGCAACTTGCAGTAAGTGGCAGAATGCAGAAAGTACGGGAACAAACCTATTGGGCATATTCACACGCTGCCATAATTGTGGTGAGTAAAACCGGTTTTATTAAACTCCTAGCAACTCAGACGGAGCGTAAATGAGTGTAGTAAATTTGAATGCTATACAGGAACCTTTAAATGTATTGCAGATGAAATTTACTTGTTAGAGAAAAACAGAGCTAAAGAATGCAAGAGATAGAAGTAACTTTTTATATGTGTGCCAGTTTTCACGCGTTTGCTTTTGCGTGAAAAATGTTTCGTTAAGTTCTTCCGCTCCCTTCCCTCTCTCATATATAAAACCGGTTTTAGGCGCCATGAATGTGCACTGTGTGAATAGGCCCATTGGGCCTATTCTCACAGTGCACATTCATGGCGCCTAAAACCGGTTTTATAGATGAGAGAGGGAAGGGAGCAAAAGAACTTAACGAAACATTTTTTACGCAAAACCAAACGCGTGAAAACTAGAAAACATATAAAAAGTTACTTCTATCTCTTGCATTCTTTAGCTCTGTTTTTCTCTAACAAGTAAATTTCTTCTGCAATACATTTAAATGTTCCTGTATAGCATTCAAATTTACTACACACACTCTTTTACGCCCCGTCTGAGTTGCTAGGAGTTGAATAAAACCGGGTTTACTCACCACAATTATGGCAGCGTGTGAATATGCCCATTAATCACACTGCGACGCACCGCGACGCGACGCGCTGCTTTGGCTTAGGCTAAAGGCCCATTCAGATCCAGCAGCAGCAGCGGCAGCAAGTTTATTTTACTAGCAATCGGTGCTGCTTTTGTTGTCATATGACCACCATTAGCCAATAGGAACTGATTGCTGCTGATATTTTTGTTGCGCTGCTTTGTATCTGATACAGCCTTAATTTCTAAAACACTGCTTTTTTTGACAGTTGTCAATCACACTGATAACATGGAAGAAGAAAGGTTAATTAAGTTAGTACGCAGCAAAGAAATGTTATATAATATAAGCCATCGAGACTACAATCTTCTTTTAACCTGGTTTCGTCTCAACATATTTTTTTAATTAATTATTTGCCTTTTACTACATAAATAATCAAATTGTCAAAAAAACGCGCAGCGCTTTCAATGTGCGTTAACGTTCATACTTTAATTAAACACTGCGGCGCACAGCGACGCGACGCGACGCACTGCCTCTTAATGTATTTCAGGCTTAAGACGTCCTAAGCCCATTGTAGTTAGCCCTAAAGAAATGTGCGTATGGGCATATTCACACAGTGCACATTCATGGCGCCTAAAACCGGTTTTATAGATGAGAGAGGGAAGGGAGCGGAAGAACTTAACGAAACATTTTCACGCAAAAGCAAACGCGTGAAAACTGGCACACATATAAAAAGTTAAGGCCGTATCAGAACCTATGCAGCGCTGCAACCACAAGTGTTTCTATTGGCTGAGGCTGGTAAAATGACAAGCAATGCAGCACCAGACCAGCGTGCTGCATTTTCATCTCAAAAGGCCGTATCAGAACCTCTGCAGCGCTGCAACGACAAGTGTTTCTATTGGCTGAGGCTGGTAAAATGACAAGCAAAGCAGCACCAGACCAGCGTGCTGCATTTTCATCTCAAACCCTAATTTTGCTGCATATATATGCAGCACTTTTGACACTTCGTAATGCGGCAAGTGATTTTAAACAAGGAGACGCGGAATTTTTTGTTTTAAATTATTTAAAAGGACATGGAGTAATAATTGGTAGAACTAGTACAATTTTTAAATTTTTAATTTGAGGTTTAGCTATCAAATAAAAAGTGCGCTGCACAGCGGAAAAGACTAGAATCTGATACCGACTGCAGCATGTTGCTCTGGTGCTGCTGCTGCACGCTGCATATTTTTAGGTTCTGATACGGCCTAAATCCTAATTTTGCTGCATATATATGCAGCACTTTTGATACTTCGTAATGCGGCAAGTGATTTTAAACAAGGAGACGCGGGATTTTTTGTTTTAAATTATTTAAAAGGACATGGAGTAATAATTGGTAGAACTAGTGCAATTTTTAAATTTTTAATTTGAGGTTCAGCTATCAAATAAAAAGTGCGCTGCACAGCGGAAAAGACTAGTATCTGATACCGACTGCAGCATGTTGCTCTGGTGCTGCTGCTGCACGCTGCATATTTTTAGGTTCTGATACGGCCTTTACTTCTATCTCTTGCATTCTTTAGCTCTGTTTTTCTCTAACGAGTAAATTTCATCTGCAATACATTTAAAGGTTCCTGTATAGCATTCAAATTTACTACACTCATTTACGCCCCGTCTGAGTTGCTAGGAGTTGAATAAAACCGGTTTTACTCACCACAATTATGGCAGCGTGTGAATATGCCCTATGAGTTCGTTTCCACCCCGGAAATTTTTGGGTGAAAATTCTTTCGTTAAAGTTTCGTCATGTGCGTCCTTCTTTTTCTCCACTCCTTCATTTCTTTGGGCTGTTTCACACGAGACGACGGCCAACCAACAAAATCTGCTGTCATCGTCCATTCCCTTTTGAAATTTGACGAAAAGTCGTACGGGCTTTCACACAGGCCAATTTTTCCAACCAACTGTACGTCAAAACGCTTTAGATTATTGTTGTTGCTTTTAGTTCAATTCTCTTTTGCGTACTTTCCGAGTGAAACAAAAGTCATTTCTATTTCTTTTCTTCTCCCAGCAAAAGCAACAACAACCACACCGCTGTCAAAAAGTCGCATCGAAAATCGTGTGAGAAAGTTGGTTCGGAAAATCTTACCTCCCCACCGTCCTCTCTCACCCTCTTCTCTAAAGGCCTGTTTCACACGGGACGACGGCCAACCAACAGAAATCGTACGATATTCATGTTTTTAGAGAAGAGGGTGAGAGAGAAAGATGGGGAGGGACGATTTTCCCATCCAACTTTCTCACACGATTTTCGATACGACTTTTTGACAGCGGTGTGGTTGTTGTTGCTTTTGCTGGGAGAAGAAAAGAAATAGAAATGACTTTTATTTCACTCGGAAAGTACGCAAAAGAGAATTGAAATAAAAGCAACAACAATAAGCTAAAGCTTTTTGACGTACAGTTGGTTGGAAAAATTGGCCTGTGTGAAAGCCCGTACGACTTTTCGTCAAATTTCAAAAGGGAATGGACGATGACAGCAGGTTTTGTTGGTTGGCCGTCGTCTCGTGTGAAACAGCCCAAAAAGATGAATATCGTACGATTTCTGTTGGTTGGCCGTCGTCCCGTGTGAAACAGGCCTTTCCAATAAAACCGCGGGAGCGCGTTCAAAAACCTTACTATGGTTAACCATGTTTAACTATGGTAAACTTTTGTCGTTCAAAAACTCCGTGGTTAACTACATCATAACCACGAGCATAGCTTTTTGGCGTTGAAAAACTCTCGTGGTTAACCATGGTGTAGTTAAATTTTAACCCCGCTCGGGAGCATGGTTAGCCATAGTTAAGAAGAAGAAGAATAGAAACAACTCGCTGACAGTTGTTTTAATGTAAACACCTGAACAAATCAAGGTGGGATTTGTGGGATTATTGCAAATAAATAATTAATGAAATAATTGAAGCAATTATCGGGGACTATTTTATGGAAAATTTCGTTTTTATTTTTTTTTCTTCTTTAAACTGTAGTTAACCACGGTGCGTTCAAAAACCTCCATGGTTAAACATAAACTTTCGTGGTTAAGTGAAGTGATGCAGCATAACCACAGCTTACCTCGTGGTTTACCATAGTAAGGTTTTTGAACGCTCTCCGGGTTTTTCGTACTTCTTGAGTCTCCGTGTAGCACCCCACAATGGGCATATTCACACGCTGCCATAATTGTGGTGAGTAAAGCCGGTTTTATTCAACTCCTAGCAACTCAGACGGGGCGTAAACGAGTGTAGTCAAGACCCTCGTAAGTACAGGCCTGGAAGCAGACTTTTTGGTTGTGTCTGTGCGAGGCCAAAATCGTCTGACAGTTGTGGAATTAACATGGCCGAAGCCGTACGAAGCAATTTTTTAACTTTGTTTTTGGAATAAAAAGTGGTAAAATAATGTATTTTATCACTTTTTAGTGCACACGGATTATCAGTGATAAGTTATTTAGTGATCTGAGTCCATAAATTAAAAAAAAATTAGTGGTTAAGTGTATTTTAAGAGTGTTAATTGATTAGGTGACCATTTTTGTTTACAATCGCGGTGGTTTTTTCGTGTTAATTTAGGGAAAAGGTGTTGAATTTGTGTAGTAATGGAAATAAAAGTGAATTTAAAGTAGTTAACAATTATTATAGAAGAGTTATTAAAAACATAAGTGCAAGTACTACCACACAACGTGAATAACAATAACTTTTTCACTTTTCCTTCACATTTTTCTGCACTTATGTTTTTAATAACTATCCTATAATAATCTTTAATCACTTAAAAAGCACTTTTTATTATGTTACTACACAAATTCAACATTTTTTCCCTAAATTAACACGAAAAAACCACCGCGAATGTAAACAAAAATGGTCACCTAATCAATTAACATTCTTAAAATACACTTAACCACTCACTTCATTTTAATTTTTTTTATTAAATCACTAAAGCACTAATCACTGATAATCCATGTGCACCAAAAAGTGAAAATATACAATATTTTACCACTTTTTAGTGCAAAACAAACTTAAAAAATTGCTTTTTATGGCTTCGGCCATGTTAATTCCACAACTGTCAGAAATTTTTGGCCACTTTTCAGCTATGTTAGTATTAGTTGGCCTGTCTGCTTCCAGGCCTGTACTTACGAGGGGCTTGGTGTAGTAAATTTGAATGCTATACAGGAACCTTTAAATGTATTGCAGATGAAATTTACTCGTTAGAGAAAAACAGAGCTAAAGAATGCAAGAGATAGAAGTAACTTTTTATATGTGTGCTAGTTTTCACGCGTTTGGTTTTGCGTGAAAAATGTTTCGTTAAGTTCTTCCGCTCCCTTCCCTCTCTCATATATAAAACCGGTTTTAGGCGCCATGAATGTGCACTGTGTGAATATGCCCAATGGGCCAACGCACACCAGATCATAGTTATGGCACATAAAACCGGTTTTACTACACTCCTCGGAACGCAGACGGGGTAATAGCATCTTGTGTAGTAACCTTGAATCTTTACAGGAAATTTTAAATGTATTTGTGCATATGAAAATTAGTTGTCATAGCTTTCATTTCGTTGACAAATAGAAAAACGCCACAAAAAGTTCTTAGGCCCTGTGCGAAACCGGCTAATTGCTTGCTAATTTTCCAGATTTTTTGGAAGCTTCCCAGTCTAATTCCAGTGCTGTGCGAAACCAAAACTGGAATTGCTTGCTAAAATTTTGACGTTGACATGTACTTGACGTTTAATTATAAAAGTAGTATTTGAAATATTATTTATTTAAGATTTTTTAAAAGGAGGGAAAGTCACGGACAATTAAATAATGATGAAATGATGGCACTAATATTTTTTGCAAAACTGTTGTTCATGTACGGCAAAATGTTACGTTTTTATTAAAACCGTTACCAGTAGCAACCACTGCATAAATGTAAATATTTCAAATATTTAGCAAAAAAATAAGAAGAAGAATTAGCAAGCTCGAAAATTTACTAAATGAAAAAGTACTAGAATTAGCAAGCAATTAGACGGTTTCGCACACGGCCTTAATATCACTCTTTTCAATATGTTCCCAAAAAAAAACAAAATTTTCAGACCACTTGAACAGGTTGATGAACAAAAAGCGAATAATTAAAGAATTTCAGAGGGAAAATGCTGAGCTCAGAAAGAAGAAGATTTGACATAAGAAGAAGTATAATATGCATGTGTTAGTTTTCACGCTTTTGATTTTGCGTGAAAATTGTTTCGTTAAGTTCTTTCCCTCCCTTCCCTCTCTCTTCTATAAAACCGGTTTTATGTGCCATAACTATGCGCAGTGTGCGTTGGCCCAATGAAAGTATAGTGTGTCACAGGTATAACAAAACCATTAAATTTTGAAGGCGCCATCTTTTGCAAAAAAATCGAACTACTCTAATCATCTACTCCAATATATGGGCTGGGGTAGTTGGAGAACTATGGGTGCCTTCCATTTAGACGCAGAGAGACACAGTGTTACACTGTGTCCGACACAGAAGTGTTCCATCAACGACACAGCTAGACACAGCCGGGCACAACTAAGACAATGCTACCAACCCTCGCCAATTGAAATGTGATCGTTAATTTATAATTACAGCAATATTGTTTCATTTTTAAGATTCCCAGCATTTATAAGATGTCGGGTAATTAATTTAAAGAAATTATCAACATAAAATTTACGATTTACTTGCCAAATAAAAATAAAAACGAGGAAAGTGCGCCATGGCGGATTTTTCATGAACTTATGTGTTCCATTTGGGCTTACACAGAACGACACAGAGCGACACGCTGTGTCGGACACAATTGTCTTTCTGTGTCTAAATGGAAGGCACCCTATACCTGTGACACACTATACTTTCATTATTATGGTAACTTTCATTATGATGGTCAAGGAAATGATGGGGTGGCACATTACACTTTACTTTCATTTGCATCTGGCGTATCAAGTGAGGATATAAACCTGCGTGTTTTTTGCTTTAATTTTAAGCTGTTTTAATTTGAAATATTTAAAAAAATATTTTTTAAAGTAGTAAAGAAAATATCCTTGCAAATTGTTGCTTAACTAACGTGAAATCAAATTATTTTATTTAAAAATGTAGTTTCCAATTTTCCAACAGATGTCACTTAACCGAAATTACAGTCCAAATGAAAGTAAAATACTTTCATTTTGGACTTTCATTATGGTGGGTTTTTGCCACGATAATGAAGGTTACTTTCATTATGATGGTTTATGTGTCACAGGTAGGGAATCCAATCCCGCGAACGCGGGATCCCGCAAATGCGGGATCCCGCACCATTTTTGCGGGATCAGAAATGCGGGACTATACATGCGGGATCCGCGGGATCTGCGGGATTTGAGCAGTAGAATGACCTGTTAAAAGAACCCGGACTAAGAGAAATACTAACAATATTGCAAAGTATTAAAAATTTATGTGCTGTGCGTGTATATGAACATGATCAATGTCACTACGACTACGACAGTGGATTCTCTACGTGAATTGAGCGTACGGGGATTACCTTTGCGGCTAATTGTATTACAAACTACTGAATCAGTCATACAAAGTATTCAGGGCAATTCTGAACTACGCTGGAATTGATTAGGCTGGAATTTTCTTACATCGGTAGCATAAACTCTGTTGGGGCCGTATTTGGTTTTTCGAGTCGATATCGATTTCTGACGATAAATAAAAATTGGCATTTGGCAACACGATATCGACAACCTTATCGTGTCTATACGTGTGGATCAAATCGTTTGACGTTTATTAAGGCCCGAATTCATCGACCTGGATATATTCTCGGTTATTTCTTATACCGTACAATTCTACGGATATTTTTTGCTATTCACGGAAAGCAAATATACCAATTTAAAATTTTTACAGAATTCCAAATTCATTCATATTGATTCAATATTTGAGCCGTTTTCTTTGAAAGTGGTGTAAGTCAACATTATATGATATGGAGATATTTAAGGGTTTGCAATTGAATGGATTGAAAAATATTGGTATATGTTAATACGCCCATTTTACGTTTTTTAAATATTAAATTGATTTAATTTTATAATCTGATCGCTTTTAGGGCCGTTTTGTTCACTCGGAGATAAATTTATCTCTGGGTTAATTCCAGGGTTATTCCAAAATTGCATTTGTTCACTGCGAGTTAAGAAATTTACTCGTTTCTGCGCATGTCGGAAATATCTCTGAGTTAGCTTAACCCCGGGAATAGTTAACTCGTGGAAATCGGCTGGATAAGCCTCTTAACTCAGACTTATCCCCGAGTTATTCTCATTTTTTATTTTTTCACGAGTTTACATGTCATTATTGTAATTGTCAACATAACGTAGTGTGCACAGGAAAACAAACTAATAAAAATGAATCGTTTCGAGAGATTATGGGAACTTTTAGACGACGACGACGAAATGAATTTGGTGGCGGAACGTCGGCAGTATACAATGCAGGAACGCATTGGATTAGAAAAATGGGACGACGTAGATTTTTTATATCGTTTTCGTTTGACAAAACACACGGTTGCCCGGGTGCTTCAGCTTACTGAACCATCTCTACGGCATTCGCACGAAAGGTGACATGCAAGAAAAAAAATTAAATGAAATGTATTAGTACTTATTTTTACTTATTTATTTCAGAACACGCTACATACGACCTGTAACGCAGTTATTGATCACATTGCGTTTTTACGCGCTTGGATCGATGCAAGTGAGCATCGCTGACTTCGCTGGCGTTTCTATCAGTTCGGTGTGTGTTATTCTGCGCAAGGTGACTATCGCCCTTGCACAACAACGTCCACATTTTATAAAAATGCCACGCACTAGTGAAGAAAAGCTATCAGCAAGTGCTAAATTTTATGACTTCGCACGATTTCCGCGAGTGATTGGCGCTATAGATTGTACGCACATCAAAATACAGTCACCAGGTGGAAACGACGCAGAAAATTTCCGTAATCGAAAAGGCTGGTTCTCGATTAACACCCAAGTAGTATGTATGGCAAACATGAAAATAATTAACATTGTAGCACGTTGGCCGGGCGCATCGCACGACCAGACCATTTTTAACGCGTCGAACATTAAAAACCAACTCGAGCAACATGAATTTGGTAATTATATAATTATTGGTGATAGCGGATACAGAAACTCGCAATACTTGGCTACCCCACTTTTACATCCTGCTAGTGCTACCGAACAATTGTACAACGAAAGTCACATACGAACACGCAATGTCATTGAACGCACTTTTGGTGTGTGGAAACGACGTTTTCCGATTCTTTCGTTGGGTATGCGTTTGCGTATTGAGACCGTGCAGGCAATCATTGTTGCCTGCGCCGTACTACATAATATTGCCATCAATGAAAAAGTACCGGAAGCACCAACGGGCATCGATGGCTTTGGAGAACTCCTCTTGGATGCTGAAATGCCTACCGTGCGATGCGATCAACAAAATACAGCAGGTAACGTTCGCGAGTGTGTGCTCATGCCATACTTTCGACAAATGATGTCGAGAGAAAATTTGAATGCAAATATCAGAACTGCAGAAAACGAATAAAAATAATAAATACGCCTATTGTACATTCTTCAGTTTAACAGCATTTTTGCATAGTTCTGATTAAATAAAGAAGCTAAAACTTAGGCACTTAGAAGAAACATACCTAAGGTCCTGCAAAAAATGAATGAAGTTCTTAAGGAAACGCAAATACAAAGAAGCCGAAATCAATCTTTGATTATTTTAAATAATATAAATGAACATGAAGTGAACATATTAGCAAAAATAAAGAAAACAATGAACATATTAACGATTTTAATTATCACGGTCAGCGGTTATTTGGTATGGGGATGTATTTGGTGTTCGAGAATGTCTAGATTTTTCCTTCCAATATTGAATACGCACTGCATGCTCTTCTCTTGCGTGCTTCCTTCTTAACTTGTGTTCTTCTATTGCAAACTTCTTCCGCAATTCCGTGAGTTCCAACTCACTTTCCAATAATTTCATTTTCTTCTCCATCAAGTCAGCGCTATCATTAAATAATTTTCGTTTTTCCTTCGACCGTTTCAGCAACGGGTGTTGCGGTTTTCGGAGCATAGCCGGATTGCCTTTTGACCAGTCGGATACCGATACTGTACGGGACGAGGGATTATTCGTAGTTGATGTTTCAATGTTTAGCGGTGAATTTTCATTTGATTTGGCACCAATTTCATTTAGATTTACCCCTCCCATAGAATGGTCTTCAACATAAACGACTTCAATCGTAGTGTCACATTCCTTATCCATTAAGCCATTGTCGACTAGGGGATCAGCTTTTTTAGCAGTATCAGATTTATTGGCCGCCGATGTACTCGAATTTTCCTGCTCGGCGTCATCATCAAATGACGATTTTAGTCCATGAATGGACAAAGAAATAGTGGCAGCAAGCTGTTGCATTTCGTCGCTGCGTGGCTCCCATTCTTGTGGCGCTTTACCACTGCCAGTTTTCTTACGCTCGTGTCGTTCAGCAGCAATATTTTGACGCAATGTCTTCTTAATGCTTTTGTACTTCCCTCGTAGCTGGCTCTCATCGCGAATCTACACACAAAATGCACAGAATGAGTAAGTATGGAAAGAAATGAAATTTTACATAGTTGGGCCCCAAAGAATTAAATTCTTTTGTAAGTTCGGCCCACTCTTTCTGCTTTGCGTTGTTGGATACCGAATCCGTCTTTCGGCACTCTAAAATATGCGACTTACGCAATACGCATTTCAGGAGCAATCTCTCGTCCTCTTCTGAATAGTTTGCGCATCGGCCACGCTTATTATTTTCGTTATTAACCTTTTCCGACATTTTTATCGATAGAGATAAAAAGGAAAAACTGTCAGACAAGTCAAAAAAAGTAATCGTATCCATGGAAATCTAATATTTCGCAAATTAAATTCATTTGTGTAAATTATAGGCAACTATGAGATAACTTTGAGTTAAAACTGGAAAATACTGGAATTTATTCCCCAAGTTATACTCTGAGTATAAAGCCGAGATAAAATGTGAACAAATCGAAATTTTTATTCCATAGTTTATGCATTTGGGATAAATTTATCCCGGAGTTAGCTATCTCCGAGTTAACTGAGGTTTATCCCCTAGTGAACAAAATGGCCCTTAAAGTATTAGTTAAAAGAAACTTATACTTTTGATAATCTCAAATGGACTTACACTACTTTCAAAGTCAACAAAATATGAAAATCAGTCATTGATGAAATATTAAATATGGGATTTCAATTGAATCAAAGCAATTTTTCTTATGAAATTTTTATTAAATATGTTAAAAAAACAAAGTAAAAAGGTTTTATTCCAATATTTCTTCAAGTAATGCCATTTATATTATATTAATTACAACTTTATATTAATATGTTCCATTTTCCATTTTTTCATTATGAGAAAGTAGCCAAGATTCTATATTGGAGGAATATAAGGTAATAGATCCATTATATCTTTGAATTTTTGGGATGCCATGGATGAATATAAAGGTGGTAGTATTATATTTTCAAATTTTCGGGGTCTTCCAAGTTAAACTCCCCATTTTTATCAAATGAAGTTTTATACAGCATTGTATTTGGTTTGTTTTTTAAAAACCTTATCCAACATATCTTTAGCCAAGTCACCATAACTACTTTTTCCGTCTTTTTAGAACTAACTACTAAACTAGTAGTTTCGTCGAAACAAAATCATATCTTTTCATTTCATGTTAAATAAACTTATGACCAGGGGGTCAATTCTGGTTCGGTGTAGTGAAAACGTGTAAACAGTTTACCCGTTTGCACCGTTGTTTGCGATTCTTACATCGTGCAAACATGGTTATAACTGTCAAAAACTTTACACGTCTAAAAAATGCGTGCAAAAGTGCATAGTAGTCGTGAAAACTTTTATCAAAAAATATTTAATTAATTTGATAAAGTGACACTTGACAGTTTAAAAATCAATTCAGCCTTGATTCAGCATTAAGTTTTCACGAATGCAACGAGAATCGCTTTTTCGGGTTCAGTGCAGTGAAAAAGTGAAAAAGATGTGTAAAACGTCAAGCGTAAACTTTTTTTTCACGTTTTCACTACACCGAACCAGAATTGACCCCCTGGTCGAACTGGTATTAACTTTATCCAAGCCCCGAAAATCGCGGTCGGTGAATACGAAATATCCACGATATTTATATGCGTGGATATATCCAGGCCGGTGAACACCGGCCTAAAATGCCCAATTTAGGCATACAAAAAGTTTCTATTTTAATTAAATATAAGTGGTTTTTCACCAAATACGGCCCCTGTAACGAAGAGTAATTTCGAAATTACAATTTATGCTACTATGTAAGAAAATTCCAGCCGATTCAATTCCAGCATAGTTCAGAATTGGCCTGAATATTTTGTTTGGCTGACTAAAGTATAGCTTGTTTGACATACAACACACTCTTATTTCATATAATACTTCATAAATTCATGAACATAACTACTTAGAACAAAATCTATGATTTTTTTCTGCAGTCCCGCAAATCCCGCGGATCTGCGGGATTGATGACCTCGATCCCGCGGGCTTGCGGGATTGAGATTTTGATGCGGGATTGGATTCCCTAGTCACAGGTCACGGTATACAGAAACAAGGTAATGTAATGGAGAAATGTCATTTGAGTGCTGACGTCACTTGGCACGCTCTTCCCATATAAAATCGGAGTTGTGTTGTTGTTTCTACATTAGTGCTGACGTCACTCGGCACGAAATTTCTACGATATTCGAAGCTGTCAGTCTCTGTTACATTACCTTGTTTCTGTATACCGTGGTCACAGGTATTAATTTGGAATATTTAAAAAAATATTTTTTAAAGTAGTAAAGAAAATATCATTACAAATTGCTGCTTAACCAACGTCAAATCAAATTATTTCATTTTAAAATGTAGTTTCCAATTTTCCAACAGATGTCACTTAACCGAAATTACAGTCCAAATAAAGTAAAATACTTTCAGTTTGGACTTTCATTATGGTGGGTTTTTGCCACGATTATGAAGGTTACCTTCAATTACTGTGTTTCCATGCAGAGTTTATCCTGAGTTTACTCAGATTAAGCGCCCATGGAAACGGGGATTGAGTAAAGTCTCGTTAAATCCAAGTAAACTCAACGAAGCCAGTCCGATTAAGCCGGGTTTTGCATATGTGTGTGTTTCAGTATCCTTTACTGCACACATAGGGCTCTTTTACACGACCGGACACCGAACAGACAAAACGAACGAACAAACTGGGGTTTATGGGAAAGAGGGTGAGAGAGGGGCCGGTTTTCCATCGTCCTCTCTCACCCTCTTTCCCATAAACCCCAGTTTGTTCGTTCGTTTTGTCTGTTCGGTGTCCGGTCGTGTAAAACCGGCCATACCAACGGCGAGGCAATGTAAAATTAATTATCTGTCACTTTAACCCAGAACCGTCATGGAAACAGCATCGAGTGATCTCGAGAGAAAAAGCTTTCTTTTTACTGAACGAAAACTCGACCCTGGCTCATGGAAACACAGTAAATATGATGGTATATGTGTCACAGGTATTATTCAAGTCCTAGCAACTCACACGGGGCGTAAATTATGGATAGTAAATTTGAATGCTATATAGGAACATTTAAATATATTGCAGATGAAATTTACTTGTTAGAGAAAAACAGAGCTAAAGAATGCAAGAGATAGAAGTAACTTTTTATATGTGTGCTAGTCTTAGAATAGAGAACTACAGGAAAGGCCCTCGGCAAGACCTTCTCAAGTACAGGCCTGGAAGTAGAGTTTTCCTATGTGTCTGTAATAGGCCCAGAATCTGTTAGTATTGGTTAAATCATTAACAAATTATACGACGCGATGTAAGAGCTCGCGATATTTTTGCCTTAAAAGATGATAAAATTATATATTTTAATACTTTCTACTGTAATAGGATTACCAGTGATTAGTGCTTTAGTGAACTGAGTGATTAAATTAAAAAAAAATTAAGTGATTAAGTGTGTTTTAGGTGTGTTAATTGTGAAGGTGGCCGATTTTGTTTATATTCGCGGTGGTTTTTTCGTGTTTATTTAAGGAAAAAATGTTCAATTTGTGTGGTAATCGAATAAAAAGTGTTTTTAAAGTGATTAAAGATTATTATTGAATAGTTATTAAAAACATAACTGCAGAAAAATGTGAAGGAAAAGTGAAAAAGTTATTGTTATGCATGTTGTGTGGTAGTACTTGCACTTAATGTGTTTAAAAACTATTCTATAATAATCTTTAATCACTTTAAAAACACTTTTTATTCGATTACCACACAAATTGAACATTTTCCCCTAAATAGACACGAAAAAACCACCGCGAATGTAAACAAATTGGCCACCTTCACATTTAACACACTTAAAACACATTTAATCACTCAATTTTTTTTAAATTTTCTTAATTAAATCACTAAGCACTATTCACTGGTAGTCCTATTGCAATAAAAACTGGTTAAATATATTATTTTATGACTTTTTACGGCAAACTAATGCAAAAATATTTCGAACTTTACATCACGGCGTATAAATTCCAACAAAAGTGACAGATTCTGGGACTACGAGCAGCTGCGTAGTGTTAGTGAGGTAGGCAACTTCCAGGCCTGTACTTGAGAAGGTCTTGCCCTCGGGTATAAAATCCGTGTATGGGAGCGTAGTGAAATCGCTATCAGTCAACTGTCAAATTGGTACAATTTCTTGTTAGTTAACTGTCAAATTTTCCCGCGGCACTTTCTTTAAAACGAGTTTTTCTATAAAATTTATTTACAGTTTTTCGCAAAACTAATTAAAAAGAAGAAAGAAAGTTTAAAGAATTTGTTTTTGTCAATTAGAAGTTGTTACGAGTGAATTTTCAGTGAAAAAAAGAGCAATGAAGTGTGCAGTTTGAATTTCACTACGCTAAAATTCTCCGAGGGCCCTTCCTGTAGTTTTGTATTCTAAGGTGCTAGTTTTCACACATTTGGTTTTGCGTGAAAAATGTTTCGTTAAGTTCTTCCGCTCCCTTCCCTCTCTCATATATAAAACCGGTTTTAGGCGCCATGAATGTGCACTGTGTGAATAGGCCCAGCTCCAGCTTGAGATGGAGCAGTCTTCGAACACACCTAAAGCATCAATCAGCTGATTGTTATTTGACAGTTTAACCAGTAGCACGGTATACAGAAACAAGGTAGTGTAAAAGAGACTGACAGCTCGAATATCGTACGAATATCGTAGAAAAAGCCGACGTCACCCGGCAAGTTAATACAGAAAACAACAACAACAATTTCGATTTTGTATGGGGAAGACTTGCCGAGTGACGTCAGCATTCAAATGACATTTCTCTTTTACATTACCTTGTTTCTGTATACCGTGAACCAGTAGTTTTAATTCCCTGCGCCGCATGTCAATACTGCTGTGCAGCTGAAGGCAAGAAACTTTTATATTCTAAGAGGAAACTAATCCGGTTGAGGGTTCGTTTATCAAGAAACTAAATGAAAATAATATTTTTTATAACTATTGAGAAATTGCTTTTAGCTTAAGTTCTTGACTGGACTTGAGGATGTTCCGAGTACTCGCACAAGGCTAGAATTTTAAAATAGTTTTTTTCTATTACCTAACATGCTTCTAATTTCAGGATTAGGGGCTGTTAAGCATCTTGGTTTATTAAATAATAGTTTTCGTGTAAAAGCCAGACCTATTGGAGTTTTCTGCAAATTTAATCAAGCGCCGAAACTTACGTGTTTGGATAAATGTCAGGCCTCTTTAAATTCGCCGTGTGCAAGAAGTGTTCCCTTTATAAATAACCTGGATCTTTTGCAACCCTTAAAGCAAGTTTCTCTATGTCAAAGCAGGAGCGTAACTAAATTTTCTCTGAATAAAGGAAAAAGGAAATCCGTTAAAGCTGTAATAAA
Source organism: Thereva nobilitata (assembly GCA_963855945.1). NCBI lineage: Eukaryota > Metazoa > Arthropoda > Insecta > Diptera > Therevidae > Thereva > Thereva nobilitata. The sequence goes on from OY979695.1 coordinate 52,333,650, forward strand.
ACGTTTTAAACGCTTGCATTGGGGTGCGTGGATACGGACATACTCAGGCCGTCACAAGAAACTGTCAAAAAAATCTGCGGCCCGTAAAAGAAGGCTTAGGCAGCATGTCTTTGTAAATTCAACACAAAGTTGGCTTCTCGATAAAATGGTTACAAAATTTTGGCGACGACCAAAATATTATGTCGATGATCCTTATGAACCTTATCATACTCGAGAAGATTATTTTGCAACCAGATCGAAACCAAAATTTTAAGTTAAAAGTACCATCACTGCTTTGAGCTTGTTTTTAATTTAGTACGGTTCATTAAACTTACTGTAAAATAGTGTTCTTTAAAATATAGAGAAATAAGTCTATTTTCCTCTGGTTTTTGTTACTTAATAATGTACGCAGCGAATACAATAAAATCAAATCTGGTTTAAGGGCTTTTTTCCAGCTTTAAATCTTTTGTTTTGTAAACTGTTGAAATGCGATCAATGAGCTCGTTCAAGTTAAGTAATATGTCTACGCAAATCTGTATATTATTCAAATAGAAACAAACTGTAAGTGGTTGCAGATAAAACATATTACTGAGATAACAATACCTGTACCTAATTTTACCAGGAGAAAATCGGCAGATCAAAGATTATTCCATCTTAAAAATGCTTCGGTCCAATTGATTTTTGTTTAAAATTGAAAATGGAACACAAGCAGCCTTACACATTAGAGATGTTTATGGTGGAAATGCGGTATTAGTCTTTGTAGCACAAAAAAATAGAAAATAGTTCACTGAATAAATCAATTGCTGCCCAGCAGGAAATTTACACATTACGGAATCGATGAAGTAAGTGATAGCTATACTACTTCTTCGATTCCAACATCGATGAAATTTAACACAGACTCACTAGCTATATCACCGAAAACTGCAGCGGTTTCATTTTTTGAATGATGTGCTGCCCATTCTGTGAAGCTGGCTGAATTTTCGAATGCAGCCTTAAATTGTAATTTGAACTTCGCCGCGCACGACCCCTCGATTTCATTTTTACACTTTTTCACTTCTACTGCCACTTACCGTGGAATGCATGAAAGAGGAATACCAATACTGAATTACATTTTGGTTTCCAAGATTCATAAATTCCGTTTCATTGCATGAATACATCGATGAAAAAATGAACCTATTCTCTTTTTTCTGATAGGTGAAATCTCGAGCAGTACATAGAAAGAGGAAGTTTACAGTATACAAGACAATAATTCGCCCAGTTATATGCTACGGGAGTGAAACATGGACGCTCACACAAAGGATAGAGGACATGCTAAATTCCGTTGAAAGGAACATTTTGAGAAGCACAATAGGCCCAGGAAGGGACATGGAGAATCCGATATAATAGCGATCTATGACGACATAGACTTAGTGACGCTCATAAAACCCAATAGACTTCGCTGGGCTGGACACGTCGAGCGCATGCCGGAAGACAGAGCAGTAAAGAAGGTCTTCACTGGCATAATCGAAGAAGAACGACTCGTAGGCAGGCCGAGGAAAAGATGAAAGGATGCGGTTGCAGGAGATGCGGAGACATTACTCCACACAACGAACTGGAGAGCTTCGGCCAGAAATCGAGAGGACTGGAGGAAAAGATTACAGGAGAACAGGGCTCGAGTTGGGCTGCAGCGCCATTGGAAGAAGAAGAAGAAATCACCTCCTCGTGGACACGACAAGTTAAGAAGTAACTGTAATCCTACTACCAGGTGAGCCTTAAACTGTCATGGATAGTAAAAGGCAGCCAAACACCGGAGAACATCCTGGAGCAGTTAATGGGGTCGGAGGATGTGTGGAGAATGGCGGAAGTGGTGCTGAAGGCCATTCATAAGGAGCTTAAGCAATTCGAAGCCCAATGAAAGCTAAACAGATGATCCAGCGGAATGGCGTAAGTTGGTCAAGCGGGGAGAATGAGAGTTAAGAAGGAGGTGGTTCTTTTCTTAGGCTGGGCTCAGTGTTGCCACTTTGGATACGTTCGTATCATTTTAGATATTATTTAGTCGAAAAAAATCATATAGATACGATGATACGTTTTCGCGAAAAAAGATACGTTCAAAATTTATATCTCTATTACTTAAAGTTTCTTCTCTAATCACTACAATTAATTTCTACTGCTATATTTTTTTTTTCAAATTTTATTACTTAATTCGGTTGAGTTTTAACCTACTCCTTTTTATTATGTTGTCTTTTGTTATGTTCATGTAGGGTTTTAAAAGTGAAAAACGGTTGCATTACTTGTTGATTGCGTATTGTGGCGCTGTAAAATTAGTGCTATGAATAGGTCTTTTTTTAATAATAACGAGTTTCGGCATAATTAAGTAATTTCCTATTAAGATTTGTTGCTGGAAAAAGAAAAAATGCAACGGAAGACATTCAACTAACAGAAAAAGTAGTTTTAGATCATTCTAATTTAGAGGCCGAAGACAATATGTGTATTTTATATTGTGAAGTATTCTGTGTTAATATAAAATTAAATAATAAACAGCAAACAAGAGGACACGTACTTTTAGGGAAAAATGGACGAACAAATTTGTATGGTTTGTCAACAAAAATGATCAGGCGAGGCAATAAAAATGGCCTTTTTAATTTCTATTTGAACCAATATACAATTATGTTCTCATTTAGTATCATATAGATACGTACAGAAAGGATATGGATACCATTGGATACTTTTTCTGTGTTATAATGGATATGACCGAGTGCTCAGCGAGTGGCAGTGGCGAGTGACTGCTGGGCTAGAGACCTACAGGATCTAGAGACTGGAGCTTCTCGTCAGAGTGCTGTCCATCCTCCGATGCACTTACGGCTCTGATGAGCACCTTCGAGGGACCCGTTTTAAGGGTCAGGTCGATAACGGCAGGCCGAATTAATATCTTTACAGCTCGTACTGGCCCGGACTCAAACGTCATGCAAAAGGGTTAGGGAGTTTAATTAGGAGGAGTCGAACACTATCGTCTGGGTGGGGACCCTCTGCGGTGCTTCCTGACTTAGGCTGGCGGTCGCACACATTCCCTGATGCTAGACCGATGTAAGATTCTCACCACTCCCTCGTTAAAAAAGTCAAATGCTTAATGTTACGGTTGGAAGTAAAAGTAATGTCCATCAAGAGTTTAACTACATCCACCCACTCACAAAAAAAAGTAAAAACAGAAAGAAAATTTAAGATTTGTTTACTAGCATCTCTGTTCGCCCGAATTTTTTACGTGGCACTACTATGTCACACTGGACCAATGAATGTATCCTTCACAAATTGGACAAGGCTTCCTTCGGAATTCGCAAAATATATAACCGGCTTGAAGAGCTCGACAACAATAAATCCATTGAAGTTGAAAATATGCGGCCTATGTTCACCACTCCCACTCTCTCCAAACCCATGGAGACAATAATCAAAGAAAAGCTCATGACATACATACATACGTGGAAACCAAAATGGCATACAGGCGGTCATCTTGAGTCAAATATAGTAACAAAGCCTTTCCATCGTGGTGAAACGAAGAGTTATCCAATCTTAAGTAGCTAATCAGGAAGGTTTTCATTAGGTCTGTTCCCGAACCTGCAGAAAGTACAGAATCTGTCAGTTGCTTCGAATTACTTAACAGAATTCTGTTCCCGTACTTTTACTGCAGCCGCCATATTCATTTCCCCACCCTGCAGTAAGAAGCAGAAACCTGCAGTAGCTACGAGCTGCTGTAACCTGCTGCAGCTTAGATATTTGAAATATGGCAATGTCAGAACTGTCATTCCCGTGTTAAAACTGCAGAAACCTGCAGAAACATGTTCCTGTACTTTCTGTACTTCATCCCCACCTCTCAAAAAGCAACTTGCAGTAAATGGCAGAATGCAGAAAGTACGGGAACAAACCTAATATCTGTTAGACTATTCAAGAACTCCATTAGAGACCCAAAGCGACGGTAATGGTGGGAACAATCACAATATGCCGAGTACCTGGACAGATCGACCAGTTTCAAAGTGTTTTCCAAATAACTCCATCAACCATCTCATGTTAGGCGGAAGACAATGCGTAAGCCGATCCTTTGGAAAAGATCTGGAGCTTCTTCTAAATACCCACTTCCTAGTCTGCGAAGTAGTGATTCCAGATAGGGCCTATAGTCCAGGAACCAGGGGTTTTAACCTGACACTAAATCCAATAGAAATGATTTTTGGCACACGGGCAGTTTTTGAAAAGTACTTTAAGAAAAAAAATTGTTCTGCTCGCGAACACCTAGGGAAACTTGGGAAATTCCCGGGAAAACTCGGAAAATTGATATTCCATCAATAACTTGGAAGGGGTTGAAAATTTCGATATAATGTATAGAACAAACTTGTAGAGCGTGAAAATCTTCACAAAAAAGGTCTCTACATGTTTTTTTCGAAAATTGCTTCCTATGAGAGATATGAGCTATAATTGATATTTTCAGATTTCCGCGCGAATAATTCGGGATATCATAAGATTTACCCCCGGCATCTTCCATGCAGAACTGCTGGCAACCTAGAAAACCTGCGTAGCAACACAGACGAACCCAAGGTCCGTAACCAGGATAATCCTGGGAAAAAGACGTTTCTAAAAATATCTTACAAGACACTGTCCGGATAACGTCCAATCTGATCGAAAACTGTCAGAAGGAGCTCTATTCGAGTTCATGCCAGACACTCATCGTGTATGGACGTGTCTTGAGTAATTCGAAGTACGATTACGGTTTTTCTGTGCGAAGTTGTTATTTCAAACGTAACGAGACTACATAGTGAACCTTGTGGACTTTACAGATAGTTAATCCGTTTATAACTCCCATTGTGCTACTGTGCGGCGCTGCCGTATACGTAGTGAATGGAAGGAGATAAACCGGTAAAATATTCAAAAGAACGCATATTATCACCTTATGATTTGTCTGAAGGCATAACACTAACAAACGAATAAATAAGGGAAATCATATTACCTAACCGGGAATGCGTCAAAGAAATTGAAATGCTGCCGAAGGCACTAGAGACAAAGAAAAACAGCAACGCAACCGCAAAAAAGGAATGAGTCAGCGAACTCCACTCAAATGGAAACGGAGCCACATGCCAGATCAAGTACAGAGAGCAATACAATGGACGCAGAACCCGATGCTTGGAAAACTGTCCAATACAAAAGAAGAAGGAGTAACTCCAAGGAGGAAGAAACACCGATCCCCAAAAAACATCAACGGAGCCCAACGAGAATAGTAATGCTAATTACTACAAGGTGATGGGTAATTTAGAAAGTAACAATAGCGATAAGAATATAATAAATAAGCCACACTCAAGTGGTGATAATAACTCTAAAGCTGCTGACAGAAACAGGCGCAAACGCCGTGCGGCATAACCTTCTATATTTACAAGCCATGAACAAGAATCTCAATTGAGAGAATCGGACTACCAAATTCTCCCAAATTCTCCAAATTACACTAACAACACAACGTGACTTCGCCGAGTTGTAGTCCGATTGAGCGGAAATTCGCTCTCAATATTTTCCTTGTTCATGGCTTGTAATATAGAAGGTTATGCGTGCGGGCAATGACAGAGAGAATAGAAGTAGTGTATTCAAATGCGCACTAACGAAATGCTGATTTACGCTACGCACACACCGCGCAAGTTGCTTTACTTTCTACTCTTTGCGCGTTGCCGCCGCGTGTGTCAAGAGATGTTTGTGTTTTGAGTCGTGTTTTGGTGGTGGTAAGCATATGTTTGGAGTCGTGTGTTGGTGTATGCTGTGATAGCAAATTTGTTGGATTTTATATTTAATGAAAATCTTTATTTTTCCAAATTGGGGTAATTAAATTAGCACCTAAAACAAAGACAAGTCCTGTAGGATAGAAAAATTTTATGTAAATCATTCAGGTTTTTCAATTTTTTTCCTATCACGTCCACTTGTCACTTTGATTTCGTTGTTGTGTTCAAAGTCGGTGCGCGCCGCCGACACCGCAACATCATGTCAGTGAAAAGTCGCCACATACCGCGAAGCCAATGTCCGCACCGCCTTTGCGCCTGTTTCTGTCAGCAGCTTAACAAAGAAAGCAACGGCGATGATAGAATGGGTTCTTTTGGGCCCTTGTACACGACCGGTTTTCCATCGTCCCCTCTCACCCTCTTCCCCATAAACCCCAGTTTGTTCGTTCGATTTGTCTGTTCGGTGTCCGGTCGTGTAAAACCGGCCTTTACACGACCGGACACCGAACAGACAAAACGAACGAACAAACTGGGGTTTATTGGAAAGAGGGTGAGAGAGGAGCCGGTTTTCCATCGTCCTCTCTCACCCTCTTCCCCATAAACCCCAGTTTGTTCGTTCGTTTTGTCTGTTCGGTGTCCGGTCGTGTAAAACCGGCCTGAGGAAATTCTGTCTTCCAATAATTTTGTATAACTGCAATGTTAAAAAAATTAATGAAATTATGAGAATTGTTTACCCTAGCATAAAACACAAAATTATTAATAGCAGGAATGGTAGCTGGAAACTTTTTGTTGATGACGTTGCCTGCCATGGCGGGATCTTTAAGTTTATTAAAGAAAATCAAATTGATGCGTACACCTCTACGCCAAAATCCATTAAACCCATAACTCTTTTGCTGAAGGGAGTGAATGCATAAAGCTACACGGCTAACGAGGTACACGAATACTTATCAAAACAATGCCCAACTACAAAAATAATAAACGTGAAGAATTTTACGACGGATAAATCTGTCAAAAACGGCTATATTTTGGATATGTTCATTGTGCAGTTGGAGCCCGGACAAAACATTACTCCTATGACGGATACTAAGTAAATATTTTCCCAAGTTGTTAATTGGGAAACTCTGAGAGCAAAGGGAGTGACTCAGTGTAAGAACTGTCAACAATTGAGACACTCAGCCGTAAACTGCTCAAGGTCCTACCGATGCGTAAAATGTAATAACATTCACGCTGTGAAGAAATCTCCAAAAGCAGATGAAGATCAAGCATTCTGTGTTAACTGTAAAAAATTCGGTCATCCGGCAAACTTTAGAGGCTGCGAGGTCTATAAACGCATTGCTGGAGACAGACTTCTTCAAGCGAGAGAGGCCAGAAGGCAAAGAGAAGCCAGAAAAAAATTCGTCAATGAGTCTGTTATGAACTATGCGAATAAATAAATATCATATGCAGGCTGTGTTGCCGGTGATCAAACCAAACAATATAAACCCTCAGTTCACACAGATAAGCGGCTTGCTAACGATTTTTTTGATATTCCATTTAAACTATACGGGATAAGTTTTGAAGAGCTGTTAAGGAAGATTGATGAATTTATGCCAATGTGGAATGACACCAGGGACCCGGCGCGCAGAGAGAGATTATTCCTATCCTTTGTTTTCGAACTAAAATCGTTCAAAAATACGGGAGTTGAGGGAAATTAATCTAATTTCTCTGAATGTTGGTTCCCTTGTGTCATCGGCAAGGAAGACCTAGCTTGAGGACTTGATTAGAACTAACAGTCCAGATATACTTTTTATCAACGAAACACACTTAAAAAACCACAATAAACTATCAATCCATAATTTGCAAATCTACAGGAATGATCCATTCCAGGGAACGGCTATTTTAATTAATAAAAATATTAAACATGATAATTCGACATCGTTTGTCGCGAAATCTCCTATACAGCTCTGACTATATATTTCAATCACAACAATAGCACTAATAAATGGTTTCTGGTATCACTATACTTACCCACTAACGATACAGAACTACGGGCAATTACTAACTTACTCAACGCATTGAATTTCCTTAATGAACTAGAAAATTTTGATGGCATATTAATAGGAGGGGATCTACAGTATTGGCCAATACTAAAGCACCCCCTTCAATATTTCATATATTTTCCCGATATTAGTGGCTTTTTAGCGGGTCTTCGACTTAATAATCAGCTTCTACGGGTCTTCGTCGGAATGTTCTCTGGCTTATTCCAAAGTCGAAATCTTTAGGAAGTTGTGCTGAGGATATGTCAAGATTTAAAGATGGCCCCTTTTAGCAAAGAGTCCTCCCTATTATATGTTTTTTCGGTGTTCCGCCAGAATAAAAACGTTTAACCCAGCCCGTTGCTTCGTACTTTTTTATCATTCACGATATTAATGACCGTTAATCATTTAGAGCCTAAAGTTTAGGCAGTCGCTATGGCAAATTTTCCATTGAATTGAATTGAAGGGGGTGCTTTAGTATTGCCCAATACTGTAAACGCTAAACACCCAAATTGGTTTAATAACCTAACTAACCTTAATGGTAAATTAATCAATGATTGGTTCCAGCAAATCAATTCCACAACCAACCTACGCATAATTCATCCGAATAGCGCTACCTTTCCTAGATCGGCTAGTTGTATCGACCTCTTCATTATTTCAAATCATCTCACGAATGACGTTAATGTAAACTATTTATGTAAAACCCTTCCCTCCTTTTCGGACCACTACGGTATTCAATTAAAACTAAGGATAGGGGGGCTTATAATGAAACTTCACAATAACCACAAAATCCTCTCAAATTTAGACTGGCCTAGCTTTAGAAGGGACCTTGATTCGGAGTTGAATAGGGTAGATATTGTGGACTCTAGAAACCTTTCTAATGGTGAAATTGACCACACCATATTTATATTGAATGATATAATTAACAAAACAATCAAAAAACACGCAGAAACACCTAGGGGGAATAGATTTTACAACAGGCTCCCCCCTGAAATCAAATCACTGTTTGAAATTAGGAAAAGATGGAGAAAATCTCTTAAAAAAGGCTTCAAAGGAATTACCATATTTATGACCAAGAAACCTCGGAACTAAGCAGTAGAATCAATTTGTTATCCATAGTAATTGATCGACAAGTTAACAACTTTATTAATAAAGACTTTCAAAACAAATTATCAAACCTAAAGCCAGGTCCTACATTGTTTAAGGAAATAAACAAAATTATTGGGAAAAATAAAACAAACAAAATAGAGAAAATTGAATTAAACGGCAATATTATAAGAAATACAGACGATATGGTAAAACCCTTTGAACTCTTCTACAAACACATATACAAAGAAAGGACCCCGATGGCCGGTAGCAAGGCCCTCGTAAGTACAGGCCTGGAAGCAGCCAGGCCAACTAATACTAACATAGCTGAAAACAGGCCAAAAATATTCTGACAGTTGTGGAATTAACATGGCCGAAGCGATACGAAGCAATTTTTTAAGTTTGTTTTTGCACTAAAAAGTGGTAAGATATTGTATATTATCACTTTTTGGTGCACATGGATTATCAGTGATTAGTGCTTTAGTGATTTAATAAAAAAAATTAAAATAAAGTGAGTGGTTAAGTGTATTTTAAGAGTGTTAATTGATTAGGTGACCATTTTTGTTTACATTCGCGGTGGTTTTTTCGTGTTAATTTAGGGAAAAAATGTTGAATTTGTGTAGTAATATAATAAAAAGTGCTTTTTAAGTGATTAAAGATTATTATAAAATAGTTATTAAAAACATAAGTGCAGAAAAATGTGAAGGAAAAGTGAAAAAGTTATTGTTATTCATGTTGTGTGGTAGTACTTGCACTTATGTTTTTAATAACTCTTCTATAATAATTTTTAACTACTTTAAATTCACTTTTAATTCCATTACTACACAAATTCAACACTTTTTCCCTAAATTAACACGAAAAAACCACCGCGAATGTAAACAAAAATGGTCACCTAATCAATTAACACTCTTAAAATACACTAAACCACTAATTTTTTTTTAATTTATGGACTCAGATCACTAAATAACTTATCACTGATAATCCGTGTGCACTAAAAAGTGATAAAATACAATATTTTACCACTTTTTATTCCAAAACCAAAATTAAAAAATTGCTTCGTACGGCTTCGGCCATGTTAATTCCACAACTGTCAGACGATTTTGGCCTCGCACAGACACAACCAAAAAGCCTGCTTCCAGGCCTGTACTTACGAGGGTCTTGCCGCTAGCAATCACACGCAACTAGTGTTAAACCAGCGAGCAATAATAACAAGAGTGATTAGGTGGACCTCAAGGAGAAGTAAAAGAGTTAAAGATATGAAAGAAGAGATTAGAAATAACATTAAACAAAAAGTCAAAAAAAAATATTAACAAATGCGCGATGAGTATACATTTTATGCAAAAAACACAAGAGTATGAAAGAAACAGAAGATGTTCCTTGATTCCGCTATTGGAATGTTTACATTCAAATTGAAGAAACACTGGAACAGAGCACGTGTAAATGGCTCGCCGACGTTAGTATGGATGCGTGAAAATTTGTGTTGGTACACATTGCGGTCCTATGAATTCACTTGTATTGTCCGTAAAAAGGCGCGAATCTTGCAAGGCGACGAAGTCACTGCCCCTTAATTTTTTATCTTTCTTTCACGAACATTGCATGTAGTGTGAAAGTAATTCTGCCTCCTTTTATCATAGATATTACTTCTTTGATATATTGTCTTATGTATGTAGCTATATTTATTTCGTCATACATTTCTTGAAGTTCGTCGTTTGTTCTAATCCGCCATTCCTTTTGGTTAACCTTTACAGGACCAAATATTCTTCTTAAGATCTTCCTTTCCAAAATTTTAAGCTGATTTTCTGTTTGTTGGGTCAATGTCCAAGCCTCACACCCGTAACATAGGACTGGGAGGATTAATGTTTTATATAGTCTGACTTTGCATTGTCTTGAAATTTCTTTATTTTTTAGGACCGGGACTAGTACAAAATAGGTTTTATTTGCGGTTACGATGCGTCTATGGATGTCGTCCTTTATCGTATTTTCTGCAGTAAGCATTGTCCTTAAATAGATAAAATTTTCTACAATTTCCACACCATGATCGTCAAGGCTGATACTTCGCCCTAATCGTCTTCCTCGTTTTAATATGATCATATACTTTGCTTTTGTGTCATTTACTCATAGATTGAAATTTGCTGAACTTTCTAAAATTTTGAAAAACGTTCCTTTACATCTTGCGCTTTGCGTCCAATTATGACTGTGTCATGTGCGAAGGCTAGTATCTGAATGTTCCTTGTGAAGATGCTATTTGCTCCATTAAGCTGTGTTTCCCTCATTATTGCTTCCAGAGCAATGTTAAAAAGTATTGGTGAGATCGCATCTCCTTGTCGCAGGCCTGATTCTTGAGGGAAGTTGATCGAGTTACACTCTCGTATTCTTACTTGTGTTTTACCATCTTTGGTCGTCATTCTGCATAGTTCTATTAATTTTTTTGGGAAACCCATTTCTATTGTGTCTATTGTGCCTAAAAGCCATTCTTCTGTCAACTTGCTGCTTCTCCATAGTTTTACGATGAGACTATAGCCTGAACCATTTATGACTTGCCGGACCGTAAGAAAACTGAACGAATTTGATCTTAGTTACGGCACTTTGACAGATAGATGAAAATGTAAAGTAACCAGTGACAAGTGGAAAATGGATAGAATAAATAAAGATTTATGTCATTTAATTGATTTATTTAACTTGTGGACGGGGTGCAAAAAAATTAGAAGTGCTCGGCAAAAAACAAGAAAAAAAATCGCGAATAAACAAAATGAGAAACAGCCACGGATATTACCGTGTTACAATTTTAAAAATAAAGAAATTGGATTCAGCACAATTTTTTATTCACACAAAAATGAATAAAAATAACTTTGAATTTTTGTTGTCCATACGTCATAGTTTCTGGGTTAAACAATCTAGAAGGCCTTCAATATCCCCTCCCTTTATCTGTTTTATGTCATTTAGTGTTCCAAATTTATTAAAAAGTTTTTAAAATTGAACAGATTTTTTCAATAGTTAACGATGCTAAGGTTTTGTACCATTCGAGAATTTAGCGAACATTCGGCAAGTTCAATAAGTCAATTTAGGTCGGTACCATATGAACACTCATGTTCCTACGTTAGGGTACGTACGGTTACGGTCCGGTATGTCATATCTGGTTCAGGCTTATGTAAGCCATGGCATAACTTCTCCCTACCATTTTTTAAGATTTCCAGTGGTGTTTTTTTGTTTTTTTAGGAGTAGAAATTCTTTTTCCGCCACTTTTAATTCCGTGACCCCCCCCCAAAACAAAACCAAGATGGGGTATTACTGTAAACTCTAGTAAATCTAAGTTCATTTGCGTACGAAATGCCAGTGTGAAGAGACGGTCTCGAACAATAAGAAAAAGCAAAAATATAAAGCTGCACTTGAATGGTACCCAAATTCCACAAGTCAAAAGCATAAAATACTTAGGAGTCACTTTTAATAATCTCTTAAAAGCCAGTGAACATCTAAAAATGGCAGCTTCTAAAGCGAATAGGATTTCTAACATGTTTGCTCCACTTCTGAACTTCAGAAGTAAGCTAAACAAGTAATTAGGTCAATTATTACCTATGGCTTTTGGCCTTCCGCACACTTGTCCATAACATCAAAACAAAAACCGGTTTTATAGGCAAGGGTCGCAGGGAACACAGTTTTTCTTCCATCATTTGTTCACCCAAACATTTTCTGGTTTCACCGTCCATTACACTAACACAAGCATGTTTTCGTTCTCGGCAAAACTGCTTCGCTGTGCTTGCACCCCACACTACTCCATAGGCATTACAATCGTTACACGAAAATGATGGAGAAAAGTGAGTTCCGAGTGTATTATTGAACTCATATTAAAACCGGTTTGAAATTATGGGCAAGTCTACGAAGGGCCTTACATATTGGTTCGCTGCATCTACTTCAGTAGCGAACAACTGTGAGCAGATCGAACGTAGAATCATAAGGAGCTGCATTAAAAAGAAATTTAAAAGTAGAAACAAATTTTTCTCCAATGTTGATATTTATGAAGAGGCCAACATCGTACCGCTAATGACATATGTGGGCCTGGTCATAAACGCAGAACTGCGGTCATTCTGCAATATTCAGCTACAGACTCCAATTGCTGAATACTGCAGAATAACCGCAGTTCTGCGTTTTTGACCAGGCCCTGTAATGGACAAATGGAGCAGTAGGATCAATAAACTCCAGTCCCGCGATAATCCTTTGATCAGAGAAGTTTACCACTCTCGTATTAATGAAGGGCTAGATAATTACTATCTCTCACCGATTAATCTAAATAATACTAACTACTAACTAATTGCTCCTTTAATCCCTCATGGGACATAGGGCGGAAACAGTTGACCTCCAGCGGACTCTGTTTTGTGCGACAGCTCTCTGCTCTGACCAGGATCTCCCGGTTGTTGCGGCCTCTGATAATAGGGTTCTCCTCCACGTTGTTCTAGGTCTTCCGACTCGACGGGATCCTTGCGGATTCCAGTCAAGGGCCTGTTTGGCTAGATTATCGTCTTCGCGTCGCAAGGTGTGGCCAATCCAATTCCATTTCCTTCGCCTGATTTGGTCGTCTATCCTTTCTTGGCCGGCACGGCGCCATAGTTCTTCATTTGAAATTCCATCTTGCCAGCGGATTTTTAGGATACGACGTAGGCATCTGTTGATGAAAACTTGTAGGCGCCCTGTGATAAATTGGGTGACTTTCCATGTTTCGCAACCGTACAAAAGAACTGCCTTAAGCCTTGGCATGCCTGGTGGGGTCCGAGGGACCCCACTTGATACAAACCCTGACATATCTTTTTAAATGCAAAGTTAGGTGAACTGTCGCTCTTGGTAGCTTCGGTTTAGCAACTAGCCTTGAAAACAATCCCTTATTCGCAGTCAGAAGCTGGCTTCCTTGTGAGAAGGACTTGCGTAAAGTGATGTGGGGTCTTATTTGTCATAATTTTTTATCCTTGTGGAAAGGTAATTTTTTGGCAAGGACGAAACGTTTCATCTTAAATTTAAAGAATTTAAGGTTGACAAAACAAAACAATAATTAGAGATAAATAATATTGTTTCTTTTTTTGTTTTGTCTAAAATCCAATGGAAGATAATTTTTGTTCGAAATTTTAAAGAGTTTTTGTAAATTTTAAAAAAAATACTAATTTACTAGAATTTATTTTTTATTTTTTTTCTTAATAATGTAGATTAATAGGATTTAACCGAATCATAGCAAAAAAAAAAGTTTTAAATCATTTTCTGCTTTAAAATGTTATTTGAAATTGGGGGTCTGTCAGACCCCACCAGGCATGCGGTGTGATTTTCACCCACCAGGCATGCCAAGGGTTAACGTTGGAGTTGAACAGCCGCAATTTGGTGTTAATTGAGATCTCTGTTGATCTCCATATGTGAAACAGGCATGCATATGCGCTTCTTGCTTTATTTATTCTGGAACTGACTTCTTCTGTACCGCCGTTTTCGGTAATAATACTACCGAGGTAACAGAATTTGTCTACCAGTTCCACGTCACGGTTATTTAGCGCTGTCCGTTCAAGGGTGTTTGCATTTATCCGCATTTCTTTTTTTTTAGTCGGATTTAACCTTAAGCCCGCCGAGCTACTTTCTGTTGCCAATGTTTTTGAGGTGTCTGTGGGCCAGCAAACAGATATCATCCGCGCAGTCGTGATCCTTAAGGCGGTCTAGCAATCCCCATTGTATGCCACCTGTTCTTATATCTAGAGCGCTGACAAGAATGTCGTTTATTACTATAAGGAATAGTAATGGTGAAAGTAGACATCCTTGTCGTACTCCTGAGCTCACCTCAAAGCTGTCGGATAATTTTCCATTATGGAGAACTCTGCATTTGGAATTGTTGTATAGAGCTTTTATCAATTCTATTATTTTTTCCGGCAGTCCACGTTTCCGTAGAGCTCACCATATAAAGCTCCTATTGACCGAGTCGAACGCTTTCTCATAGTCTACGAAAGCAAGGTAAAGGGGGGATCGGAATTCAGTAGACTGCTCCACTATGATTCTCAAGGTGTTAGGTCTATGCAGGAGCGGCCCTTTCTGAATCCAGCCTGCTGTGTTTCTAAGCGTTCGATCTACTGCCTCTCTTATCCTAGATAGTAATATATGGGACAAGATTTTTCCCACCGTAGATAATAAACAGATGCCTCTCCAGTTGTCACATATTGTTAGGTCCCCCTTTTTTGGTATTTTGACTATGATACCTTCCGTCCAATCCTCCGGAAAGGTACAGGTGTTCCATGCTATTTCCAGGATTGGCTGTAGCGCATCTGCTATGAGGGTTGAGTCGGCTTTCAACAATTCTGGCGGGATGCCATCTTTTCCAGCTGCTTTACCATTGGCCATTGCATGAATTGCGGTTACTATTTCTGTCTTGGATGGTGCACGAGTGGCGATTCTTATTGGCTGTGCATTGTTGTTATTTTCTTCAGGTTCCTGCGAATATATCTAAATAATAACAACATACAAACTCCCGCGATAAGCAGAAGCATAATAACTGATTTTTATTTTAAGAGAGACTCTGTGCATCATCGAGGATAGCTACCCTTCCTGTATTTTAAATAAATACAATTAGTTTAATATAAGTTATAAGGCTGAGACAGACTGTGCTGGGCACGATGACTTTAGGTTCCACATGCCGTAAGCTCGTGGGCCTGGCTCCGTCTGTACTCGCAGTCCTCCGCTCAGCCACAGCCACAGATAGCCCCTAATGTGGAAGGGGACCTGGCTGTGTCTGTGACTGAGTTAAGTTGTGAAATATATAAGAAAGCATTATAGTAAGTAGTTTAAAACATATATAATTATAAGTGTTAAATATCAAGTTTTATATTAAACAAATGTTAAATATTATATAAGTTAGGAATACTCATTAACCTATGGTTTAAGTATCTTTAAAAATAGGCCCCTATTCCCATAGTCACCTCACTTTTTTTCTCACCTCACATTTTTTGTCACGTCACTTTTAAAGTGGTATTCTCATAGTCGAGTGACAAGGGAAAAGTTAATGAGAGAAAATGTCACAAAACTGGGTGTAGCATTCTCGAAGTCATTTTTTATAGTAAATGTCACTGAAAATTGTCATTTTTTATCACTTGGAATTTGTAGGTGACGCTACAATTTTTTTAAAATGAATAGAAACAGAGGGTAAGAAATATGTTTTATTTTAATATTTTTGATGATTTATCATTATTCTTATATCCTAGAATTAAAATAACGAACAGGATATGTAAATTGAAATATATCATAAAAATATAGAAATATCGTCACTTTTTCTACAGCAAGTGACTACGAGAATACGAAAATTGGTTTGTCACATTTTTCAATGGGTGACGTGACTATGGGAATAGGGGCCATATTTTAAAACTACAGTATAACCACCTATATATTCTTTATATGCAATAAAATAAGTTTGAAGTTTGAAGGAGCTCTATTCCTTGTCTAAGAAGTAACATGTAACTCTTCAGTGGGTGGCGGCTAAAGTGAATATTGAGAGCAACAAGAAAACAGACTAGAGGTCAATCTAGACTAGAAAACTTTGCCTTACTACAATAAGCAGAGATCACGCCGGAATCCAGTTGATCACTGGCCAATTAAAGTCACTCCAAGCTCACTACCACCTATTTACGTAAAAGTTTTTCACGAGTGCTCTTGACGACGGTCTTTGGACTGGCCTACCGCTTATCCTACCTACGTAGAAACTAAATATTAGATGACAAGCGATACATTTGATTAGCACGTGAGGACGTTGATTTAATATCTTGAAAAATAGAGACGGTCTGGCGATGGAAGAAAGTAGATATGTATTACTATAAACGATACCAACTTTACGCTCATTTATATCGTCAATCAGTGCCACTATGTCTTGCTGTAGTAAGATGTTATGGGGAAATGTAATTGTGACACAACAGGTTTAGAAGGTGAAATTCGAGTCCACATTTTATTTTTGAACAAAATTTGTATGTTTTTTTCAGTGAATCCAATTGTAGCTTCGACTTTGATCTTCAATTCATCCTCACTCGCGTAAGGCAACGATGACCTACTCGCGTAATCTCGTCATTTAATAACCGGCTCACAGAGAAAGAAAGACACTGTTTAAGAGAAAGACACGCTCATAAAACCAGATAAAAAGAGGCCGATTACAGAGTATGCCCTTCTAAAGGATCACTGTGGTCAAGGAAAATTACCAATCAAATTAATAAGAGCCGAAATATTGAATATAGTTGTTTCAACAATTTATTAATATTTTACAAAATATGTACAACTTTAGGGTGAAACCACAATATTCACTAACTTTCCAATATTTTCAATTTCGCTTTCAATTAAATCTCCAGGTTTTAGATATTCAGGAGGATTTCGGTGCATACCTACACCAGCTGGAGTTCCAGTTAGTATGACATCACCTGGCTTCAATGTTATACAAGTAGTTAAACGAGAAATAATTTCATTAATATCGAAGATCATTTCTTTAGTATTGCCGTTTTGTTTTTCAATACCATTAATTTGGCAAGATATTTTAAGATTGTGCGGATCGGGAACAGCACTTTTATGAACGATATAAGGCCCTAATGGACAAAATGTGTCCATAGTTTTCCCAATTAAAAATTGGCCCCCATTACGTTCTTTTTGCCAGTCTCTCGCTGATATATCTTGTGCAACAGTATAGCCGAAAACGTAGTCTAAGGCGTTATCTTTATCTACATTCTTAGCCTTCTTCCCAATAATTACTGCCAGCTCCACTTCCCAATCAAGTTTCTAAAAATAAAAAAATAATTAATCCATTTATAAATATATTAAATTTTACACATTTTACTTTTGTAATAGAATGTGCACAAACGCCATCAGATGGCCCAACAATTGAGCTCGCGAATTTGCTAAAAAACATTGGTTCTTTAGGAGGTTCCTTATTTTGTTCTAAACAATGTCCACTGTAATTGAGGCCAATACAAACAATTTTTTCGGGATTTGATATTGGCGGTAAGACTTTTACACTTTGCATATCTTCTTTGGGCAAATTGGATGTTTTTTCGTTAATTTCATCTACACCTCGTTTAATAAGACTTATCATATCTATACTAGTTTTTTTGGGACAGTATTCAACAAAATGCTCGCCATCACCAGTTACCACTCCAGTTCTAATAGTGGAATCCCCCTCCCTATTAAATTGAATTAAACGCATTTTAGTCGATGCTGATCTGAAAAAATAAGTGATATTATGGCATAGAAGAAGAGAATGAAATTTCATAGTTAATAACTGTTTGGAGTTTTATTTCATCTAATAAAATAGGCTACATTCTTACACGAGACAAATCCTTCTTTATATCCTAACCTCCCTATACTAACATCTACTTGACTAGGAACTTATTCTTCCTTCCATTCTTGTAACTGTGCAGTAAGTTAGACCGAATCTATGAATCCCGGAAACCCGACTGCCGAAGACCATTCCACAGTCAAATAGTTCTTTTGATGACCAAACTCGGTGTTCGTATTTTGTCAGGGTTTGCGACATTGGCTTAGTGTGTTTAAGGGGAGACAATGGCGCTATCACCTAGGGTTAGGTTAGGTTGAAATGGCTGCTCCCACCACTAGGGAACCCACTTAGGCACCCCATTGGGCCCATTGTGATGCCATTCTAGTGTTGGGACAAAATCCAGGCCATTTCAAGCCACCAGGAATACTAGTGTTTTGCAGCTCACTCAATCCATCAAGGAACCGTGAGCCAGGAAGGTCCCTCTGCTCCTCGCGAGGGCCGGGCATGTACAGAGAAGATGGGAGACAGTTTCTTACTCACCCTTATTGCCACAACTTCTGCATAAATCGTTGTGGGGAAGTCCCAATCTTTCGGCGTGCAGGAGTTTTAGTTTTAACTTCAAAATAAAACACCCTTCTTTATTATTTTAAGATTTTTGAAAGGATTTATTAAAATTCGAAACATATTTAATTAAATTAACATTTAAGACCGACTCTATCCTTTATCTGAACAAGACTGGTTAAGTTGACGTAAGTTGATTCAATCGACCTCTTCATACAAAAATTGAAGTGTTACAAAAATTTTTGTATGAAAAGGTCGATTGAAACAACTTACGTGGTACCACCGCAGATTCTTACTTTTTATTACTACATGCTAAGTGTTAGGAGAAAAATGTTTTGCTCCTCATGTTACATGGGAACGGAAATGTGCCAGACGATGTTATGTTGTTATTCTCAAAATATGATGAGAAATTTTGTTGCGGTGTAATGCCGTAACTCGGGCCAAAGGGACAGTGACCGGTCAGCACCTTCACTACATAGACTATCTCTTTTTTGTTCAGCTGAACAAGAGATTTTGAACGCTTTGCGTCCAAGGTCGCCCATATTGTGTGAAGAGTGCGGCACACTGTTGCTGTGGTCCATCACGGCCCTGCTCGAGCTAAGCTGATTTTACTCACAGCCAGTTTATACGTGGCTCCCATCTGGGTTAAGTGGGATGACCTTTCCACTTCGGTTCCCTGTCTAGCAAGCTCATCTGCCCTACATTTTCACCTAATTCCCCTGTGTCCAGGAACCCAACACAGAGTTATATCAAACTGAGTGGCAGTCTCACACAAAGACCTGCGGCAGTTCAGAATAGTCGTAGATGTTGTAACGACAGAATTAAGAGCCTTGAGGGCCGCCTGGCTATCCGAAAGATATATTATTTATCCTCAGTCATTCGAGAGCCTCCCATATCGCAGTGACTTCCGCCTGGAAGACGCTGCAATGGTCGGGTAGACGAAAAGAGGTATCTATATTCAATGCATAGCCGGCGGATAATTCGAGTATGGTGGGTAGCAGTACCCACCCGGAAAATTTGAGAGTATAAGACGTCCGAATTTGTAAACTACATCGTTAAGTACTTCGCACTTTCGATTTTATTCAATGTTATTTTAAAACTCCTCGTGTTGAATCACCTTTTTTTATTTTCGTAAATGTAAATGGTTTTTTAAGCATAGCGTCGCGACGATGGATCAGCTTTTATCTAGCTGCTAATACGCTTTAATATCTTAGATAGCTTCGTTCGTGCACAATGCATCCTACGACCAACACTTCGATATGATCCGCGAACCCGATCGCAATTGCTCCTTTTGGGAGGAGTAGCCTAAATACATTGTGATCCACCGGAGAGGGCCCAGGATGGATCCTTGCGGAATTACACATGTTATTCTGTACACCGCGGGCCCATCTTCCGATTCACAATGAAGTGAAGTGATCTACCTTCTTTCCTTTTTAAGAAAGTTGTTATCAAATAACAATTTCGTAGGGGGTCACAATCTGCCGGCACTGATTCAATGCCTCGGAAAAGATACCACAACCTACGCTTCCTCAATTTCTGAGCCATCTGTATAGATACAAATTGACCCAGTCGGGATAACACCATCTGTCCAGTCATCTCTGGCCGAAATGGTGGCATTAATTCCTTTCTTCAAGGTCCACGTAGGTGTAGTGTAATCTAGGTTGTCCCGCAGCGGAGGCGAACCCCCTAAGGATGGATGAGTGACCATATGAATAAGAAGTCCATCCAAGAGAAGCCTTTGTCCTGGCGGCCGTCCAGGCTGCCATTTGCTTAGCATATATGTCCAAAGGGGTAAGATGCAATAAGACATCCAGCGCAGCTGTTGGGGTGCTTCTCATTGCACCACTAAAACACAGTTCAGCTGTTCTTTGGACTCTTTCCAGTATCTTACGATACGTAATCTCCTGTAATGCAGACCACCATACCGATATGCCATTCATAAGTATAGGTCTGATTACGGCTGTATACAACCAGTGGACGATGCGGGGTTAAAGGCCCCAATTAACTCCGATCGTTCTTTGGCATAAGAAGAGAGCTGTTTTGGCCTTATTGGCTCTCTCTAAAAGATTCGGCCTCCACGTTAGTTTCCTATCCAGTATGAGACCCAGAAATTTTGCATCTTCCCTAAGTTGCAGTCTTTCATTGCAGGATCTTAGAGAAGGAAATACAGGAAGTCTATGCTTCCTTTTAAAGAGCACTACTTCAGTCTTAGCTGGGTTAACGCCTACACCCTTTGTAGTGGTCCAATGAACAAGAGTGTCCAATGCTAGTTGCATTATATTTCTTATTGCTGAGATGTACTTGCCGATCATAACCAGCACAATATCATCAGCATAGGCTACAGTGGTGCACCCAGACTCCTTTATGCCGGGTTTTCACTAGTAGAATTAGTGGTAGAGTAACTGGCCTACTTTTAAGCGGTAGAGTAACTTTACCGCGGTGCTATCCCACTCTACTCTACTATAACCGAGTTTTCATTAAGTGAGTTCACAGGATAGTTAGTACTCGACCAGTATACTCTACCACTAATTCTACTAGTGAAAACCCGGCATTAGGGTTATCAACACTTCGTTGACTGTTATATTCCAAAGGAGCGGCGATAGGACCCCACCCTGCGGTGTGCCTCTTCCAACCCGTCTGACTTCTTCCGAGATCCCAGACCATGACCCTGCACCTCAGCAGCTGATCAATAAAGGACCTGGAGCACCCGTCGACACCCAGACGCTGGAGTGACCGCAGAAGATTCAACATTGTTGAAAGTACCTTCAATATCTAGGAAAGCAGCCAAAGTGAACTCCCTGAATTCTTCAATGACCGCTTCCAGGGAGTGGAGAGCAGTGTCTACCGATTTACCTTTCGTGTAGGCATGCTGTGAGGGAGTTTTCTATCAATGCTTTGCTTAATATGAATCTCCACAAGTTTTTCGAGGATCTTGAGGAGAAAGGATATGAGACATGTAGACACTGAGACGGAATTGGAAAAGGTGGACGTTCCATCGGAGATCTTCAGTTAATGTTTGACTAGGATGTTAAGAGATGGTTCAGCCGTTAATTCCACTTCGCCGATTGGTTTTTTTTCGTAATTAGACAGTATTTCATTTTGGAGGGGTTGATTTCGACATGAATCTTGCGGCCTTAATTAAAAAAGCGTTTGATGTGACTTTTGATTGAATTAACGCCCATGAAGACAAAGTCTGGCAAGTGCTTGCTTACATTATCGAAGGCAAGTAAGAGGGAGCAAAGCCGGTTGAAGGATTTGGAGGTCCCTAGGCTGAATAAATAAATTTCAAACCATGAACCTTGACAGTAGAAAAAGAACATTGAGTGAGTTTACACGGCTGCATCAAATTAAATTCATCAAAATCAATTTTAACACATTCGCTAGTACCTTCTCCAGTAGCAAGACATTTGAATGGCAAATGAAATTGGGGGCTGTACAAGCTAAGTACAACAGATGCATCGGTAATCAGCTCGGAGTTGTAATTATATTTGGAAGTAACAATTTATATCATAATCTTCAATAGAAACATAATCTATGCGCCTGCGCGGGAAAGTCGGTGTCTTATTTGGTGGACTGCATAAAATATTTTTGTGTGTGGTGCAGGCCCAGGCGCGGATTTAAGGGCGGGGTCACGGGGGTCATGACCCCCCCAAAAGCGATCGCGGTTTAAAAAACAAAATTGATCCAACTAAAAAAACAAAAACAAAAAATAACCAAACGTCCAAAACCGACCCAACTATTTTGCAAATTAAAGCAACGACCTTAAAAAATGACCTTCAAGGTCAACTACAGATTGATCTATACTCTTTCGATATATTTTGATTTGTAAGCTCTGAAGTTAGCTGCACTCACAAGAAAGGGCGCGTCTTCATCAAAAACACATTAGGGCACGTTTTGTGCCCTCACATTAGGGGCAATTAAAGAAATTTTCCCCACAGCTATGAGACCGGTGCCAAATGAAGGATATGGATTGTCTAAGCATGATTTTCACAACCCGCAGTTCGAAAAAAGGGTTGTTTTTGAGAAATTTGTGAATTTTATAGTTTTTTCGCCTTTTCTCTATTTTTAAGAGAAACTATGCATTTTGGTCAAAATATCAAAAGACCAAAGTTATAAGGCATAAAATTTCCTGCAAATTTTGCCTCACTGTTTTTTCGAATTCGGCATTGTTTCGCCGGTACAGCTCGTTTTGCGCCTTTTTTCAGACTCTGTTGATAATCAAAGCGTCCAAAGAAAGGCCGTTGAAAAACTACAACTACTACTTTGATCTCATTAAATTTTTCATACAAATGCATAATTTTGGCTCAAAATCTAAAAATGGCGCAAAACGGCCTCCATCGGCGAAAATATGCGGAGTTGGGAAAAATTGTAAAAGTAAAATTTGTAGGTAATTTTATGCTCTCCAACTTTGATATTTTCACCAAAATGCATAGGTTCTCCACAAAATAGAGACTTGACTTGACACCGGTCTCATAGTTGTGGGAAAAATTTCCTAAAAGCAGCGATTTTTTGACTAATTTGAGCGGACTACGTTTGTTTTTAATCCACAAGAAAATTCGGTTAGTTTTGTTCGTTTTGTTAATTTTGTGTTTGTCCCTAAAAAAAGCCTGTTTAGACGCTTCGCTCCCAGGAACGTTGCTCACGAACTTTGTGGATGAAGGGAGAGGTGGGGTGGTACCTCTCATCAACCCCACTACAGTGCCGCGGCCACACAATTTGGGGGATTTGGGGAGAGTTCAAAAAAAAAAATTCGCTCGCTTCGCTCGCGCATTTCTCTTCATACAAACCTGTCCCCGCGACAGAGTAATGGCCCATATGCTGATTTCTGTGGCCCATACTCATTTGTATGGCCCATTCTCAATGAAGTAAAAATGCAAATAATGAATTCAAATGATTTTTATTCCAAAATAATTTTTCGCTCGCCTCGCTAGCGGGGCCCCAAAATCACGGGGCCCTGTGCAGTTGCACATCCTGCACATATGCCAGCCGCTGCACTACCCCACTACCTCCTTCATCCACAAAGTTCGTGAGGAATGCTCCTGGTAGCGAACCGTCTAAATAGGCCCTTAGGAGTAGAACATTTTGTTCGCCACTTTTTATTCCGTGACCCCCCCAAAATAAAATTCTAGATCCGCGCCTGTGCAGGCCCCTAGGCGAGCGCCATATCACCTATGCTTAAATCCAGCCATGGTAAAGAGGGGAGGACATTGAAAACGAATCGTTGGGATAAATTGCACTATCCATCACTCTGCTTATGTAGTTGTAGAATTAAAGCGAATGGTACTTTCCACACTAGTATTCTTTCTGCAGTATGCAAACCGGACTGACAACAACCGCGATTTCCACACCCGTATTCTTGCAGCGGTGTAAGCATTCATATTCCGATTAAGTGCTTGAATGGATGCGTGTGCTTTTCTGATCATTTGGAATTGAGTGTTTGACGTTTCTGACCCCCAAAATTGTTTCTCTATTTGTGTTACTGAGTTGAAGCCGGAGAAATAGGCACATTTCTCTCCAAGTTCATCACTTTTTGTAGAGAGTTCTCCTTGATTCTCTTACCCCTTTCCTAAAAAACCGGTTTGAATACTGCTGGAAGAATACTAGTGTGGAAAGGCCCAATGAGGATAATTCCTCGTAGTTTTCGCAAACCGCTGAGTACGGTGTTGTCTGTGTTAGTGTGATATACGGGTGAGACTGAATTTTCTGATGCACTAGTGAAGGAAAACACACAGCTTCCTTCCGACCCGGTAAAAGCGGTTTGTATAACGGGATGGAAATGATGAATCGTCTAATTTACATCTATTATATGTACAGAAGCCCTGAGGGACATCAGTAGAAATATCGTGGAGTTTAGATGCAACGCCATTCAATTCTACTTTGATTAAACGGCAAGAAAGCTCTCAACCCAGTTCTTTAGTATAGATTGGATGCCAATATCTACAACAGTGCAGACTTCCATACTCTGTCGAAAGCCTTGAGATGTCTAAATACTTTGGTTAAGGTGGTTTGTTAGACACATTCGCACATTCGAAAGTCGCCAGTAGATTTTTTTTGTATAAAGCCGTAATACTTGTCAGCTAGAATTTTGCTGAATTCTAGATGTTCATGGTTTTTTAAGATTTGGAGTAAGATGCTAGTCACAAGGGTTGTAAGAATGACATTTTTTCGGTTTTGCGGACATGAGGTAATTTCCAAGAGTCTGCGTAAAATCCGGAATATGACAGAGGTATAAGCAAAGACGAGCACATTTCTTAAGGGCCATAGGAGGTATAATATCAGGGCCAGTTTTTTTTTTTCGTCAAGCTATTTAAAAAACCTCTACACTTCGTTAAACCTGAAGAAAACTCCGTCCATTAAATGAATGATATAAGCAGAAAAATTTGAGAACAGTAATGCTAATGAATCTGTCTTGCATTTGTTTTTTGTCACCTCCCGTTGTAAATAAATTATCATCCCACAATCAGGACATTTTACTACCCTCATAGTTCGTCACATCCATCTATTGACACTGCATGGAAGAACATAATTGACTTTGTCCGTCTTCCAACCGAGATACTGATAATTAAATGGAAGAGACGTCGTACGAAAGGTTATTCACGCGGCCCTAAGATGTCATCGACTTAGAGTTCAAACCAACACACAAATAATGGGTAATCTTCCTCCTCCAAGATTAAGCGACCGTTCAAACATGCAGGTGCTGACTTTTGTGGCCCTTTTAACATAAAAACAAGCAAAAGACGAGGAGCTCCAATGTCTAAAGGCTATATTGCACATTTCATTTGCCTAGCAGAAAGTGATAACGCCCCTTAAGGCAAAGGGTCTTATTAGTTATTCAGCCTGTCTAACACCTGGGACTGATTCCCAGAAGGCTAGGTTCACTCCATTAACCCAATCCTCTATCAGGGACTTGGAGGTGAACCATGAGATGCCACAGAAGGGCTCTGAGCCCTAGGCCAACGTCTCACACAACTCCTTCGCGAGCTTGTCTGCAGCTTTCCCCTCGATACCCAAGTGTCCGGCAAACCAACAGAGCGAGACCCTATTTTGCCTGGTCTGGCTCTGAGGTACGTCAAAACACCCTGCAACTATTTTAGAAGAAAACTTTCACGTTAAGAGTGCTTGACTGTCCGAAAAGATTTTAATGTTGGCGCCTTTCAAACCTTTCTCAAGGTGGAGCCTAGCCCAGATCTCAATGGTATGTATTTCAGTCTAGAAAACAGAGGGCCACCTACCCATTGCAATCGAGACCTTGGAATTGGGTCCTGTGATACCAGCCCCTGACCCGTCGGTAAACCAGTGGACATTTCTTGGACCCCCGGAAGGATAAATTCACTCCACTCAGAGAAATCCGGAATAATCGCCCTGAATTTCCTTTGAAATCTCAGTTCACAAGCATAAGGTCGGATTCGCGTCCTCGATACCCAAGTGTCCGGTGAACCAACAGAGCGAGACCCTATTTTGCCTGGTCAGGCTCTGAGGTACGTCAAAACACCCTGCAACTATTTTAGAAGAAAACTTTCACGTTAAGAGTGCTTGACTGTCCGAAAAGATTTTAATGTTGGCGCCTTTCAAACCTTTCTCAAGGTTGAGCCTAGCCCAGATCTCAATGGTATGTATTTCAGTCTGGAAAACAGAGGGCCACCTACCCATTGCAATCGAGACCTTGGAATTGGGTCCTATGATACCAGCCCCTGTATCATGTTAAATCTTTGACCCGTAGGTAAACCAGTGGACATTTCTTGGACCCCCGGAAAGATAAATTCACTCCACTCAGAGAAATCCGGAATAATCGCCCTGAATTTCCTTTGAAATCGCAGTTCACAAGCATAAGGTCGGATTCGCGGCAAATTGAAATGTTTGGAATACCGTTAAAAATATTCTATGTCCTTTGACTGTTTAATGCGATCTGAAGTCTCAAGGCATTTATGGCGACGGATTTCCACAGTTTATATACGCGATCAAAAGTCATTTCTTTTAATATTAATTTATAAAGATTATTAATATAACAGATGGAAGAATTGAGCCCTAGAGAACACCAAGAACGGTGGTATAGGGTTAATATTCGACACCATCCAACACCACACACGAAAACTACAATGGAGATGTGCGCATTTAAAGTTTATGCAAATTAATTTTTATAAATCACCCTTTCTACTAGAAGTCTGTCCTCTCGTTCAACTCATGGTACAATGTCTAGTAAAAAGCTTAGTTTGAAGGATAGAGGAGAATATGACATGTTAAGGGGTTCTCGAGTAAATGTCGATGAACCTTACGTGTAACTGTAGGATATTGTAGGAGGTGTAATACTGACTGCGGAAAAAACCAGGGGCGGAAGCACGTAAGTCGTTTCAATCGACCTCTTCATACAAAAATTCAGAATTTTTGTATGAAGAGTTCGATTGAAACGACTTACGTGCTTCCACCCCAGATGAATGATATGTACTCGAGGCGAGACCGAATGCAGGATTTGTAGATTGTTAAGGGATGGATTAGCCGTTAGATTCACTCCGTCCACTGAGACAGAAGGAAGGCCGGTGTAGGTTTCATGCATTCCCAATCAAGAATCCATTCAACATCCCGATTAACTGAATTGGGCATGTAGAGGTCTAGCATATGCTTGTCTTATATTTTCGAAAGCTTAAGAGTAACACAGAGTGCCGTTATCAGCGAAGCTGTGCACTGATGGGATGGGATTGAGAGCAGATCAGTAATAAATTTTAAGAAAAGTGTGGATGATAATATTGACCCTTGAGGAACACCTTAGGGCAGTGCCGGCTTTAGGTATTTTGGCGCCCCGTGCGAGATATTTTTATGCGCTCTTAGCCTTTTAAAGACATTTCTTTTAGGTAGATTACCCATGTTATTTTGCACAAATTGTACAATGAATAGTACTTATACAGGGTGTATTGCATAAAGTTACACAACGGCCGGCTGTGGGTAGCTTTTCAATAGACGAACAAAAAATCGTATGGGAGTGGGGAGGGGTGAAATCGTAATGGTTCAGCCGCTAGGGCGTTTTGAAGTTTTTTGCTTCGAGTTGTACGTATCACCCTGTATTTTTGTAACCCTATGACCTATTTTCATGAATAAGGTATCAGTGTACGCAGAATACTCCCGCATATCCAAAAAAAATGAAGGCTCTACCCTCTCAACTTCCAGAGCAATGAGTCATCAAAGTCAAAATTTCGCTTTTTTTAACTAAAATTTCAATTAAAAACACCTATTTCTCCATAAAATACCTACTTAACTAATTTTTTTTTGCCAAATTGGAAAGCTTGGATAATTTGCCATCAAAAATGTCTGAACAATTTTTATCCTATGGCTTTTATTTTTAGAGAACTCGCGTTTATTGTATGACAATAACTATACATTACAATAACTATATGAAGGATGCAAGTTACACTATCAATCATTTCGTTTATTATCCCCATACACAACCCGGTTTTTTTAGGCAAGGGGTCGCAGGGAAGTATATGGTGCAAATTACACTATCCATCACTCGATACTCACATCAAAACGGTTTGTGGGATGCGGGTATTACACTAAGCCATCGTTTCTCAGCCTTTTTAGTGCCGCGACCGGCTGAAAGGCCAAAAAATTAAGTAAAAGATCTTGCGACCCGCTCACTATAATATTGGTTCATCATCAGGAGCTCCACAGACTATTCCTCCAGCGTTCGCCTCCATGATTGTCGATCTCTAGTCTGTCTTTTCCAGTTTGTTATTCCTAACTATTATATCTTTTCTTAGGGCGACCTGGTCTCCGTTTTCCTCTCCGTACCTTCTCCAGCACTATCTTTGCCGGGTTCCGATCCGTACCTCGTTCGACGTCTGTTTATTTTAATCACTTTGACAATTGAAAATAATATAGAAACTATCCAACGGTTCCAAAACAAAGTAATAAGAGGAATAGTGAATGCGCCATGGTATATAAGAAATACTGACCTCCATCGCGACCTTAAACTGAGGACTGTAGCAGAAACGATTGTGGAATACGCAGGAGTCCATGATCGAAAACTGAGGCAACACATAAATAGCAGTGGAACTCACCAATACGAATGGACTAATACGTAGATTGAAGCGCACCAAACCACATGATTTAATTGGTGGCACCTCAATCATTTAAAATCTAAATAATTTTGAATTTTGAATATTAAATAATTTTGTATATTTTGTATATAATGTATAATATTGTTTTCCTTTTGTCTTTAATGTATATGTCAGATTTAAACTGCTCGTTAGTGTAAACTAGTTGTAGTTTTATGAAATGTAAATACTACTGTAACATTTCAATAAAAAAAAAAAAAAAAAAACTTTGACAATGTTTGGAATTTTATTGCTTTCATACAACTCTGTGTTGTATTTTTTCCTCCAAATGCCATCCAAATTTGCCAAACTCACCAATCCATTACACAAACGCAAATATAACATCGCACCCGGGGTCTGCGACAACCATGAGAAATTCTCCTTCTCATTCACGTTTATTGTACAAAGGCATCACAATCGTTACACGAAAAAGAGGCAGAAAAATGAATGCTCGGTGAAATACCCGCATCATACACGGATAGTGTAATTTGCACCAATCTTATCCAATTGGCGACATCTAATGGTCTAATGGCAGAGGTTATGTACACCATCATTTCCTTAGTAAATTGATTATTGAATTGCTGATTTCGGGAGAAACATATACATTTGTGACTCTTCTTTATGTTTGCAGAATGAAATCGTATTCTGTATTTTTCGCCTTTTTCATTTTATTTTTTATCGCATAACAAAACCTTTTGCTGTTGCGTACTTGTTCGTATCTGAGTCAAGTTTAACAATTTTCTTTTTAAAATGGCTAATAGAAAAATCTCTTTATTACACAATGATGTAATATAGTCGTTCTTATTACAGTAGCTATTGACGTGAGCCATTAAAGTTTCAAACAGATGCACTACCAACACAACGCTGGACTCAGAATAAATAGCAATTGTGTTAGAAACTACCCAGCGGGGAATTGAAGGGCTTTTGAACAGATTCTGAGCGCTGAAAAGGAAAGCCAATGCGCTTCTTATTCATATCCCAATTCATTTCCTTTTAACACAGGCATGTCATCAGAGCGAAGCACTTCTATTTTGTTGTTAAAGAAGCGCAATTGAAACTGGGAAATTGAAGCTGTTGGGAAGCTCCTGAAACTTTCGTGACCCATATACCCCGTTTATGACTAGGTTCAACCTAGGTTCAACCCAGGTTGAACCCAGTCATAGACGCGGATCGAGTTGAAAGTGGGTCCACTCAACCCAACTCAGCTCTCCTACCTGGGTCGAGTTGATATTTCGCCTCATAAACGCGGGTTGAGTTGAAATTGGGTTGAAGTGACATTTTTTTTTGTTTGTTTACCATCCGTGAAGTTTGCCTTCGGCGTTAGTTTTGTGTTCGGTGTTTTTGTAGCGCGTTAATTATTTTATATTAACTGTATATGTAAAAATAGAGGAAATTTAATTTTGACAATGGCTAAAAGAAATGTTTGGGAGCATCACGAAACAAAAACTATGCTAGAAATAATGCAGGAACAAAATTCCCTTTATCATTTTAATGGAAAACTGTAGAGGAAGTCAGAAATATAGAAAAAGAATTAACAAAAAGATGTTATGTTTTGATGTCAGTTCAACTCGATTTCAACCCAAAGTGAACTCAAGTCGGAATCATATACGGTGGTCGAAATTTCAACTCAACCTCGACTCAACTTTTCAACCTAATCATAAACGGGGTAATAGTATCAACATTACCTATATTTTGCTGAAATCCAACCCATAATTTTTCAATTTCAATAATAAATTTTTAAACAAATTGCTGAAATACATTTATTAAAATAATTATTCCAACAGCATTAATAATTCAATAATAAAATTTCTCTTATTGCTTTCACCAGAAATAGAATTTCACAACTGACCCGGATTTACAAAAACCACAAATTTCCCTACTAAGAGGAATAAGAGAAAACTTGGGGAGAAGAAATGGAAGTATAGTGTGTGCTTCCAGAGAGCTTCCATAACATATGAATTGGAAGCGATACATTCTTGTTTCTTTTGGCAGCGCTTGATTAATTTCCCGCTGGGTAATAAGAACCAAAGAAAGTGCTTCGTCTTCATTTAATTATACATACATACATATTTTTTTAATAGAAGTAGTTAGTCTTAAATTTTACCTGTAATGATATGAAAAAACACCAGCTATCGCTTTTACTTGATTGCTGAGTTTTTGTGAACATTGAGATCTGAGCATGTCCTTGAAATTGCTCCACTGCCTTATCACTATCTAAAATCTAATAAAATCAAGACATATTTTCAATTATAATTAAATTGCGGCTTATAAAAACTAGGAAAGAATTATTCTAAACCGGATTTGGACTTACTAAGTATGGAAATGACAATCTGACACTAAGCCTAGGAGAGTCCCGTACATATGTATGTAAGAATATTCCAATATTTATATCATTCACACGTATTCATATAGTTATTTTGACTTTTTGAATACCTACCACTTCCAAGATTCTGTTGTTGATAAAACCACTTGCTCCCTTATCAATGAAAGGTTGATGTAGTGCGTCATTATTCGGGATTATCACACAATTTTATTGTTAAGTCTGACAGCCGGCTACCGTTCCTCACACATGGATGTTATTTTTTTTTTGCAGTCGAATTACTCGCTATTAGTTGTGGCATCTTTAGCTTAGAAAGTGGCACCTTAACTTAAAGAATGTAATCCTGGAGAAATGTGCAAGTCTAGTTCCCAAGGATTCAGCCAGTCCATAGAAATATACTTGTATCTCTTTGATTGCTTGGCAATTTTTTTGCAATCAACAAACTTTGGCATCATTTGAAACTCAGCCGTACGCTAGATGCTTCCTAAATGCAACTAGAGCCCTACTCAGTAGAAGATTACCTGTCATATTCCATACCTACTTAATTTACTTTAATTACCGATGGCACAAGCCCAAAACAGAATGAATGCAGAAACTTCGACTTCAACTTTGCATTTTGACAGTTTCATACATTTTCTATAGTACTCACGTTCAGTTAACAGAATCAATGCAGTAAACGTTGCAGTAAAATTTGCGCCGACTTCGACTTTGAAAATTTTAAAAGTTGCTGCAAAAGTTTCAGAACTACCAACACAACATTTCAATTTTGCCACTGTAGCCAAATTAGAAAATTTAAATTGATTGAGTTTATCGTATGCAAAACTTAATAATTGCAGGTAATATACGTAAAAGTCACATACAATAAAAAAAAATTGGTAAATTTTTTAAAATTTATAATTTTTGTTATGTTATTAAATGGTGATCGCAATTGTAAATTCTATCTGTCAAATTATAGACTTTGAAGTTCTGAAATGAATGTGTTAGCACTGTGCAGCAAATTCGACTTTACTGCAACGGTGAAGTCAAAGTCGAAGTTTCTGCATTCATTCTGTTTTGGGCTTTAAAGGCTCAACTATAATGCAAGTAAGAAACGCACGTCATCTGGGCGCTCTCGTGGAAATTAATGGGTTCGGCCATATTGGACGTACGTCGGTCATATTTTGTTTCTTACACAGCGTCTACACTAGCCATGGCCATGGCCATTTCCATTACTGTGTTTCCATGCAGAGTTTATCCTGAGTTTACTCAGATTAAGCGCCCATGGAAACGGGGATTGAGTAAAGTCTCGTTAAATCCAAGTAAACTCAACGAAGCCAGTCCGATTAAGCCGGGTTTTGCATATGTGTGTGTTTCAGTATCCTTTACTGCACACATACCAACGGCGAGGCAATGTAAAATTAATTATCTGTCACTTTAACCCAGAACCGTCATGGAAACAGCATCGAGTGATCTTGAGAGAAAAAGCTTTCTTTTTACTGAACGAAAACTCTACCCTGGCTCATGGAAACACAGTACATATGGCATGGACCGTGTAGACCCGGAAAGTTGGCCATATTTGATGGCAGATCTTATGGCAAACTCGATGGAAAGCCATTATGGCCGGCCATCAAATCTGCCATGAATTTGGCCATAATTTGACGTTTGTTCACACAACTATGGCGGAAAGTTTAAAATTTAGTTTGATTCGGTGTGAATACATGTACGCATGTTTATAATTCTGAAAATATTTTTGTATCGATAACATTTGTGAAAATGTGCCATTTTTTCCATGAAAATTCATGCCATGAATTGCCCACCACCATTACATTTGACAGCTCAAGCCATAAAATATGGCAAAGTCGATGGCGAAAAATATGGAATGTGTAGACGCTGTGTTAGAATAGAGAACTACAGGAAAGGCCCTCGGGTATAAAATCCGTGTATGGGAGCGTAGTGAAATCGCTATCAGTCAACTGTCAAATTGGTACAATTTCTTGTTAGTTAACTGTCAAATTTTCCCGCGGCACTTTCTTTAAAACGAGTTTTTCTATAAAATTTATTTACAGTTTTTCGCAAAACTAATTAAAAAGAAGCAAGAAAGTTTTCAGAATTTGTTTTTGTCAATTAGAAGTTGTTACGAGTGAATTTTCAGTGAAAAAAAGAGCAATGAAGTGTGCAGTTTGAATTTCACTACGCTAAAATTCTTCGAGGGCCCTTCCTGTAGTTATGTATTCTAAGTTTTGTTTCGTTAAGTTTCGTTAAACGTTAAAATGCGAAAAGAACCGAGCTGAACGTGCGTTTTGTGAGAATTGGGCCTATTCTCACAGTGCACATTCATGGCGCCTAAAACCGGTTTTATAGATGAGAGAGGGAAGGGAGCGGAAGAACTTAACGAAACATTTTTCACGCAAAAGCAAACGCGTGAAAACTGGCACACATATAAAAAGTTACTTCTATCTCTTGCATTCTTTAGCTCTGTTTTTCTCTAACAAGTAAATTTCATCTGCAATACATTTAAAGGTTCCTGTATAGCATTCAAATTTACTACACTCATTTACGCCCCGTCTGAGTTGCTAGGAGTTTAATATTGGGCATATTCACACGCTGCCATAATTGTGGTGAGTAAAACCGGTTTTATTAAACTCCTAGCAACTCAGACGGGGCGTAAATGAGTGTAGTAAATTTGAATGCTATACAGGAACCTTTAAATGTATTGCAGATGAAATTTACTTGTTAGAGAAAAACAGAGCTAAAGAATGCAAGAGATAGAAGTAACTTTTTATATGTGTGCCAGTTTTCACGCGTTTGCTTTTGCGTGAAAAATGTTTCGTTAAGTTCTTCCGCTCCCTTCCCTCTCTCATCTATAAAACCGGTTTTAGGCGCCATGAATGTGCACTGTGTGAATATGCCCATTTGTAGTTAAATTGATGACAGCTGATTTTTGTTGTTGTTGTTTTGTGGGTTTTAAACATGGAGAATATACAAGGAGATAAATCTCTTATGGGGAAAATGACAGGAAATGGATGGGTAGAAGAAACTAAACTTCTAGTTCATTTTTGGCCACAGATGTCACCTTTGTCCGATGTACCCCGAGATGAAGTTAGCTGAATTTGACCTATTTCGACGATTCGTTCAAAATTAAGTTAGGCGAAATTGGGGAAAGCAAGAAATAGGTAACGGTTATTAAAAAATCTAAAAGTAGTCACTGCAATTTAATTGTCATTGATATTGATGTTTTATAAACAACGTGTTTAAAAAATTAGATATTAAAGCGATAAAATTTTGAATAAATTTAGTATTTATATTTATAAATAGTGTTTATATATATACTAGTGAGTTTACATATATATATATATATATATATATATATATATATATATATATATATATATATATATATATATATATATATATATATATATATATATATATATATATATATATATATATATATATATATATATATATATATATATATATATATATATATATATATATATATATATATATATATATATATATATATATATATATATATATATATATATATATATATATATATATATATATATATATATATATATATATATATATATATATATATATATATATATATATATATATATATATATATATATATATATATATATATATATATATATATATATATATATATATATATATATATATATATATATATATATATATATATATATATTATATATATATATATATATATATATATATATATATATATATATATATATATATATATATATATATATATATATATATATATATATATATATATATATATATATATATATAATATATATATATATATATATATATATATATATATATAATATATATATATATATATATATATATATATATATATATATATATATATATATATATATATATATATATATATATATATATATATATATATATATATATATATATATATATATATATATATATATATATATATATATATATATATATATATATATATATATATATATATATATATATAATATATATATATATATATATATATATATATATATATATATATATATATATATATATATATATATATATATATATATATATATATATATATATATATATATATATATATATATATATATATATATATATATATATATATATATATATATATATATATATATATATATATATATATATATATATATATATATATATATATATATATATATATATATATATATATATATATATATATATATATATATATATATATATATATATATATATATATATATATATATATATATATATATATATATATATATATATATATATATATATATATATATATATATATATATATATATATATATATATATATATATATATATATATATATATATATATATATATATATATATATATATATATATATATATATATATATATATATATATATATATATTTACGAGGGAGTTTATAAATATATAAGTTAGTTTATTTGTTATATTACTAGTGAGTTTTTATATATATAAAAGTGAGTTTATGTGTTATATATACGAGTGATTTTATATACGGTTAACGCACTTGTGGTCATAAGCGATAATCGCTTAAATCTACATATATAAAAAGTGGTTTAATTTCTATTTCTATCCACTAAATGTGGATGAATATCGGGTCCATCTATTGCTTGCAGATATTTAGTAAAAGTTCACTTTTTTCTAAAGTCAACTTAAGCGATTATACTTTATGACCACTTAATTAATAAAATAAAATTTTATTTATAAATTATTAATAGAAAAAAAGACTGATAGTTCATAAACTATAAGAACTAAATTAGAATTTGCGATTCAAAAGAATAAATTAAAGTAAAGGTGTGATTAGTATAAATAATAAAAATGACAATAACGTGTGCAGTTAAAAATTGTCCAAGTGGTCGTTTTACTGATGTAAAACGACGAAATATATTAAATTTAAAGCGATTGAGTTTGTTCAAAGTTCCAACAGTAAGTAACTTTGCTTTTCGCCAACAGCAATTATAATCATCATTATAGCAATAGCATCTCAATTTTCGCCTTGCAACGTCTATATAACTTTTCCATATTATATGCAGTATTTCTTTAATAATAACTAATAAGATTTTTTAATACATGACTTTTCCATATTATATGCTGAAAAATATTATTTTTAAAATAAATTTAATTTTTTGTTAAACTATTATTATTTTAAATTAACGAACTTTTCAGCAAACAAATTTGTCAATGGCTATGAACCGGATAAATACAATCGGCCATTTTTTTCGGGGTACATTTGACTGCAGCGCCACCAATAATCAAACGAAAATTGACAACACGGAGTTTTATCTCCTTGTATATTCTCCATGGTTTTAAACACGGTATACAGAAACAAGGTAGTGTAAAAGAGACTGACAGCTCGAATATCGTACGAATATCGTAGAAAAAGCCGACGTCACCCGGCAAGTTAATACAGAAAACAACAACAACAATTTCGATTTTGTATGGGGAAGACTTGCCGAGTGACGTCAGCATTCAAATGACATTTCTCTTTTACATTACCTTGTTTCTGTATACCGTGGGTTTTAAACAAGAAAGAGTATGGAAAATGTTGTGCTTCAAATTTATTGGAGTGATTTTGATGAGAAATTTATTATAATCGAAAATAAACATGATCATTTTTAATATGCAAAGATTAATAGCCAAGTTTTAATAGTCAATGAATCATATTTATGCATTTTAATAATTTTAAACTTGTGAAAACTTTCCTTATACACAAACCATTATACGTTTGACGAAAGTTTAATAGTTACCCCGTTTATGACTAGGTTCAACCCAGGTTCAACCTAGGTTGAACCCAGTCATAAACGGGGATCGAGTTGAAACTGGGTCCACTCAACCCAACTCAGCTCTCCTACCTAGGTCGAGTTGATATTTCGCCTCATATACTGAGTTTCCATGGGAGTCGAGTTGAGTTGTGGTTGAGTTGAAATGACACTTCAACTCAACGATTAACTCGATGCGTTTCCATATCTGCCTTCCGTCTTCCTCTATCTTTTTCCATAAATTAATTTTGTTATAGATTTTTCTTTAAAGGTATTTATTAAATAGAAAGAGGTGCGACATTTTCAGTTTTTGTACCTTTGCTAGTGTGCCGTTTTTAGTTGCATGCGTGAACTCAATTCAACCTACCTATTTTCGTTGAGTTGAGCAGAGTTGAAAACCTTTAACGAAAACTCTTAACTCATTCTGTTTCCATGACGTATAACTCGGTTTCAACTCTGGTTGAACTCTCATGGAAACTCAGTAATAAACGCGTGTTGAGTTGAAATTGGGTTGAAGTGACATTTGTTTTGTTTGTTTATCATCCATGAAGTCTGCCTTCGGCGTTAGTTTTGTGTTCGGTGTTTTTGTAGCGCGTTAATTATTTTATATTAACTATATATTTAAAAACAGAGGAAATTTAATTTTGACAATGGCTAAAAGAAATATTTGGGAGCATCAGAAAACAAAAACTTGTTAGAAATAATGCGGGAACAAAATTCCCTTCACCATTTTGATGGAAAACTGTATAGGAAGTCAGAAATATAGAAAAAGAATTAACAAAAAGAGGTTATGTTTTGATGTCAGTTCAACCCGATTTCAACCCAAAAGTGAACTCAACTCGGAATCATATACGGTGGTCGAAATTTCAACTCAACCTCGACTCAACTTTTCAACCTAATCATAAACGGGGTAATTTACGCACGTCGGCCGACAAGTTTTCACAAGTTTAGTCACAAGTTTAAAACCGGTTTTATAGTTGAGAGAGGGAAGGGAGCGGAAAAACTTAAAGATACATTTTTCACACAAAACCAAACGCGTGAAAACTAGCACACATATTTAAAGTTACTTCTATCTTTTGCATTCTTTAGCTCTGTTTTTCTCTAACAAGTAAATTTCATCTGCAATACATTTAAATGTTCCTGCATAGCATTCAAATTTACTATCCATAATTTACGCCGCGTATGAGGCGCTAGGAATTGAATAATACCTCTGACACACTATACTTTCATTATGATGGTAACTTTCATTATGATGGTCAAGGAAATTATGGTGTGACACATTACACTTTATACCATGTTCGCACTGAGCCGAAATTACGTGATTTTGGCTATTTTCGTGATTTCGCCCAAAATCACGTTCAAAATCGTGTGATTTCCCATATATTCTGATGATTTCAAAATCATCTCAAATCTCGTAATTTTGGCAAAATTACGAACAAAATCATGTCAAAGCCAATGCTCAAACCCGAAAATCGAATTCAGCCCAATTCAGCACGTCAATATTAGCTGCGTTCCATTGGGCGAAATTTTCTACTCCCGAGTACTCCGGAGTACATGGCCAATGGAACAGGATTATTGATATCAGAAGAAAATACGAGTAAAACATAACCTCAAATTAATTCATTGTCCTTAAAAGAAATGTGAAATAATAATTTTTTTTATAATAAAAGGAAATTTTATATTTTACTGTATACTATATTTACCGTTTTTGTAGATTTACTTTAAAAAAACACTTTAAAATAATTAATCGACAGTTTACTTAACCTTAAAAATCAAAAGGCCATCTATTTTTAACTAGTTAAAGCTTGCAAACCTGGCGGAAATTTTATGCATTTCTACTAGGAGTGAAATACCCTAAAACAAGAGCAGGGGTAGTTGGGTCTACTCGGGAGTACTCCGGAGTAGCAAATATTGCCCAATGGAACGCAGCTATTGATACTGAAATTGTCAGTTGGACGTTTTAATAATTGATTTGACTTTGAATTTAAACTTCACATTCTTCAAAATGCAAAAACCCAAGAAATATAAAAGAAAGAAGCCATGGGCTTTGCTAGAAGAGGCGCTAGTTCAAATTTGGGCTGAAAAAATTGAGGACTTGCTTGGTGCCAGAAAAAAACACCGAAACGAAATCATTTCAATTCAGTGCGAACGGTTCTACATAATTTCGAAATCACTTTCCAAAATCACGTAATTTCGACTCAGTGCGAACATGGTATTACTTTCATTTGCATCTGGCATCACGGTATACACACGGTATACAGAAACAAGGTAATGTAAAAGAGAAATGTCATTTGAATGCTGACGTCACTCGGCAAGTCTTCCCCATACAAAATCGAAATTGTTGTTGTTGTTTTCTGTATTAACTTGCCGGGTGACGTCGGCTTTTTCTACGATATTCGTACGATATTCGAGCTGTCAGTCTCTTTTACACTACCTTGTTTCTGTATACCGTGGGTATACAGAAACAAGGTAATGTAAAAGAGAAATGTCATTTGAATGCTGACGTCACTCGGCAAGTCTTCCCCATACAAAATCGAAATTGTTGTTGTTGTTTTCTCTATTAACTTGCCGGGTGACGTCGGCTTTTTCTACGATATTCGTACGATATTCGAGCTGTCAGTCTCTTTTACACCACGGTATACAGAAACAAGGTAATGTAATGGAGAAATGTCATTTGAGTGCTGACGTCACTTGGCACGCTCTTCCCATATAAAATCGGAGTTGTGTTGTTGTTTCTACATTAGTGCTGACGTCACTCGGCACGAAATTTCTACGATATTCGAAGCTGTCAGTCTCTGTTACATTACCTTAGGTCTGTTCCAATAGAAAACCTGTCCTGTCGTAGCCTGCGAAAAGTTACTTGATTGGTGGGGGAAAATTTAGTCAAAATCCCGAAAAGTGAAGGAACGCTTTCTGGGATGTTTCGTGCAAATCAAGAAGACCATAACCTAAAAATCACTTGTGTCTTCAAAATAATGACATAAAACTATTGAAATTAATAAATTATTTATGAAATTATTCAAAATCTTGTAGTAAGGCACCAAATGAAGAAATTATTTTCAGCACATCGTAATCATTTTGGTTTGACATGACAAGTAACAGCTGTTTTGACATGTTGAAAACGTCGTAAGATTTCACTCCACCTAAAAATCTCCTGCGGTTTCTTGGTCGAGGGGAAGTAAAAATTTCCCCGCTTTTCCGAGCATGAGATTCTATTGGAACAGGAATTGGGTGATTTCTTGGTCCCGCGGGATCCCGCATTCTCTATTGGAACAGACTTCTTGTTTCTGTATACCGTGTTTTACACTACCTTGTTTCTGTATACCGTGATCTGGCATATCAAGTGAGGATGTAAACCTGCGTATTTTTTGCTTTAATTTTAAAATGTTTTATTTTGGAATATTTAAAAAAAATAATTTTTAAAGTAGTAAAGAAAATATCCTTGCAAATTGTTGCTTAACTAACGTGAAACCAAATTATTTTACTTTAAAATGTAGTTTCCAATTTTCCAACAGATGTCACTTAACCGAAATTACAGTCCAAATGAAAGTAAAATATTTTCATTTTGGACTTATTATGCTGGGTTTTTGCCACGATAATGAAGGTTACTTTCATTATGATGGTATATGTGTCACAGGTATAAAACCGGTTTTACTGACCACACTTATGGCAACGTGTGAATATGCCCAATGGGCCTATTCACACAGTGCATATTCATGGCGCCTAAAACCGGTTTTATAGATGAGAGAGAGTAAAATACTTTCATTTTGGACCTGTGACACATATACCATCATAATGAAAATAACCTTCATTATCGTGGCAAAAACCCACCATAATGAAAGTCCAAAATGAAAGTCTTTTACTTTCATTTATACCCCGTTTATGATTAGGTTTAAAAGTTGAGTCGAGGTTGAGTTGAAATTCCGACCACCGTATATGATGTCGAGTTGAGTTCACTTTGGGTTGAAATACAGTTCAACTGATATCAAAACATAACCTCAAATTTTTGTGTGAAATTCTCATTTTTAGATACGATAGCCTCTTTTTGTTAATTCTTTTTCTATATTTTTCAATATTTCTGATTTTCTATAGAGTTTTCCATCAAAATGAACTTCACGGATACTAAACAAACAAAACAAATGTCATTTCAACCCAATTTCAACTCAAACCGCGTATATGAGTCGAAATTTCAACTCGACCCAGGTAGGAGAGCTAAGTTGAGTTGAGTGAACCCAGTTTCAACTCGACCCCGTTTATGAGTAGGTTGAACCTGGGTTGAAACTAGGTTCAACCCAATCATAAACGGGGTAATAGACTGTAATTTCGGTTAAGTGACATCTGTTGGAAAATTGGAAACTACATTTTAAAATAAAATAATTTGATTTCACGTTAGTTAAGCAACAATTTGCAAGGATATTTTCCTTACTACTTTAAAAAATATTTTTTTAAATATTCCAAATTAAAACAGCTTAAAATTAATGCAAAAAACACGCAGGTTTAAATCCTCACTTGATATGCCAGATGCAAATGAAAGTAAAGTGTAATGTGTCACCCCACGGTATACAGAAGAAACAAGGTATCTTTAAATTCTAATAGAATTGTTATAACATTTTTATTTGATTGAATGAGATTAATATTTATATCTTTTGTTTTGTTAATTTCTTCTCTAGTAATTTATTATAGAAAGGAGTATATAAGAGGAGATATTAATATTAATCGGTTTATTATGTTAGGAGAAATGTCATTTGAGTGCTGACGTCACTTGGCACGCTCTTCCCATATAAAATCGGAGTTGTGTTGTTGTTTCTACATTAGTGCTGACGTCACTCGGCACGAAATTTCTACGATATTCGAAGCTGTCAGTCTCTGTTACATTACCTTGTTTCTGTATACCGTGGTGT
The DNA here is from genome assembly GCA_963855945.1 of Thereva nobilitata. Classification (NCBI taxonomy): domain Eukaryota; kingdom Metazoa; phylum Arthropoda; class Insecta; order Diptera; family Therevidae; genus Thereva; species Thereva nobilitata. The sequence continues at coordinate 52,375,415 of OY979695.1, forward strand.
CACCCCATCATTTCCTTGACCATCATAATGAAAGTTACCATCATAATGAAAGTATAGTGTCACACGGTATACAGAAACAAGGTAATGTAACAGAGACTGACAGCTTCGAATATCGTAGAAATTTCGTGCCGAGTGACGTCAGCACTAATGTAGAAACTAACCTAATCATAAACGGGGTATGTGACACACTCACGGTATAAAGAAACAAGGTAATGTAATGGAGAAATGTCATTTGAGTGCTGACGTAACTTGGCACGATCTTCCCATATAAAATCGGAGTTGTGTTGTTGTTTCTGCATTGGGCTGTTTCACACGAGACGACGGCCAACCAACAAAATCTGCTGTCATCGTCCATTCCCTTTTGAAATTTGACGAAAAGTCGTACGGGCTTTCACACAGGCCAATTTTTCCAACCAACTGTACGTCAAAAAGCTTTAGCTTATTGTTGTTGCTTTTATTTCAATTCTCTTTTGCGTACTTTCCGAGTGAAATAAAAGTCATTTCTATTTCTTTTCTTCTCCCAGCAAAAGCAACAACAACCACACCGCTGTCAAAAAGTCGTATCGAAAATCGTGTGAGAAAGTTGGATGGGAAAATCGTCCCTCCCCATCTTTCTCTCTCACCCTCTTCTCTAAAAACATGAATATCGTACGATTTCTGTTGGTTGGCCGTCGTCCCGTGTGAAACAGCCCAATAGTGCTGACGCCACTCGGCTCGAAATTTCTACGATATTCGAAGATGTCAGTCTCTGTTACATTGGCCTGTTTCACACGGGACGACGACCAACCAACAGAAATCGTACGATATTCATTTTTTTAGAGAAGAGGGTGAGAGGGGTGAGAAAGTTGGGTGGGAAAATCTTCCCTCCCCATCGTCCTTTCTCACCCTCTGCTCTAAAAAAATGAATATCGTACGATTTCTGTTGGTTGGTCGTCGTCTCGTGTGAAACAGGCCATTACTTTGTTTCTGTATACCGTGCTCTACTCTAAAAAAATGAATATCGTACAATTTCTGTTGGTTGGCCGTCGTCCCGTGTGAAACAGGCCCAACCAACAGAAATCGTACGATATTCATCTTTTTAGAGAAGAGGGGAGAGAAGACGATGGGGAGGTAAGATTTTCCCATCCAACTTTGGCCTGTTTCACACGGGACGACGACCAACTAACAGAAATCGTACGATATTCATTTTTTTGGCCTGTTTCACACGGGACGACGGCCAACCAACAGAAATCGTACGATATTCAATTTTTTAGAGAAGAGGGTGAGAGGTGTGAGAAAGTTGGATGGGGAAATCTTCCCTCCCCATCGTCCTCTCTCACCCTCTTCTCTAAAAAAAATGAATATCGTACGATATCTATTGGTTGGCCGTCGTCTCGTGGGAAACAGCCCTTTAGAGAAGAAGGTGAGAGGGGTGAGAAAGTTGGATGGGCCTGTTTCACACGGGACGACGGCCAACCAACAGAAATCGTACGATATTCATTTTTTTAGTGAAGAGGGTGAGAGGGGTGAGAAAGTTGGATGGGAAAATCTTCCCTCCCCATCGTCCTCTCTCACCCTCTTTTCTAAAAAAAGGGAATATCGTACGATTTCTGTTGGTTGGTTGTCGTCCCGTGTGAAACAGGCCATGGGAAAATCTTCCCTCCAGGGAAACAGGCCTTTCTCACACGATTTTCGATACGACTTTTTGACAGCGGTGTGGTTGTTGCTGCCTTTTGTTCCTTTTGGCCTGACCCTTTTGGCCTGTTTCACACGGGACGACGACCAACCAACAAAAATCGTACGGTATTCATTTTTTTAGTGAAGAGGGTGAGAGAGGACGATGGGGAGGGAAGATTTTCCCATCCAACTTTCTCACCCCTCTCACCCTCTTTTCTAAAAAAATGAATATCGTACGATTTCTGTTGGTTGGGGCTGTTTCACACGAGACGACGGCCAACCAACAAAATCTGCTGTCATCGTCCATTCCCTTTTGAAATTTGACGAAAAGTCGTACGGGCTTTCACACAGGCCAATTTTTCCAACCAACTGTACGTCAAAAAGCTTTAGCTTATTGTTGTTGCTTTTATTTCAATTCTCTTTTGCGTACTTTCCGAGTGAAATAAAAGTCATTTCTATTTCTTTTCTTCTCCCAGCAAAAGCAACAACAACCACACCGCTGTCAAAAAGTCGTATCGAAAATCGTGTGAGAAAGTTGGATGGGAAAATCGTCCCTCCCCATCTTTCTCTCTCACCCTCTTCTCTAAAAACATGAATATCGTACGATTTCTGTTGGTTGGCCGTCGTCCCGTGTGAAACTGGCCTTGGTCGTCGTCCCGTGTGAAACAGGCCATTCTCTAAAAAAATGAATATCGTACGATTTCTGTTGGTTGGTTGTCGTTCCGTGTGAAACAGGCCATGGGAAAATTTTCCCTCCCATCGTCCTCTCACTCTCTTCGCCATGGTATACAGAAACAAGGTAGTGTAAAAGAGACTGACAGCTCGAATATCGCACGGTATACAGAAACAAGGTAATGTAAAAGAGAAATGTCATTTGAATGCTGACGTCACTCGGCAAGTCTTCCCCATACAAAATCGAAATTGTTGTTGTTGTTTTCTGTATTAACTTGCCGGGTGACGTCGGCTTTTTCTACGATATTCGTACGATATTCGAGCTGTCAGTCTCTTTTACACTACCTTGTTTCTGTATACCGTGGAATATCGCACGGTATATAGAAACAAGGTAATGTAATGGAAAAATGTCATTTGATTGCTGACGTCACTTGGCACGCTCTTCCCATATAAAATCGAAGTTGTGTTGTTGTTTCTACATTAGTGCTGACGTCACTCGGCACGAAATTTCTACGATATTCGAAGCTGTCAGTCTCTGTTACATTACCTTGTTTCTGTATACCGTGGAATATCGTACGAATATCTTAGAAAAAGGCGACGTCACCCGGCAAGTTAATACAGAAAACAACAACAACAATTTCGATTTTGTATGGGGAAGACCTGCCGAGTGACGTCAGCATTCAAATGACATTTCTCTTTTACATTACCTTGTTTCTGTATACCGTGTCTCTTCGCTAAAAAATTACGTTTCCGTACGATTTCTGTTGGTTGGCCCTCGTCCCGTGTGAAACATGCCATACGACCATAGTTATTAGCGTGCCTCAGAACCTCAACTTAAAAATATTCCTGTAAAGTTTTCTTTTCATGTAAACATTGAATCGTTGCTGTCAGCCTTATGTAAGAGCGGTGTATGGCTGCAGTGGTCGTTTTGTAGAAAAGTCATTTATTTAAAATATAAATTATTTTGTACATTTGTCTGTACGTTTACTTTCGAATACCTTGAGAAGAGTAACTTATTTGGTAAATAATCATGTCAGTTGTTGCGAGGACTATAGGGCGGACATTTCTCCAGGTGAAGTGTTTATGTAAGAATTAGAGGTTAATATTAAATTTGCAATATTTTAACTGTAGGCATCTGCAAGGGCCGTACATACTACTGCATGCAATAATCATCCGCAAGCGGTAGGGAATTTTAACAATATACAACTACATATATTGAATAATGCATGCACTATTTTTTTTAGAAGGAAAAGACATTGAAAAGGACAACATGCACCTTGATACCTGGTGATGGTGTTGGACCCGAGCTTATGGTTTCCCTTCAAGAAGTTTTTAAGGTATTACATATTTTCTGAAAAACTCGTGATACATTTTGTCCTTACGCTTGTTTTATGCTATATTTGTTTCACGTTATACCAATTGAACCGATCCCACAACTTGGTGTCGAAGTAACTAGGATGTGCATGAAATTTTCATTTAGTAAGGATTAAGTATTTAAAAAAAAGCACCGAAGTGTGCGTGGGACCTTAGGGTGCGAATATAAATTAGTGTCCTGCACTCGGAACTGGATGTTGGTTATTAAATGCAACTTCACTCGCGCTTATTCTGTCATATAGTGCAACGAACAAAACATATCACTCAACAAAGCCAGTTTTAGTTTTCTATGCGATTTACCATCAGAGTTCTACGGCGCCAAATGCTGCCTAATTTCCGTATTAAACCAAGAGGCGTTTTACTAGTGAAGCTTATTGCTGTAAGTATGAACTTTTCAGTATTTACAAGGAGAATATTCAACACCTGTGATTTCCTTTTGCATTCGGCCCGACGAATTACACACGTCATTAATAACGAAAGCATTAGCTCTGTATGTTTACTCCACACGGGATCCCCAGATTTGAGACGTTTTGAAGTATTTGCATGAGAGAGAGTGAGAGAGAAATAGCAGAATTTGTGCACGCGGGATCCCATGTGGCGTAAACATACAGAGCTATTATCATTCAATTTGCAGAGCTCGATGATATGTGTTGTCTCATTTGTTATGGCCAGCTTATGTCGCGTCAGTTTATTAAGTTTTTTATACGGCATAAAGGAAGTATCTTTTGCAGTCTTCTGTCATGAATAATTTCTCTATTTCTATCATGAATAATTTGGTGTCTTTTTTTAAATAGCCTAAGCTCAGGTGACACCATTTGCACTACCAGTCCGTCAAGTCGTGTAGTACACGTCATGGTGCAATGTCTAGTAGTAATATAAACTCGACCGGTCACTTATATGACGAACCCATCACCGCAGTCCTAGGGCCAGGCATGACCGTCTTTTAACTTATTTCGCGACTAACCGTATCTTTCGATGTATGAATGGGGGCCAGGCGCTAACAACTCAAGATGCTTCCAGCAGCGGTGATGGGCTGTCTTTGCCAGCTCAGTGGCAGATAGGGGTGAACATAATTTTCGTGCATGGGGCTTTTCAACACGATTCGGCTCCGCTCACAGTAAGTTTAGCTCGAAGGATAGAGAGAAAGATAGGATAGATTAGGGGGAGTCGGGTGGGTGTTGGAGGAGATGGCGGTGAACCTTGCTTTTGAAATCTTGGGTGATGTACGAGTTTGGGAATACTGACTGTGGAAGGTTGTTCCACATTCGAGTTGTTCTTGTTATAAACGAATTTCTAAACCCTAGTGGGCGCGAAAATAAGGGCTGTAAACTGTAAGAGTGAGCCGAGCGGGCAAGTCTTGTATTACGGGAGACATAATGTTATTTATTTCAGTGGAGCAGTCGTGGTAAAAACGGTAAAATTTTGCAAGAGCTGCTACATTCCTACGGTGGCTTAATGAGGCGGGGACGAATGTAGGACTTGTAGATTGTAGCCCTGGCCGACGGCTGTAGGAGGAATTTGCACCTTTTAAGGAATCCCAAGCATTGTGGTGCTTGTTTAGCAATTTGGAATATATGGTTATTCCAGCGCCACGAAGCAGACTGTAGGCTACAAACGCGCAGACAGAGCCAGTGAATGGTACGACGAGGAATGCAAAGTAGCTATAGAGGCCAGAAATAAAAATAGAAAAATGTACATAGAGAGTCCGACGAGGAGCAAGAAATTGAACTACGAGGAAACGAGAAGAGCGAAAAACATTTGTAGGAAGAAGAAAAGACAATTCCTCAACAATTACATCTTGAGGGCAGAGCAAAACTTTAGACAAAACAAAACACGAGAAGCATACAAGGAAGTAAACTTCTTCAAGACAGGCTTCAAACCCTCCTCCGGTATGTGTAGAACAAAAGAAGGCACTATAGTCACAGGCAGCGAAGATGTAAAGAAAAGGTGGAAGGAATTTCTCAGCGAGCTGCTGAACGAAAATGAAAGCATCATACGTGTACCAGAGCCCCGTCTACAACATAACGATACCAGAGAAACAAATGTACCAACCATGGAAAAAGTACAAAGTGCCATAAGAGCCTTAAAAAACAACAAATCTCCATGAATTGACAACATCCCAGCAGAGCTGATAAAACAAGGAGGCGAACCGCTTTCAGCAGCTATACACGAACTACTATGCTGCATACGGAGGAATGAAAAAATGCCTGCAGAATGGGAGCAAAGCATTATCTGCCCAATACACAAGAAAGGGGACAAATTCAACTGTGCAAACTATAGAGGCATATCTCTTCTAAGCACGGTATACAAACTAATGACAAAATAATAATAGGTCAACAATAGGTCAATAAGGCAGGTCCTCCGGAAATGCTGGGAATACAACATTGACGTGTATCAACTTTTCATCGATTTCAAACAAGCATACGACAGCATCGACAGGGAAAAAATGTAGGCGACGATATTGGACCTAAACATTCCCCTAAAAGTAGTTAAGTTAACAAAAATGACAATGGAGAACACGAGGTGTGCAGTCAGAATACAAGAATTGACGGAATCCTTCCCAGTCAAGCAAGGCCTAAAGCAGAGCGATGGGTTGGCACCCATGCTATTTAATCTCTGCCTAGAAGGAGTAATTCGCAAAGTACACATTGATGCGAACGCAACCCTGCTTAACAAATCAAAACAGTTGGCAGGATATGCCGATGACAAACTGCCTTGCCAGATCACTGTCATACCTTAGAGAAATCTTTACAGAATTAGAAGATGAAGCTAAACATATAGGGCTGCAAATAAATGCAGACAAGAGCAAGATTCTAATTCAGTCGAGGGTGGAAAGAAGAAGAAGAAACCACAACACCACCTGGGGAGAATATAACTTTGAACGGTTAAACCAATTTAACTACCTGGGGTCCACAGTCAGCGAAGACAACGATGAGACGATAGACGTGCAAAGAAGAATAAACGCCGCAAATAGAACATACTTCTCACTACTGCCAGTAATGAAATCCAGAGACATCCACAGAAAAACGAAAATAAGAATCTATAAAACGATCATACGCACAGTAGCTACGTATGGGTGTGAAGCATGGAGTTTCTCGCAAAAGTCCGCAGATAAGATGGATATATTTGAGAGGAAGGTTCTCCGAAGGATATACGGCCCAACCAATGAAGATAGCGCATGGAGAATACGCTACAATCACGAATTGTACGATATATACAAAGAGTGTAAACTTTCAACAAATGCCAAGCTACTGCGCTTACGTTGGGCCGGCCATGTCCAAAGAAGGGATGACTCAAGGATACTAAAGAAAGCCCTCTATTTACTGCCAGATGGCAAAATACCAGTTGGCAAACCACGGTCAACGTGGGAAGACAGTGTTAAGGCTGATGCAGCAAAACTCCTCAACATCAGAAACTGGAGGCAAGCTGCGCAACAGAGAGGTCTGGAGGAAGAAGCTGATGGAGGCCAAAGCTCGAATTGGGCTGTAGAGCCATCGAAGAAGAAGTTATTCCAGCGCAGATTTTCGGCTAATGTTTATTTTATTTATTTACTAGCAAAAAACCCGCGTGCGCTGTAACGCCTTTAAATAAAAAAAGTTTAGTAGGAAAAAAGTATAATGAAAACAACAAAAAATCTGGAAAAAATGATTTTGGATACCATACAAAAATTCAGAGTTACCGTTAACAACTTCTTTTTAACAACTTTAATTTCAAAAAAACTTCTTGCACACATGTGTTCCTCCTTCCTCTCTTTCCCGAAATTCATCCTTGCAGGCAACCCCAGATACCGATTTTCATTGGAATCGGAACATAATTGGCAAATTCGTCGGCCATATTGGCGCGGCCATTTTGAATTTATAAGTTTCTTTTATTAATATAGATTAGAGATCACAAAATTTTTTTTTTAATCAGTGAAAAAACAGCAAAAATGGTCAGGGAAGTAACTATTTGTACAAATTAAAATAATTTCTTTGTCCACTCTCTCTCCGACCGGCAAAGTGAACGTATTGAATATAAAAAAAAATTATTGCTTAGTGTTGTGAAATAGAAAGAAAAAGCCAAGCCTTTGGAAACCAGCGTTTGTTAAGTTTCTGTTTTTTTTCCTTAAATTGTTTTTTATTTGTTTTTAATTTTTTTTTAATTTTTATATTTTTGGTAATTTCTTGTAATTTCTAATGATTGTTAAATTATTTTACTATGGATTTTAAATTGGTTTTATAATTTGAACATTGCCGTCCTTTTTTTTAAAGTTAATAAATTATGATACATGTTAGGTGATACAAGTGATACAAAAAGAAGCCATTTTGTATATGAAAGTAATCCAGAAAATTGTATACAGAATTTAATAAATAAAATTAAATTGTCATTTTACATTAGGTTTGAACATTTTAAGTTCATGTATTATCTTTTTTACCATATTGTAAGAAAGATCTCTGAGGCTAAAAAGGAAATTTTCCAATGAATGATCTCAAAAATTCACATTAAGTTATTTTCTTTTTTTAGCATTTTAGTCGAAATAAATGTGATTTTGTGTTTGGTTCTATTTATACAAATTAATTTTTAATAGTGAAACTAATTAAAACGAAAAGATAGGTTGAATTTAATTATTTCTCACCCCACGTGGGAAGGAACGCATTGCAACCATAACCTTAAAATTAAAAAATCAAATTAAGTATATCCATGTGCTCCTAACGGGATCTACATTTATAAAAATCAATTCACTGGAAATCCGTCCATACGCTGTCATCGAAACTCCTAATTATTCCTGAAAGGGTTAGTTGCATCTTTGTTACATGGTATACTGTTCGGAAGTTTTCATCCCATCATTAATGCAGACAAGCCACTCAGTAGTAAATAAATTATAGTTTATTGTACAGATAGGGGAGTAGATAATAGGGAATAAGTTTAGGGAGATAAGAATTTAAAGTTAAAAATAGAAAAAGAAAACAATTTTGACCTGATTGCATGAAACTTAGAGTAGTTTTTAGGCATAACGTGTATAGAAAGATGATAAACACGATAAAGAATTAAGTGAAAATTTATCATGATGCAGCATCTGATGTGTAAGTAATTAAATTTAAATTAAATTAAGGAAAATGCTTAAAGTAATTATTACTGAGGTGAACACTTTCGAATAAAGGACCAGTAACAAGGGTTGCGAAATAATTTTTAAACCTTATTGTATAAATCTACTTAATATTCTTGATTAATATCTTGGAAAGGGACTAGGAAGTTATACACCGGACAAACCTGATATTTTCAGTTAATGTAATCTATTTATGTGAATTCCTGGCCCAAACTTAATTTCATAATGTTTTCGGTTTTTGGTTCATTGTGATATCACAACAAATTAACCCTTACGTCACTACGAAGTCAATCTCAACCTAATCCAAAATTCCCAAATCGAATTATACTCTGCCGTGACTGGATCTCTAAACATGGATGATAGGAATACGGGTCAGACAAAAGAAGGAAAAACCAAACCAACAGGGACCACATTAAAACGTACGTCGCAAAGACTAAACAGCAGATCAAGTGATAAACAAAATAACATGTCGAAAGAAAAAGAAGACAAAATCAGAAGATCGTTGGGAGAGATCAAAAAGACAAATAATCAAACTAAAAATAACAGTAACAGAAAGGAATTAAGAACATCGGAAGTAATGTCAAAGTCTATTTTAAACAAAATCAGTGAGGAAAAACCACAAAACAAAGACAATTCCTCGACCAAAGAAACACCAGACACAATAAAACCAAAACCAAATGACAAGGACAATGAGAAGGAAAACTCAATAATAGAGAATGATAAGGTAACCATGTATAACAAAAATGACGAGGGCCCATTCATGGTCTTAGTACAACACCTAGACTGGACCCTAAGAGAGAATTTAAATCCTTTAACTTTGGGTAAATCCTTAAAGACAACGCAAGGAATCACACAAATAATGAAATTGACAAGACACAAGTGTAAAATAACTTTTGACTCTGCAAAAAGTGCAAATAATTTTATAAGGAAGAATCCTTTAAACCCCACGTTAAAAGCGTTCATCCCCCTAAACACGGTGGCAACCCCCATCATAATTCATGGAATAGATGAAAGTTTAACTGAAGAGGAAATCTTGGAATCACTCAACGAAGGTAAACCTTCTTATGAAGCAGTAAAAGTATTCAGGATCAAATGGAATAAAATGATAGACAAAGAGAAGATTTATTATGATACTGACAAATTAAAAATTTTCATCAGAGGCAAAGAAATCCCAGAGAAGGTAATGATACACCATACAGCATTTAGTACCAGCAAATTTGTCGCAGCTCCAAGAAGATGCTTCAGGTGCCAAAAATTTGGCCACCTAGGAAAAATATGTCAATCTAAATGGCAATGCTGCAGCCGCTGTGCAGACAAAGAGTGCACCCTGATGAACAAATGTGAAAATAAAAAGAGATGTGCAAACTGCCAAGGAGATCATTGTGCATATGATGGGATTTGCCCAATCTGGCTACAGGAAAAAGAACTGATAAAAATAATGAGACAAGGTAATAGAACAAGAGGAGATGCGTGGAAGATCTTAAAATCAAGAAGAAAGGCGACAGAAATTTCATACTCTCAAAAGAAAAAAACAAAGGAAAAAAGTTGCAAGAAAGCGAGTTGGAACAGTCCAGATGATTATACAATAGAAGGACAAAGTCAAGAGATGGGAAAATCAGAACCTAAAAAAATAAAAGAAATTTTAAACTCAGCAGGAAAGGGAGAAAACAATCCATTCAAAAACTCCTTTGACTCTATTGTAAAAAACTTTAAAGAAGACTCTGCGAGACATCTGAACAATTTCATCACCAATGAGGATGAACGTATGAAAGTATCCGAAGCAACAAATAAACTCCTTGATAACCTAGTTAGAATGTGGCGATTATCAAAAGACGGCACCCCATCTCCAAGAATAATAATAACTCAGAATGATTAAAATTGCATTCTTAAACATTCAAAGTCTTCTAAAAAACAGAGATGAACTAGAGTTCTTTCTAAACGCCAATAACATAGACATAATGGTTTTAGCTGAAACATGGCTCTTGCCGTCAGACCGTGTTCGGATACAAAACTATAAAATCATTTACCAAAACCGACCTGATGGCTATGGAGGTACGGCCATATTAGTTAAAAATGAAATTTTTTTCAAAGAACTCAGTTTTAATAGCACTCTAGACTCATGCGGCTTAACTACAACCAATCTAAGAAAGAACTTCTCCATTTTTTCTGCATATGCTAAGGGAAATTCAAGTAATCTCAGGTTTAAAAAAGAAATAACAAATCTTGCTACGAGAGCTTCAGATGAAGACAAGACAATTTTAATTGGGGATTTTAATGCCAGAAACGTGTTGTGGGGTGACAATATTACCAATAGAAGAGGCGAAATCTTAGCAAACGTAATGAACAGCCTCGGATTCACAAACCAAAACAAAAAAGAACCAACGTGCATAAGCAGAACAAGGAATCCATCCAAATCTATCATTGACCTGTGTTTCACAAATTTCACCGATGGAATCATAATATGCAAACCGAAAAATATTTCACTAAGTGGGAGCCCACACATACCCTTACTCTTGCAGCTGGATTTCCCGGGGAAACATCTCAACCACAAAAAGGTTATTGCCACAAAAAAAGTTATTAACTCTCTAAACTCCATAGAAATTGAAACAAAACATTACCCAAATATTTTAAACCTAATTAAAAACAGTATTACCAGCGCCACTTTAACATTAAATACTAAAACTGCTAAATTTCACCCAAAACCCTGGTGGGATGATAATTTGTCGAAACTGTTTAGGCTGAAATCATGCAGCCTTGCACGTTTCAACAGATATGGAAACATCAAAGACCTAATAGAACACAACAAAATTAACGCTAAGTTTAAAAGGGCAAAAAAAATTGCCAAAACGGAATCGTGGAGGAAATTTATTGATGAATTATGCCATAAATCCAATATAGGGCACTTTTGGAATGTGATCAAAAGATTCCGAGGCAAAACCTACAACAATGATTTCAGATTCAACCAAATTGATACTTCAAAATATTTAGAATTCTTATGCAGCAAGGTTACCACTCCTCCTTGGATTCCACATCTTACGGCAACAAATCCTACTGGGTGTGCGGATTGGAAACTCACTGACCTTAACAAAGTATTAGAAAAAAAAAGAGGCAACTCGGCACCGGGCACTGACAGGATTACCTTTGAGATGATCAAGAAACTCTCGGAGAGTGGAAGATCGGCGCTAATACACTTCCTTAACCAGACTTTCAACTCTGGAAAAATACCTAGAGAATGGCTCCAAATTAGAATCACACCTCTACTAAAACCGGGTAAATCCCCAACATCAATGGGAAATTACAGACCGATATCCCTCATCTGTGTACCTATGAAACTAATAAACACCTTCATAAAGACTACGATAGAGAATATTGCAGAAATGAACAAACTTCTACCCAACAATAGCTTTGCATACAGAAAAGGTAGATCTGCCACTTCATGTCTAGACATTATACATCAAACACTAATGAATAAAAAAAGAGCCCATAAAGTAGTAGCATTAGTGACACTAGATCTGGACAGTGCCTACGATAGGGTTGACCTCAACATCCTTTACACTACGTTGCTGGCTGGAGGCATACCTCTCACAAATATCAACTGGATGATTCAATTTTTCAATAATAGGACGTTAATGCTGGGCAAATCTTCAATCAAGGTCAAAGGGGGATTACCTCAAGGCAGCACATTAAGCCCTGTGCTGTTCAACATATACAGTGCCAGTCTACATGAGTGCACTACTTGGGATGTGGATGTCTTTCAATTTGCAGATGATTTCTGCTTAATTGCAGCTGGGGACTGCACAGTATCGGTTGAGTCAAAATTACAGTTGGCATTAAATAGCTTCTGCAGAACGGCTTCAGACTTAAAATTGACAATAAATACCAACAAAACAAAGGCAATGTTTATTAACAAAAAAAAAAAACATATCACTCCATGCAGATGAAACTCCCATATTGAGTGTAAAAAACCTAAAATTTGTAGGATGGACATTTACCAACAACCTTAAAAGCAGACTTCATTTAGAGGAAGCGCTGAATACGATGAACAATAACCAAAGAGTCATTTCTATGTTAAGTAAAAGGAAATTTGGGGCATCCCCGGAAAGCACGCTGCTCCTATACAAATCTCTTATTAGATCCAAATTAGAGTATTCGAGATCTCTGTCGTTTGATGAATCGAAAACGTTTGAGAAAAGAATCGCAACAATTACTAACAGATTCCTCCGGAAATGCCTTGGATTAACACACTCCACCCCAAACCAAGTCCTGTATGCTATGGCTCATGAGATGCCACCTAATTTAAGAGCAGAACTAATTACGGCAAAAAATCTGGCCCGACTAAAAAAAATGGACCACAATTTCACTAACAAACTGAATCTGGAAAACCCAATAACGCCAATGGAAAAAGTGATGAATAAATATTTTGAAATCTTTGAATTACTCAACGTTGATGACATCATTGACCCAGTGAATGACAGTGTAAAATGTGATTATTCAATCCTGAAGAATCTGGGTAAAAAAACCCAGATATCCAAAGCAACAATGTCCAAACTCGTTCTGGAAAAAAAATATTCTACTGCACCCAACACCTTAATAGTGGCCACGGATGCTTCGATCGTAAATGGAGTTACAGGCATTGGCATCTCATTCAACGATGTAGTACATAATAAAATGTTTAGGTCCTTTTGGCACATGTCAACGTTAACAGCGGAATTATGGGCGATAAAACATGCCCTTGATTGTGCTCAGACGCGAATTTATAGGAATATTATGATCATCACAGACAGCCTCAACAGCTGTCTAGTGCTGGAAAAAAAGAAAAAGGACCATCTAGTTATGGAGATTCTAAACACCTCTTCTTTCTTTGACACAGTTACCGTGCTCTGGGTCCCATCTCATTGTGGAATACTAGAAAATGAAAAAGCGGACATGTTAGCTGCTAATGCAAGATCATGGGGTGAGGTTTTCCCTCACAGTCTTAACTTTGATGATGCCATGCTTAACATAAAGAATAGACTAAATATGAAATGGAACAGTCTATACCAAGAAGCATCTAGAACCAAGGGAAAATTCTTTGCATCAATTTTTCCAACTCTTCCAGCCACACCTTGGTTTTCTAAATTAAAGCTCACACCCAAACTTTTCAGGATGATTAATCGCATCATTGCTGGACACTCTTATGATGATGCAAGACTCGCCCTCTGGAATTTAATTAGTAACCCCAACTGCAATGTCTGTGATCTTAGAAATGATGCTGAACACGTAATTCTGAAATGCATCAAATACCAAGGAACTAGACAAAACTTCCCACTGTTGGCAAACGCCAACAGTCTTCTGGAAGTGCTTACACCATTCTCTCTGGAAAATATAAAGGAACTTTCTAACTTCCTATCCAAAGCAAACATTCTGATCTAAATCTACTTATTAGTCGTAGGATTCTTATTGAGGATTTATAGGTTTCACTTAGGGCGTGACTCTGTCAATAACTGACTAATGACATTTTGAATTCGGAGAAACCTGTAAATATCCAAAACTATCTGCAATACATTCATAATCACTGCATTTGTTCTTTATTTTCGTCCTTTTGATCTTAAGAGGAACCTCAGTCTGACTTGTCTAATATCATATGTAGGGAATGTATCTAACAATTAGTAAATGGAACCAAGCACAAGTGATCATAAGTTTTTACATTAGAATGAAGTAAAGCACAATTAAAATCAAAACTTTGGAAATTCTGTATAGTTTAGCAAGGAATCTTTCATTCAAAATATATCATTGCATAATTCAAATCAACTCAAAAGTAATTAAATCACACACTAAAGCAAAGTCTAGACGAGATCCCAGTAACCTGGCCGACTCAAGGGATCGATAAATCGGAGAGAGAGCTGTTTGTTTTCTCGTAATTGTTAAGGCCAACACTCAATCACATCAAAGTTCATGGTCCATATGGCGTCAAGCCCAGACCAATAAGGGACCCCTTGAGGGTACACTAGCTTGCTAGTCACCAGAAAACAACAACAACGAGATCACAAAATGAATTTACATGGACAAAACAGAATTAATGCAAATAAACAAATTTAAATAAAAGAAATAAAGATAACAATTGCAAAACAACACAGACTGCTTTCGCTGGTATAAGCGTCGTTTGCCTAACGAATAATAGTTGCAATTAACACGCATCCGATCCTTACTTTTTTCATCGAAAGTGTCCCTTGTGTGTCAATTTCACACAATACTTAAAATTTTTTGCGAGCACTATTCGCATGAAATCACAAATATAAACATAATTTTGAAAGATCAAAAATTAGTCAGTGCCCCAAAATTTCATTCGATTTGAACTACAAATATTACAGTACTATGCACTTGAACTTAAAAATTGTGTCAATTTGACACAAGGAAAAGGATGCGTGTTAATTAACTAACGACGAAAAAGTTCAAAATTAAATTTAAATCAGTATTACAAGTAATTTCATTAGAGAGCAGAGCATTGATTAAAAGTAAAGTTCCAATTAGGTAAGAGTTATGAATTTTTTGAATGCTGTTATAAATGAAGGAAGCGTTCCCTGGTTCTTTATGTCCTCAGGGGTAGAGTTGAACGTTCTAACAACTTTGACTATAGTATCCTTGTAGAGTCTGGTTCTGGGTGCTTCCTGTAATATTTTATGCCTGTTCCTGGTTTGGTAATTGTGATTATCACCATTACTCCTGAATTGGACCTTTGTTTTTATGAGGTTATTCCTGATCTTGTAAATAAGTTTGACTTCCTCAAGAGCTATTAGCTTTTCCAGGGTCAATTGATTTGCAAGATTATACACCGCCTAGTTATGCCTAGGATATTCAAAGATGGGAATGTCGTTACGTTCTTATTGTCCACTGAAATAGAAGAAGGGTCGGTGCAAGTTTTATTAGAGATGATACAGTACTTCGTTATTAATGCATTAAATTCAACACGGTTCTTGCGGCCCTAATCAAGAATTAGTTCGCTTATAAAAATTATGAAGAGAGCTGGTGATAGAATTGAGCCCTGGGGAACACCTGCGGAGATGGTGTGGGGGTTAGATTCAACGCCATCCAATACTACCTTGATTGGAAGGCCAGAAAAAAGCCCTTAATCCAGTTCTTTAGAACAGAAACAATACCAATGGCTTGCAGTTTAGTGGGCTGCCATACTCTATCGAAAGCCTTGGAGATATCCAGAGCAACCAGGCCAGATTCACCAAATCGGTGTATACTTGGGTAGAGATGCTCCGTTAGGCAAACAAGGAGGTCGCCAGTAGATCTTTTTGATCTAAAGCCGTAATGCTTGTCGTCCAATATTTGGTTGAGTCAAGATATTTCATAAGCCTTCTGTTTACTATTGTTTCCATGACTTTGGAGAGAATATAAGTTATTGCTATTGGGCGGTAGTTAGCGGGGCCTTTTTTCAGGCTGAACATGGGCCAGTTTCCAAAAGTCAGGATAGACTCCGGAGAAGTATGAAAGTGCGAAAAGTTTGCCCAGAGGTTTGGCCAAAGGTGAGGCACATTTTTAAGAACTATAGGGGGAATATTGTCGGGGCCAGTAGATTTGTTGGAAGTCAAGCTCTCTGAGACACCTATACTCTTCACGCCTCCTGAAGAAAATTCTGTCCATTGAGTGGGCGGAACACTTGACGATGAGGGGTTTCATGTCAGTATCGGGTAAGGAAGAATTTGCGCCGAACAGAGATGCAAGTAGGTCGGCCTTGGGTTTGTTTTCTGTTATCACCTGCTATTATAAATGAATGGAGGCGTTGTATGTGAAGGGAAATTCTTCCTGATGGAGGTTACCAAGGACCAGAAGTTTTTACTCCCAGCAGTGGAGTTAATGAGTTTACCTCTCAGTCTGTCATCGAATAGTTCTTTGACTTTCCTGATGGTGGATTTACAGGAATTTCTCAACCTGATATACTCACGTCGAGATGAATCACTCGGCGAATATCGGGACTATCTGAAGGCGGTTTCTTTGCGTTCATACACATAAACAGCAACACTGGATCTCGGACATAACCTGGCAAAAAAAAAATGCAGGAGGGCCCTAAAAAATAATGTGAACTCTACAAGCGACCCGGAAAGACGTCACCAACTTGAACGAGAATACTCCCAATTACACCGGGAGGTAAAGAGAAGCGTCCGCGGTGATAAAAGGCGGCAGATAAACGAGCTCGCAGAAAACGCGGCAAACACAGGCAACAGCAAGGGGCTGTACCAAATTACTAAACAGCTCTCGGGAAAGCACTCTACTAAAAAGCATGCCATAAAGAGTGCTGATGGATGCAGCTTTGGGTGTTTTCAATGATGCAGGTTTCGTGCGCAATTGACTTATTCAGCAACACACTTCCATTGCTGAATAAGTCAATTGCGCACGCAACTTGCATCATTGAAAACACCCAAAGCTGCTGTGGAGCGACGAGGAGCAACTCCAAAGATGGAGAGGTCATTTCTTCGCCGCCCTGAATGGTTCATTTGCGCAGGATCCTCAGAAAGTAGCAACAATGCGTAGCCAATAAGCAGATGCGCTACATCCAATCCTGGAAAAAGCATGGAATACCTGTACCTTTTTGGAGGATTGGACGGAAGGTATCCTAGTCAAAATACCAAAAAAGGGGACCTAACAATATGTGACAACGGCATCTGTCTATTATCTACTATGGGTAAAATCTTGTCCCACATATTATTATCAAGGATAAGAGAAGCAGTAGATCGGACGCTTAGAAGACAGCAGACTGGATTCAGAAAAGGGCGCTCCTGCATAGGCCATATTAACACCTTGAGAATCATGGTGGAGCAGTCTATTGAATTACGATCCCTCCTTTACCTTGTTTTCACAGACCATGAGAAAGCGTTTGACTCGGTTAATAGGAGCTTTATTTGGCAGGGACTACGACAACGTGGATTGCCTGAGAAAATAATAGAATTAATAAAAGCCATATACAACAATTCCAAATGCAGAGTTCTTCACAATGGAAAATTATCCGACATCTTTGACCTGCAGTGTCAGGAACACGCGTAGGACCTTTGACCATTTGGTGCAGGCTATTTGTCTCAGCAAAGAGCTCAGCATCCCTGCCAGAAGCACAGGTGCCATTCGAGTAATTCAGCCAATTTACGTTGTGAACGTTGAAATCACCCGCAACAATGATTTCGCACCCCGGATGGAAGGATAAAAATTCAGAGATACGTTCAGAGATAGCGTCAAATGCTAAGGAGGAAGCTTCATTACTGATATTAAGACTCCTGTATGGAAAACAGAAGAAAATTACGTGCTTCGAAAGTAAGATTTTAAGACCGAGATGGTTAAAATCAGAAGATGTACTATTGCACACCTACTAAAACAAGGAGAACCCCGTCCGCTGACCGATAATGGCGCTGACGCCGGCGGTACCGAGATCGGGATGTGGGAAGAGGGAAAGGACTCACTTACTTGTTCAGTCTGTCGGTTCAGTTGATGACACCTTCGCTTGTTAAACACGATACAAAAGAAAATTCTTTTTAATTTTTCACTTATGTAGTTCTATTTTGTTTTGATTAATTAATTTTTAAATTTGTTATGAACATTAACTTTTGAATTTGTCATGAACATTAACTTTCAATTATGGGTTCGGGACGACAGAAATTTGGTGTATTTTAGGATTTATTGCTGATTGAGTCGGTGCGTGTTTAAGTGGCTCAGCAGCACACACCGCTCGTCCACACATCGTGCTAGCTTAGCCCAGTCTTGCAAGCCCTTCATATTCGATGAACTCCGCGGGAGTGCTGTCTTGGCTCCGAGGCTTTGTTGTATTTGAGGCGGCTTATGGCATTATGGTTGGTGGCAGCGTAAAATCATCATAATGCCTTCAATTTTTCAGTTAGCTCGAAATTAGGCAATTTATTTTCCCATCGCTCCAAGCTGGATTTGGGGTCGGTGATCAAATTACCTTATTTTCACTTGCAGTATGTGTAACGTGGTGTAAATTGCATCACACCACGGACCGCTCGGCGAAAATCTCTTTTGTTGCGTTCTTCGCTTTCTGTACTGATCTCACATATGAGATTCTTCTTTCTGGCTGATTTATCCATCTCTTTTTTTGAGCTCTTTATATTTCCCTGCTTGTTCACATGGTCTATAAATTTCTGCATTGCTCGGTAGGCACCATTATTGTGATCAGTTACTAGCTTTGCGTTGAATATCAAAAACAAAGGGTGTTCAAATTTTGTTGACCCTCAGCACATCTCCTGCATCTCACATCTTCACTGAGTGCGAGTAAGAGGCAAGACTGTAGTTGTTTCTCGCTCTTCAGTTGCGAAGCGCCGGAGCATGTTTTGTATTAAGCTTCTCTGCTTTGTAACCCACTACGAGAACAACATATCATCAAGATGGTGGTCCGAACTAACACTGCCTTCGAAAGTTGGTGATGGTCTATTTAATATGAGGTGAGCTTCAGATGCAACCGTCGGGGTTCACCGGAGGCAGCCTCGTTATGCTCCTTGAAACAAGTGAATCCCGCTAACTAGTCGAGAAAGACTGTGAAGCCGGCAGTATCAGACTACCAGGTGAACAAGGAAGTGTACCGTCCGCTAAGTGAAGACCCGACCTAAGCGGAACTTTTACCTTATTATTAACTGGTTAAGCCGGCGGGATGTTCTATTAGCGCCACCAACAAAGTACTAGACCGGGAGCTTGCGACAAAAATTTGCGTCAAATTTTATTCATCCGAAAACCTTCTTTCTCTAACGTCTCTTTGGAGTTAATGTTATGCAAACTATACAGAGAGTGAACTTTCCATGAGAAAATTGTGAAGACAATTCCACTGTCGTGATCGTCGTCGTTTATTCCGGCAGCTGAGGCTTTTTTTATGTGGAAAAACCAAGCTTAGGAATCACCTTTTGTACTACCAGTCTGTCATGTCGTTCAGGTCATGGTGCAATGTCTAGTAACAAGCTGGGTTTGAAGGATAGAAGAGAGCAGTTTGAGTAGTTTTATAAGTAATGAGACAACCAGGCGTGTTAAACGATTCGAGTGGAATTAAATCGAAATCGGAATTCAGTTTCACTCGAATTAAAGCAAATTGTGGATCACCACCGAATACCTTGTTTTGGAGGAGTTAAATTCAACACAATTCTTGCAGCCCCAATCAAGAATGAGTTTGATGTCCCTATTGATAGATTTGGACATGAGTTATTGTCGAAGTCGTAGGACTAACGCTGTGGAATGGGCTGGAGGAGATTGAGAGCATATCATTTAAGAATGTTAGGAAAAGAGTGGGTGAGAAAATTGACTGACCCTTGAGGAACACCGTCAGGCTTTTGAATTCTGAAATTTTACCGTTGAAGGTATTCGCTCACGTCAATCTTGCTCAGAAGAGACTAGCTCAAACATATTATTCTATCCTCTCACCGCGGTCGCCACATGGAGGTTATGATCGTATTTCGGTCATAATAGTTATGGCATTTGTTATTCCTTCGTTGACCTGAAATTATATCAATTACCAGTCAGTATTTTCGAAATCGTACAACAGGTGAACAAAATCACAAAAGTCCATCGCGCTTTCTTTATCCACTCCATGCACTGCATTTAGTCTATGGTATGCCCTAATTTTAGGCTTTCTGAACATTGCCACTTAAATACTAAGATGTATGGATGTAATTACGTCTTTGCTATTCGTGTACAGAGAGCTCCTGAGCCAGTAGTTTACATAAAAAAGGACTACACTCAATATTGTTGTTAAAGGACACGTTCGTTTTTTTATTGAGTATATAATTGTCCACGCCTAACTAAAAAACTTTCTGTAATGTATCCACCTTAATATATCATAGAAATATAAAAAGAAGACTACAATAGAAATTATTTCTTTAAAGGCTGCGGATGTACCAATTGATTTTGAATCTTATTTCCTTTCGGAAGTAAATCCTGCTATAAGCGCTAAGTTGGAGGACGTAGCGGCGTCAGTAATGAAAAATAAAATTTGTATTAAGGTAAATATCGATTTTCACAAGTTGTAAGTTGCAAAAGTAAACCATTTCAGGGTATCCTTGCTACGCCAGTCAGTAGCACAGCTGGAGAATTGCAGTCATTGAACATGAAACTGCGAAATGATTTAGATCTTTATGCAAACGTTGTACATGTTCGTAGCCTGCCTGGAGTCAAAACAAGGCATCAGGTTGGTATTAATTTAATGTGGAAATTTATGTTATTTACTTATTTTTATTTTCGAAAGAATATTGATTGCGTAATTATAAGAGAGCAAACGGAGGGCGAATATTCTGCTTTAGAGCATGAATCTGTACCCGGAATTATTGAATGCCTCAAAATTATAACCGCTAAAAAATCAATGAGAATTGCAAAATTTGCATTTGATTATGCCACAAAGAATCAACGTAAGAAGATAACTGCCGTTCACAAGGCTAACATTATGAAACTAGGCGACGGTTTGTTCTTGAAAAGTTGCGAAGAAATGGCGAAGTTATATCCAAAAATCCAGTTTGAAAAAATGATTGTTGACAACACCACTATGCAGCTGGTTTCTAATCCTCATCAGGTAAACCCTTCCTCAAGATAATGAATTCTGTAATCCTATTCTAATTTTAATTTTAGTTTGATGTCATGGTGACTCCAAATTTATACGGCAGTATTGTTGACAATATTGGATCTGGCTTGGTTGGTGGGGCTGGTGTAGTTGCTGGCGCATCATACTCTGCTGAGGCTGTAGTTTTTGAACCGGTTTGTTATATAAATTAAAACAGAAAAAGTCAAAGAAAATTATAAAAAAATTTCTTTTACCACAGGGTGCACGTCACACCTTTGCCGAAGCTGTTGGTAAAAATGTTGCTAATCCAACTGCAATGATATTATGTGGTGCCAAACTATTACGCCATATTAACTTAACAGAACACAGTGATAAAATTACCAATGCAATTCTTACAGTGCTAAAGGATGGTAAAGTCAGAACTAGAGATCTTGGAGGTCAAGCAACAACTCGCGACTTTACTCAAGCAATCATTTCTAATATACATTAAAAAAAATTTTTTTAGAGCCGCCTCGATTTTAAATTGTCAACAGAGTACCGATTTACGAACTATAAGGTTTAAAATTTATATTTATTTATTTAGCTTTTATTTGTTTACCAATGTTAATAAATTATCAGTTAATATACTGTTGGTGATGCAGGTGTTTTTATTTACTTATTTATTTATTTATTATTAAGCCAAACAAGGCACACTTAAATTAAAAAACACAGTAGTACAACAGTCCTTTATAAAAATAATTGATTAACAATTATAAATTAATAATTATTGACAACTACTGAAACTTAGCTACTACTAATTGTTAAGAGAGTGGGTTATGTTAGTAGAGATTTGAGTATTTTCTTATAGGCTGTATTGTTGAGTGAAGAGGAGAAACAGGAGCTGTGACTATTAAAGAACATACAACATCTGTTGACGGGCTCGTTCCTAGCGTAGTCGGTGCGATGAAGGTATTCCCTAAGTAATTTAGTATGACGTGTGTGTCGGACTTCATCATTGAATTTGATCTTGTCCGACAGAAACTGCATTTTCATTTTTCCACTTGTGACCCATACATTACCGAATTCTTTGGCCCTCCTCTTGATGAAACCAAGAAGTTCAGATATGATTTTAACCATTCCAGGGCAGAATCTGATATTCCAAATTTTAATAATTTTGCAATTAAAGCATCGTGGTCTTCTCGATCAAAGGCCTTGCCGAAATCAGTGTACACTGCATCAAATTGTTGGCCACTCTCCATACCGCTTAGCCATTCGGAGATAAGGACCATAAGGTTAGAAGTTGTTGAACGCCCTTTCCGAAAATCGTGTTGTTGTTCGTTTAGATGTGGGTCGATAAGAGGGGCAAACAAGCTTTTCAAAAAGCTTAGGAATTGATGATAACATGGCAATCCCCCTATAGTTGTCCACCGAGCGTTTATGACTGGATTTATAGATTGGCGTTAGGTAGGATTCTTTCCATAGCATAGGGAACTTACCTAACGATAAAGATTTGTTGAAGATAATGAGAAGAGGAATTACGATATGTTTTGAGCAGCACTGCACTGGGCCATTACTTTTTTTGATGTCAAGATTATTTAGACCCGTCATGATCTCGTCGATAGAGAGGGATATGCCATTTATAAGGGAGGTGTCACTGTGCGAATGAGTCAGATCATCTTTTGCACTAGACATGGGGCTATAAGTTTCACCAAACCTCTCAGCGAACATGCTACAAATTACTTGGGGGAACGAGGAGCGAGTTCTACCATTCGTCATTGTCGTTGGGTAGCCCGAGGTCTTCCGTTTAATATAAACGTAATCAAAAAATTTTTTGGGATCACTTATAATGTTATCTCCGACAGAATTAATATATGCAGAGTGGGCCTCGCGAGACCTCAGAGTAAATTCTGAGGCTAACCTTATGTATTCGGATTTCAATCGCTCGTATACATATGAGTTATTTCTGATCATATTATATAATTTATTTCTTTGATTACGGAGAAATCTAGTATCTCTAACCAGCCATTGTTCCGATACTTTATCCCGAACGTTTATGTCGATCCTCCGGCGGGCCTAATGGTTCGCATCTGATCTCTAATCGCATGAAGAACGATTAATCCGGGTCGCGCGTATTCCCTGAGATTTTTGAAGAGCATTGTTAATCGTATGAATGCCTCAGTTCAGCATTACTTCTCTCTTTTCTGTCTCGTCCGGGTCCGGGTCCTTTGCCCACCTTGCTCTAATAATGTTGCAATTGTTGGCGACTGATGACTACCACAGCCCGCCGAAAATCGTGACACCCTGTGTCGTTTGGGTAATCTCTTGAGACTTATTTTTTGGGTGTTGTTTTTAGCGCCCATTAGTAATAGAACTCTTTAGAGCAAAATTTTGGTTGAGTCTTAGATTGAATTCCAAGAAAATGCGCACTCTACCACAAATATATATTGAAGCCTGTTAACCTTATTTTGGTTTCGACAATACGACTTGCCAGCTGTAACAAGACAATGGATCAGAGTGCTTAGAAATAGCAAAATAAAGTCACCGTAGTTAAATAACCGTCACCATCTCACTCCTCAGCACCAACTAGAAAACCTTCACAATCCTTGTGAAACTAAAACCTATAGCGGAAAGCCTTATAGGAGAATATCAAGATGGTTTTAGGACAAACAGGTCAACATCGGACCAGCTGCTGACCTTAAAGCAAATTCTTGGAGAAAACCTGGGAAAGGAATGTAGATATACACCAGATATTTGTCGATTTTCAACAGGCATATGACTCAATAAACAGAGAGGCTGTACGCGATCTCATCGGAATTAGGAGTCCCCTCAAAGCTGGTGCTACTGATCAAATAGCTCACTGGCGAAGGTAAGGATCCAAAATGTTGTAATAGAAGAGTTCGAAGTACGACAAAGGACTTAGACAAGATGGGCTTAGCCCTAGAATGGGTGATAAGGAAAACTTCGGTCCAGAGAAGTGCATCAATAGCAACACAGTCGGTACAATAACTTGAATATGCGGACGACGTGAAAATCGTGGAAAGGTCATTTTTGGCAGCAAAAGAAGCTTATGTGAAACTAAAATAGATGGCAAAGGACATAGGCCTGAAGATCAACGAAGAAAAAATGGTGATGCTTCAATACAGAGCTGGAATATTTAAAATGGAAAGAAATATAACTATCGAAATATAATCTAGAAGTAGTCGATAAAACAGTCTACCTTGGGTAATTACAAAAAGTAACGAAGAAATAACTAGACGACCAGTACCTACTGTGCTATGGTAGCGAGGCTGGGACTTGTCCCATGACATAGAGAGAAAAGTTCTCAGGTGCATAATAGGCCCAACGAGAGAGGATGGAATATGGCGAAGGAGATACGAGTTCTACGAAATTTTTGACGACCCAGAACTCTCAACGTTTATAAAAATCAACAGACTAAGACTAATCAGGATGGAGGACAATCGTATCCCGGCTTATGGTATCAGAAATTTTGGACAATAGACCAGTAGGTAGGCCCAGGAGGAGATGGATCGACTCTGTGACGGCTAACGCAGAGACAATGGGCCTTATTGTTGAATCCGCCGGCAGGGAAGTGAATGCGAATTTGACAGGTTCTGATTGTTGAATCCCTCGGCGGGAAAGTGAATGAGAATTTCACAGTCGAAAGTGGAAGTTAAACTAAAAAACCACTTGTTTTGAGTTGTGTATCCAATGCAAACTGTCCATTCGATTGTCATTTGAATTTCGAAAATGAAATATGTCACTTCATATGGCAGTTGCGCCCGGCGGATTGGACAATCGCAGCGACAACTGAAACTCTTTAGCGGCGGGAATCCCAAATCCGCCGGATTCAACAATCAGGCCCAATTCTCAACATCCGGAACTGGAGACATGCTGCAAAGGACCGTCAAACTGGAGGACCTAGCCAGGATAAAGAGATATAAATTTACATCAACTTTCGTAAAAATATACTCAAAGAAGATCCAGTAAACACGGTAAAGTAGCGGCCATTTCAAATTGAAAAGATATGAAGAAAAAGGCTTTACTCTTCGACTCTTCGTATAAAACTCCAATACCTGAAATGCCTTTATGAGATTTTTTTGAAGCAATGGGTATAGAAAACAAGTTAACCTTAATATTGTCGAAATAAAGCACTGTGCAGAGGACGTCCCCTAACACTTTGCGGTATTTGGTACGGATAAAATTTTTGGTCATAGAAAGCCATGATAGTCTACATTCTTGGCGAAAATAAATATTTCTAGTCATAATAAAATTTTATTCGTATTGAATGTAATGAAATTATTGTAAAAAATTGCCCGTGTTTAAAAAAATGTCACAAAATTCGGTCGAAAATTTATGTGAAAGGGAAATTCCTGTTTGTATTTGGGAAGAAGTCCTAAAGAATCATGAAAGACATGCGAGAAGACTTAGGAAGATGCAGCCCAACTCGCGAATTAGATGTCTGGCTCTTCCACGAAGGATGCGCGAAAAGTATCAGCCTCCGCCAGTAAAAAGTTTCAAACGTGAAATTGAAATCGTCCAAGAGTGGCCATTGTCAACAAGAAATGAATTATTAGCAATGCCCACGATACGGTAAGTTTTTATTTGATACTTTTAAGTAAAATTGAAACTATAATAAAAGTAAAATTTATTTTAAATCCATAACCAACCGACACATATAAAAAAAATAACAAAATGTCTAAAATAAATCCCCTAAAGTTTAGATGATACGTTTTTAAGATCGACATAGGCCCCGACTATTACATCCTGGTTGGTTTCAACCACACTTGTCTTAAAGTATATGCGTGTTCCATCCTTCCACATTGATGTTCGAAGTGTTTGTCCTGGAATGACTGGTTTTGAAAATCTTGCTTTTACCGATTTGAAAACGCTTGGATTTTTAGTGTAGGTTTCGAGAACAGCACGAACTGCAAATCCTAAAGAGCATAAGCCATGGAGGATTGGTATCTTGTGTCCTGATAAAATGGAGAAGTCTGGATCAATGTGAAGTGGATTTGTGTCGCCCGAGAGACGGTATAGCGCTGCTTGATCTTGAGAAGTCTTATAATCTACAACTGAATCTGGTTTTCGTTTTGGAGGCTGGAGAACTGGTACTACTCCATCAATAGGAGTTTTCTTTCCGCCGAAATTTCCTGCACCAACAACGAAAATAGAACTTTGATTCTTTACTAGTAATCTTCCTGATTCATCATACGAATCACAATTGGTAACAACGACTGCTCCTGATTTCTTATCCATCACGTCGTAAACTTCACCTCTAGTTAGTAAGTTTCCGCTAACTGGCACATTATCAACTATTTCAATGTATTGTTCTCCATGGAGGATATTGGTTAAATCGGCTTGGGTGTGCGTTATTGCTGATGATACTAAATTCGTAGTCATGCTTAAAAGAAGTCCAGGAAGAACAAAGAATGTTGGAAGTGCAGAGAACTCGGAATGGTTTTCGTAAAGGTATTTCAAATCGCCAGGAGTTTTAACAGTTGCACCCACTCCAAGAGCATATAAAATTAGGTCTTTACTGCCATATTTGAAAGTATCGGTAATGGCTGAAGAGGTGCCGGCCTTTAAATTCTCTAAAACGTCGAGCAGAGATGCGCTAGCTTCAGAAATTGAACTCACATGAGTTGCTTCCGACATGTCGACAATTTTATCCCAAAGTTCCTTGACAGTTTCTGGGGTAATATTTTGTTCATCGATAGATGTTCGCAGCAGCGTACCTTTACCTCGAACCGTCTGTAATTTCGTAGCCCATCCAGCAGCACTTTCGATTACAGTTCCATTTTCCTTATTAGATTCATGGCACAAGTACACAACGACAGGAGCAATTAGTTTTGGTTTTAGTTCGTTAAATAGCAAGTCTGGCAGAATTCCCTCAGTCATTCTTGATGCAGCAGTTGGCACTATAACATTGCAGCTAATGTTATACTTGTTACCTTCTATTGCTAAAGTGTTGGCCAGGCCTACGAGGGCCAACTTTGCAGCACTGTAATTCGCTTGGCCGAAATTTCCATAAATACCTGAATTACTTGATGTCATAATAATGCGACCGTAGTTTTGTTTCCGGAAATAAGGCCAGGCAGCTTGAGTAGCCTTAAAACTACCTTTAAGGTGAACATTGTGAACTATGTCCCAATCACTGTCAGACAATTTCGCAAAACTCTTGTCACGTAGGACTCCAGCATTGTTTACAAGAACGTCGATACGTTGGAAATTTTTGATAGCTGTTTCTATTATTTTTTCTCCATCTACTACAGAATTATAATCAGCAACAGCAGTGCCGCCAGCGGATCTTATTTCATTCACTACAACATCTGCGGCACTAGTCGAATTTCCTTCACCATGGAAGTTTCCACCAAGATCATTAACCACAACCTTTGCTCCACGAGAAGCGAAAAGCAGGGCGTATTCTCGCCCAAGTCCAGATCCGGCACCGGTTACAACGACCACTCTTTCATCGAAACGCAAATCTGCCATTTCACTTTGATAATGATAATACGGAGTTACCTTTGAACTTTGCTTTCTTCTCCACTTGTAAAACCTATCTCCGAAGCTAGCTGATCAAAGACTGCAAAACACAATAATAAGATTTAAAACTATTTCGTTTATGCAAAACACTTACCAAAATTATGCTATTGCCTAACAAATCAAGGAATTTATCAACAACCTTTCAAATATTGCAATCTAATTGCAACACTTTTGCTAAAAGAACTTCCTGCTATCGCGGCTGTGAAACACCAACTTTTTGTATCATCACCGCGGGTGCCAGAACTGGGGGATGTTGACGTTTTCTTTTTGTGCTAAACGTCACAAATGTCGAGTGCCAGTGCCGTCACAAAAACTTTCTGGCAAGGGGCACATTCTTGGTGCATATTTCAAATTTTTAAAACGTACATTTTGCAAACCGTCAATTCTGATTTACGACAAGTGTTTCTATTGGCTGAGGCTGGTAAAATGACAAGCAAAGCAGCACCAGACCAGCGTGCTGCATTTTCATCTCAAATCCTAATTTTGCTGCATATACATGCAGCACTTTTGACACTTCATAATGCGGCAAGTGATTTTAAACAAGGAGACGCGGAATTTTTTGCTTTAAATTATTTAAAAGGACATGGAGTAATAATTGGTAGAACTAGTGCAATTTTTAAATTTTTAATTTGAGGTTTAGCTATCAAATAAAAAGTGCCCTGCACAGCGGAAAAGACTAGAATCTGATACCGACTGCAGCATGTTGCTCTGGTGCTGCTGCTGCACGCTGCATATTTTTAGGTTCTGGTACGGCCTTTAGAAACAACTGCAGCGCTGCAGACATCAATGAGCGCATTTAGGCCCGAGTTATTTTAACTCTGTTAAATTAGCGCTGTTAACTTAGCACCGTTTCTAGCATGCCATTTGACAGTTCTCATTTTACAGCTAATAATAAGCAAAAATAATATTTCTCATTTTACAAATAATAAATAGCTAAAAAATGAGTAATGATAATAATATCTTCATGCTGTATTGAAATATTTCTAAGTTATTTGCTTACAACAAAAATTTACAAGCTCACGTCAATTCATTTTGGCTGTGCTATCTTTTAGCTAAGCCAAAAAGCAGAAATGAGTTAGCTAACAGCGCTAAAAAAATTGCTGTTTATGCCGTTAACTTGGCTAGCTCAGTTAAATTAACTTGGGTCTAAACGCGCCCACTGGTTCTCTTGACAGTTGTGTAGGGTCTAACGGGCGATAAAATCGTTAAACGATTTTTCACCAAATATTTTTTTCAGCAAAATTGCGCTATTACGCATAACACATGCCGCCAGCACAAGCAATCTTCTTTTAACCTAGTTTCGTCTCAACATATTTATTTGAATTAACTATTGTCAAAAAAACGCGCAGCGCTTTCGATGTGCGTTGACGTTCATACTTGAATGAACCACTGCGGCGCACAGCGACGCGACGCGACGTACTGCCTCTTGATGTATTTCAGGCTTTACTTCCTTTGGGCAGTAAAATATCTAATTTGAAATGAGAAGAGGTGTTATTGTAAAATATAAATATATATCGTGGAGGCATACGGCCGTATCAGAACCTATGCAGCGCTGCAACCACAAGTGTTTCTATTGGCTGAGGCTGGTAAAATGACAAGCAAAGCAGCACCAGACCAGCGTGCTGCATTTTCATCTCAAATCCTAATTTTGCTGCATATATATGCAGCACTTTTGACACTTCGTAATGCGGCAAGTGATTTTAAACAAGGAGACGCGGGATTTTTTTTAAACTATTTATAAGGACATGGAGGAATAATTGATAGAACTAGTGCCTATAGGTTTGTTTCTTACTCGTGATATTTATTTTCTTTTTGAAGTGAAAACTTCTATAGGCACGTTGGGAACTTTTTGGCCCGGGGAAAAAACTAAAAACTCACGTCACGCTACCGTACCATCACGCTACCGTACCATGACGCTACCTTTTTGCGTCATGTGAGAAAAATTTGCCTTTGGGGGTTTTAGTTTGTATGTTTATGTATTATTATACTTTATTATTATGTATTATGTATTCTTATGAATGATTATGTATTATGGATTATTATCTATTTTTTATAATGGTTTTATTTATTTAATGGTTTTATTTAACTTGATATTGTATATTTGTTTGTATGTATTACCTAGTTTATAGCTACTCCAAAAATAATTCGAATTATGGATCATACAAAATTGTTTGTTGTATAAACGGGGTAATTCGAATTATGGCTTAAACCGAAATTTTTCGGCTTAAGCCAAAGTTAGAAGAATGTAAATTAGCCGTTTATACGTTAATTCGAAATTTTGGCGTAAGTTTCAGTTAAATCGATTTAATTTTGCTGCTATAAACTTGGTATATGTTTGTTTTTTCTTTGGTTCTGTTAGAGCCAATTAAGAAAGAGATCTTTTAGTTTTAATAATTACACAACTTTATTTATAAGGCACAGATAACAAGTGAAGTGATACGAGTGTCAAAGCTTAACTTAACTAACTTAGTGTTACCATATTCCAACACCCTCTCTCAATTTTAATACTTTTATAATCCAAATTAATTAAAATTGTATATATGTAAGAAAAAATAAATATAATATTCAAAAGTATGTTTACATTCAATTTTCCAAAATCCATTATTACATTTGTTATACTAATTGGAATATATAAAAAAAAGAATATATTACTACATTATTAATAGACATATTTATATACATATTATCTCCATTAATTCTCATTCCACACTTATGAGTTTCCTTGAAAGATTAAATTTAGTTGTACCCAGAGCTTTAGTTAGGATGTCAGCTAAATTTTCATCTGTTCGAACATATTCTATAGAAACTTTCTTTTTTGAAACTAAATCTTTAATATAATGATATTTTATTTCAATATGTTTGCTCCTTTTGCTATTCTCAAAATTACTCGCGATACATATAGCTCCTTTATTATCTACAAAAGGTTTTCCTACAGTATTACTCTTATCTATATCTTCACTTATAGCCTTTATAGAGATCAGAGCGGTTATTCTGTAACTGTGAAAAGTCTAGTGAAAAATCTTCTCAGTGAGAATTCCAATAAAAGCGATTCTGGAATGATGAGAACGTGAGTTTATCTGTCAAATTATTTCATGGTGAAAAATAATTTCTCACCAAAATTTTTCTAGTGAGAAATGTGAGAACTTGCCATTTTCAAATCACAGCAGTTGTGAGAAGTGTGAAACTTTTAATTTGCAAAAAAAAATTATGGGAGGAGTATGCCACTCATTTAAATGCTCTAGGTGTAACTTTTTAAATTTAAGTAGGAATGTGTAACTTTTTAAGTTCAACGGTTTTTGCAAAAAAAGGGGAATTTGAAATGTAAAACCATGAATTTTGAGTGCAAACCCAAATTATAATTGCCCACCTTTGGCGTCTTCTTCTTTGCTCTATAAATAAAAATACTGTTGCCATCTTAAATGTTACAAAGTCTTATCTACAAAGTAGGCCACTCGAATAAGTAGAAAATATGACATAAAACCCCACGTTTGACGTTTATACAAGTGAGAATTTCCAATGTGAACTACATTCAGCTCATTTGTCACTGGAATATCTCACTTTAGGTTACAGAATTGCTTTGCTGACAAAAATGAGAACTCAAAGTGAAAAGACCCGATGAGAATGAGAATGAAAAGACTTTTCACGTTTTCACTTTCTCATAGTTACAGAATAACCACTCAGTTCTACCTAAACCGTTGCTGCTATATATTCTGCCTCTGTAGAGGACAGTGCTACACTTTGTTTTTTTCGTAACCCACATGACAGGATATCCATAGTAGAAGATTATTCCTCCTGTGACACTTTTCCTATCTCTCGGGTCGTTTCCCCAGTCTGAATCTGAATAGCCGACTATTTTTTCATTTATTTCTACGTTAGTTTGGTTTAAGTACCTGAGAACCCTTTTTGCTGCTATCCATGCTTTCTTGGTTGGTTTGTCTAAATATCTGCTTAAATATGATACTGCGAAGGTAATGTCTGGTCTGCTACCGGTTGAAATATAAATCAAGCTTCCAATAAGTTCTCTGTAAGGAACCTGTATAACATCTTTATCTTCTTCGAGGTTTAAATTAACTTCCATCGGTGTTTTTGTTCCTTTGCAGTCAGTCATGTTAAGTTTTTAATGCTTTTTCAATTTGCATTTGTTGTGATATTTTAATATAGTTGTCTGAACGCTCAAATTGTATTCCAATGAAGTTGCTAATTTCTCCTAAATTTCTCGTTTTAAATTCTTCTTTTAAACTTCTTTCAATTTCTTCCATGTCTGTTCCTGTTAGTAAAATGTCATCAACCCATATCAACATAAAACAACTTTTCTTCATGTAGAGACAAAAGTCACTTTTGCATCTCGTAAATCCTTTTCTTTCTGCAAAGTTGTTGAATGTTTCGTTCCAACATTTCGGGGCCTCTTTTAAACCATATAACGCCCTTTTTAATTTATATATACACGAACTATTTTCTATTATTCCATCTGGTGGTTTTATGTATACTTCATTGCTCAGTTTTCCATTTAGGAAGGCTGTTGGTACATCATATTGTTTTATTTTCCACTCATTTTGTAAAGCAAGGCATGCAAACATTCTGACTGTTGACATGCGTGCAACTGGTGCATACACTGCTTCACTTATCTTTTCTTGGTAGCCTTTTGCCACTAATATTGCCTTCTATAGCTGTTTGCCATTCTCTTTCTTTAATTGCCTCTTCATATGACACAGGATCAGAATTACTTAAGAAGCAATATGCTGTATATAATTCATAATCTTTCAAATAATTCGGTGTCTGTTTCTTTCTTTCTTTTTTCCCTATAGTTTTTTTCTGTTTCGTTAATATTATCATCACTATCTGTTTCTTGTCCACTATTTCTTGTATCTTCACAACTTTCGTAGTTCTCTTAGCTTTTATTCTCTTCCTCTTGGTTTCTATCTTCATAATTATCAGTGATTACTTCAATATATTCATTTTATTTTTCTGCTGGATGTTTTCTTGGTTGATGTATTTCTTTAGACGAAAACATGCCTGATCTACTTTCATCAAAAAGAACATCTCTGGACACAATAACTTTTTGATTCTTTATGTCCCACAATCTGTATCCATTTGTACAATAGCCCAGCATTCTGGCCTCCAATGCCCTTTGATCTAACTTTGATGATTTTGGGAGTATATATGCCCATGATTTGCATCCAAATACTTTAACTTTCCTTAAATCACATT
Organism: Thereva nobilitata; assembly: GCA_963855945.1. Lineage (NCBI taxonomy): Eukaryota > Metazoa > Arthropoda > Insecta > Diptera > Therevidae > Thereva > Thereva nobilitata. The sequence continues at coordinate 52,408,456 of OY979695.1, forward strand.
TTTGAAACCAATTCATTACTGGTATTCTTCCCTGTAAAGCTTTTGTAGGTGATCTATTTAAAATATAAGCAGAAGTCCTCACGGCTTCACCACAAAGAGATTTAGGAAGGTTACTTTCCCACATCATACACCTTGTCTTATCTAATAATGTTCTATTCATTCTCTCACTTACGCCGTTTTGTTGAGATGTGTAAGGAATAGTAAATTCGAGTCTAATTCCTTTAGCTCTACAAAAATGTTTAAAACGATTATTATCTTTACCATTATCGCAACGTATACGTGAAACCTTTTTATCAAATTGTGTTTTTATCTTTGTTATATAATCAATTAAATTTTCGGTTGCCTCACCTTTATTTTTTAATAAGTATAAGTGAAGTGAGAAAAGTCGTCAGTGATTGTTTGAAAATATTTTTCCCCGTTCACTGTTGCCGGTTCTATTGGACCACAAAGATCCGTGTGTATCAATTCACCAATTCTGTTTGACCTTGGTAACGGACAGTGTATAAATGGTAGTCGTTTAACTTTATTTATTACACAGCACTCACATTTCTTTTCATCATAAGGCAATCCCATTTCTTTTAAACTCTTGACGTTAAGATGGCCCATTCTACGATGCCACAGCGTTTTATCAGTTTCACTAACATAGACTTTTTCTTCACGGTCATTAAAATTTAATTTTACTACAAACATTTTTCCTACTTGATCAATATAGATTTTCTTCTTATTTGTTATAATTCTAGGATATTTGTCAAAAATTACTTTTATTCCTTTATTTAAAAGTTGTTTTACTGAGATTAAGTTGGAGTCTAGCCCATCTACTATTATTGCTTTTATTTGTATTTTGTTTTCTTTATATGTTAAATTTAATACTCCTTCCTTCCTTGCTAACAGAATTTCACCATTTGCAATTTTTACATTTATGGGTTGTGTTAAGTTTTCACGTTAGTCATAAATTTCTCAACGTTGGGTATAACCAGATGTTCTGAGGATACAGAATCTATTACAAAATTAATTTCATTGTCAAAAAGCTAACTGCATCTTTATCTGAATCCACCGACGCATTCTCTTGTTTCAACTCGTATTCTTGTAGTCTCGCCTTAACAAAATCTATTGTGACATCTTTTGTCATTGTTTCTATTGCAGTGACTAAATTATCAAATTTATTCGGTAACGTAAGCAATAAATGGCAAACTTTATCGTCTTCCGTCATTTTTACCCCAGAAGCGCTTTCCAGTTCATGCACCAAGCTGTCAAATCTTACAAAATGTTCTTCCATTTTTTCATCTTCTTTAAATTTAAGTGACAACAATTTTTTCTTTAAATGTAATTTCGAACATATGCTTTTCCTTTCGAAAATGTTTATAAGAGCATCTAACATTTGTTTTGCGGTGGTTTTTTCCTTCACATATTCCAGGTATTTATCTGGAGCGCGTTCAAAAACCTTACTATAGTTAACCATGGTTAACTATTGTAAACTTTTGTCGTTCAAAAACTCCGTGGTTTACTACAACATAACCACGAGCATAACTTTTTGGCGTTCAAAAACTCTCGTGGTTAACCATGTACCTAGTTTATAGCTACTCCAAAAATAATTCGAATTATGGATCATCCAAAATTTTTTGACTATAAACGGGATAATTCGAATTATGGCTTCAACCGAAATTTTTCGGCTTAAGCCAAAGTTATAAGAATGTAAGTTGAAATTGATTGGGCATATTCACACAGTGCACATTCATGGCGCCTAAAACCGGTTTTATAGATGAGAGAGGGAAGGGAGCGGAAGAACTTAACGAAACATTTTTCACGCAAAAGCAAACGCGTGAAACCTGGCACACATATAAAAAGTTACTTCTATCTCGCATTTTTTAGCTCTGTTTTTCTCTAACAAGTAAATTTCATCTGCAATACATTTAAAGGTTCCTGTATAGCATTCTAATTTACTACACTCATTTAGGCCCCGTCTGAGTTGCTAGGAGTTTAATAAAACCGGTTTTACTCACCACAATTATGGCAGCGTGTGAATATGCCCATTGCGTATTAAATACCCGTTTATATGTTAATTCGAAATTTTGGCGTAACTTTAAGTTAAATCGAATTAATTTTGCTGCTATAAACTTGGTAATGGTGTAGTTAAATTTTAACCCTGCTCGGGAGCATGGTTAGCGATAATTAAGAAGAAGAAGAATCAAAACAACTCTCTGACAGTTGTTTTAATGTTAAACACATGAACGAATTAAAGTGGGATTTGTGGGATTATTGCAAATAAATAAATAATGACATAATTGAAGCAATTAGCGGGGACTATTTTATGGAAAATTTTGTTTTTATTTTTTTTCTTCATTAACCTGTAGTTAACCACGGTGCGTTCAAAAACCTCCATGGTTAAACATTAACTTTCGTGGTTAAGTGAAGTGATGCAGCATAACCACAGCTTACCTCGTGGTTTACCATAGTAAGGTTTTTGAACGCGCTCCTGGTAGACATTGTATGATTACTGAACGAGCTTTGCTATCTTTGATTTTCTTTTCACTGTCTGCTAAATCCACATCTTGCAAAACTGTATCTTTTATATTTTTCTCGCCCAGAAGCGTCATTACTCTAAATTTCCAGTTTGAGAAGTTTTTCCCATCAACACTGGCAAATACATGGGCATATTCACGCGCTGCCATAATTGTGGTGAGTAAAACCGGTTTTATTCAACTCCTAGCAACTCAGACGGGGCGTAAATGAGTGTAGTAAATTTGAATGCTATACAGGAACCTTTAAATGTATTGCAGATGAAATTTACTTGTTAGAGAAAAACAGAGCTAAAGAATGCAAGAGATAGAAGTCACTTTTTATATGTGTGCTAGTTTTCACGCGTTTGGTTTTGCGTGAAAAATGTTTCGTTAAGTTCTTCCGCTCCCTTCCCTCTCTCATCTATAAAACCGGTTTTAGGTGCCATGTACTGTGTTTCCATGAGCCAGAGTAGAGTTTTCGTTAAGTAAACAGAAAGCTTTTTCTCTCAAGATCACTCATTGCTGTTTCCATGACGGTTCTGGGTTAAAGTGACAGATAATTCATTTTACATTGCGTCGCCGTTGGTATATGTGCAGTAAAGGATACTGAAACACACACATATACAAACCCCGGCTTAATCGGACTGACTTCGTTGAGTTTACTTGGATTTAACGACACTTTACTCAATCCCCGTTTCCATGGGCGCTAATCTGAGTAAACTCAGGATAAACTCTGCATGGAAACACAGTAATAAATGTGCACTGTGTGAATAGGCCCATTGGGCATATTCACACGCTGCCATAATTGTGGTGAGTAAAACCGGTTTTATTCAACTTCTAGCAACTCAGACGGGGCGTAAATGAGTGTAGTAAATTTGAATGCTATACAGGAACCTTTAAATGTATTGCAGATGAAATTTACTTGTTAGAGAAAAACAGAGCTAAAGAATGCAAGAGATAGAAGTCACTTTTTATATGTGTGCTAGTTTTCACGCGTTTGGTTTTGCGTGAAAAATGTTTCGTTAAGTTCTTCCGCTCCCTTCCCTCTCTCATCTATAAAACCGGTTTTAGGTGCCATGTACTGTGTTTCCATGAGCCAGAGTAGAGTTTTCGTTAAGTAAACAGAAAGCTTTTTCTCTCAAGATCACTCATTGCTGTTTCCATGACGGTTCTGGGTTAAAGTGACAGATAATTCATTTTACATTGCGTCGCCGTTGGTATATGTGCAGTAAAGGATACTGAAACACACACATATACAAAACCCGGCTTAATCGGACTGACTTCGTTGAGTTTACTTGGATTTAACGACACTTTACTCAATCCCCGTTTCCATGGGCGCTAATCTGAGTAAACTCAGGATAAACTCTGCATGGAAACACAGTAATAAATGTGCACTGTGTGAATAGGCCCATTGGGCATATTCACACGCTGCCATAATTGTGGTGAGTAAAACCGGTTTTATTCAACTTCTAGCAACTCAGACGGGGCGTAAATGAGTGTAGTAAATTTGAATGCTATACAGGAACCTTTAAATGTATTGCAGATGAAATTTACTTGTTAGAGAAAAACAGAGCTAAAGAATGCAAGAGATAGAAGTCACTTTTTATATGTGTGCTAGTTTTCACGCGTTTGGTTTTGCGTGAAAAATGTTTCGTTAAGTTCTTCCGCTCCCTTCCCTCTCTCATCTATAAAACCGGTTTTAGGTGCCATGTACTGTGTTTCCATGAGCCAGAGTAGAGTTTTCGTTAAGTAAACAGAAAGCTTTTTCTCTCAAGATCACTCATTGCTGTTTCCATGACGGTTCTGGGTTAAAGTGACAGATAATTCATTTTACATTGCGTCGCCGTTGGTATATGTGCAGTAAAGGATACTGAAACACACACATATACAAAACCCGGCTTAATCGGACTGACTTCGTTGAGTTTACTTGGATTTAACGACACTTTACTCAATCCCCGTTTCCATGGGCGCTAATCTGAGTAAACTCAGGATAAACTCTGCATGGAAACACAGTAATAAATGTGCACTGTGTGAATAGGCCCATTGGGCATATTCACACGCTGCCATAATTGTGGTGAGTAAAACCGGTTTTATTAAACTCCTAGCAACTCAGACGGGGCCTAAATGAGTGTAGTAAATTAGAATGCTATACAGGAACCTTTAAATGTATTGCAGATGGAATTTACTTGTTAGAGAAAAACAGAGCTAAAGAATGCAAGAGATAGAAGTAACTTTTTATATGTGTGCTAGTTTTCACGCGTTTGGTTTTGCGTGAAAAATGTTTCGTTAAGTTCTTCCGCTCCCTTCCCTCTCTCATCTATAAAACCGGTTTTAGGCGCCATGAATGTGCACTGTGTGAATAGGCTCATTGATGATGAAGCTGGTGCCGCCATTTTGATATATTTTTTTTTTGAGGAAAAACACTTTTTATTTTACGTTTTATATTTATTTAATTTAACATTCATCAAACCCTTAATTCACCATTCCTTATCCTCTGTGCCCATAACCTGTTAGAGCCAATTAAGAAAGAGATCTTTTAGTTTTAATAATGGGTGCCTTCCATTTAGACACAGTGTTACACTGTGTCCGACACAGAAGTGTTCCATCAACGACACAGCTAGACACAGCCGGGCACAACTAAGACAATGCTACCAACCCTCGCCAATTGAAATGTGATCGTTAATTTATAATTACAACAATATTGTTTCATTTTTAAGATTCCCAGCATTTATAAGATGTCGGGTAATTAATTTAAAGAAATTATCAACATAAAATTTACGATTTACTTGCCAAACAAAAATAAAAACGAGGAAAGTGCGCCGTGGCGGATTTTTCATGAACTTATGTGTTCCCTTTGGGCTTACACAGAACGACACAGAGCGACACGCTGTGTCGGACACAATTGTCTTTCTGTGTCTAAATGAGCCAAATTACACGGCCTATCACTTTCCCAGACTCACTTTCCAATATTTCCAATAAACCGGTTTTTTAGACAAGGGGGCGCAGGGAAGGGTATGTGTTGCGCCTCACTTGCAAATTAAAAAATGTTTTCGGTCTCACAGCAAATTACACTAACACAAGCATAATTTTGTTCTCTGGGACTGCGAAAAATATGAGAATTTTTGTTGCTTTGTACAGAACCACATAGACAATAGAATCGTTACACGGAAAAGAGGCTGAAAATTAGGTGCTTCGTGTAATACTCAAATCATACACAGACAGGTTTGACGTGAGTCTCAAGTGAATGGCCGTGTAATTTCACTCAATGGAAGGCACCCAATTACACAACTTTATTTATAAGGCACAGATTACAAGTGAAGTGATACGAGTGTCAAAGCTTAACTTAACTAACTTAGTGTTGCCATATTCCAACAGGTTCAAATCTTGCAACAGCTTTTTCAACTATTTCTACTAAACCGATTCTTATGAAACTTTGCACACACATGCAAATTACATGCATGACATATACTTCCGTGCGACCCCTTGCCTAAAAAATCGGGTAATAAACGAAATGAAGGATTGTGTAACTTGCATCATTGAGTTCCCGTGACAATGCAATCTGAGGGCGCTTTCAAAAATTCAACCGATTGCAGCAGTCGGAGCAGTCAAATGCAAACGAATCCAAATGCTTGCTCTGATTGCTTACAAATTTTAACTTCAGTTGAATATTTGAACGGTTGACTGCGCCGACTGCTGCAGTCGGCTGAATTTTTGAAAGCGCCCTGAAATTTTGTAAAAAAAATCAAGATGGCGGTTCCAAGATGGCGGACGAATTTTACAATTGTGTTCCGATTCTGTTCAAAATCGGTATCGCGGGGTTTTTATGAGCACGAATGACGAATCTGTGCTCAAAATTTGAAAATTAAAAATGGCGGATGAATTTTGCAAATTATCGGGGGGTTTTTAGGATATTATACATTTTCCCGTACGAATTGCCATTCATGAGATATCGCCGTTTTAAAGATTTAAAATACTCATATGCACTCATTCGCGACTTGCATATGTTCAACAAATCCGTTGTTGGACTACGTGGCTAATATTTTCAGGTGTGATTCCTGGGTGTATTTAGAGAAAAAAATTGCTCTAGAGAGGGAGTCGATCCCCACTATCCACTAAATAATAGGATCTTTACGAAAAACAATTTGTATCTTTTTATTTACTTACTTAGCCAGCTTATTTTTTCTATAATATATCAATATGAGAATTGCCGTACAAGAATGTTTGGCCGGAAAAGCACCACCTCCGGATGAAATATCCAACTTACCTCTGTGGTCACATGTACCGCACAAAAGTGAGGGCATTTTTTTTAGATATAGATATTAGGTCCAAAAGTACCGCGGCTGATCTATTGTACTACACCCCTATACCTCATATTTATTGGCCAGACCGCTGGAACTAGTTCAGAAGTCTGCCTAGAGGCTTGTCGTTTCCACGTGACTGTTCAAGCTTCCCGGGTTCCCGTCCGCAGTCCTGCCTTTGGTCTGTTCTTGGAAGGAGTTCACGAAAGCGGGCTCGGGTATGCTCCGTGAGCTCCCCAATTCCTCCTTGCCACTTTTAGTGAGACCAGAACCTTAGCGCAGAACGACGGCAGTCGGGTCTGCTTGTTGTCCCAGTAGGAGGTTAATTGCGATTCCACGCTTATTTTTTAATTTATTAATTTATGATGATTGGAGCGTTCCCCTAGATTATATGGGAGCTGGTGTTACTATTTTCTGGCGGGTCCAAAAACTTTGGGCAGAGCCGCGGCTGTCCAGGTTTGGTTCTTGGCTACCCAGCTTCCAGGCCACCATCCTGCCTTTGGTCTGTAGGGAGGGAGTGCTCCGTGGGGCTCCCCAATTCCACTTCGGCCCTCCTTCCCGTTGCCCTCTCCAGATAAATTGGTCCACAAAAGTCCCATCATATTTATTGGCCAGACCGATGGAACTAGTTCAGCATTCTGCCTAGTGGCTTGTCGTTTCTACTTGACTGTTCAAGCTTCCCGGGTTCCCGTCCGCCCTCAGTCCTGCCTTCGGTCTGTTCTCGGAAGTTCACTAAAGCGGGCTCGGGTATGCTCCGTGAGGTCCGCAATTCCACTCCGGCCCTCCTTGCCACTTTTAGTGAGACCAGAACCTTAGGGCAGGACGACGGCAGTCGAGGTCTGCTTGTTGTTCCAGTAGGAGGTTAATTGCGATTCCACGCTTATTTTTTATTTATTAATTTATGATGATGGGAGAGTTCCCCCTAGATTATATGGGAGCTGGTGCTGCTATTTTCTGGCAGGTCCAAAAACTTTGGGCAGAGTGGCGGCTGTCCAGTGCCGTGTTTTTTTAATCTGTTCTATTCTGTTCTGTCCTGGAACATTAAAAAAACGGCAAGGGAAATTTTCATTTTTATTTACATAAATTACGGCTTGGGGCATTTTAATTTCTTCTAATATTGCATAAAGATCGGTCTTATTTATCTCTCAATTAATTTTTCTCGTTTTTCATTCAGTAAACAAAATATTTTACTTTATTTGTCAACTGTCAAGTTAAAAAACGTATGTGAGAAAAGGGAAATTTAAAATTTCCCTTTGTGCTGGATAGTGTTCTTGATAATTAAGGCCGTATCAGAACCTAAAAATATGCAGCGTGCAGCAGCAGCACCAGAGCAACATGCTGCAGTCGGTATCAGATACTAGTCTTTTCCGCTGTGCAGCGCACTTTTTATTTGATAGCTAAACCTCAAATTAAAAATTGCACTAGTTCTACCAATTATTACTCCATGTCCTTTTAAATAATTTAAAACAAAAAATTCCGCGTCTCCTTGTTTAAAATCACTTGCCGCATTACGAAGTGTCAAAAGTGCTGCATGTACATATATGCAGCAAAATTAGGATTTGAGATGAAAATGCAGCACGCTGGTCTGGTGCTGCTTTGCTTGTCATTTTACCAGCCTCAGCCAATAGAAACACTTGTCGTTGCAGCGCTGCATAGGTTCTGATACGGCCTTTATCGGGGACAAGGCTTTTGTATGGAAGCTGTTCTGTTCTGTGCTGCAACAGATTAAAAAAACACCCCTCAGGTCTGCTTCTTGGCTACCTGGGTTCCAGGCCACCGTCCTGTCTTTGGTCTGTAGGGAAGGAGTTCACGAAAGCGGGCTCGGGTATGCTCCGTGAGCTCCCCAATTCCACTGCGGCCCTCCGTGAGGGCATAGTGCCTGAAGCTTGCGACTCATTTAGGAGTATCGATCTGCATTCGCCGCCTGATTGTAAGAACTAGGTAACTTCAAATTTTGTGGTTATGAGTTATCTATAGTTTCATGTAGTCAATATCAAGCAGTATTTAATGCAAAGGTCCGGCAACTTGTTAAAGCAAACTAGCGACATCTATTAGACAATGTAAAAATTGGACAAATGAAAATACCGCACTTATTATCATGTTACGGATAAGTAACTAGAGAAATTTATTTTTTACAGAATTCTGAGTTACCTAGTTCTTGCAATCAGGCGGCGATATAATTCATGCCGTTTCACAAGACCCCCCAAAAATTGCCGTGGGCTTGTAGTCTATAATAGTAGGGGAGCCCACGATGCTAAATGGGGATTTTCTCGAGCGTCGTGTGGACCTATTGGATTCTGAAGATTAGATGGTAGAAAGAAAAAAGGTTATGATGTATACCATTTCATCGGTAAGGGGAGCGTCTGCAGGCTTTTAAAAATTTAAAAAAAACAGTCACATTTAAATACTCGTGCGCGTGCGTGTCAGATATTAATAGGGTATATGCCCTACGTGTCTCTGATGACGGAGGTATACTAATCTCCCGGTTTGAATGGTAAGGGCGGCCGTACGGAAGGGTTAAAAATGGGGTCATATGTTCAGAGGGGATATTAAGTGAACCCGAACGAAGCTCCCATTTAAAAGACTGACGATTCGGAAGTGACGCAAGCTCGCAACGGCTTCTTGAAAATGCAAAAAAAATCCCCATTTTGAAATACTCGAGCGCATCGGATTTTTATACAGACGGTTCGAATTGATGTCCTGATCGTGCTGATCCATAATCTGACGATAATTTGAAGGGGTTCTCTTAATCTGACGGTTTGAAAAAAAAATTTCATGATTATTTTTTATTTTAATTTTACACAAGATATATTATTGATTTATTACTTATAACTTCGTCATTTATAACTATACTGAATTCAGAAAAAATTAGTAAAAAAAAATTGGGTTTCCGAAGAACTTCAAAGCGAAAGGAAGCGAAACGCAAGTGTTAAAAGTGACAGTGATATAATTATTTAAACCCATAATGTCATCTTCAGATGGCATTTATAAACCTCTATACGGAATCGATTGATCCGGGAATATTTAAAGTTATAGTCAAATCAAACAGCTCAACACTTATTAGCAGAATTGAAATCGGTAAGACAATCACCCAAATTTCCGACGAATATGAAATATTCATAAACGATATAAAAAAAGTAAGCAGAAATACCGTCATTATGTATGGGTTGAGTTGTGTTCAGAAGTGATGTTCATACATATAGTATATGCACGCATACAACTAACAGGGTAAAAATTTTGTATGAAGCTAAAAGACTTGTTATTTCTAGACTTTGGATGGGATTAGGACTTGTTAAAAGTGATAGCGTAATGGCTGACCGAAAGTAGTGTGTCGAAAGTGCAAGAGAGTGAAAGATAGAGAAAAAGTGAAAGAGGTGCGGAGTGGGGAATACATGTTTCACTGCAGTTGCACGCGCTAAACTTTATTGAAGATTTTTGTTACTTCGGCTTGTGGAAATCGGCAGATTATATTTTTCCCGTTATCCTTGAATTATTTCCTTCGAAATAAACGCCCCTATTGTGATTGTCGAGTCGCTAGTCGATTCTAAAATGATGACTGAATCCGTATTGCGAAAGTCGACAATGCAAAATATTTGTCGATTATGTTTGTTCAAGTCGATTCTCTTACGCAATACAAAATCAAAATCGCCTCGACTAGAGAGTGTCGGGTCGATTGCTAGTCGACTCGACAACCGCAATAGGGGACAAAATAAAATTCGACCTCGCTCGAGAATGCCGAGGTCACGATTTTTTTGCAAGTTTGTGACCCTCCCACTCCCTTTCGTCACGTTCAAATCGTCAGATTAGTGGAATGTACACTTTTCAACATGTACTTAACCCACCATACCTTAATTTGACGCGCTCGAGTATTTCCAACTATCGATTTTTTTTACTATTCAGATCGGCTGCCCTATGCGCGCGGTGCTATATAGAAGGCTTAGATATGGTAGAGGTACTCAACAGGGTGCAAGTTATCCCCCCATATGCTAATCTGCTGCGCTCGAGTAAATCCCAAAATACCCGCTTGGGCTCCCCTACTATGTGTTATAAGAATATACTATTAGCGGAAACAGAGGTGGTTGCATTGCATTGAAAAATATCGCTATACAAAGATGGCTCTGAAATCATTTTAGTAAGCTATATTTGGTTGAGTTGCTGCTAGCTCACACATGGAATAATTTAATGAAATTTTCTGTTACTAGAATAGTTTATAGCTCGCATGCATATTAAACTTAAATTTTCAATTATATTTAAAGCCAGTTAATGCATTTCAAGAGGGCGAATGGAAGATTGCTTCAAGACCCTGACTTTAAAGAGAAATATAACAATATTCTATGCAGAAGTTTGTATTCTATGTATAGTCGTTTATCATGCTTTAAACCACCCGATGAAGTGAGGTAAGCATACCGTTTACCAACGTAAATATTTCAAAGTTACAATATGTTACTATAAATTTGCAGAAAAAAGCGTCCCGACTTGGGTCCAAAAGAATTGAAAAGAATTGCTATATACTTTAAAAGATTAGCTAGACCGAAGAAACCTATCAAAGAGGAGGAGATTGTGGGTGTAAATAGTTAAAGTGTTATTACTAAAAGATTATTTTATTAGATTCGCGAAGAGAGACCATTAAACGAATTAAAACCAAGGATGAATTTCTTAGCTACTCCAAAGAAGAAGGTGGATTTACCTCCAGGCGGGTGGTTCTTTAAAAAAGTAATGAAAACGTGTCCAATCAAGGAAAGAACGAAAACCCTTGCGAATCCCAAAGTTAGAGCAACTGATACTCATTATAGAAATTATGAGATTATATCGCCAAACGCTTTAAAATGCAAAGGTTTTTATTATGAAATATTACTAAAATTATTTAAATTTGTAAAAATACATTCATTTAGCTTCTGAACGGGTAAATAATTTGGCTCAGCCGAAAAAGAAGGGAGAAAAACAGGGCGATCAGAAAGAAAATCCCTATGAAATTCCTCCGAATGCTCTTAAATATAGACCGACCTCTAGAATAAAGAAGCTCGCTAAGCCAAAGGAATTCCAGGAGACTAACTATAAAGATCCTACCTATATCAGCCCAGCTGCATTGAATAAAGCTAAAATGACGCCAAGATTGGAAGAGCTAGCAAAGCCAAAGGAGAGAACGTAACTTAATATCCTGGCTGCAGTTTTATGGATTTCGCCGGAACAAATTCTCTTTTCAATATGTCCAGAAAAATTTAAAATTATTCAGAAAAAACTTATAATTGCAATATTCGTTCCGTATATATCTGTATTTTAATTAATTTATTTTAAATACAAACAAAAATTCATAAATCATATTTTAATTCGTATAGAACACAATTTGAATGCAGAATAGGCATACTGGATTGCCAATGCAGCGTACCATAGCTTTTACAATTTTAGATAGGTTGAAGTATTCTGCGTTCAGTGATACCTTATTCATGAAAATAGATTATAGGGTTAAAAAAAATCAAAACTCCCTAGAGGCTAAAACGTTACGATCCCCCTCCCCGCACCTATACACAGGTATAGTTGCAAGGTTTTGTTAAAAAACCACGGCTTATAACTCTAAAAGCTGGGAGGGTGCAATCTTCACTTTTACAATTTTAGATCGGTGGGAGTATTTTGCGTGCATTTTACCTTGTTGTGTTTGTTACCTGTAAGTTGATTTGGCTCAAATTAATGGCCGGTCAAAGTTCAACCATGATCGTGTGCTAAGGGTTGAATGCAGTTTTTTGCAATTAACTCGCAAAATGAATTTTTTTGGTTTAATGCCCATTAACAAATTTAAAGTCCTAGTTATTACCTTTATACCCAGGACAGACAGCGCTCTTAAATTCTCAATTAACCCTAATCATTGTCAACTGCAGTGTCTGTCGCCCTGAGTTGTTAGTTAATACCCAATTTTTTTAGGATTAACATCAAGCTAAATCATCAAAATATTTTGATTAGCGAGTTAATCGAGTTCATTACAGCGGTTCTCTTAGTTTTTCATTTTCTCATAGATGGCGAACCTTGCAGATGTTTAATGTTTAAGCCCGGTATGCAAGGCTCAAGAAATTTCTTTGCCTATCTTAAACTTATGTAAAAAAAAATGGTCGAGAAAATGAAAGTAACTGTCAGCAATGGAAAAAATTACATATTGTTCTTTTTTATTCAGATTTTTTAAATTCTTTTTTAATTCTTTACTAATTAAAACAATTTCATTAATTCTAAGCTATCATAAAACAATTTATTTAATGTCTGCAATGAAAATAAGTAACTGTCAAAACTTCTGAACTGCTGTCATTTTTTCTTAGGGAAATAAATGCAGAAGTTTTCTTGAGCAAATTTCTTGAGCCTTGCCTATCTTAAAACTATGTAAAAAAATGGTCAAGAAGTGGTTCAGAAATATTTTCTGGAGCGATTTCTGTAACCGGTATGCTAGAGTCAAGAAATTCACCCCAGAAATATCGTCTCAGGTGGTTTTTGAAATTGCGATCCCCCCTTTACCTGGCTTTCGTAGACTATGAGAAAGCGTTCGACTCGGATAATAGGAGCTTTATATGGCGAGCTCTACGGCAACGTGGACTGCCGGATAAAATAATAGAATTGATAAAAGTTCTATACAACAATTCCAAATGCAGAATTCTTCACAATGGAAAACTATCCGACAGCTTTGAAGTAAGCTCAGGGCCTGTACTCCGAAGACGAGACGATAAACGAAACGAAACGAAATAACGAGGCGAGACGAGAATATATTTCCTACTCCTGAAGACGATTGTATTGTATTGCCTTGCGTTTGTAATTTTTGGCCTTTTATGCAAAATAAATTAAAACTATCAAAATATACTTAACAATCCGAACTTGTATTTTAACCTCAAAACCACTGACACACAACAAGCACTAACGTCTGAACGAAGACGATTACAAATATGTCATCGTTTGTTTAGACGAAAACGAGACGATATCGTGTTGCAAGGTAGCATTTTGACAAAACGGTTTCGTTTTTGTTTCGTTTCGTCTTCGGGAGTACAGGCCCAGGAGTACGGCAAGGATGCCTACTTTCACCATTACTATTTCTTATAGTAACAAACGACATCCTTGTCAGCGCTCTAGATACTAGAACAGGTGGCATACAATGGGGATTGTTAGACCGCCTTAAGTACCTCGACTACGCGGATGATATATGTTTGCTGGCCCACAGACACCAGGACCTCAAAAACATGTTAAACAATTTGGCAACAGAAAGTAGGGGTCAATTCAAAAAGTCAACATTGCAGTAACATTGCAACATTAAAACTTGTCATGTGTTCAAAAAGTCAACACGAAAAAGTGTAGTATTCATTTTGTCAACAAGGTAGGCAGTGTTGTCGTAACATTCGTATAATGTCGCAACATATTTATTTATAGTGCAGAACATAACCCCTATAATCAGAATGGAGAACAGTGAAAGGAATTTTAATTTTATAATTTTTTTTTGTATTATTTTATACATTTTTTTTATATTATTATTGTAGTGAAATTATTTGGAGCCATGTAGAGTGCAAATCTGTGATAAATATTCACGTCTAGTACGAAGAGGTATTTTAAAACGACCGTCAGAAGAAAAGTGCTTTGTGGAACAAACTTAAAGAAAATTTTAAATTGCTGTATCCATCCAAAATAATAATTTCAATATAAAACTCATCTTGTAAAAAAATGTTTCTCCACTTTTAAATAAAATAAACCGGAATGTCTTTAAAAATTTCGTAAAAGTAATCACGCGTGCAATACTGCCTAAACAGTGTTACGATAATGTTGTGGTAACATGACAGAAACACTGCTGCAACACTTAAATTTGTGTTGACTTTTTGAATTGACCCTAGTTCAGCAGGCTTAAGGTTAAATCCGACTAAAACCAAAGAAATGCGGATAAATGCGAACACCCTTGAACGAACAGCGCTAAATAACCGTGACGTGGAACTGGTAGACAAATTCTCTTACCTCGGTAGTATTATTACCGAAAACGGCGGTACAGAAGAAGACGTTAGTTCCAGAATAAATAAAGCAAGAAGGGCATATGCATGCCTGTTTCACATATGGAGATCGACGGAGATCTCAATTAACATCAAATTGCGGCTGTTCAACTCCAACGTTAAGGCAGTTCTTTTGTACGGTTGCGAAACATGGAAAGTCACCCAATTTATCACAGGGCGCCTACAAGTTTTCATCAACAGATGCTACGTCGTATCCTAAAAATCCGCTGGCAAGATAGAATTTCAAATGAACTATGACGCCGTGCCGGCCAAGAAAGGATAGACGACCAAATCAGGCGAAGGAAATGGAATTGGATTGGCCACACCTTGCGACGCGAAAACGAGAAGCTAGCCAAACAGGCCCTCGACTGGAATCCGCAAGGAACCCGTCGAGTCGGAAGACCTAGAACAACGTGGAGGAGAACCCTATTAGCAGAGGCCGCAACAACCGGGAGATCCTGGTCAGAGCTGAGAGCTGTCGCGCAAAACCGAGTCCGCTGGAGGGCAACTGTTTCCGCCCTATGTCCCATGAGGGATTAAAGGAGCAATTAGTTAGTTAGTTAGAAAGAGCGGAAAAGAAGTTATTTTAAAAGAATGCAATGAGTACAAGGTGAAAAAATTTAAATTTTGAATTCTCTTGTGATTTGTCGACATCCGCCATAAATTATATAAATTCTATAATAGATGTATTTATCGAAAATAAAAAACTCTTCTACTCAATGCAGAACTTGTCAACAATTGTCAAAAACCTATTCGCTCAGGCACCTATATACTCGCTATCATTTTCAAGTTCATTTCTTTTTCGTTTCGGTTCGTTTTCGTTTCTGCTATATGATTGGGCCTTAAGCCCTATGGCCCTAGGCTCATCCACGCAGGAATTGATTTGATTGCCTCAACTTAGTGCAGAATTACAAGGCAGCACCCAGTCAACTGTTTATCAAGTATGTTGCTGATCTAAGCCGTGTTTTTTTAATGAACTATATAAGTAGGTCTTCGATCCAGTTCATTAAAAAAACGACAAGGGGAATTTCACTTAGCGCCATCTTCAGTGCTTTAAATATATTAAAATTAATCCGAAGTTGCGTGTCAGTAATAGTGGTGGGCGAAATGGCTCTTTTCAGTGAACTGGTTCGTTTGGTTCCACTCACTAAAAAGAACCATTCAAAAGATCCGTTCATTCGGTTAATTTGGCTGATTTGTCGTAAATTTGGTGAAAACTTCAAAACATGGAGTGCCCTTAAATACAATTACAAACACACATACAGTTCAATACAAAACTAGACAAGCACCCACGTTTGAAAAAATTTGCTACTGATAAAGCTAAGTATGCTGTTCCTAAGTACGGCGGTCAAGAAAAATTTCCCCATATAAACTTCATGTAAAAAAACGCTCAAGTAATCGGTCAAGAAATGCTCTAGGAATTTTTGCTCAAGAAATTTCTGTACCTAGTACGGTGTTCGCTCAAGAAAAGTGCTAGTACTATTCTGACACGTAGATGGAGCCTTTTTCTGATGCGGTAAAGAAAAAATTGGGAAGACAATTTTTTCTTGACCGAAATTGACATTTGATTAGGCCGCGGGAAGTGTTTTCATTTTTTTTATAGTTTTTATAGAGCTTAATATAATTAGAGGACAGTTTAAGTGATTATTCATTATTTTAGTGTTGTTTTAAAATACGTTTCTGAGAAAATTCCTTCTTTTTATTGTGCGGAAGAACTTTAAAAAAACATTTCCGGCAGCCCGATATCTTCGTCTTCGCATTCACTTGTCAAAATTTTCTGTACCGGGGTCGAGAAATAATAAGAGCATTTTTCTTGACCGCCGTACTTAAGAACAGCATACTTAGCTTAAGAATTAATGAATTTCCTAATAAAATCAAACTTCCAGTTCGAACTAATTCACTCCCCTTAAGATATACTATATTCTATTCAAATAAATTAATAAAAAACAAAATAATTAAAAAATTAAAAAACACGACGCCGAATTAAAAAATAAACTAAAAAGTCAAAAACAAGTTTTAAGTACTAATGTAAGACAGAAACAAGGTAGAAGATATTTTATTTATTTTGTTAAGTACCACACAACTATCGTATATGTATAATCTGTATTTTTTCAGTCGGGTACAGTTTTAATTATACTTATTCTCGTAACATTTTGTACCCCGACTGCAAAAATACAGATTATACATATACGATAGTTGTGTGATACTTAACAAAATAAATAAAATATCTTCTACCTTGTTTCTGTCTTACATTAGTACTTAAAACTTGTTTTTGACTTTTTAGTTTATTTTTTAATTCGGCGTCGTGTTTTTTAATTTTTTAATTATTTTGTTTTTTATTTAATGATACTTTAGTGATTATAATTCGTAAACCAATGTAGTTTTTATTAAGTGATTTTATTTTACTTCTTATTATTATAGCACTTACAACTATTGAGATACAGTTTTAATGCAAAAGTAAAGTTATCGAAGTTTGATTTATTCTATCTAAATTTAGACACGCTGATAGATTAGGCAGAAATCGTCTCAATGAGACCTTTCATTTGATACCCATATTGACCCGATCAGAAGAAAAAAAATAAATCGGCTGTGACGGAAATTGGGTCTGACGGCCGCCATATTTTTTTTTTAAAATTAACCGAGCCCATGTTACTCGGCCTCACTAAACGATTCTAACGGTACCCCAGCCATCTAAATCCGTTCAGCCGTTTAGAAGTTATGGTGGAACAAAGAAACATACAAACATACATACATGAATCCTGAAAACATTGCACTCCTTTTTGGGGCAGTCGTGTTACATAGCGTTTGTATAGGGAATTTTAATTTCGCCTCAACGGCATACTAGGCTTAACTTTTAAGTAAGTCATGGTGATGGGGTAATAAAAGACGTTTCGAGTAATTTAATTTTATTTAAGCTTAAAATTCGCGATTATTTAACACATATCTATTAAGTGTTATATATATTTGAAATCCTCTCAATTTTACCTTTCGTTTGATACCCATATTGACCCAATCAGAAAAAAAAGTTAAATTGGGCGTGATGTAAATTGCGTCTGACGGCCGCCATATTGTTTTTTTAAAAATTAACCTAGCCTATGTTACTCAGACTCATTAAACGATTCTAACGGTACCCCAGTCATCTAAATCCGTTGAGGCGTTTAGAAGTTATGATGGTAGAAAGCAACGTACATACACACAACAAACCTAAACACATTACACTCCTTTTTTTGCGGCAGTCGTGTAAAAACAATCTCGTCTTAAAATCTCTTTTCCGTTACATTTTATAAATAATCCTCCTACACTCGAATAATACGAGTGAAATTCTAATTAGAACCCTTCCTAAATCTTAAATGTTCTTCATAAAACTTTTTTAACTCTCATATACCTAGTTTATAGCTAATCCAAAAATAATTCGAATTATGGATCATCCAAAATTTTTTGTCGTATAAACGGGATAATCCGAATTATGGCTTAAACCGAAATTTTTTGGCTTAAGCTAAAGTGATATGAATATAATTGTGAAAATCTTCGAATACCCGTTTATACGTTAATTCGAAATTTTGGCGTAATCATGAGTTAAATCGATTTAATTTTGCTGCTATAAACTTGGTAATATATGTATTTCAAAATGTCTATTTCCAATTGGAATTGCTTAGAGAGAAATTGCAACTCACATCTTACATATCATCAATACAAGCAAAACAAGTTCTCTGAGAAATATATCGCACCCCTTATGTATTCATTGTGATTCATTCATTCGCTCTTTTTTCAGATCATTCAAAAGTTCAGGTCATTTCATTAGAGACCCGTACATTTGGTTCTTCGTTCATGGTTCATAACACAGTTCAGTATCACTGAACCAGTGCAGTATCATTGAACGAGTGAACGGAACATGTACTACTTAGTGAACCAGTTCATTTGGCTCAGTACACTGTTCCGTTCAGTACGAACGGATCATTCGCGAACGACACAGCACTAGTCAGTAATGCCGGATTCATCGTTGCGAATGAGTCGCGCCGCACAAATTTCCCAAAAAGAGAATCAGCTGAACTACGATTCATTGTTGTGCATAGTGTGCCGCAGATTTTGTATATTTTGACATATACCAAGTTTATAGAAGCAAAATTAAATCGATTTATCTTAAAGTTACGCCAAAATTTCGAATTAACGTATAAACGGATCAACTTTCATTCTTATAACTTTGGCTTAAGCCGAAAAATTTCGGTTTAAGCCATAATTCGAATTATTCCGTTTATATGAGAAAAAATTTTAGATGATCCATAATTCGAATTATTTTTGGAGTAGCTATAAACTAGGTAATATTTGGATAATTTGTCAAAGTTTTGTTGCTAAAATCCTAAAAAATTACTAAGTAGAAAATTTGTATAATATTGAAATATCTTGTTTTGAGACTACAGGCTAAAGTATTTTCAAATATCATACAACAAAAATGACAATTTAAAAAATCCCTATAAGTTCTTTCAAGACACTATCCATAACGCGTTGGAAGGTGGCGGGTGCGTTTTTGAGTCCGAAGGGCATTCTTACGTATTCATAGTGCCCTCCTTCGACTGTGAATCCTGGCTTTGGGATATCTTCTGGGTTCATTTCAATCTGATGAAACCCGCTAGCAAGATCTAGGGTGGTAAAGTATAAGCATTTACCCAGTTTATCCAATATCTCTGTAATATTGGGTAACGGGTATTTATCATTAACGGTCTTTTCGTTAAGCTTCCGGTAATCAATTACCATTCGCCATTTTTGCTTTCCGCTAGCATCGAGCTTTTTCGGAACTATCCACACGGGAGAGCTCCATGGGGAATAACTGTGGCGAATGACGCCTTGCTCGAAGAGATCTTCAATTTGTCTTCGTACCTCGTCCTTGTGTACGTAAGGGTAACGATAGGACTTAGTATAAATGGGAACGTCGTCACTGGTTTTAATACAGTGTTTTATTTTATTAGTAAATGTTAATGTGTCACCTTCTTTAAGGAACACATCTTCAAAATTCCTGCATACTTGCACCAGTTTTCTTTTTTCTCAGTGTTTAAATGTGAAATTCTGAGCAATTTCCTTATATCTGTGTCAGTATCTTCAGGGACATATTGGCTTTCTAAGCTATGATGATTGAATTCTATATAATCGTTTGAGTTAAGGGGCATAACTTTAAGAGGTTGTTCTACCAACAACATTTGTTCGGACTCGGACTCGTTAATTACCTCCATCAGGCTGTACCATTCTTTAGATAGTATACTTCTGCAATAAATATTTCCATCTTTTATATCGACTGGTAGTCTTACTACTACTTTTGACATAGGTGGAATTATATAAGTACTTTGGGGACATGAGGTTTGGCTTGAAAAGCAATGGATTTCCGAGTTTTTGGTTATAAGTTTTTGGGTCTCTAGATCTACTTTAGCACCAAGGTGCGTTAAAGCATCTAAGCCTAAAAGGCCATCGAAGTAGTTGTGGAACTTGAAAATTAAGAATCGTGTTTCACCAGGTTGGTTAAACTCGATAAAATTGGGTAGTATTATCTCATGCTTTAATTTATGTTTGTTAAACATTGTTACGATTATTTTGGGATTTGTGGTTAGTATGCTGTTAGGGTCTACAAACTCGGGGTTAATAAATGACGAAGAGGAGCCGGTATCAACTAGAAATTTTAGAGGTCGCCCATAAGGCGATGAAATATGTATGTAAGACCGGTTCTACACGTTCAATTTTCTGTTAAATTTTGCGATGTTCAATACCTTTTTTTAGCTAGAAATTTGGTCTTGAATTGAACAGCTGGTGTAGACACTTGAGTTGAAGCTAAGTTGTGTCTACACTAATTTCAAATTTATATAAAGTGTGCTATGCATTTAAGTCAAATTTATGTCAAATGTGATTGATGTGAAGAAGAAGATATTGTTTGGCCGCCACAGCAATGCATTTATACCTATACTCCTACGAATATACCCACACTAATAAAAAAGTTGAATAGAAATTTCTGTTCAACTTTTTCTTGCTTTTCATTCTATGTTCAAGAAAATGACTCTTCTAATTTTGCATACGAGCGAAAAAGAAGGAAGTGTTGAACATCGCAAACTTGAACGGAAAATTGAACGTGTAGAACCGGTCTAACGAAGTGAATCGCCATGTATGTTTACGTCTATGTATCCGATTGGATTCGGGAGGCGGATTCTGGAAAATTTACATCGGCTATATTAAGATCTTCTTCCGGATCAGGTATTGCTTCTTGTGGAAAATCAGTATTATTATAATGATAATTATCAGGGTGTTGGTTATAGAACCTATCGAGATTTGTGTGATAATGATCATTAGCATAATAGTCGTCAAAGCTTGGCTCGGGTTGTGGATTCTCTTCAGATACAGCAAAGAATTCTTTGTTAACAAAGTTTGGTTGGAGATTGCGAACGTTTGTATTACCTGAGCTGGTATCCATCGGCTCTGGTTTAGGCAACTGAGGTCGATATTGTTGATTTTGTCCAAAGGCATTTGCATTAAAAGGTCTATGTTGTGGGAAAAATTGTCTTTGCTGGTTTGAGAAAGGTCGTTGTCTAGTTTGTTGAGAAAAGGGTCTTTGTTGTGGGGAGAACGAATGCTGTTGTACAGGAGCCCTTTGTTGTGGTACAAATGGTCTCTGTCACAACCTTCTATATTACAAGCCATGAACAAGGAAAATATTGAGAGCGAATTTCCGCTCAATCGGACCACAACTCGGTGAAATCACGTTATGTTGTTAGTGTAATTTGGAGAATTTGGGAGAATTTGGTGGTCCGATTCTCTCAATTGAGATTCTTGTTCATGGCTTGTAAATATAGAAGGTTATGTCTCTGTTGTGAAAAGGACTGATGTGTTCGAAAGGGTGGTCTATTTTGATAATTTGTTTGATAAAATTGTGGTATTTGACGTATTTTGTTTTGTTCATCTTTTCTATGGAAACTGTTACCGAAATGGGTACGATCACTTTTAACGTAAAAAATATTTTGCTCCTTAATGCAGAAAGAGAATGCAACTGCTAAAGAGTCGGGACGCATTGCTCGTATTGTTGAGCTTAACGGTTCTCGTAATCCTGTTAACAAGGCGTTAAGACACATTTCTCTAAATAAGCTTTCTTTTGCAGCAATTACGCTTGATTGACTTTCATGAATTTGCAAATGATTGAACATGGTAGCTTGAATCTCGATAATTTGACTGTAGAATTTTTCTACAGTTTTATCTTGTTGTTTTAGAGTGTGTAAATCACGAATGAGGTTTCATTCCTCTTATCGGAATAGTGAATTCTAATGGAGTGCCATACATATTTAAAACTTCGTTGGCAGGGCCAACGATTTTATTACGAATTGCTCGAATCAAAATACGACCGTATACTGTTCCGTTCACTTCACTAACTAGCATCAGAATTTCTTCCACATTACGGATAAAATCATGTAAAAGACGGGGGTTTCCGTCAAAACTCGGGAGGTCTTTAACAGCATCAGGAATTCTTAACGTTTTAAATACTTCACCAGCAATCGCCGATATCGCAATGTTATCACCTGAGACACTTGAATTTTGGGCCTGTGGGTTAACACCGGCAATGGGTACGGCTGAAGTATTTGGCATATTTAAAAATTCGCCTAAATCACCTGTTTTAATCGATTCAAAATTATCGTTCACTTCACTTAAATTGTCTTCGAAATTTTCTTCAAAGTTTTCTTCTGTGTATCTTCTAATTCGCTTAACTTTTGCTTGCTACCACGACTAAACAAACTATTTAATCTAACACCTTTTATATTATAAGGCAAGTTTCTCGATTTACCTTGCTTTCTTTCTTTACTCATTAAATAAAAAAAAATCTCCTTTTAATTTACTCGATTTAAAATTTAATTTATTTTAAAACACTCAATTTCAATTTCTTTGCTTTTTATTCACTCAAAAATAAAAATAAAAATTTCTACTAAATTTTATATATGTAGGTAATATATTTCTTCATAAATTTATTTTATTTAAAAGGATAAGGAAAGGATAGAAAATGTAGGAAAGTAAAAATCCAAAATTTGACTTACAGAATGGCAAACATCACTGACATTAGCCGTGTTCCTTTTCTACTTTTAAGTACTCCGGAGTAAAAAATTAAAGGAACGCAAAATTTGTCGATATGAGTAAAACATATGAATTTTCTGTGAGAGCAGTAGTTCCAAGTAAATACGAGTAAAAGAGAGCAGAAAAGGAACACGGCTATTATTGATCGATTTCCGGTATGAGGAGTAGAAACTCGCCGATCCTTTAGGTAGAAAATGAAGTATCGATATTCCCTCGATGTCTCCTGGAAAATCCCTCGTAGCAGCTTCGATATTCTTTCGTTGTTGCTTTGTCTTGGGCTTCCTTGGCACTTTCCACTAATCGCACTTTATATAATAAGGGTATTCACGATTCGGTGGAAACAGGTCTAGCTTCGTAGGTTTGGGTGCAACGTAGGAAAACTTTCCAACGATACAACAAAAATTGTACAGAATGAAACTTTCCAACACTGCAAAAATTTTCTAGACCCCCGAGCCAGTGTAAAGTTTTCCTATGGCAACGAGAAATCAATTGGCATGTGGCGATTTTGTTTCAAGTACTGGCGATTTTGTTTAAAGTGTTTAATTGTTTTAGAAAAATCGCTAGCGAACATTAAAAAAAGAAAAAACGAAAAATAGATCGAAACCAAATAAAAAGTTGACAGCTTGACAGTTCTTGACAATCAGCTGATGAGAAGAACTCTAATTTGTCAAGGGGCGTTCACGATATGAAGAAAACAGCTCTTGGAAAAATAATCCTGGGAAACATTTCCTACGAATCGTGAATACCCTTAATATTTCCTTCGCCGATAATCCGTCGATGGGTTGAAATTAATTACCGATTAACCGTCGATATTAATTCGCAATAATATTAATAAGGATCGTTACCGGATCCTACCGACTTCGCCACTTATAAATTTTACAAGTCCGTTTACCAAAAAAAAAATAAATCAAACTTGGAAATAAAACAAACTTTTTAATTTAAATGAGAACAATAATATTTATTAAACTGAAATGTATGAATGCCGAAACTGAAGTGAAGCTTTTCTTTAACAATGGTTTTCTGGTGTTTGACAAAATTGCTGACATAAGGTCTGTGATTTTGCCGTGAGAAAAGAAACAGTTTTTCCATGAGAAAATCTAAAAGGATTTTGTTGGTGTACAATTTCTGACGGAAATTGTATAGACTTTTTGGAATTTAGAATTTACTGATATTTGTTAAGTTGAAATTATTATTATGTTATTTTGACGTATTGATAATAATTTATTATTAATAATAGAATATATTTGGGGACGTAACTCGCGCGCATAAATGCGCACAACTCATCCGCAACGATGGATCCGGCATAACATTTATGTATGGTTATGTTTAGTTCTCTTATAAAAGTCATAGAATAAAGACGTGTCTATTTTTGTTCAACCTCGAGTTTTAATATATTTTCAAACTAAGATTTCAAGATTACGTTTAGTCCAGTCCCCAAACGTAAAAATGGGGTATTACCTCTACTTTTTTTGGTGGCCACCGATTTTGATGAATTTTTGGATTTAGGCTCTACTTACCACCCTTTTCAAAGTCTAGCCTGTGCCGAGGTGCGCTTTTTATTTTTAGGGGTGAAAACTACCCCTTATCGTAAAAAATTAATAAAACTCAATAAATGGGTAATAAAAACGCTTAGTAGGCCTATATATCACCTCTTAGACCTATGTGCTATTGAAATAATATTTTAAGAAATTGTACAACCCCTAAAAACTACTCTTAGAGAAATAGTCCAGTCCCCAACCGTAAAAATGGGGTATTACCTCTACTTTTTTTCGGAGGCCACCGATTTTGACGGAATTTTGGATTTAGGCTCTACTTACCATTTTCAAGCTACAGTGTCCATTCAAAAACCATTTTGTAGGTAATCTCACTGGCTATAAACCGGTGTTAATTGTATTATATTTATTTTCAAAACGTGAAGGGTCAAAGGGCTAAGCAAAGGTGGTACTTGTAATGTTATCAGTAGGTGTAGAAATAAATAAAACTCTTGATTTGTGATTAACTATATTTACTTAATATAAATGTTCGAGACTCTAATGACAAATTGACTGATTCTGACTATGGCTTAGAAGCAACTGACGATATGCAAATATGTAATAACAGTTGGTACGGTAAACAACTTTCAATAGTTCTTTTCATTACACATACATACAACATGCCCCTTTCAAGAGTATTTAGAAATTAACAATTCAACTTCAAATATATAACTTAATTTCTATTGCTTAATTCAAGTATTTTCATTTATTCAAATTTTAGAAAATAACATTTAACTTCAAATATATAATGTAATTTCCATTGCTTAATTCAACAATATATTATTATTAAGTATAAGTATTTTCATTTATTCAAATTTTAGAAATTATCCTTTAACTTCAAATATATAATTTAATTTCTATCGCTTATAAATGACTAAATCAGTGGCGCCAGCAAATGGTATATTGGAAGACCTTAAGTTTTTGACAGTGTGGTGCCAGACCGCAATCTCATGGGAGAAATGGGAGTATTATTGACCTCATTTTTATAGTTGTTGTCCTGGTTCGATTCGTCTTCTAGAATGTGATCCTTAGTTAGTATTAAGTGACGACGATTTCTTCTATAATTATTTCCATCACGTGAGGTAACTATATATGATCTAGGGTGTTCAGCCCTAGTGAGAATCCTACCAGGGTACCAGGACGAATCAGGAGATAACTTATAATGCACTTGGTCACCATTTGTTAATTCAGGAAGTAACTTACGGTTTCTGTCGTAATACAGCTTAGTTTTCTCCTGATATTTGCATACTTCTTTCCTATATCGACTACAATCAATTAAAGACGGAGCTAACTGCTCATTGGTAATGGGAAGAAGTGTCCTTAAATTTCGTGACATCAATAAATTAGCAGGTGAGTAACCAAATTTCTTAGGAAAAGCACGATAACTTAATAGTGTTAGATAATAGGGATCAGTGTGACTCTCTTTGCATTTCTTAAACATATTTTTTATGGTTTGAACCGACATTTCTGCAAGACCGTTTGCTTGTGGGTAATGAGGACTACTAGTCCTGTGTTCGATATCCCAATTTGAAATAAGTATTTTTGGTATTCCGTGGCGAGCAAAAATAGACTTCAATTGTAAAATGACTGCCGAAGACACAGTACTAGGTAAATGAGCTATCAATATATTTGGAGAAATAATCGACTAATAATAGATAGTGTTTGCTGTCAAATTCAAATAGATCAGCAGCGGTTACTTGCCAAGGCAATTCAGGCAACGGAAAACACATTAAAGGTTCCCGTCCATTATTTCTTAGAAATTTGTTGCAAACTGAACAAGATTCTACCATACTAGTAATATCCTTATTTATACCTGGCCAATAAATCAAGCCACGCGCACGGCGTTTACAATTCTCAATTCCAACGTGCCCTTCGTGAATAATGTTAAGTATTTTTCCTCAAAGTTTCTCTGGAACTATTAGACTTTGTCAGGCACCAATCTTTTGTGATCAGGCCCGCCTTTGTAATACTGCTCTTTAAGCAGTTGAAGCAAGTCATCATCAAGAGTGTACCTTTGAATTTCGCGCAATCTACTATCGGAAATAGCCAAAGTTTTCTTTAATAAGCCTACATGAACTTTAATATCCGAATCTATGTCTGTTTCCATATCAGACAGTGGGGCACGCGACAGAGTATCAGCGAGTATCAGATAGACCAAATTTGCATTTGTCTTTATTAAACTTAAGATTTGCTTCCCTAACTCGAACGGCAATTAACGTTCGATCGTGCTCGTCTTTGGTTTTCCCCCAGATTAGTAAATCATCAATGTAAACAATAATGTCAAGATCCTGAAATAATTCAACCATCGTTCGATGGAACACTTCTGGTGCTATATTTAGCCCATATGGGAGTCGTAAAAATTGATATCTTCCGAAAGGAGTATTGAAAGTACAGAGATCTGAACTGCTTGAGTCTAAAGGAATCATCCAAAAACCTGAGCTAGCATCGAGAACAGAGAAATGACATGCGCCTGCTAGTTTTGATTTAATTAATTCGATATCAGGAAGTGGATATCGTGAGCGAATTAGGACTTTATTAAGATTTCGGCGATCCAAACAAATGCGAAGAGATTTATTTCTCTTTTCCACCAAGACTATAGAATTTACCCATTCTGTAGGTTTTAATACCTTCCTGACTACACCTAAACTTTCCATGCGGACTATTTCTGCTTTCAGACGATTTAATAATTTATATGGAACTTTACGAGGAGGATCTACAATAGGTAAGACATTATTTTTTGTAATCAAGTGACATTCTGTGTTAAGACAACCAATTTCTGTAAATAGGTCACTATCACCCCTATCATGAATTCCGTACGGAATACAATTTCACTGAAAATACAATTTCCACTCAAGTTCGAAAGAGTATCATGAATTCCACTGGAATTGATACCAAGCCATGCCATATAAAATTTAAATTCGAATCGTTTTGGACTGGTTCTACACGTTCAATTTACTTATTTGAACGTGTAGAATCAGTCTTGTATGCAAATGTCAAACGATTTTAATACTCTTCGTCACATTTGTGCTTCTTTCGTAGGAGGTCCTAAACTGTTTTTGTCCGGCGGCATTTTCCCAAAGGGAAACAAGATCTACTAATTTTTTATATTGCGCAGCGGTTGTTATCTTTGCCATTATTTTCAAATATTTCTTTTGCCAAATTAATCTTACTTATTTTGTTTTGTTTAAAACTTAAAAAAAATGTAATTACCTTACAGTTTACTACTTACAACCAACTTGATTACAGCAATCACTTCACTTCCACCGCAAAAACCCAACGGAAACAAAAGGCGTAAATTTGACATTCCGGTGGAAATCATGATACCTAAATTTCCACTGGAGCACATTTCGAAATTAAATTCCACTCCAGTGGAATTCATGATAGTGTTTAGTGGAACGAAATTCAAAACGTCACTCCAGTGGAATTTATGATAGGGGTGTTTATGTGTTAAAAAAATTATTATATTCACTTTCGGAACTATTAATTTGTAGTACGCGTCTAATAAGATCTAGTTTGATACACTCTGTAAGACCAAGAATCGTTGGACAATCAATAGAAGACACTATAGCACACACTTCCCAACAACAGGAATTCCTTCACCACTAAAAGAGTTGAGTTTATAATGACACTTTTCCATAAAAGATTTCGAAAAATTAATATTTTTAAAAGTTCTCACCGACATTTGCTTGCGCCCCTGTATCCAGTTGACAAGAGATTTTTTTACTGTTTATTACAATATGCAAAGACCAAAGTGTCTCATTTGTTTTATTTATACTATTTTCGATAATTCCTATATGAAAAAAAATTTTTCTATATTATTTTCCTCACAATTAAGATAATTACATGAGCTTTCTTTGTCAAATGATAGATTGTTACCTGAGTAGCCAGCCTTGTTTTGCTGACAAAAAACACTTTTTACTGACTTGAGTTTTGGACACATTTTTGCATAATGATTTTTCTTTTTGCAAAAATGACATACCACACCGAGTGCTGGACATCTGTTGCGATGAGTCTCCCCGCAGTAGGGACAATTCGTTGTTGTTGTTTCTTTTTTAGGTGCTTTTTTCCATGAATAATTAGAATTGGACTTTTGATGACGTAACTGGCGATGTGTTGCTGAATTATTTTTTCTATTAGGATGATATGGACCATTTTTAAGACTGAGCCTATTGATGTCAATTTCTGCTTCTTCTCTCTTCTTTCCTACCATCTCACTAAAATGCTGCTTATTCGCCTCATAAGTTTTTGTTGTTTTTTCTAATATTTCTAGTGTAAGTTGATCGATGTTGAGCAATCTTTCTTTTAGGATTTCTTCCGTTAATCCCATTGCAAACACATCTCTCACCATATTGTCTTCCTCTGCAAATTCACATGTAGAGGCCAATTGTTTTAACTGTGTGAGAAAGTTGTCTAGTGTCTGTGTTGGAGCTTGACGACAGGTTAGGAATTTGTACCGTTCGAAAATTAAATTTTTCTTTGGTGTAAAATAACTGTTAAATTCCTCTACAATTTCAGTATACTTAACCTTTGCCATGTCCTTCTTAAAGGTGTTGTAAATTTTGACGCCTTCATCACCTATGCAATGTAAAAGAATTGCCACCTTTCTGGTCTCGGATTCTTTTGACTTGGCTGACGCTTCCAAAATTAAATCAAATTTTTGTTTCCACCATGTCCAACGCTCAGATAGATTCGTGGTCGAAAAATTCATAGGACCTGGGGCTTGAAGTAATTCCATGATATATTTTCCACGTGTTTCACTTATTGACTTTAATTATAAGTTTACAAACTTTGACTGATTCACATCTGACACCATGTAATGTTATCAGTAGGTGTAGAAATAAATAAAACTCTTGATTTGTGATTAACTATATTTACTTAATATAAATGTTCGAGACTCTAATGACTGATTCTGACTAGGGCTTAGAAGCAACTGACGATATGCAAATCTGTAATAACAGTTGGTACGGTAAACAACTTTCAATAGTTCTTTTCATTACACATACATACAACAGTACTTACACTATAAAGCAAACTTCAATCCGCTATATCTCCGTCAGTTTTTAAGCTACAGTAATTCATAAAAAACCAAAATTATTGCTGAAGACAAATCTAAATTTTGTTACTCAACACTTTTTTACGTATCTTCAATAGTTTTTGAGTTTTTTTGAAATAAACGCAGAAATCTCTAAAATTCGTAAAATCCCCTTTTCATTTTGATCGTACCATTTCGAAAAATGCACCCTGAAAATCGCTCAAATTATATAGATCCGATAGATATCTCTAAAATAAAGTGAATACTACGTGGAACATGATAAATTTGAATTTGGGTGGAAGTGGTATTAGTTTTATTGATCATTTTTTTAAAAAAAATTGAATGGTGCACCTTCTTTTTGTCATAACTTTCATTTTACATGCAAATGACTTTTATCAGTGTTCATTTTAAAGGTCTTTTCATGCACTTAAAAAAATGTTATATAAGTTATCCTCGAAAAATGCATCGATTTTCCGTTATTCGATGTTAAATACAACGTTTTGAGTATTTGGTTTGAAATAGGTCCCCGTAGATCAATCATTACTCGCTTTTCTTCGTTACGCCATTTTCTTCGTTTTTTATAAGCTAAGTCATAAAGTTATAGTGAAATGTTTAGTGAGTAGACGTGTTTTTCGAAGCTCCCGCATATTTCAAAATTATCCAAATTTGTTTTCCAATTTTCATAAACAAAATTTTTATAAACTTCGACACCGCTCTTATTTTTCTTTCCGTGCGCACAGTTTTTGTTAATTTAGCAGTGGTTCTTACAAAATAAAAATGTCAAAATCGCAGCAAACAAGGTCAAATACTAGGAAAGTTACTGACACAGTAAACGTCCCAAATCCCGTTAAGAACAGTACTCCTTCGGCCAACAAGCGCAGCGATGATAGCATCAGCAGGACACCAACATCCACGTCAATAGCTGCTCCGGATAACAACCTTGAAGTCTTGGAGAAACGACTTCTACTAAGCTTCAATAGAATGCTGAATGAGCAGTGTGCCATTTTCGAGGATCGTCTTAGTCAATTAGAGTCCCGCTTATCAGCGCGAATTGACGCAATTTTTACCACCTTGAGCAGCCAAATGACTAAATTAAAAGACGATGTAGAAACTGTCCAGCACGACCTTGCCGTGGTATCTAACGAATTGGAGGATTTACGACGCCAATCCAGACTCAATGACGTAGTTGTTCGTGGTATTCCAACAAATGAGAGCGTCAACCCGAAGCAGATTTTGAAATCTCTTGCTGCCGCCATTGGGCATGAACTATCGCCCTATGTCAATGTGTTCCGGCCACAGCAGCGACAGCGGTCAGAGTCCGAAACTGGCAGCATCAAAAAGGCGAGTCCGATATTAATTGTCAAGTTTCCATCAGCAAACGAACAGCAAGAGTTCCTGAGGAAAACCCGCCAGCACGGCTCTCTTGCCCTAAAGCAACTAAATCTGGGCTTTGCTTCCGACAGTCTTGTTCACGTCAACGAAAGCCTGACAACAAAGAACAATGACATATTCCTCACGGCTCGGAATCTTCAAAAAAAGAATCGCGTCGCTTCGGTCTTCACTCGTCGGGGTTATGTCTATGTTCAGCTGGAGAGAAACAAACAGCCACGTATATTTAAATCAGCTCTTGATTTGAATGAAGCCATCAACTCTTCTTCAACTCCAGGATGTCCCTAGTGAATTTGGAGCAACCCGCTTTCTTTGTGGAGTTTCGTATACGCATGCTTATACTTTTATATTTTTTTCATTGTACACATTTTTATTATTTCTCTTTTAGTTCTCTTAGACTTATTTTTAATTTCTCTTAAGTTTATTTTCAATTTTATATTTTCTCTTCTTGGTGTTGTAATGTTAGAATATTATTGCATGTTTTTAGATTTTGAGATTTTAACCGCGCCGCATCCTGAACCCACTTTTTTACCCCATTTCTGTGACTTCGGTTAAGAAATTACATATATATGAACAAAATTAGAACACCGCTCAACGTTTTCCAAAGCAGAGCCCAGGGCTTAAATTTTTGCCACATTAACGCGCGAGGTCTACGTAATAAAATCGATGAATTCCAGGAAATTTTTCGTGGATCGAATATACATGTCATACTGGTGTCTGAAGCCTCATTACGCGATCATGTCCCCTCGAAACTTGTTTCATTAGATGGCTACAATCTGTTTCGAAATGATCGAAAAAATCGTTCTGGTGGTGGAGTAGCTGTTTATGTTAAGGAAAACCTCAGGCCTTCTAAAGTTAAGGAGTCTGTTTCTAATGCTTTGGAGTTCCTTAGCATTGAAGTTAGCTGCGGATATAGCAAATGTCTCGCCACTGTGGTTTACTGTCCTCCTCGAATTTTCTCGTTAACTGAAGCAAACGAGCTGGAATTATGGCTCTCCGACGCTACCCATAAGTATGAAAATATCGTAATTGGGGGAGATTTTAATGTAAACATATTATCCAATAATGCACTTTCCAAAAAATTTCTCAATTTTTTCAACACGTTTGATCTGAAGCCCGTTAACCAACTTCCGACGTATCTAAACAGTAGTAATCCATCGTTGTTGGATCTCTTTTTTGTGTCGAACGTTGAAAATGTTTTATTTCATAATCAGATTAGCCCACCTAGTTACCTCGATCATGACATTCTGTATCTATCCCTAAAATTCACAGTCAGAAGCACTCAGCAGAAATTGTTTTCCTATCGCGATTATAAGTCTATCAATATCCCAGCACTACTGCATGAATGTTCCTTACTACCTTGGGATCGAATTTATCGCCTCCCTGACATAGACAACCAAGTAGAACATTTCCATTCGCTGTGTTATTATCTACACGAATCTTTTGCACCCGTGAAAACAAAACGCGTATTTCCTTCTACCTCTCCTTGGTTCTCCCCTCAAATAAGTCGACTTATCTCTGAGAGAGAATTTTTGTTTAGAAAATATAAGAAAAACAAAACTGTTGTGAATTTAAATGCCTACAAAAATGTCAGGAACTTAGTAACTTTCACCATCCGCAAAGCAAAAGCGCAGTTCTACTCATCTAAGCTTAGCCCTAATTTACCTGCTAAGAAACTTTGGAAAAACATTAAACAACTTGGCATTCACGGTGATGAAGGTGAAGCCCAGATCAGCCTTAGCGCTGATGAACTAAATAATTATTTTATCGCCACAACGAATATACGCGAGGTGCCTCGTTGCTCTAGGACAACTGATAGTAACACTGACCTTTTCAGTTTTCGTAATGTGAATCACACGGAAGTCCATAAAGCTTTTTACTCGATTAAATCTGATTCAGTCGGTCCAGACAATCTCCCACCCATCTTCCTGAAGTTAATTTTTCCTGTGATCCTCCCCTATATCACTCACATCTTCAATAGCTGCCTGACAAAATCTTGCTTTCCGGTTCAGTGGAAAAAAGCAAAAGTGATCGCACTACCTAAATGCAAATCCCCGAAAGGCCCCGCTGATTATCGTCCAATAAGCATATTATGCTTCTTAGGCAAAGTACTGGAAAAACTAATGTCATGGCAAATCGAAGATCACTGCGAAACCTGGTCCCTGTTGTCGAATGCTCAATCTGGTTTCCGCAAAAGGTGTAGTTGTGAAACCGCACTACTGAAAGTGACCACCGACCTGCGGATGGCTCTTGATTCTGATGACATTGCTTTTCTTGTACTTCTTGACTTCAGTAAAGCATTTGACAGTGTCAGCCATCAGCTTCTAGACACTAAGCTAATAGACCACATGCGTTTTTCAACATCAGCTGCTTCCTTAATTCGAGATTACTTACATAATCGATGTCAAAAAGTGTGGCTACAAAACTCAATTTCGGATCCTCTACCAATCACGCGCGGTGTTCCCCAGGGTTCCATACTAGGACCGTTACTTTTCACTATGTATATAAATGATCTCAGCAGTGCTGTAACAAATTGTAAGCTGCACATGTATGCTGATGATGTCCAAATTTATTTAAATAGTCCCATTGGATTGGTAGAGAACTGTGTACACAACATCAATGCCGATCTTGAGCGTATTTATCAGTGGTCTCTATCCAACCACTTACTACTAAATGCATCTAAATCCTATTGTATTCCAATGTACAGGAGTCCATTAGACTTTTCATTCCTTCCACCCATCATCCTCATGAACACGTACTTACCTTACCAATTACGAGTCAAAAATCTAGGTGTCTATCTGAACTCGCAATTAACCTGCTGTGATCAAGTTTCTCATACCCTATCTAAAATATATGGCAATTTGCGCCGTCTGTGGCTATACGCCTCTATTCTGCCCATAGAAACTCGATCAAAGCTAATCAAAACATTAATTTTACCATATATCACTTACGCCAGCCTGGTTTTTCCTTCTCTTGATGCCTCATGTCGAGATAAACTGAATGTAGCATTTAATGATTGTACAAGGTTTGTTTATAATCTTCGTCGATTTGACCATATCAGCCGATATCGTTCTTCCGTTCTGGGTTGCACACTTGGTGTATATTTATCCCTCAAAGCAATGTCGTTTGTTTACAAACTTCTACACTCTGACCGCCCATCATATCTCCATGAGTATCTTCGACTCGGTCGTACGACTAGAAGAGCACTCCTAATTCTACCTAGATTCTCCCATTTAGTTGCGCAGAGATCTTTTTTTGTTCATTCTATTCAATTATGGAACAGTCTACCTGCTGAAATACAGAGTTCGGGGTCTTTGAGTGTGTTCAGGAAACGTCTCCTTAGTTACTTAACTAGTCAATAATATTCCTTCAATCTCACTTCTTGTTAGTATTCTTTTCTTTTTTATTTGTTTTGTTTTAGTTTCTAGTTTACAATTTCCCAACTATTTAAACTTTATTTTGTTTTTTTTATATTTATATACATTCTTTTAAATATACATTTCACTCTCCTTTTAATAGCGATATTGTTAATTTTAAGTACATACGCTTTTAGCGTTATAAGATAATAATAATCTTGATGTACTATTTTTAAAATAAAGTAATAATAATAATAATAATAAAAAAAATTTTGGTAAAACGCTTATTTTTGGACTTATTGACCAAAAACTGTTCGAAAACGTGGGGTTTTTTTAATGAAAATTGCAACTTTTCAAACGCTTATAACCAAAAAAATATCAGTTTTACAAAAAAAGTTTGTACTATATTTTTTGCTTAAAATTAGCCTCTCTATCGATTAACGGGGTTATTTTGACCAAAAATATTTCCCCCCGAGTTGGGGTGGGAACCACCCCCAAAGAAATTGCGCACATTGGCATATGGTAAACTTCCCTATCTACTGTTAAAATTTCAAGTAAATCGGTCGCCACCAAAAAAAGTAGGGGTGATATCGGTTGGGGACTGGACTAGTTCGCCTGCTTAAAATTTTAAATTGTATTATTTAAAGGCAATTACTAGAATTCAAAAAGGACAATAGAGCATTTCTTGAAGATGATAGGAGGAAAGAAATACACGACAAGCTGTTTTGCAGAAGTTTATACTCAATGTACAGTCGTTTATCGTGCTTTAAGCCTCCTGTTGAAATCAAGTAAGTTTTCTAACGTAAACTTTATGCTGAATATATAACATTCACATTTTGTAGGGAAGAACGTCCCAAGTTGACACCGGATCAACTGAAAAAGATCGACCAGTATTTCAAAAAAATATCAAAACCAAAAGTAGTTCCAAAACCTCCACCAATAGTAAAAGTTAAATATATTAATGTTATATTTTAACTGATTTATTTTTTGAATAGGTTCGAAAAACCAAACCACTTAAAGAAATGGCCAAACAAATGGCTATCCTAGCGAAACCGAAAAAAAGAGTTGAGCCGATGATGGGGGGATGGTTTTTCAAAAAGGCGATGCGGACAGCTAAGCCTTCAGACAGAACTAAAGAGCTTGCCAACCCTAAACGTAGGGTCAATGATTACCACTACAAAGATTTTACAATATTGTCGCCTAATGCTTTAAAATGCAAAGGTAATTGCCTCTATTATATCAAATTTGATTAATATATTTCTATTAAAAATGTTCTCTCTTAGCGACTGATAGAACTAAAAATTTGGCACAGCCGAAGAAGAAGGGGTTATCCGAGGGTGATCGAAAAGAGAATCCGTTTGAAATTGCTCCGAATGCCCTTAAATATCGGCCAACTTCAAGAATAAAGAAACTCGCTAAGCCCAAGACATATGAATCGTCAAATACGAAAGATCCAATGGCTATTTCCCCAGCAGCCCTAAAGGCAAAAGCCTCTCCAAGAACGGAGGAATTGGCGCAACCGAAACCAAGAAAATGAGTTTAAGTGTTTTATGTTTGTTTTGTTTGGTATTATTCTGTTAATGTATTTACTATTTTTGGTGTTCAAATTTGATTTTGTCCTGTTTGGTTATATTGTTTTCGTGTTTGTATTTTATTTTTATTTATTTTTGGCATTAAAAATTATAATTCCATATAAGAAAAACGTACTTACATTGTTTTATTTCCTTAAACAGAATTATTTATATGGCAGAAATAAGGCAGCGAATAGTTAATCTTCAGTCGGATCCAGGACCTAATGCTATTCCTTCATTCTTCGCTGGCATTAGAATGAATTTCAATCGTGAAACTAGGGCTAAAAGGACCATTGAACGGAGGATTTATTCGTATCGAATTCGTTTTCCAGTCGCACGTAGGGCTGCATCATAACAAAAACCCAGCCGAACTGGTATGCTGTCCCAATTAGTTTGCAGAATGTATATTGTATAGTTTTATAAGAGAATGAAGGCCCTTCAAAATTTCAACGATTTGGCAATCATATAAACAATTTTAGTCATCCGACGATCGTTTGCCGAAATCATGCAGGAATATTTTTGACATTTTAGAACATTAAATTACCTAGTTAAAATATTTTTAAAAATTAAAATACGAATTATAAAAAATAGGGAAACAATAAAAGTAAAGTAATTATAAATAATGTGAAAACAAAAATGATTTTATCTTTGGTGAATTTTTGGACGGGTACGGAACAAATATAGCGACAACAGAGAGTGAACAAAGAAGGAAAAACGTATATAGAAATATGCTTCTTATATAATATTTAAAGGCTGAGGTGATGATAGTGCAGATATATAAAAATCCAAAAGTTTTAAAATCTCATATGCATGTAGAAAACTGTCATTATTAAGCAGATAAGCAGTAGACAGTATAGAAAAATAATACCCTAAGCTGGTGGCCATTTTTGAGTACATATTTGAGGCACATTGAAAATATTTGAGACACATTCCTTGCGAATGTGAGAAGATGAAATTGGCGGCCTGGCTAGTCATTACGTTTACATGATTTAAATAGTAAGCCATACACTGAGAGTTTTTTCCCCGCGCCAATTGTCGCGCCACGCAATCTGCCAGTTTTTTACCATCTTGTGTGGTCAACATCACACGCCAATATTTTCTACATTCCATTTGACACTCAATTTTACAGTTTTTCTGTTGATCTATGAACACATGGAAAAATTCAAAAAGTGGCGTGTCATTTGGAGTGTAGTGTTGATGGTTATTTAGGTGTTGACATGATTGCCCCTTTAATCGACTCATTCTTTTACGAACAACAACATGGGTACAGAAAAGGGCGTTTGACCACCTGAAATCTTATGCTTCTAATCTCCCCGCAAGATTATCTCAGCCACCCTACAAGGACAGACTGAAGGTGTTGGATCTCATGCCGCTGTCTTGTCCTTAACCGAAACGTTAATGTAGAATTTCTATCGAATAAAATCAAATTTAATTCGATGTAGTAGACATACGAAAGTACTAAGGGAATACAGGCATAGTACCGAGTACGCAAGGAACGAACCCTTCAACAGATGCTGTTGGGTCTTCAATAATCATGGATCATGTTATTCCCCTTCTATAAATAAAATATCCTATAAAAACACCGAAATTTTATGATATATTTTTCCGTGGTGTATGGCGTGGAACGTAGAAAAAACAGCTACTCCACACGCCGAGTCAAATACCGGCCAGTCTATATTTCCAAATCAATCTTAATATTACAATAGGATGGATACAGACATTTTAACATCAATTTAGGATAACTAATTTAATGCAGTCAAAAGTAGTTACTCACTTCCTATAAATATAATGAACGATGTACATACATTTTTGGTATCCGATGAGTCGCGTGGAAGGCTAAACCAAGCTTCGGAAATGCACGATTAAACTTTATACCCACATACTAATTTTCAAATGTGTGGATTTCTATGGCCATAGTACATAGTGGATAGTACATAGTGCATACATTGTAAATAGTACATAGTACATAGTAAATGGTACATAGTATATAATACATAATGCATTATACATAGTACATAGTACATAGTACATAGTACATAGTACATAGTACATAGTACATAGTATACAATACATAGTATATAGTACATAGGGCCTGTGCGAATAGTCGCTAAATTGCGGCTAAACTAAATTATTGGAAAGGTCGGTATTGCAGTGCGATTTAGTCTTTTTACGAGGTAGCTAAAGTTTGACAGCTACTTACTAAATAGCTGGCCGGTGATTTTAACGGCGGAATTTATTAACGGAGAAAACTTTATGAAAATTACTTCAAGATGAAGCAAAAATTAAAAATTTCACCATTTCTCAAATTCTAAACACTCTATTTTACTATAATTTCTTTCGTTCCACGTATTTGTCCCGCTCAATTTTTCCTCAGTTTTTCAAATAACCGCTGAAGGTTTGGACTGTATAAACAATTTTTTTTAGAAACGGTATCGAGACAAAAATTACACGCAGTTAAGAAAAAACTTATACTAAAATATATAATTTATATCTAAAAGGTGTGAAATTGTGCTGATTCTAACGATAGTGTTAAGGGCGCTTTCAAATATTCAGCCGACTACAGCACTCGAAGCAGTCAAATGCAAAAGAATTCAAATGGTTCCTCTGTTTTCTTAGAAATTTTAACTTCAGCTGATTATTTGAACAATTGACTGCTCCGATAGCTCCAGTAGGCTGCATGTTTGAAAGCGCCCTATAATTACCATAAAAACTTTATGATAATTGCGAAGAGACAAAGATTTTAACTGTATTAATTATTTTAAAACTTTTACCGGATATTACTTTGGTATCGAGATAAAGATTTTACGCAGTTAAGTCTAACGTTTAAACTAATATATACTATAATTTATATCTAAAAAGTGAATTTGTGCTAATTTTAAAGAATATTCGTCCACCATGAAGCGGAATTACTCGGAAAGATGTAAGTTTGCAGAAATTCATTTATGTAATAATACTTCATTACGTGTTTAGGGAGTACAGAGGATACATTTCGTTTTATAAAAGCACGAATTAAGTTGGAAGACAATTTCAGAAGAAAAGTAGTGGATATCAGAAATTGCTGGGAGTAAGCAAAATTTGTAAATTTAAATTATTGGGTATGTGCAATTTATTATTGTTCCTTTACAGAAGTGTTGGTGTAGAGGCAGAATTGCCAGATATGTCGTGGCAGCGATTAAGGAAAAAGTGGGGTAATTTGTTGAACAAATATAAGGTAAGCAAGAGCACTTTTAAAAGTAGTCATAAAGTATACAAATGTTTGTATTTATTTAGCAAATTAAGGAACCACCGACTGGCGCTGGCAGTGATGATGTGGAGATGGCAACAACATGGCCATTTTTTGACCTTCTTAATGAATATTGCGCGGACAGGCACATTATAAATCCGCCAATATTAATCGACAGCGAGTCGCCCTATGTGACACTGTCGCTGCCGTCAGATGTTGATGCCTCAACTACGACTACAGGTGCAACTGGAAGTGGAACTCGAAAAAGAGAACATGCTTCTTAAACTCTCTTAGAACGGGATGAAATAAAAACTAATAAGCGAGTAAGAAAAGCAACGTCTCTTTTAGCGGCATTTATGTCCCAAAGAATGGGAATAAATTGCGAATCAAGTGACAGCGATTAAATTGTTTGAAAACGTAACACTTCTTTTATTAAAATTATATGGAACATAAAAGCCTTAAAACTAATATTTATAAAGCCTTACGAAAATAAAGCCATGCGGCATTTTTCTGTACGAGCTCTGTCCATACGTTTATAAGAAAAATTAGTAGGTACGCATAGTATAGTGCCCATTGGGGAGGTTGTTCCTATAAATGTTACAATTAGTCTTGTATTTATTATTACACGTACAATTTATTAGAAATTAATTACTTTTAGCTACGGTGAAATTTTCAATGATTACGGCTATCCGTTTTACAGCTGCTCCATCAGCGTTCGTCTGAGGGTAATTCCTTGCGAATCATCCTCGCCGATATATTCAGAATTTATATTATATGAATCATCAGACTGTTCCATCTGTTCTTGTATCAGGTTAAAACCGTCGTTTAAACAAATATTGTGCATAACACATGCGACAGCTATTGTCTTCACTGAATTTTGTAGTGACAATTCCAAAGGCTTTTTAAAGATTGATCTCCATCTTATTTTCAGCAAGCCAAATGCCGATTCAATAACACTTCGCGCTTTACTATGAACGTTATTGAATCTTTCCTCAGGTCTAGTAAGAGGTTGGGATCTCTTAAAGGGAGTAATTATGGATAGTGGCTGGATGGCACATTTATAACCACTATCTCCTAAAAGATAATATTCTGGTGGTGGAAATATACTATCTCTGTACACTCTGCTATTGCGAAGTACCCTCTGATCGTGAACTGATCCTGGGTATCCAACACAAATGCTGAAAAATTGTTTATCGCTTCCACAAATTGCTTGCAATTGGACAGTAGTATCAAGCTTTCTATTTATATATTGGTCACGTAAGCGTAATGGGACCGTGACTTTTACATGTGAGCCGTCGATTGCTCCCAAAGCATTCGAAAAAATCGAAACTTTTGCACGGCGATTAAATCCTTGTCCAATTTCGCTATATTTTTCAGGTGAGGGATATTTGATCACAGTTTGCATGAGGCTTAAAAAGACGTCTAACATTTTGTGAACAATATCTCTCACCGTATATCTCGAAATTGAAAAGGATTCTGCCGTTACTCTATAACTCGCACCACATCCGAGCCAATACAAAAAAACCGAAACTTCAAAAGTCTTGTTCCAGCCATGAGTTTTATTTGGTATTAACTCAAAAATTCGATGTAAAGCTGTTGATGTCACCCTCAAATGCTGCATAACGATATTATTATCGTTATCCAGCACTGCCTGGTATATTTTTGAATTATATCCAGCTAAACAATATTTTTGTGGCTAAAATTAGGAATTTTTTAAACAAACTTGGGAAAAGTGAATAATTTTACTAACTCTAGAGCCAGCCGCAAGCAATCGCTTTTGCTTAGTTTTTCTTTTCCTCCTTTTTTGAAGGCACTCGGCATATAATAATATTATATTAGAAACTAAAATTACAACTATGTCATCATCTGAAACAAGGTCCATTTTTTACAGAATATAATATATTGAAATATTTTATAGCAGACGGACGGTATATTTATGTGTTTAAATAAAAGTTTTTAAAATAACGTCTACGCAATTTGAAAAACGAAAGCTGTCAAAATCAAATTTAGCCAACTGAGAATTCGCACACCACTAGCTAACTAAATTGAACATTGGAAATTTTGTGGAACGATTTAGTATTTCGTGGAAAGATTTAGCCATTTAGCCACTATTCGCACAGGCCCATAGTAAATAAGCATAATATACAGTACATTGTGCATAGTAAACAGGGGGCCTACTATGTATTCGGATCTGAAAGTAGATTAATATGAATTCGGAAATTTCATACTATGTATTCTGATTTTCCAAACGCACCTTATCCGAAAGTCCAATGACATTTATATTCGGAATTAATTTTGCTGGGGGCCTACTATGAAATGGGATTTCCTTAGAAAAAATCCGAAAACTAAGTAGTTATTTATATTTAAGAAACCTAAATTGTTAGTATATAAGGATTTTTGAATAAATAAAGAAATATTATTTTGTACAAAGGGTGTTTGTTCTCACACGACCTTGGACAACTCAAGAGCCCCCGGCAACCCTCCCTTAAACAAGGAGGTTTAGAGAACTACCGGACGAAACACCATTACAAAATGGACTAAAATGTCATCGAGTTGAAATTGCAACGCTCTGAAGAAATTTCATAACATTCGCTCGAGCCGTTTTTTTGTTTAAATGAAAAGACCGGCTAAGAATCACAAGCACTAGTTTAGCATTAGCTT
Source organism: Thereva nobilitata (assembly GCA_963855945.1). Classification (NCBI taxonomy): domain Eukaryota; kingdom Metazoa; phylum Arthropoda; class Insecta; order Diptera; family Therevidae; genus Thereva; species Thereva nobilitata. The sequence goes on from OY979695.1 coordinate 52,450,107, forward strand.
TTCTAATATCTAATAAACTCGTTGGAATGAGACCCATTCTAAACAAAGTTACCTGTTCTGGATACCGCATAGCGATAACTTTCTAACAAAACATCACTTGTCAAAATCCGAGCACTCTTGTGCAAAATCGTGCAAAAATTACGTTACCTTTTACAAACGTCAGGACGCACTCTCTCTCTAGACTTGGACCAAAACGGACGCTACTTGTGGTTGAGGTCTAATCAGTGCAAGTTACTGTTTTTAAAGTGATGTTAGTTTTTACAGTTATTTTTATTGTGATAAATTAAGTATTGGTTTGTTATACAGTGTTTTTTCTTTTATAATTTATTGTTTGTTTAACTTCTTTTTTGCTTTTTCTATTTATTTTTTGTTTTAGTATTTTAATTCACTTTATCTTTTGTATAAATTTTTGCCTTTTTAATTTCGTTTTATGGTTTCCTCTAAGTTTTTAATTCAATGATTTTTAGCACGTGTTTTTATTTTAATTTTGCATATTTTAAAATTTTGTTCATTTAAGCTGTTTAGTGTAATTTTATCATCCATATCTTTAAAATAATTTGGGTCAATTATAAGATCACCCCCTACTGCCTTTTTTTGCGTGAAAGTAAAAAAAAAAAAAAAAAGTCGCCGTCAGTGTTTTTGGGCACCTTATACCCAGTTTTTGAATTAGTCAGTCGGTTTTGCAGTTCTCCCCTTTTGGTTCATCTATTAAAATTTTAGCAAATTTAATTTGTCGGTGACACGGTGCAATAACAGTCCCGTTCATTTTTAGGTGCACGCGCTTTATCCTTCGCTTGACCTCGATAGATACATGTGATTCCTTTACTATTTCACACGGAGAAACTCGTTTTCTATTCTAACCCCATTTAGATGATTATCTGCCCCAGAGCTCTTTTTTTTACCTTGATAAAATGGACAATAAAATATCGCCCCCTAGCTCTGAGGCCAATCCTAAAATTAAAACAAATATCTCTGTAAGATCCTCTTCAAGACTCAATAATAAAATACGCAAGCAGTCCACGGGGGTCAAAGAGATCCATGAACGTAAAATCAAGGAGAGCACCAAAGCTAAGATTAATGCAAGAACTGGCCTGAAAACAGCAGGAAAAATTAAGACAGAGTCAAATAGTAAAAATACCAGCTCTAATAACACCTCAGTTTCGCCCTTGCATAAATTGTCACTGCCGAGTGTGTCCACAGAACATGAAGCAGACAAATCTCCTTTACTGATATCAAATACGAGCTCCGCGCCTTGCAAAAATGACATAATTAATTACAATGATGGTGACTTAGGACCTTTCTTCGTTATCGTGAGAAAAATGAATCAGAACACGTTGAATCAAAGTAATCTGAATCCACTCTCCCTGGGGAAAATCTTATTATCCACTACCACAGGAGTTGAATCAATTCTAAGGGCTTCCAATGATACAGGCAAAGTAACCTTTATATCAGCAGAAAAAGCCAATAACTTTGTCAATAACTGCCCCTTAAGCCCCAGTTTTAGAGCCTACATTCCACTGGGTCTAGTAGCAACTCCTATCTTAATACATAACGTAGATGTAGGTCTGGGTGAGAGTGAGCTTCTGGAAGCCTTAAAAGTTTGCAATCCATCTGTCATATTCAAAAGATGTTTTAGAGTTAAATGGAAGAGTTTCTCTGAGGGAAGGGTGGTTTTGAGGGAAATTAACAAAATTAAGGTCTACATAAGTGGAAAAAAAATTCCTGATAGCTTAAATCTATACTATTCCAACCTTAAGTTTAATAAATTTATCCCCCCTCCCATAAGATGCTTCAAGTGTCAGAGATTTGGGCACATCAGCAAAGTGTGCAAATCCAAATGGTCGATCTGTGGAAAATGTGGCACCAAAGACTGTGAAGAGGGGAAAAAATGTGTAAAAACCTCTAAATGCGCTAACTGCCATGAGAATCATGGAGCCTTTGAAAAAATTTGCCCTCTCTGGCGTAAAGAAAAAGAAATTGTAATAGACATGAGGAGAGGCAATTTCTCGAGAACTGATGCCTTAAGAAATTTCAAGGCAAAAAACAGACTCCTCAAAACAAAAGGTATAGGAAGCAAAGAGGATAAAAATAAAAACCCAATGGAAAAAGATAAAGTGCAGCTAACAACTAGGGGTGTGAATGGGAGCAACCTGGTCCAGGATAGAAGTAAGGCCAATAAATGTATTGATATTTCACTGTCAAGTAGCAAACCTAGTGAAATCTCGAAAGAAGGTAAAAAGAATGCCTCGTCGTTAGAATCTCTGCAAAAAAGAAGAGTGAACACAGATCTTCACACTGGTGTGTCAGACTGTGTATCAAATAAGTCCATGGACTCATCGTTGACTCCACTGGACGACTTAAAACTAGCGGAATATGGATCCTTACAACCTAGGAGGTTATCGGATGATAACCGGAACTTCTCAATTTGTTTCTACTCCTTAGATCAAGAGAATCAAACAGAGAAGAGAAAAGAAAATAAATAATATAAATCTATCTTGGTAAATAGACTAACTCTAGTTTCTCTAGAGTCATCTTTTAGGGCCATCTAAGCCCAACTTAATACGAAAGTGGACACTGTTTTCCACTGGAAATTCATATCTTCAAGCATTTCTATTCTGGATCAGGCTGTCAAAAACATGAGTTTAAACTACTTCAACTATCTGGGGTTTTATGTACATATCGAAAATATCTTTGTCTACACATCCTTTTATGCTCTTGATTTTTTCTTAGGGTGTAGGGGCTCACAAATCACTGTTTTTCTTTTAATGTAATCATTGATCTAATTCATAAATTCATAAACATTGGTAATGTAAGGTCACTTAAAGGCAGTGGGGGTTTGGTTCTAATTGCATAATATAGTCAGAAAACGTAATGTAATTGAATTAAACCTTTATAAACTTGGTTAGACCTAAAAAAAAAATAAAAAAAATCTTTTGGACGATACTGAACTATCAACTGGATTCAAGACGACTTCCCAGCTGCGGTATAGTAACGTTGCATGGGAATGACACAATAGAGAGAGAGTTGAGAAGTCAGAATTTTCAACATTAACTTTGAACTTGATGAAATCTAATAAAACAAAGTTGCTGACGAAATCCCCTCTGCTTTTGGCCTTATGCAAGGGACTATTTAACACTAAGAAGGAATAAAATTTTAAAGGCCAAAAATCTATTAAATCAGCACAGTTTCATGGTCCATATGGCTGCAAGGCCGGGACCAATAGAGACCTTTTCAGGCCTACTAGCCCTGCGCTAGTGAATTTAATAAACAACAACAACAACAACAAACGTCAGGAATTTTTCAAAGCTTAGATCAGTACTTTTTGGACAGGGAATTGTTTTCTACCATCGACCATGCGCTCTAGTGTCGCGAAGGAAGTTCGAAGGAAATGTTTGTTTGCTAACGTTCAGCAAAAACAAATTCTCTAGAAAAATCCACTTCATAATATTAAACATTCATCATACTGGGAAGATGATCGTGTGGACCGAAAGGGTCAAACCCACATCCCAACTAGTTTTTTTTAGACTTGTTTCGAAGCAACACGAAGTGCAAAGCAAGAGAGAAAATGAGTCAGCGATTCCATCTATCGATGTATTAGCCATTAAGATTATGGTTTCACTAGCTTGGGTCGGACTCCGTAACGAAATTGCCTCTGTTTCGCCGTGTACGCAGTCGTGTTCACGCTTGCGGAATCCGGCCCCTGGACTATATGTACCTAAGTGCATGATTGCACACTTTGCAATGACTGGACGGGTTCATTTTAAAAAAGCACCCGTAACTTCATCCAAAACACGGCTTAATTTTAATATTAATCTATATTAAATCCAATTTAATATCGTTCACGTGCCAGCACAATTTTCGTACGTGCCATCTCTGGCACGCGTGCCATAGGTTCGCCACCACTGGTCTATGTGGTTGTGTACAAAGCAACAAAAATTCTCATATTTTTCGCAGCCCCAGAAAACAAAATTATGCTTGTGTTAGTGTAATTTGCTGTGAAACCGAAAACATTTTTGGATTTACAAGTGAGGCTCAACACATACCCTTCCCTGCGCCCCCTTGTCTAAAAAACCGGTTTATTGGAAATATTGGAAAGTGAGTCTGGGAAAGTGATAGGCCGTGTAATTTGACTCAAAAGTCTTTAAAGCCGGCCGGCCAGTTGGCTTTAAAGACAAGTTACGACGTTGCCTAAGTAAAGTTTGTTCGTGAGATAAATCTGCATAAAAATGCCCTATGTGGTCGGCGTCATCATCTTTGAACTTAAGTTATGGAGGGTCAAAGGTCACGAGAATCAGTTTTTCTCAAATAACATTTATTCGATGGAATATTTTTTTGGGATAAATGTTAAGTACCATTGTTAGGCATCCATTAGACGATAGGTTTTGCAGTCAGTTTTGCAACAGTTTTGCCTTTGACTGACGGAAAACCTACTGTCTAAGGTGATGACTGATGTAATTATCTGTATATTGTGATTTCCATCAATCATGACTGATGCAATTGATTGACGCTTGCATGAACCTGTAATGGGCGCCTTACTCCAACGATCTAGTAATAATTGACGCACTTGAGGAAAACATCCGTCGTGCTATTCGTGAAATAATGCCACAAACAAAATTTGGTGAACAGAATGGCTCACTACCGAGCCAGCCGCCGCAGCTATTTGAGTGAAATTGTTTTACATAAATAATTGGAAGATGTATTTCGTCAATAAAGTAACATTCATTGAAAAATATTGAACGATGTAGCTTTAATAACAATTTCAAAAGGAAACTAACAGATGGCCCACCTTTTATATGCACCGAAGAAGGCTTAAACTGTTGAAATCTACATGGGCTTGTAATCTAATAACGTCTGAGATCTCATAACGCTGCCACAAGCATACGCAACAAACACATGCACTCGTATACAATAGTTGCGTTTGGGTTGCTCCGGGCTCCGCAGCTATTGCTGTTTTACTTAAATTTTGTGTAGGACATTTTTATGCAGATTTGTCCCACGAACAAATTTTACTTAGCCAAAATTTACGTAAAACCCATATATTACGAGATATTTGAGAAAACTGCTTTTCGTGACCTTTGACTCTGCGTAACTTAAGTCTCAAACAGAACCAATCCGTTCCGTCCGCTCCGTAACGGGTTGGTTCTATTTTGTTTGAGCCTTTAGTATCCGGGAAATTATTTGTGACCCTTTTGAGAAATTATAAAGTGATTAGGCTATAATCCATTTTAAAATTAATTAAAACAAACTTTTTAATTATGAAAATGCCAATACTTCACACTTTAAAAATTTGAAAATCACAGATATCCAGATTTGACAATCAAATTCAGATTTCAAATGAAAATATCATTGGTAACACTTTGTTCCGATCTGAAAATTTTACATAGTACCAATTCACTTTCCAATCGGAAGAAGGTTTCGGAAAAATAAAACTTTCAGATCCGAATACATAGTAGGCCCCCAGTACATAGTATAATACATAATGAATTGTACATAGCACATAGAAAATAGTACGTATTACATAGTACATAGTACATAGTACATAATATATAGTATATAGTACATAGTAAATAAGCATAATATTCAGTACATAGTACATAGTAAATAGTACAGAGTATATAATACATAATGCATTGTACATAGTACATAGATCATAGAACATGGTACATAGTACATAGTACATAGTACATAGTACATAATACATAGTATGTAGTACATAGTAAATAAGCATAATATACAGGACATAGTGCATAGTAAATAGTACATAGTATATAATACATAATGCATTGTACATAGTACATAGAACATAGTACATAGTACATAATACATAGTATATAGTACATAGTAAATAGTGCATAATATACAGTACATACTGCATAGTAAATAGTACATAGTATATAATACATAATGCATTGTACATAGTACATAGGACATAATACATAGTACATAGTACATAATACATAGTATATAGTACATAGTAAATAAGCATAATATACAGTACATAGTGCATAGTAAATAGTACATAGTATATAATACATAATGCACTCTACATAGTACATAGTAAATAGTGCATAGTAAATAGTACATAGTATATAATACATAATGCATTATACTTAGTACATAGGCCATAATACATAGTACATAGTACATAATACATAGTATATAGTACATAGTAAATAAGCATAATATACAGTACATAGTGCATAGTAAATAGTACATAGTATATAATACATAATGCATTCTACATAGTACATAGAACATAGTACATAGGACATAATACATAGTGGGGCTTATCGTGGTAAACGTACGTTTAACGAAACGCGCCGTTTTCACGTTTCACTTCACCTTAAATGGGAATCGTAGTAAACGCGTGAATGAAGTTATGTTCGAATCTTTTCGAAATCAGCTGACATTTGTCAAAGTCAATTTAATCACGTCTGCACTGAGATTCCGTTTCGTTTGATTTCCTCAAAGTGTATAAATTTTCAATTATTGTGTATCAATTATTATGGATTCTGTGGGTTTTTATGAAGAAGGTGTGGAATTTAGAAGAATTGCGAATTCTTTTCGTTGATTATTAAAAACAATTATTATTTTATGTCAATTGTTTTCTAAAAATTTATGTGTGTATTTTTCAAAAAAAAGTCTTTGCAAAAATCATTAACATTCCTTCGTGGAGTGTAAAATATATCTCTTAATTAATAATTTTTTTATTTATTTGTAAAAATTTACTTTTAATATCATCAAAAATTTCCGCTTAAATAAATGTGCATTCAAATATGTTCTCAAAGAATGCATCCATGGCGAAATTCAAAATGAAACTATTTAAAACATATTTCCAAATTTAAGTCAAAACACGCTAGGAAACGTACTACTGCCGCCAACAAAAGTTCACGTTTCACAAACATACGGGAAAATGCCGCCGCACGTTTTGAACGGTACCGAAAAAACAATTTCGAAATTAGAGTTTGCCGCTTTCCCCTGTTGCGTTTACAACGATACCAAAATTGAACGTTTCACGTTTCGTTCGCGTTTACGTTTTGGGCGATAAGCCCCAGTATATAGTACATAAATAGTGCATACTATACAGTACATAGTGCATAGTAAATAGTACATAGTATATAATACATAATGCATTGTAAATAGTACATAGGACATAATACATAGTATATAGTATATAGTACATAGTAAATAGTGCACAATATACAGTACATAGTAAATAGTGTGTAGTACATAGTACATAATACATAGTGCATAGTACATAGTGCATAGTACATAGTTGTTGTATACAAAAAATGCACGGGGCCGGTAAATGACCCGTGCAGAACATTAAAAATAAAAAGGTCCCAAGTGTAACCCGAAACCGCCAAGAAATTGGCAGAAGAAAACTTCGCGCAATTTGCCTTGCGAAATAAATAAAAATAACGTAAGGAAATTGCGCAAGTTCGGGGCACTTGGAGAAAAGCCGACGGATGCGTTTTTCCGGCCGGCGCCCTCAGCCTTGGGTGAAAGACCAGCAGCTGACTTTTGCCCCAAGGTTGATGGCCCGGAAGAAATTCGCAACGGCGGATTTTCTTGGCCAAAGTTTTCAAGCGGAGATCGATCGATGAATCGATCAAAGTCAGAGTTAATTTAACTTTCACGTGCGGCGGGCGCTTCTTTTTGAGTTTCTTTTGCAAGGGTTGATTTTTTTAACCGTAGCGGGCGCGATGAATTGAGTGGTGATTCGAAAATAGTAAAGTCGTTCGTTTAGAATTTAATGTAAATCCAAGTGTTAGAAAACATTCGCTTAACTTAATGGTGTACTGCAAAAATGATTGTTTGAAAATAGATAATTAATTATATTTCCAAAGTGTTAGTATACCTTTGTTCATATTAAACTTAATTAAATGTATCGTGTTAGAGAATTTGGATAATAATTAATAAATGCAATGTGTTAGAAAACATTCGCTTAACTTAATGGTGTACTGCAAAAATGATTGTTTGAAAATAGATAATTAATTATATTTCCAAAGTGTTAGTATACCTTTGTTCATATTAAACTTAATTAAATGTATCGTGTTAGAGAATTTGGATAACAATTAATAAATGCAATGTGTTAGAAAACATTCGCTTAACGTAATGGTGTACTGGAAAAATGTTTGTTTGAACATAGGTAATTAATAATAAAAAATAACAATAGTAACAATAATTCCAAACTTAATTAAATGTATCGTGTTAAAAAAATTAGATAATAATTAATAAGTCCAAAGTAAATTAGATAATAATTAATAAATCCAAAGTGTAAGAAAACATTCGTTTAACTAAATGGTGTACTACAAAAATGATTGTTTGAAAATAGATAATTAATTATATTTCCAAAGTGTTAATATACCTTTGTTTCATATTAAACTTAACTAGTGCATCGCGCTAGAGAAGCGTTTGATAGGTATCGGTAAGTACCGAGTAGACAATTAAATAGAAAAATACACATAACAATTGGCGCAGCCGGTAGGATCTGGGTGCGCTAATAATAAAAAATCGCTAACACTGCTGGTCAAGGCACACTAGACCTTTTGCCCAAGGTTGAGCCTAACTTGGGGGCAGCGTCCGCGGTTGCAAAAGTGCAGCAAATCCTAGATCCTACAAAGAACCATCGCTCGGGGGTGTTCAACAAAGTGCCTCTGTTCCAGGCGAACAAGCATACACCCCCCTAAGTAACTTCATCGAGGGAATTTTGTGGGCTTCATCCGTGCCCAGGAAACGCCCTATGTCAGAGGGCCAACCGGGGGACAACCACCACTCAGAAACCCCCACACCGAGGGATCATCAACCAACAGCAGGCCCTTCAACAGCGTCAGGGTCCAACGACACCAACTCACCATTCAACAAGGCAGGCGAAGCAGCAACCAACATCCCAGCCGCATCAGACCTCGCAGCAGTACAAGAATCCAGCAATACCCCATCAGAACGCCTGATAATCCAGCGAGGGAACACATCCACGCCGACGACTTCAACTCCAACAGAGACACCCCAGATCTCCCCCCGAATATTGAGAAGCGGAAAAGTAGTAGAAAAGGGAGTCAAGCAAGTAGGTCCTAGTTTAAGTTTAGATCAAATACTGCAGAGAGCGCTCGAGACAGGTGATATAAATATCTCCGTGTGTCAGGCAGTGGAACGAGAGACAAATAAAATTCGTAAACGCCGCCTGACACAAGTAGAGAAATTAAAACAAAGTACCCTCCAATTTAGGGAGGATTTAGCTAAATTTAAATCCCTCGAGCGCCCTCTTACTGGCGAAGGGACAAACGTAGAAAATTTTAATGATAAGTTAGAACATTTAAATAATAGTGAAGAAAATTGTAAGACCAACAACGACACCCGCTCGATCACCACCCCACCCGCGTTTACCGCCGACCTCGCCGAAGACCTACTAACTTGGATAAGTGTGTCCCTCACGGAATCTGAGAAGGACAACCTTACCCTAAATAAAACCGAAAGAAACGGTACCACGGAAGAGGAGAAGAAACCCCTGTTTAAATTAGCCATGGCAGACGCTTACATTAAAGTCGCCAAGCTAACCTCCCAGTTAGTACCAATATTCTCTGGTGGGCATAGCCCAACCCTAGCAAGCGAGCTCCAGATGTTCTTAGGGTGCTGTCGGAGAGTAATTCAATGTTTGACGGAAGCTGAGCAACCAGCATTCCTACAAATTTTCCCAACCAGGCTTCGAGGCGAAGCCTACCAGCTGATAGCCGCAAGCCAACCAGCTACTTTTGACGATGCTGAAAAGCTCCTTAATAGGACGTATCTCCCAAGGGAGACGTACCAGGAACTAGTGAACAAACTAATTACCCTACGCCAGCTCCCTCTCGAACCACTAATAGCCTACACCACAAGGGTAAAACAACAGTTATCCCTATGTGAGGAAGCGGCCACCAATAAATATGGCGCAACAGCGGATCCAGTAAAAATACAACTAGCGGATTTCGCTAAAACCGCTTTAAGAAGTGGGATTACAAATCCTCATTTGTGCCAGTACTTACTGGCAGCAGGGGACGATACATTGGATAGTCTGATCCAGAAGGCCCTAGACATGGAGAGACTTCAACAAACCTCCATGTACTTACAGGCCCCACATCAAGTATCATCCAACTTTCAGGCATATAACCCCTATATACAACCAGCTCAAATAACGCAAATCGAAAATATACAACAAGCACTCCCCGCCGCGATCACCCAATACTCAAATACACAACACACCGCCCCGCCCGTAATAACACCACCAACAACACTACAAAACTCCAACAATCCGCAGGTGATGTACACTACATACGCCTCACTACCAAACACCAATCACACTACCCCACAGGCGCCAACGCAAAACGCCCATCAAATAACTAACTCGCCTCCGAAAGCCACCACCAAACCTGAGAACAAAATAACCTGCAACTATTGCCGAAACAGAGGACACACATACGCTGATTGCCTGAAACGTAAAAATACCCCTTTCTGCTTAGTCTGTAGGTCCAATACACATGATGCTAGAGACTGTCGTCAACCAGTAGAACCGCCAAGGCATTTTAATAATAATGGTCGTTACCAAAATCAGGGACCCCCATTTAACAGCAATAATAATAATCTCTACCCAAATCAAAGATCCCAATACCAAAGTAACAACCGATACCAGAACCAGAGGTCCCAACAGGTAAGTCAGAATTATAATAATTACCCCAACAACCGACCACCTAACAATGAACCCCAACAACAAATTAACCGTCAACAACCAGCTAACAATATAAGAGCGGTGTTCAATATCAGATACAGGTGTGATTTCTGCCACAGACGTGGGCACCTGGTAGACGACTGCCACCAAAGGCAGCGATGGGAATCACAGCAGGCGGGAAACTCCCCGCAGTCGGACCAAGAAACCCCGGCCCGACACTAATTTCTAAAAATAATACTAAAGGGGGATCTCAAGCGCCCGAACCAAGTGTCCCACTCGTCACTCTTCCACTAGACATAAGCCTTAACGGCAAAGCCGACCTAGCAGTGGACACTGGCGCTGAGGTCAGTATATTAAAACACAAGAAACTAAAGGATCCCAACCTAATAGATTCCACAAAAAGATGCACATTACAAACGCCATTCGGCCAAGGAAAAACACTAGGGAGCTGTCAGGGGAACTTCCTTTTCAATACCCCCCTCCCATGCACCTTCCAAATCGTGCAAAACATGCCAGAGATTCCTGACGATGGCCTATTAGGATACGATTTTGTTACCAAGCATTGTAACGTTGAGGGTCCAAACCAAACACTGCGATTTCCTCGCACGGAAATCAATCCAGAAGAAATTGCAATTCCACTACGCAGTAATACCACCAAATCGGAACCCAGAGAGCAGCAGGAGCAAACCCAAACCAGGGAGTATCAGTTCGCAGAAACTGAGATCATCCCCGGTGGTGTCTCCCAGGTAACCTCAGAGAGGAATATCAGCTGCCTATCTCAAGATGGGTCAAGGTTGGAAAACAACCCCGACGATTGTGAGACCACTTCAGGCATAAGTCATACGATAGCGTTGGAAGAACCCCTTCGCTTACCGAGCCGGTCTCAAATGGTGGCCTCAATCCCACTAAGGTTAGAGGAGGAAATGTTCTGTGAAGCATACGAGCCGAGCGAAGGAGTATTCCTCGCCAATGCCCTCTTACCATCTGGAACCAAAACAGTGTTTGTTAGCCTCCTCAACGTTAATACCCAACCAGTAGTCCTGACGAGCCTAACTCTAAAACTCACGCCAACAAAAGACTACTCCACTATATCTCTAGCCCCCAACAACAACCCTAAGCCTCTAACGAACACGAACGACGAATGTGGGTATCCTTCAGGCCCTGAACCAGTCGGTCTCAGGAACGCCAGTACCCCATCGTCGCCCAACGAAAGGCCTAAAAGTATACCCAGAAACGGTGCAACCCCGCACGGTATATCCAAAGGGAAACGGGCAAGATTAAAGTTACAACTAAAGCAAAAGGAAATCGAGACCCTCCACCAGATGAGATACATATACCCGGACTACGAAGACCCGGACCCAGAGCGCGAAGCGCGCCTCAAACAATTAAATGAAGAACTCAGTTTCGACCATCCCCTAACGGCCGATGAGAAACAATCCATAAAGAAACTCTGTCACGACTATGCCGATATATTTCACCTAAAAGGGGACAAACTTTCCTACACGGAAGCCATAAAACACGAAATCCCCATGATTTACGACAGATTTATAAACCAAAAAATGTACAGGTTGCCAGAGACCCAAAGACATATCATAAACGAACAGTTGGAAGAAATGTTGGATAATGATATCGTCCAACCGAGTAGAAGTCCGTGGAACTCACCCCTCCTAGTGGTTCCCAAAAAATCGGGCCCCGATGGCAAGAAAAAATGGCGCGTAGTTGTAGACTACCGCAAAATAAACGAAAACACAATAGGAGACGCATACCCACTACCAAGAATCGAGGATATCCTAGACCAACTCGGTCACTCGAGATACTTCTCCACCCTCGACTTGGCCAGTGGCTACCATCAAGTATTAGTGGAACCACAAGACCGCCCCAAGACAGCCTTTAGCACGAATTATGGACACTATGAGTTTAAACGCATGCCGTTCGGGCTAAAAGGAGCCCCGGCTACGTTTCAGAGACTAATGAATTATGTCCTCACAGGCTTACAAGGCCTCGAATGCTTCGTCTACCTAGATGACATAGTCATCTACGGGAAGAACCTTGAGGACCATAATTCGAAGCTCCGACGGGTATTCGACCGGTTGAGGGAAAACAACCTCAAATTACAACCGGAGAAATGCCAGTTCCTAAAGAAGGAAGTAGTCTATCTGGGTCACGTATGCTCCGAGAAAGGAGCCCTCCCCGATCCCAGAAAGACAGAATGTGTCCAAAGTTTCCCAGCGCCACGAACAATCAGGCAGGTGCAATCATTCCTAGGCCTCGCCAATTACTATAGAAAATTTATACCAGATTTTTCTAAAATAGTACGACCTCTAACGAATTTGCTAAGAAAGGGCGTGAAATTTTCTTGGACACCGAAATGCCAGGAAGCATTTCAAACGATAAAGCGTTCCCTAGTCTCCCCACCACTGCTGATCTACCCTGACTTCGACAAACCGTTCAACCTAACAACGGACGCCAGCAGTGAGGCACTCGGAGCAGTGCTCTCCCAAGGAGACGTAGGCAAGGATCAGCCCATAGCATATGCCAGTCGCACTCTAAATAAGGCAGAACGCAATTACTCCACCATCGAGAAAGAATTGCTCGCCATAGTATGGGCTGTAAAAAATTTTAGATGCTACCTAATGGGTCGTAAATTCACGGTCTACACAGACCACAAACCCCTAAAGGGCGTTTTCAACGTTAAAGACCCGACCACGAGACTTGTAAGATTCCATCACAAATTGTCCGAATACGACTACAATATAGAATATAAACCGGGAAAATACAACACGAATGCTGACGCTCTCAGCCGAATTCCTCAAAGAGCAGAAGAGCCCAATACCTCCACGGTGGAAGCTCTAATTCACCAACCCGGTGAGACACCATCAATACTTCCAGAAAACGTGACTAACTCGCCTCCTACAGAAAGGCTAAAACAATGTAATGCGGTCACAAGGGCTCAGGCACAGAAGATGCAGGACAACGGTAAAGACCAACGCGTTCGAACCCCAAGAGCCCCCGATGTCGACGAAGGGCCCAACGATCTCGAAACCGAAATACCCCAACCTGCCGAGGCCTCCCAAAATAGCTCCATCGCGCTTCAAAAGAAAATTGAGGTAATAACAAGTCCCGAAGAAATCAACACAATACTGAAGGACTACCATGACTCCCCCTTCGGCGGACACCAAGGAATCGTCAAAACCTACAATCGAATTCGCCGAAAGTATTGGTGGAGACGAATGTTCCACGACATAAGTCGATATGTCCGGAAATGCAAAAAATGTCAAACCATGAAAGCTTCAAGGCAATTCAAAATGCCCATGGTTATAACGGACATTGCAGAAAAGCCGTTCGACAAGGTTTACTTGGACATAGTGGGTCCACTGGAAGAAACCCTTTCAGGAAACAAATATATCCTAACCTTCCAGGATAACCTGACCAAATTCGTCGACTGGTATGCCATGCCCAATGCAGAAGCTCAAACGGTAGCACAAATTTTCTTCGACGAAATCGTCACGCGCTACCGCATACCAAAACAAATAGTCACCGACCAAGGATCGAACTTCCTGAGTGACCTTTTTAAAAGCGTGTGTAGGCTCTTAAAAGTTAAGAAACTCCAGACTTCAGCCTACCACCCCCAGTCCAACGGTGCACTAGAACGGGCCCATAGACCCCTGATCGAATACTTACGCACTATAGTAGATGAAAGCCCAAACAGTTGGGATCAGTTTTTACGTACAGCAGCGTTCGTATACAACAATAGTGTGCACGAGGGAACCAAACTTACCCCAATGGACTGCCTATATGGGTTCACCGCCGACGTCCCATCCAATCTGAAACGCACCCCGGAGCCTCTATACAACCACGAGAGTTATTACCACCAATTGCGGTACAAATTGCAAAAATCATACGCAATGGCGAGGAAAAACTTGCTCACCAGCAAGAATCGCTCCAAGGCGCATTATGATGGGAACGTACGTACACTCACCCTACACATAGGAGACAAGGTCCTCCTTCGCAACGAGGCCCGAAAACATAAGTTATCCCAAGTCTGGATCGGGCCCTATACAGTAGTCGCCGTCCCAAGCGCGATAAACACTACCATAAAAATAAATAAGAGATTAGTAACTGTCCATAATAACCGCTTGAAGCCGTTTTATGAAGATAAAACCCAGCTTTAAGGAAAAGCCAGTCCTGCCAACAATATCGTCTAAAAGTGTTTTACAATCTAAAACATCAGACTAGACGGATGGCATACCTTACGATTACGGCACACCAAAACTAATCTCTTATTTACCTTACATTGGTCGAGCATATACGATTGCCAGATAAAATAGCATCAGACCGAACGCATCCCAGTTTAATATTACCAGGAATCTACTTAACAAATACCCTATCTCATTGGACAAAAGAAAGACTGCGTTCCCATGGATCCACTCACATAATCAACATTGACGACCATAACCGAGAATGTAATAAAATAACATCGATAGACAATAGCTATCCAAATAATATAAACACATAGTAGTAGCACACCGCTAGACTTAAAAGATAACTTTGAGTTCCTTGATTTAAATTTCGGTGAAAAATCATACCTAACAACAGTATCGCTAATCAAAAGTGCTTAACAATATCGACTGCATATTTAATGTATAAAAATAACATTAATGACGCACTTTAGCGGATCAAGGGTGTTTTCAAGAAGGCAAAACTTGAAAGATTTTTTCTTATAAGCCAACTGTATGAGTATGAGCCTATTTTAAAAGTGCAGAAATCATTAGCAAGAGGACATAGTGCACGAGAGAGCTTAAATCAGCATCTTGAAAACAAGGAAATTGGTGAAGGGGAAGAAAAAGGGTGATTACAGCTATAATCATCTTAATTATATAAATAACTCTCATGACAATGGTGATGTCGTCATGGAATAACATTTTTCGCACATCCATCAATCCCAAGTCTTTACCTCAACCACCTTGTAAGATTTTAGCCTTATTTAATTTTAACGATTTTTATGTTATAAAACAAAAACAAAACAGACCGATCACTGAAAACTTTTTCTTACAACCCCACAACTAACGCTGATAAGAGAATCGCCCACTCAACTTCGTATCACGGCGATTCTCTTGTTCCGGGGGGGAAGGAATGTTGTATACAAAAAATGCACGGGGCCGGTAAATGACCCGTGCAGAACATTAAAAATAAAAAGGTCCCAAGTGTAACCCGAAACCGCCAAGAAATTGGCAGAAGAAAACTTCGCGCAATTTGCCTTGCGAAATAAATAAAAATAACGTAAGGAAATTGCGCAAGTTCGGGGCACTTGGAGAAAAGCCGACGGATGCGTTTTTCCGGCCGGCGCCCTCAGCCTTGGGTGAAAGACCAGCAGCTGACTTTTGCCCCAAGGTTGATGGCCCGGAAGAAATTCGCAACGGCGGATTTTCTTGGCCAAAGTTTTCAAGCGGAGATCGATCGATGAATCGATCAAAGTCAGAGTTAATTTAACTTTCACGTGCGGCGGGCGCTTCTTTTTGAGTTTCTTTTGCAAGGGTTGATTTTTTTAACCGTAGCGGGCGCGATGAATTGAGTGGTGATTCGAAAATAGTAAAGTCGTTCGTTTAGAATTTAATGTAAATCCAAGTGTTAGAAAACATTCGCTTAACTTAATGGTGTACTGCAAAAATGATTGTTTGAAAATAGATAATTAATTATATTTCCAAAGTGTTAGTATACCTTTGTTCATATTAAACTTAATTAAATGTATCGTGTTAGAGAATTTGGATAATAATTAATAAATGCAATGTGTTAGAAAACATTCGCTTAACTTAATGGTGTACTGCAAAAATGATTGTTTGAAAATAGATAATTAATTATATTTCCAAAGTGTTAGTATACCTTTGTTCATATTAAACTTAATTAAATGTATCGTGTTAGAGAATTTGGATAACAATTAATAAATGCAATGTGTTAGAAAACATTCGCTTAACGTAATGGTGTACTGGAAAAATGTTTGTTTGAACATAGGTAATTAATAATAAAAAATAACAATAGTAACAATAATTCCAAACTTAATTAAATGTATCGTGTTAAAAAAATTAGATAATAATTAATAAGTCCAAAGTAAATTAGATAATAATTAATAAATCCAAAGTGTAAGAAAACATTCGTTTAACTAAATGGTGTACTACAAAAATGATTGTTTGAAAATAGATAATTAATTATATTTCCAAAGTGTTAATATACCTTTGTTTCATATTAAACTTAACTAGTGCATCGCGCTAGAGAAGCGTTTGATAGGTATCGGTAAGTACCGAGTAGACAATTAAATAGAAAAATACACATAACATAGTACATACTACATAATTCATAATACATAGCACATAGAACATAATAATTAGTACATAGTTCATAGTACGTAGTACACAATACATAGTCCATAATACACAATACTTAATATATAATATTTAATGCATATATAATATTAAATATATAATATTCAATATATAATATATAATATTTAATATATAATATATAATTCATACTACATAATTAAAACTAAAACCCCCAAAGGAAACATTTTTCTCACGTGATGGTACGTGCGCGTGATGGCACACAAAAGTGCGCGAGACGCGAGTTTTTAGTTTTTTCCCCAGGCCAAAAAGTACCCAACGTGCCTATAGAAGTTTTCACTTCAAAAAGATTGTACCAAAAGTATACATTCACTACAGTTTTTATCTTCTTCTTGTTCCAAGAAAAAAATCACATGCAAAATTTCAAGTATTCAAGTATCGTTTACATGAGCTTTTTCAAGTCATATACCTAGTTTATAGCCACGAAAAAAATAATTGGAAGTATGGATCATCCAAATTTTTTGTTGTATAAACGGGATAATTCGAATTATGGCTTAAACCGAAATTTTTCGGCTTAAGCCAAAGTTATAAGAATGTAAATGTGAGAATCTTCGATACTAAGTACCCGTTTATACGTAAATTCGAAATTTTGGCGTAATCTTTAGTTAAATCGATTTAATTTTGCTGCTATAAACATAGTAATCTTTTGTTACTTGAAAACTACTTCAGGTATACTTCAAGTAGGCATGTAAACGTAGTAAGTGTAGCGGTTGCTACTTGTCGTTTAATAAAGGTTCGTTATTTTAGCAATTTGTGCAATGCTTAATTCAGTTTCTGTAGGAGCACTTTTAGAGTACAGTGTTTGTAATACGTCATAAATTATATTTTCACTACCACTTAGAAAATACACACACTTACGGAGTCCCCATCCCTTCTTGAGCCTAGCCAAGGCCCTCGTAAGTACAGGCCTGGAAGCAGACTTTTTGGTTGTGTCTGTGCGAGGCCAAAATCGTCTGACAGTTGTGGAATTAACATGGCCGAAGCCGTACGAAGCAATTTTTTAACTATGGTTTTGGAATAAAAAGTGGTAAAATATTGTATTTTATCACTTTTTAGTGCACACGGATTATCAGTGATAAGTTATTTAGTGATCCGAGTCCATAAATTAAAAAAAATTAGTGGTTAAGTGTATTTTAAGAGTGTTAATTGATTAGGTGACCATTTTTGTTTACAATCGCGGTGGTTTTTTCGTGTTAATTTAGGGAAAAAGTGTTGAATTTGTGTAGTGATGGAATTAAAAGTGAATTTAAAGTAGTTAAAAATTATTATAGAAGAGTTATTAAAAACATAAGTGCAAGTACTACCACACAACATGAATAACAATAACTTTTTCACTTTTCCTTCACATTTTTCTGCACTTATGTTTTTAATAACTATTCTATAATAATCTTTAATCACTTAAAAAGCACTTTTTATTATATTACTACACAAATTCAACATTTGTTCCCTAAATTAACACGAAAAACCACCGCGAATGTAAACAAAAATGGTCACCTAAACAATTAACACTCTTAAAATACACTTAACCACTCACTTCATTTTAATTTTTTTTATTAAATCACTAAAGCACTAATCACTGATAATCCATGTGCACCAAAAAGTGATAATATACATTATTTTACCACTTTTTAGTGCAAAAACAAACTTAAAAAATTGCTTCGTATGCCTTCGGCCATGTTAATTCCACAACTGTCAGAATATTTTTGGCTTGTTTTCAGCTATGTTAGTCACGGTATACAAAAACAAGGTAATGTAACAGAGACTGACAGCTTCGAATATCGTAGAAATTTCGTGCCGAGTGACGTCAGTACTAATGTAGAAACAACAACACAACTCCGATTTTATATGGGAACCCAAGTAGACAAATCTAGTTGTAAAACCGTTCCGAAACAGTTGCATAACTTCAGTTGCTGGAACAGAATTGGTGTCTGAAACGTTGTTATACCAGTTGCTAAAACTGTCACCGTACATTGATTTGTTAAGCCCGGTATGCTGTTCGTGCGGAATTCAGACTCCCCTTTAAAATGCATGTAAAAAAAGTGTGCGGAATTCAGGTTGGAGGGCGGTCTGAATTCCGTCCATAAAATCAGTACGCAGTTCAGTCTGAATTCAGACCGTAAATGAACTTTTTTGCTATCGAAAATGGATGGCGTTTTTCTGAGTGGAGACTTCTCGTTTCATTTTCCGCAAGCCAAGAAATGAAATTTATATTTTCTCGAGCGGAAATTTTGACGTTTATTACTTTTATGCGAAAAAAAGTTGTTTCTGGGGCGTGATGTGTCCAAATAACCACTGTTATATTAGTCAGGTTGTCATTGTCTACATAACTCTCCCAGCTAAGCGGAATTCAGACTGGTTATATGGATTCTCTACAGAGCGGAATTCCGCACGAACAGCATACTAGGCTTTACGTAATTTTGTAACTAAAGTGAAAATTTAACTACAATTAAACGGTGCTATAACCGCTTTATATAACGTTATTGAAAGGTTACCAATCAACCATAGTATGCTTTAAACCGAAAATAAACGGTTTTGAAACATATATTTGCAACGTTGCGAAAACGTTGCATTTTTTCGAGTAAATTTGTAACTTGGAAGAAACCAAGATTATTATATCGTCGGTGAAGTACTAATGTCTCGTAATTGCAATTTATTAATGTACATTGGAGTTACGAGGTATTAGTAGACTACACCGACGATGTGTAGATTAGAAACAAAACTCTTGTTCATTAATGGTTTCTTTATTTTAGTTATGTTATGTAATTACAGTTATGTTTATGTAAACAACTACAATATGTAATTGAGAAATTTAGCTCAAGATATATTATATTACTAAATATATATATATTATATTCTAGGAATATTCATGTGTAGCAATTTCAGCATTATTCTGCAATGTAGTACTGCTGCATGGTTCAGTACTGGAAAAAATAGAAATCAGTATTTATATTTTTAGATAAATGACAAGCCAATTACCATCGGCGATTAAGTCTCGTCTTGCAGTGTTTTAGGTACTCCTTCATGATGTTGCTGTGGTAATGTTCTGTGTACTCTGTATGAGTTTTACTTACAACAGAACTTATAACAAAGTTTATTTCCTTAAAAGATTGGAAATTCGATTTTGTGGCCCTTCCTCCCAAGAATATTTGATTAATAAATTACCATTAAAAACAAATGACAGTCTAGTCCTTGCAGTTTTTGTTACATTTAAGCCCTCAAACCTAGAAAGTTTTCTTATCTGAATAGGTATTAAGTTAAAATAAACCAAAATACGTTAAAATTACCACAAATACAGTTGCGCACTTAATTTATTTATATAAAACTCCAAATATGCAAAATCTTCTGAATTTCTAAATATTAATGGACGACTTTTAAATTCGTATAATAAACTTTCACTCACTATAAATACTATAATGTAATTTTTCCACTTCTTTTATTTTTTAATTTTCAGCAATTTTCTATAAGTTAACTGCGTCAACAATAAACAGTTAACGGAGTCAACTCAAATTTCGCAATGACTTTGGCGGAAATGCTAAATCCGCATTTCCAGCATTTTTCAATAATTTCGAACACGCGCTGCTGACCCAGCGTCTTCCAAGAATAATCGAAATTCTTAAATCAGCAATGCGATATTTAGGCCATAGGTAAATCATAAGTTAGCATTTAAGTAAAACCAATTTTTATATTTAGTCTTAAGGTGGAAATAAAGCAAACCACATCAAAGAAATTTTATTTCGTTTTTATTTTTATTTTTTTTTCGTCGTTTTAAATAAAAGTAAATTAACTTATACATAAAAATACTTAACACAACATTTTTCGAATTCATAAATACCTCTTTAACTGTTTCACTTTTACAAGCGTTCTGCGCAATGCTAAAATTTATAATGGCGGAATTAGAACCGAACAGTATTTTTAAGACTTCAATGTAACCATGAATAACACCCTAATGCAACTAGTTTGAAACCAGCGTCTTAAATGAAGGTTTCTTTCAGGTTGCATTGTAAGTGTAACTGGAAATATAGTAAACTTGAACATTGCAAATATACCCATATAAAACTAGTCTGAAACCGCGGTTTACACTAGGTTATCAACTAGTTTCTTTGAGTATTCAAGTTTCATTTAGGAAAAATGGAAACTGATAATTTAAAGCAATAGTTAATTTCGAGTTTCTCTAAAACTTCCTTGAAACAAGTATACAAATCACCGTTGGGCAACATCTGTGCAACTTAGGTTACATTGAAACTTAAGTAAACTTGCAACTGCGGTTACATTTGTCTACTTGGGAAGAGCGTGCCAAGTGACGTCAGCACTCAAATGACATTTCTCCATTACATTACCTTGTTTCTGTATACCGTGTATGTTAGTATTAGTTGGCCTGGCTGCTTCCAGGCCTGTACTTACGAGGGTCTTGGCTTAATTCATCAAAAAATGAGCGAAAAAATGAGAGAGCTTTTGTTCGTGGAGGGGTAGACCGGCAAAATTAAAATTAAATCCAAGTCTCCGTCACCAGTAAAAGCAACAACAATTTATATGGAAAATCACGTTGACGGATTCATTGGGCCCCGGCAGTTAGGGAATTTGCTCAAGAAAACTTCTGCATTTATTTCCCTAAGAAAAAATGACACCAGTTCAGAAATTTTGACAGTTACTTTTTTTCATTGCGAACATTACATAAATTGGTTTTATAATAATAAAAATTAATAAAATGTTATTTTTAGTATTGCGGAAAGTTCCTTTCAATTTCAAAAACAGCTGACATGTCATGTACTCATGAAGCGTTAAAATTCCTTCAACAAATAAATGATTCTACACTTATTTCTGGAGGAAAAACTAAAACTTTATCAAAAGCGACATCTGCGTGTCACTAAAAAACACGACATTTCTGGTGTGAATTTCTTGACTCAGCATACCTGTTAAGCCCGGTATGCAAGGCTCAAGGAATTTGCTCAAGAAAACCTTTGCATTTATTTCCTTAAGAAAATTGACAACAGTTCAGAAATTTGGACAGTTCCTTTTTTTCATTGCGAACATTATATAAATTGTTTTATAATTGTTTGGAATTAATGAAATTGTTTTAATTAATAAGGAATTAAAAAAGAATTAAAAAAATAATAATTAAAATTAATAAAATGTTATTTTTATTATTGCAGAAGGTCCCTTTCAATTTCAAAAAACAGCTGACATGTCATGTACTCATGAACCGTTAAAATTCCTTCAAGAAATAAATGAATCGACACTTATTTCTGGAGGAAAAACTAAAATTTTATCAAAAGCGACATCTGCGTGTCACGAAAAAACACGATATTTCTGGTGTGAATTTCTTGACTCTAGCATACCGGTTACAGAAATCGCTCCAGAAAATATTTCTGAACCATTTCTTGACCATTTTTTTACATAGGTTTAAGATAGGCAAAGAAATTTCTTGAGCCTTGCATACCGGGCTTTAGGGGCAAATTTTTGTTTAAAATATAGTTTTCTTTATTATATTCTGCCAGCTTCGTGCTTTTTAATAGTTATTTTAGGCGCGTTTCATTTTCATTGGAGTACGTACTCCGGAGTAGTTCAGCGCACATTCAGCTGTGGCAGCAACTACGCTGGCATACGTACTCCTATGAAAATGAAACGCGCCTTTTATGGCAAACAAACAAGAAACGGGGTTTTAATAGTAAATAGGAAAATTGGTTTTGTATTTGATTGCCCTTTATGATAATAGGGTATTCATGATCTGTGTTGGCCCCACACAGTGCATATTCATGGCGCCTAAAACCGGTTTTATAGATGAGAGAGGGAAGGGAGCGGAAGAACTTAAAGAAACATTTTTCGCGCAAAAGCAAACGCGTGAAAACTAACACACATATATAAAGTTACTTCTATCTCTTGCATTCTTTAGCTCTGTTTTTCTCTAACTAGTAAATTTTATCTGCAATACATTTAAATGTTCCTGTATAGCATTCAAATTTACTATCCATAATTTCGCCCCGTGTGAGTTGCTAGGAGTTGAATAAAACCAGTTTTACTCACCACACTTATGGCAACGTGTGAATACGCCCAATAGAAACACTTGTGATTGCAGCGATGCATGAGGTTTTGAATCAAGGCCGTATCAGAACCTATGCAGCGCTGCAACGACAAGTGTTTCTATTGGGGCTACGTAGACTAGTCATGATTACTATGTAGTAAAACCGATTTTTAAGAAGAGAGAGGTGAAGGGGCGGCATACCCACCCCGCCCCTTCATCCCTCTCTTCTTAAAAGTCGGTTTTACTACATAGTAATCATGACTAGTCTACGTAGCCCCATTGGCTGAGGCTGGTAAAATGACAAGCAAAGCAGCACCAGACCAGCGTGCTGCATTTTCATCTCAAATCCTAATTTTGCTGCATATACATGCAGCACTTTTGACACTTCGTAATGCGGCAAGTGATTTTAAACAAGGAGACGCGGAATTTTTTGTTTTAAATTATTTAAAAGGACATGGAGTAATAATTGGTAGAACTAGTGCAATTTTTAAATTTTTAATTTGAGGTTTAGCTATCAAATAAAAAGTGCGCTGCACAGCGGAAAAGACTAGTATCTGATACCGACTGCAGCATGTTGCTCTGGTGCTGCTGCTGCACGCTGCATATTTTTAGGTTCTGATACGGCCTTTTGCCTATACCTAACCCTGCATGGAAACAAAAATTTCATTTTTTGGACTTTTGGCGTTGCGGTAGCTTTTGGTTTAATTGCAATTTCCTATTTGGGATTGGGCGAGACGACAGTTATTAAGTTTTATTTAGAGATGAGTGCTGATGCTGATGTAGCTCGCGTCAAAGAATTGTTAACGGCGTACTATTCGTGTAAGCATAAAAAAATAGATTTTGACGATGAAATTATTGGAAATCCTGGTTTGCTTCTAGAGCTTCCGTAAGTATTGTGAAGTTTTGCTAGAAAGTGGATAATATTTGACACAGTTATTATTTATGCCTAAACAATTAAATTAATATCAACCAAATTACATAAATCCGATTTCAGTGAATATTTGGAGTAAAGAATATTGCGAAGCGACATGTATGCGAGGAAACGATTTTTGATCCCAATAGAATCCTTACTTCTATTTAAATAATATTGCGATCTTAAAGGATCTCAAGTGTTTCCTTAAATCTTGGGCCTCCTTCCAACAATTCGTTTAATATTTTACTTTTTCACAAAACCTACTAGTTAGGTTTTGTGTAACGAGAAGGCTTATCATCATCACTCCTGTTGCATGCCTCGGCGAGCCTTGTCCTTAAAATTTTTTCCCATCGTCGGTCTTACGTTTTAATTTCCGATCCCAGTTGACGATCTCAATTGTGCGTAACGTAATTTTTCAATATATTTCTAAGCCAGCCTTGTAGTCTTCTTCATTCTGGTTTTTGGTAAAATAGAAATTTTGAGGACGCTTGTTCAGTCATTCTCATTCCATACCTTATCCAGCGTAGAGGTGAGATTTTAGTTCTTCCAGGTTCGGTTTATTCTTTTTGATTTTATAATTCAGCTAGACGATTCGCAGTACTCTTTTTTGAATATCAGGTCTTATGTCGTCGGCTTTAAAGCGAGTTTCTAAGTAAGTGAACTCGTTTGATATGCGCTTCTTCGACTAATACTAAGTCTACATGTTTCGTCTTATTTGCAACTTTTTCTACGGCTTCATCTGCTTTAGTTGAACTGACTTGTCAAAAATTGTCCTATGTTTACAATACTTTCTTCTCGTACTGCTTTTTTGAACATAATATAGTTCTGCCAGGTTCGGTTTATTCTTTTGATTTTGTAATATTTTAGCTAGACGATTCGCAGTATTCTTCTTTGAATATCAGGTCTTATGTCGTCGGCTTTAAAGCGAGTTTCTAAGTAAGTGAACTCGTTTGATATGCGCTTCTTCTATTAATACTAAGTCTACATGTTTCGTCTTATTTGCAACTTTTTCTACGGCTTCATCTGCTTTAGTTGAACTGACTTGTCAAAAATTGTCCTATGTTTACAATACTTTCTTCTCGTACTGCTTTTTTGAACATAATATAGTATACAGTATAGTGAGTCGTCTCGGCGGCTTTTATTCGTTTCAAAGGCACTGATATTCAATAAATATTTGGTGAGTTGAAATTACGTGGATAGTCGAGTTCCGCCATTGCTTGGTAGAGTGTATCACAGCGTAAGAACACAAGCTGTTTGAAAGTCAATAAAAAACAGGTGGGTCTACATTAAATTCTTTGGTCTCGAATTTTCGTTTCTTTCGTTTCGAATTTAAATTTCTGCATATATATAACTGCTGGTAGCTAATTTTCTATTTCGCCGACAATATACAATCATGGCTAACTTTCCATCCATCCAATGGCGCTCGCCAAGAGCCTTGGCCTCCTCTAGGGCATTTCTCCAAGTTTAATGGGGTCCCTTGCAGGTCTCCAGTTTCGGATGTTGAGCATTGCCTTTGCGTCAACCGTCACAGAGTCGAAAGATCTAGAGTTACACGAGGCAGTACATTTGTCCCTTATGCGATGGTAAATTGTACTGAGGTCACAATTTGTTGAAATGTCCCGGTTCAAACGTAATGTCCTAGTGATCTATGAGCGTGAATCGAGATAAATGATGTGAGATGTGATTGTAAATGGGTTTCTTCTTTCTTACTTTTTTTAGCGCAGTGAAATTCAACTTTAAATAATGCGAGATGAGATTGTAAATACGAACTAAAGAGACATTTCTTACTTCTTTTGTGGCAGTAAATTATCAAATTTGAACTGAGATAAGGTGAGATTGTAAATACGAACTGAAGAAACATTTCTTAATTCCTTTGCGACAGAAAAATTTCCAACATGAAATGAGCCGTGGCGAGATATTTCTCTAGAACTTTTCTCTCAAACCTGTTGACTCATTCCTCTATGTCCTGGGTCATAGACCAAGACTCGTTACCATAGCGCAGTATTGTTCGTATTGCTCTTTTGTAGAGTGAGAGTTTCGTTTTTCTGTGCACAAATCTTGAGTGCAGTATTTGTTTTTGGGCATAGAAGGCGCTATTATCCATTAGATTTCATCTAATTATCTTTTATTCGTTTCTTTTTGCAACGTAGACTGTTTTATCGACTACTTCTAGGTTGTGTTCGTCGATAGTTATATTTCTTCTCATTCTGAGTCGTTCAGCTCTGGACTGCTGCATCACCTTTGTGTTTTCTTCCTTGATGTTCAGGCCTTAGTGCTTTGCCGCCTATTTTAATTCGACATAAGCTTTTTTTGCCGCCAAAAGGGCATTCCCTCGAGGTTTACGTCATGTACATATTCAAGTAATTGTACCAAGTGTGTTGCTAGTAACGACTAGGGCTGGGGCGAGGTTGAAAAGCATTGGAGCCCAGTCCATCCGCGTGTCTAAAGGGCCGTTGGGCCTACGCGGACTTAGATCCCATGCGCTTTTGGCCCATATTGGCCGTACGTACTTTTTTAAGCACAACCTTTTGTCCGCGCAGTTTGCCATTAAAAAGGTCGTGAAAAAGTCATCAAATTCTATATGATAAAAAGGCAAAAGCGCGTGTGAGCTAAGTCCGCGTAGTGTGGATCCACCATAAGACCTTGTCGTACCTCGAACTCTTTTTGCACTTTGGATCTTTGCTTTCGCTCTTTGGATCTTTACTTTATTATTCGTTGCGCATTTTATCAGTCGTACCAGATTTGAGGGAAATCCTAATTCCGATAATATCTTGTACAACTGCTCCCTTTTTATAGTCATATGCCTGTTGTAAGTCGATAAATATCTGGTATATATCTATATTCCTTTCCCAGGTTTTCGTCAACATTTTGCTTTAAAATCAACAGCTGATCTGATGTTGACCTGTTTGTCCTAAAACCAGCTTCATATTCTCCTACAAGGCCTTCCGCTAAAGGTTCTAGTGTTTGTTTCACAATAAGTGTGAAGGTTTTTTAACTGGTGCTGAGAAGTGAGATGCTTCTGTAGTTTTTACAGGTTAATTTATCTCCTTTCTTGTATATTTTACATATAATCGCTTTCTTCCAGTCATTGGTATAATTTATTCCTCCCAGATGCTGCATATGAGTTCGTGTAGGGTTCTTAAGGCTGGTCGTCCGCTGGAAGGGTATTCGAGCGGCTACGCTAGCTTTTCGTGATTTTCAGTTTGAAGTGAAATCTGAAGTAATAATATTGTGATGGAAGGATATGTATTCTTTGGAAAATTCTACGCTAATGAGACCTAGGATTAATAGAAAAAAGATGAGCGTGTTGGGTTAACCCTATTTTGGAAAAGAGATGTGTCTGGGGGAGTTACATCATCTGCACAGCGAATTAGAGGGAAATCCTCTTAAATTCTTCGATTATTATCGTATGAGCCCCAACACATTCTAGTGTATTTTGGATGCAATTGCGCCAATTATCATCAGGGATTCTAACTTCAGGCAGACTATTCCTCCAGCGGAACCTTTTTATTTGCCATCACCCCCCACTTCAACCGCAACTTTTCCCCACAAATTTCTCTGTTTATTGCGGGAGTGATTCTTTTTATTTTGCATATCCCACAAAGGCACGATATTAATAAATTTGTCTCATTCATTTTGCTACACCATTAAAATCACAATGAGCATGATGAGAGAAAACCCATTCTGATTTCCGCGGCAACGAGCGGCCGATCCAAATCAAATTGGATTCGCGCGGCCCGCACGAATACGCTTATAGCCGCCCGATGAAAATCTCCTCCAGTGGAGGATGTGTAGTATATGAAAGTCTTTATGTTGGATCTATCGCGCATAGCCGCGTGTAGACGCTCATGTAGCGGAAGCGCGTGGTCGCTCGAATACGCTTCGACCAGCCTTAGAGTTGCGGTCCTCTTTCCTTCAGCAATTCAGCTTCAATTCCATCGACGCCTGGGGTTTGTTGCTTTTTTGCCTTTTTAAAGCCTCATGGACCTCATCCAATGTTGGTGGTTCTATTGAAACATTAAGCCCGATTTACATTCCAAAGTCAACGCGAAAGTGCAGCTCTGGAGGTCTTTCGTTTCGGCAGCAAAGAGAAAAGCATACAAATTTCTGTGGGATAAAAGAGCTCCATAGGTGCACTTCCGCGTTGACTTTGGGATGTAAATCGCGCTTTATCTTGAGGAATTACAAATGTCTCGGTCAGTAGAGCTTTGTTTATTATCTCTCTAGCTTTCTTTTATCATATGTGGGTCTTCCAATAGGTTCCCATCATGTCACTGCAGATGTCCGTTCTTGGCTGAAACTTATTGCTGATCTGTACGCTTGTCTAATTCGGATATGGTTGTATTATATGGTACATTAATGCATAAAGCGGCAGGATCCAGTTGGTATCCTGTATTACCCAAAATTTCCAAAATTTTAACTTTTTACATAGAGATTATTTAAAGCTTAAGAGTTCGCCAGGCTTTGACCCGAGGGTTTGGAACAATACTTCAGACAACTCAGAAGAATTCAATTCGGGGTTTTTTTTATCAAAACGATAACTAAAGTAGAATTTTTAACATTCTTCGACATTATTCTACTTAGACAGTACCGTCTAAAATCATTGACTGCTTCCGCTAGATTGACTTCGTCCTACTTACTATTGTCAACACTTTCAGCTCTACAATAACAATGTTCTTGTTAGATTCCACATCTGTTGGGTATGATAAATGTGATAACAAAATATCTGTAATAACAACTGTTTACAATATAGCTTAGAGTATAAATCTTCTCCTGTATAATACTTTTAAGATTAAATTTTTGTAAGATTAAATCTATTTTTTTGTATATATTCTATTAATTTGTTAAATATAACTATAACATTAAACAGGCAAGAAGCGACAATAAAACAGTGCATGAGTGCACTGGATTCAAAGGAAATTTTCATCTATAATGATCTTGTTGATGATGTAATTGATTTTATCCTGAAACCGAGTAGGTTTAATTTTTATTTTCATTAAAAAAATTTATGAGTATTATTAAAGAATTGCAGGAATCAGAGGAGGAAGAAACACCAGCGTTTACAAAAAGAAAAACCACAAGAACTTCCAAGGCGACTATACGTCTGTCTGATTTTCCAGATGAAGTGTATGAATTTGATGAAGATCAATCTTTGCATTCTACTAGAGAGCTTGCGTCTACACCTACAGTCACACCAACTGCCATTGCGCGCCTTGGTACTAGTAGTGGTAGTCGCAAAAGAGGAATTATAACGCCTATACCAGAAGAGCAAGGTGAAAATATCGAATTAGTTCAACAAATACCGCTTGGCGCAAGTACACCCCAACAAAATAATGTTGTCCCATCCACAATGCAGTTTCAAGCTAATCCTGACCCACTGAGACAAAAAAACTCGCTGAGCTTGACTGATAGTGTTGAGAATATACAATTTTTATCGGTTCCTCATTCAACGCCTATAGCTAGTCATAGACCAGAGGCGATAAGAAGTCAGACAGGAACCAATGAAGAATTGTACGTAAGAGTACTGCCTCTAGCCTCTAGTTCTACAAACACAGTAAATCTAGAAATTACTGGAGAAGATTTATTTGATGATTCACTTATCAAGGAATTTGAAGAAATGTTTAAAAAGAGACCTAAAAGTACAGAAGCAATGGAAGCTGTCGATGATGGGCACGTTGTAGTGGTAAGTAAATTGTTTTAATATTTTCTTTAAAAATCCTTAGTTATTAACTTGAACACTTGAGTAATCTTCTTCTTTAAGTTAAAAAATAAACATGAAGAAAGCCGCATTTAATTAATGTAATTTTCAATAATTGATTCGATAACGAAAATAATAACTTCTTTCTTCTGTCATAAGACCATCAATAAGTAACGGAGAACAACGTAATTAAATTAATTAACATATTTATTTATTAACAATATATGTCTCAGCCTTTGACTCGCAGTGAATTTATCGTACGGCGGCTCTCTGTCGACTGCCGTTCACGTTAGCTTGTTGGTTGACAGTCCTGCTCCCGGTCGGCTGCGATTCACATTCCCCCTCTCGCAGGGTTGTGGGGTTGTCGGTTCATGGGTTTCATCTTTGGTGATTTCACCTTCCTCTAGTTCTTCCACGCTGGCATCTAGTTCTGGAGCCAATGAACACCATGGCTTTATCTTGTCGGCAGTAAAGATTGAAGAGAACTTCCTTTGGGTTCTCGACGACGACTCGATGTCCTCGATGACGTATCGGTCCTTGGCAAGTACCTTGCTAACGACATACGGGCCCCGATAACGCGGTTCTAATTTCCTACTCTCACCGGTTGCTGGAGCAATGTTTTCTATTACTACCAGATCTCCTTCAGTATAAGTCCGCGGCTTCTTATGTTGCCCATCAAATCTTTCTTTCCATTTATGTTGTTGTTCTTTTATTCGTTCCATTACTTTATTCCGTCTTTCCTTCATGTTTACTTCCGTTGTTTCTTCTTCAATTTCGGTCTGCATTGTAATAAATGGTTCTCGGTGATATCCCGCAAAGGGAAGTCAAACACGATGTCTTTTGAGCTGAATCCAGTAGTAGCATTATTTTGCGTGTTTAGCGTCCACTGGAGGTTACGTAGGTATTGATCCCAAGTGTTTGACTTCTCCATGGTAGTCCTCAAAAAATCCAGAATCGTGTGGTTTGCGCGTTCCACCTGGCCGTTCGCCCTAGGTGTTCGCACAGCTACCTTGGTGTGTTTGATCATGTTATCTTCGCAATACTGCTCGAATACTTTCGATGTGTAAGCGGTGCCACGATCGGTAATTATTTGGACTGGCAATCCGAAATAAGACGATAATTCGTTGAGTACAGCGATTACCGGTTGCGTTTTTGTATTCTTCACCGGTTTTACAAAGATGTATTTACTGAATCTGTCCACAATTGCAAGTAAGTAAATGTTTCCACTTTTACTTCGAGGGAAAGGCCCAAGTGGTCTATGTGAAGTACTCGGAATGGTATGGGTATGATGTTTTCGTAGAACATCTGAGCTTCGGACTTTCGTTTAGCAATTTTATTGTAGCAGCAATTCACGCATTCTGATATGTATTCTTTGACGTACTTTCTCATTGCTGGAAACCAAAAGTCCCTGCTAATGCGTTGCATCGTTTTCTCGAGTGCGGAATGCCCTGCGTCGTCGTGGCAGCATTTCACTATTCTCCATCGCACTGCTGTCGGTACAACAAATCTTTTATTATTTTCAAAAATTCGGTATAGGCGGTTATTCTTAGGACCATACTCTTTCTTAATCTGCTTCAACTGGTCATCATTGGTTTTCCCCATCAAAGCGTTAATTATTCGCATCAGTTTTTGATCTCCGTACTTCATGGTTTTTAACCAATCCTCGTCGGATATCTCTATACGATGGACGGCTTCCATAACGACTTCCGGTGTTCTCGCTGGTTCAGTAGGCGCCCTACTTAAAGCATCTGCATGTGCCAGTCGTTCTGCTGGGCCATGAATTATATCAAAATCGTATTCTTGTAATTTCAAGTACCATCTGGAAATTCTTGGTAATAGCGGTTTACTTCGTTTTGTACTCGCGATAGCTGCACAGTCAGTGATTACCTGAAAATGTTTTCCAAGCAAATAGATTCGAAAACGTTCTATCGTCTCGGCAACAGGTAGCACTTCCAGTTCGTAGCTGTGGTACTGTTGTTCGGCTTGAGTACACCGTCGGCTAAAGTAAATTGTTTTAGTTTATTTAGTCCTTCTTCTATTGTTACGCTTGGAATAATTACGTCATCAAGATATACCAAGATTTCACCGGGTTTCATTAAACGGGCTAATTCGTTCATCATTCGCTGAAATACCATTGGAGCATTGACTAATCCAAATGGCATGCATTCGAACTCATAATAGTCTAAGAGCCAGAGCCGAGATTTTAACTTCATCCGTAATATGGACAAACTTTACGGTAATATCTTCCGAAGGTAAGGGTGATAACGATCCTACGCAGGCGGACAGCTCAATAGGGGCGGAGGCTAGAAATAATGGGTCAAAGTAACCCTTTTTTTTAAATTAACCTCATCGATATAGTGCAAGAAAATTTCCAAAAAACATAGATCAAAATAAACTAAATCCAGTTCCAAATGGGCGGACACGTAAGTTGGGGCAAAACGGGTGGCGGACAGGGGTGAAGTACCCCTAAATGTATGAAAGAAAACGTCATCAGTAATATGTCCGCCATTTACACTACCCAGTTGTGTACATTTAAGACACAATATGCCAAAAGGGCGGACAGCTAGGTATAGGCGATCAGCTGTAAAACAAGGTTACATGAGGTACTTGAAGAACTAAACTTTCAATGAACGAAATATAAAAATTTTTTTTTAACTACGTGCCAGTCAATACACCCCGCTAATAATGTCTCCTTTTACTAATTTGGGTAAGGCGAACTCAATAAAACTAAAACCAACCCTCTAACTTGATCGGAAACTACCCCAGGATAACCCTTATTACTAAAATTGAGTGCTTCGCACTTGCTTATGCAAATAACCCCCCCCCCCATTTTGGATGCCGCATCATCAGTAATATGTTCGCCATTTGCATTACCGCATTGTGCGCCATTTAAGACACAATATGCCAAAATGGCGGACAGCTAGGTAGAGGCGAAGCTGTAAAACGAGGCGGTTTGAGCTGCGTATCCGAACACGTTTTTGCGTATCGCTGGCGGAGGCGTCCTACACCTGCGAGTAAGTAATATAATTGCCGTTCTCAAATACGTTTATACATTACTACAATATTATTAATGTGTGTATTAATTAATAATAGTTATTAGTCCGCAATAAATACCTTGCAGAAAAATTATTTATAAAAATCAAGATGGGTAAAACTTGAAAAAAAATGTTAAGTGTAGTTTTGTAAACATTTTTATTAAAATTAAGATATAAAAATGCCAAGTCAATTTAAAATTTACCTGGGCCTTCCAATATGTCAACCCACCCTAACCCTAAGTTGAGCGAAGCACTCAATTTTAGTAATAAGGGTTGTCCTGGGGTAGTTTCCGATCAAGTTAGAGGGTTGGTTTTAGTTTTATTGAGTTCGCCTTACCCAAATTAGTAACAGTTGACATTATCAGCGGGGTGTATCGACTGGCACATAGTTAAAAAAAAATTTTATATTTCGTTCATTGAAAGTTTAGTTCTTCAAGTACCTCATGAAACCTCGTTTTACAGCTTATCGCCTCTACCTAGCTGTCCGCCATTTTGATATGTTGTGTCCTAAATGGCGCGTAATGCGGTAGTGCAAATGGCGGACATATTACTGATGATGCGGCATCCAAAATGGGGGGGGTTATTTGCATAAGCAAGTGCGAAGCACTCAATTTTAGTAATAACGGTTGTCCTGGGGTAGTTTCCAATCAAGTTAGAGGGTTGGTTTTATTTTGATTGAGTTCGCCTTGCCCAAATTAGTAAAAGGTGACATTATCAGCGGGGTGTATCGACTGGCACGTAGTTAAAAAAAAAATTTATATTTCGTTCATTGAAAGTTTAGTTCTTCAAGTACCTCATGTAACCTCGTTTTACAGCTTATCGCGGGGGGGGGGGGGGGTTATTTGCATAAGCAAGTGCGAAGCACTCAATTTTAGTAATAAGGGTTGTCCTGGGGTAGTTTCCGATCAAGTTAGAGGGTTGGTTTTATTTTGATTGAGTTCGCCTTGCCCTAATTAGTAAAAGGTGACATTATCAGCGGGGTGTATCGACTGGCACGTAGTTAAAAAAAAAATTTATATTTCGTTCATTGAAAGTTTAGTTCTTCAAGTACCTCATGTAACCTCGTTTTACAGCTTATCGCCTCTACCTAGCTGTCCGCCATTTTGGTCCTAAATGGCGCGTAATGCGGTAGTGCAAATGGCGGACATATTACTGATGATGCGGCATCCAAAATGGGGGGGGGGGTTATTTGCATAAGCAAGTGCGAAGCACTCAATTTTAGTAATAAGGGTTGTCCTGGGGTAGTTTCCGATCAAGTTAGAGGGTTGGTTTTAGTTTTATTGAGTTCGCCTTACCCAAATTAGTAACAGTTGACATTATCAGCGGGGTGTATCGACTGGCACGTAGTTAAAAAAAAATTTTTTATATTTCATTCATTGAAAGTTTAGTTCTTCAAGTACCTCATGTAACCTCGTTTTACAGCTGATCGCCTCTACCTAGCTGTCCGCCCTTTTGGCTTATTGTGTCTTAAATGTACACAATTGGGTAGTGTAAATGGCGGACATATTACTGATGACGTTTTCTTTCATAAATTTAGGGGTACTTCACCCCTGTCCGCCACCCGTTTTGCCCCAACTCACGTGTCCGCCCATTTGGAATTGGATTTATCTTATTTTGATCTATGTTTTCTGCAAATTTTCGTGCACTATATCGATGAGGTTAATTTAAAAAAAAAAGGGGTTACTTTGACCCATTATTTCTAGCCTCCGCCCATATTGAGCTGTCCGCCTGCGTAGGATCGTTACCACCCTTACCTTCGGAAGATATTACCGTAAAGTTTGTCCATATTACGGATGAAGTTAAAATCTCGGCTCTGGCTCTCCGACTATAATGTCCATCTGTCGTAACGAAAGCGGTATACTTCTTTGACTCTTCTTTCATCGCGATCTGATAATAACCGCTCATCAGATCGAGTGTCGTGAAATATTTGTTACCTGAAAGTAGCGATAATTGTTCCTCCACCGTTGGCATAAGTGCTGGTTCCTTAATTGTTATAGCGTTTAGTTCTCGATAGTCAATGCAAAGACGGTCTTCCCCATTTGCCTTTTTGATTACTACGATCGGTGATGAATACGCTGAAATACTTTTTCGGATGATTCCTCGTTTCAATAGATCCTCAATCATTTCACGAACTTTATCCCGTTTTGCAAAAGGGATTCTATAAGGACGCCTATTGATAGGTACGTCAGTCGTCACTTTAATAACCCATCCACGTTCCGGCATTTACCCAGTTTATCTGCTACACATTCAGGAAAATCTTGTAATATTTCCTTTACCATTTTTTCCTCTTCATTTCAATGATCCGTTTTCATTTACGCGTTGGCTGGTATATTTGTTTCTATCTGACATTTTCCAGATTCTATTATAATTTGCGCTTGGTTCTTACAAATTGCATCGGTGCCCAATAGAACTGGTTGCGGTATCAAATTATCTCGAACGACC
The DNA here is from genome assembly GCA_963855945.1 of Thereva nobilitata. NCBI lineage: Eukaryota > Metazoa > Arthropoda > Insecta > Diptera > Therevidae > Thereva > Thereva nobilitata. The sequence continues at coordinate 52,485,311 of OY979695.1, forward strand.
AACAAATTAATGTCCAAAAAAGGCGTTGTCTATTTCAATTTTCGAGGCAACCCTTAACGTTGGTTTAAAAGTAGAGCATAATTTTATTTTTATTAAATTCGGCATTTGACGGATTGAATTGGCTGAGGTAAATGGATCTTCATGTTTAATTCGATTATTTTCTAAATATCGACGTATTGTTGGCAACATTTCATTGGGGTTTGCAAAATTGTGACTTGCAATTGCATTCTGCAAACCGGAATGATTCAAACCAATGCGAATATATTTTATTATACTCATGTTATCAAGAGAGGCTCTATTGCCCTTAGCCCACATTTTATAAAAATATTCCTCGAACGATTCGTTCATTTTTCTCTTTGTAGTTATCATCTCTATCTGTACATCGGCTTGATTGACGGTTGTCGGGAAATTAGGTAAAAATGCGCCAACGAAATCATTCCAACTCGAAAAGACAAAGGGCCAACTATCGATCCAACCCTTTGCCGGCCCGTGGAGTTTCGTTTGAACTGCAAACAATAACGTTCTTTCATCCCATGTATATGCTTCCTTGACTAATTACTAAATAAATTGTAGTGACGTTAGTGAAGTTTCGTCGATGGGATTGTATTCAGGCAAAATGTCGATAACATCGCGAATCCTTTGGAACAAGGACGGTGTTGTGAAATGGCTAACAGTAGGGGTAGCACTTTTCCTATTGGGTTCGGATATATTCGGCCCCATTTCGTTTACGGAGGGTTTGTTGACCAGAGTTTCTACCAATTTACAAAGAATGTCCTCCCTGTCTTTCAAATTTTCTAATTCTCTGTTTTCTACATCTTCTTGCACGTCATATTCCTCGCTTATTTCTACCCGATCGTTGTTCACCAATTCCGCTAGCCGTTGCACTAATGCGTCCTTCGTTTCTGTTGTGGATTCGTTTATTTCTCTCAATTTTCCTTGAATTTGTCCCTTTGTTAATTTATTAATTTTGAGAACAGGCATATCGACGTAATATTTTCTGCGAATTTTTCACATTAACCTGGTACCTGTGTTGGGCAAAATCAACTAATTTTTTAATCAGACTAATAATCATGATTAAAACCAATCATGATTGAATCAATCATGATTAAATCAATCTTTAATCTAGATTACTTCGAGTAATCTTGGGTAAAATCTAATCATCAGCAGACTAATGATTATGAAATCAAATCTTAATCATGATTGAATGATTAACTCTTTAGCGATTAATATGAACTTCGCTGAATTTTTTTTGGAATTTTTTTTAGTATTTAGATTTTCACCTGCTTGCGCATAACTGATCAATAGAGTGCGGATTATATGCAACTTTTATATTTTTAATGATAATTTTTTTTTAATTTTGTAAGTACTAACACTTTTGTTTACAGAATCCATTTTTTATAACATATCAAAATATGCAAAATTTTATGCAAAAATATGCAATTGCATATGCAGTAAATATGCAAATATATGCAAAAAAATGCAAAATATGCAATACAAAATACAAATTAAAACAATGTTTTGAGAAATGTATTTTCATTTTAAGATACATAATTTAAGGTACAATACACAATCATAATCTTTTCAATATGTATTTGTGGATGTAAGGTTATTACGTTTGTCAGTCAATATCATTTTATATGCAGAAAAAGATCTTTCTACATCACATGATGAAATAGGAGCAAATTTGTACTTGCTTAATAAATTGGTATTAATCTTAATTGTTTGAAAACTGTTTGGCAACTCTTCAGTTATGTTGTCATTTCGTAGCACCATACTGACTTGATGCATAGCTTTATATTCAAGATAGATTTTTATCTAAAACTTGTTGAAGTTTATCTGTAATGCCGGGGTTTCATTAGTAGAATTAGTGGTAGAATAACTGGCGTACTTTTAAGCCGAGCTAACTATACGAGCTAACTAACTGGTAGAGTACCCGTTTTCATTTAAATTGAAAATAGTATGGTACAGAAGGTAATAGTAAACGTTCTTGGTTATAAGTGCTTCTAATGGTGGATCCATACTACGCGGACTTATCTCATACGCGCTTTTGCCTTTTTTCAATAGAGGCCGAACTGCGCAAACAAAAGCCTGTGCTTAAAAGGTACATCGTACTTTCACACAATACGGGTTTTTTAAATGAAAATTGATTTTTTTCTGAATGTAGATTAATCAATATTCATTAAATAATTATTTTCTTTCAGATTAGCTCTTAAAAAACTCACCATTCCGAAAATTTAAAGGCCTTTCCGCCAAAAGTGCGTGGGATCTAAGTCCGCGTAGTGAGGACGGGACTTTAGATTTTTTATTTTTTGTTGTAATTCAACCCATTTCAGCTACTATTGCTTTATACACAGATGTTCGTTTACTTTTATTTTTATAATCAATGTTTGTTATATTCCATAGGCATTCATAGTCACTGTATAATTCTACTAATACTTCAACCACACGCGGCTTTTTGTATGTTAGACTATGGGTGAATTCCAAAATACATCACTGCGGTATCACTGCAGAAATCAGCAATTGGGAGTTTGTAGCTGAATCCTGCAGTGATCCGGTAGAATAGAGTGGAAAGCAATGGGGGGGGGGCGGTAAGTGGTACAGTTACTTTACCGCGGTGCTATCCCACTCTACTCTACTATAACTAAATACTCTACTCTACCACTTACGTTTTCATTAGGCGAGAACTCGCCCAGTATACTCTACCACTAATTCTACTAATGAAAACCCGGCATAACCGTTTTGCCAAAACTCCCAGGAATTATTTTAATGTGTTTTATAGCATCTTCGGAGTATCTAATTGATTCGTATTATATTCTGATGAAAATAAATAAAATATGCAGGGGTGGCCAAACCAAAGTCGTTTCAACTCATTGGGTGGTGCTACACGGAGACTCGAGAAGTCGTCCGAAGTCAGATTTGAGTCTCGTTATTTAATGCTACACGGGGCTGTCTTCGGCTTAGAATAATTCTTTACCCTACAAGAAAACTTTGATTGTGTTTGTATACCGCGGTCATTGGGCATATTCACACAGTGCACATTCATGGCGCCTAAAACCGGTTTTATAGATGAGAGAGGGAAGGGAGCGGAAGAACTTAACGAAACATTTTTCACGCAAAAGCAAACGCGTGAAAACTGACACACATATAAAAAAGTTACTTCTATCTCTTGCATTCTTTAGCTCTGTTTTTCTCTAACAAGTAAATTTCATCTGCAATACATTTAAAGGTTCCTGTATAGCATTCAAATTTACTACACTCATTTACGCCCCGTCTGAGTTGCTAGGAGTTGAATAAAACCGGTTTTACTCACCACAATTATGGCAGCGTGTGAATATGCCCATTGGGCCTATATGTGTGTGTATATGTATTTATATGTGTGCTAGTTTTCACGCGTTTGGTTTTGCGTGAAAAATGTTTCGTTAAGTTCTTCCGCTCCCTTCGCTCTCTCATCTATAAAACCGGTTTTAGGCGACATGAATGTGCACTGTGTGAATCAGGGATGTTATGGAGCTCCGTAACCGTAACCGAAACTATCGGATATCCGAAATAAAAATTTATCAGAAACCGTAACCGAATCTGATATAAAAGTTTCGAATAATTTCGGATAGGGCGGAGTCTAACTGAGACACGTTTTGACAGGTTTTCGCCCGGTCGAACCAACACACTAGCCGCGCGCATCCCTTGCGTTGTTTAGATAGCTTTCTCTGTGATTGTAGTACCAAATGATAACCTAGAAATAAAATAAAATCATTACCTCTTTATATTTTTCTTTTGAAATTCCTTAAAAATCTAATATCCGTAACTGAAACTATCCGAAACTATCGGATAATCCGAAATAATTTCATATCCGTAACCGTATCTGAAACCGGTATAATATTATTCCTATATCCGTATCCATATCCAGATCCGAAATTTCATATCCATAACATCCCTGGTGTGAATAGGCCCATTGTTTACATTTGAGAAGGGAGAAGAGAAAGAAATGTGCGTATGAGTTAGTTTTACCCCCGGAAATTTTTGGGTGAAAATTCTTTCGTTAAAGTTTCGTCATGTGCGTCCTTCTTTCTCTCCACTCCTTCGTTTCTTTCCTATAAAACCAGGTTTTTCGTACTTCTTGAGTCTTCGTGTAGCACCCCACATTCGTTACAAGTTTTAAATGGAAAAATTCAATGGAAAACTCGAAACAGATGACTTGAAACGACTTCTGTGCTGCCAGCGCAGCATTTGAGATACAATACACACGGAAATTTTAATGATTCTAAGTTTTGAACTAATAATATGATGGCACAAAACTGTCAAAATAAACAAATATGCAAAACGTATGCAAATATGCAAAAAAATGCAAATATGCAAATTGTATGCAAATATGCAAAATATGCAAAAAAAAATTATTATATTTAAGTTGTAAATATCATAAAACAGCCTTCTTAATAGTTTTAACATAAAGAACACTATAAATAAGATATATGCATTTGCATATAATCCGCTCTCTACTGATCAACTTCAAAATTGGCATATATGTTTAGTTCGCGTAAAAATACAATCTGGCCATTATAACAAATTCAACATGGCGCACAGTGGTCTGAGAATGATATTTACGTGGAAAAAACGTCAAACTTTGTTGGATTTGCACAGAAATTGAAAAGTATAGGTATTTGGGGTTGCTGATTACAAATTTGAAGTCAAATATTTAAAAAAACAAAATGGCGGATCTAATATGGTGGCTAAAGAATTTTATACTGGATCAATTTCCATTTCGTCACTTTCATCTATAACACAGCACAACAAAATCAAATTTTTTTTGTTGCATAAAATATTTTAATGGTTGTTTACTAATTTGAGGTCACTGATTTCGAATCTACCCTCAGTTTTATTGTCTCAGCTCGAGTTTTATTGGCTTCATTTGGTATACATTTTTCTCATAAGCTTATGACAAAAAGTACCAAATAAAGCCAACTTGAACATCAAAATTTGCTAATATCTTCAAAAATAAAGGCGGTAACACAAAAATTGTCTTTACATTATTTATAGGAAATTGTCCATGCTTTCCAATTTTTGAAAAAAAAAATGTTAACTAGCTACGTATTTTTGGGGAAAAAGGTAGTTGAAGATTGAAGTTGATATTTTTGTTCAAAAACAACAAAATTTTGACTTTCATAAACTAAAGGTGATATAAAGAAACGGATAATATATTTGAAATCAGCGTCAAAAATTAGCTTAGATTGATGTAAAATATTCCATGAAACAGTTTTGCTGTTGGGCAGTGATCAGTAGCGCTTTCACACGCTATTTTCATTTTTGTATGTGCTGTGCTTATATGTATATATTTATAATCTGTGTTCTCAGAAGTTATTGTTTACACTGATTTCGAAACCTTTAAAATGTGATACACTAGTTTCTACAACGTTGACTGCATGGCTATTTTCTTTTCGCTGTGACTCACGCAGCTGCGCACAACTGCACATGAAATTTTTAGACATAACGGTAAATTATATGTTCTTTCAGAAGCCGTAATTAAATTTTTGTCTCTTTGTGACTTCGAAATAATATTTTAGTTTTCATATAAATATGAATATTTTCAATTTTATATGTGCATATATGTATGTATATGTATATATTTATGATCGCACGAAATACTCATTGTGTTCTCAGAAGTTATTGTTAACACTGATTTATTTATCTATAAAAGAAATAAGCCAAATAAAAGAAAAACGTTATTCACAAAAATATGAAAATAACGCCCATTCTTGACCTACGTCGAAGATAACTGTTGCACTCGCACTGAAATCTCACTTTTGGAGTCCCTTTGACAAATTACTGTCATAAATGAATCAATTTGTTATGTTCGAAAAAGCAGTTTTTTCCGCGTAAATTTCATTCTCAGACCACTGTGTGGCGGCTCCAAAAAGGCGGATGAATTTTGGCAATTGTGTTCCGATTGCACTGAAAATCGACATCTGGGGCTTTTTAAGGTCGCAAATAATGTGGTTAAAATTTGAAAATTCAAAATGGCGGACTAATTTTGGCAATTGTGTTCCGATTGTACTGAAAATCAGTTTCTTGGGTCTTTAAGGGTTCTAAATGCCGAATTTGTGGTTAAAATTAGAAAATTCAAAATGGCGGACTAATTTTGGCAATTGTGTTCCGATTGCATACTGAAAATCAGTAACTAGGGGCTTTACGGTTCCAAATGACGAATTTGTGGTTAAAATTAAAAAATTCACAATGGCGGATTAATTTTGGCAATTGTGTTCCGATTGTACTGAAAATCAGTATCTAGGGGCTTTAAGGGTTTCAAATGGCGAAATTGTGGTTAAAATTTGAAAATTCAAAATGGCGGACTAATTTTGGCAATTGTGTGGCGATTGTACTGAAAATCAGAGTCTTGGGGCTTTAAGGGTTCTAAATGGCGAATTTGTGGTTAAAATTAGGAAATTCAAAATGGCGGTATAATTTTGGCAATTGTGTTCCGATTGTAGTGAAAATCACTAACTAGGGGCTTTAAGGGTTCCAAATGACGAATTTGTGGTTAAAATTTGAAAATTCAAAATGGCGGACTAATATTGGGAATTGTGTTCCGATTGTACTGAAAATCAGTATCGGGAGGCTAGTTTTACCAATTGTGTTCCGATTGCACTTTTTAAAGTCATAAAGGACGAATTTCAACTAAAACCATCTTTTTCTCCAAAAAATGCATAGTTAACCGATAATTTTTTTTCCAAAATTAGAAAGCTTGGAGTATTTGCTAGAAATAATTTCGAGACAATTTTTATGCTACGGCGGCGTTTACTTTTGAAGTTATAAGCAGTTCTGATGTTAAAATTTGCCTTATTTGGTACTTTTCGACCAACCTTAGGTTAAATTTGTTAAATCCTCCTCAGCTTTACAATCTTACTCGCTAACAGATTCAATCCCTCAGTTAGTTTTGATGGTCTAATTTCATAGAACGGTTTTCTTGTTTTACTTCTCTCATCTACATAATTTATCTATGGTCAGAATCAGAATCTTCTCTATATGTCAAAAATAATGCGGTATTGTTTTTTTCTACGTTGAAGTGTATTTTACGTTATGTGGTAAAGCGAAATAACCAAAAAATTGGCATAAAAATAGTACGCGTTAATACTGGGCATGAGTACAACAAAAGTACTTGTGATAAGTAGTGTCCGACCGAAGGTTCGGCTTCGGCCAACTTCGGCCAAAAAAACACCTTCGGCCGCACATTCGGCTTCGGCCAAAGGAGCCGAAGGTTAGCCGAAGCCGAAGTTTTTATATCCAGCCAGGCCAGTCGCTGAAAACGAAAACAATTGAGAGTGTGATGTGAATGTGACATTGAAACGTATGGTATTCCTCAAATAAAAATAAACAAATCTTAGTTTATTATTTTTGGAAAGCCGCAACTTAGTTATTTAAAATGCATATTGCAATCATTTTCAGCACTATGACTATAAAACAAAATAACAGTGAAGAATTTTCATTATTATGTATATTTTTCAGTCAGTATACCAAGATTTCTGTGTATGATTGAACCTTCGGCTTCGGTTTCGGCCGAAGGTTATGGCAAAAGCCGAACATTCGGCATCGGCTTCGGCTTCGGCCTAAAACTGACCTTCGGTCGGACACTAGTGATAAGGAGCAACTACAAAGAAAACCGCGATTTTCAGGAGGTGCGCGAAGCACAGCGAGGAAGCCCCAATGAAATCTACTAATAACAAGCTCTCTCAAAAGAGGTAAACAGAACAATATATAATTTAAAAAATCTAAAAACACGCTTTTTATAATTAATTAATAAAAAACAAAACATAATTTGAAAATTTAACGACTTAAATGTAAAAAGCCTGGGCCGATTTTCAGTGCAATCGGAGCACAATTGCCAAAATTAGTCCGTCATTTTTAATTCACGAATTTTGAGCACAAATCCGTTATTTGCCACCTTAACAACTCCCAGATACCGATTTTCAGTACAATCTGAACACAATTGCTAAAATTAATTCGCCATTTTGAATTTTCAAATTTTAACCACAAATTCGTCATTTGGAAACCTTAAAGTAGGGATGGTCAATATTGAACGATGTTATCGATGTTGAGCGTGAAAACATCGATATTTTAACATCGATATTAAGTCCTATAAAACATCGATCCATCGAAGATGGGAACAAAAACATCGAAAATCCATGTTTCCATATTTGTTTGTTGTAAAACTTAAATTGAGCTTATGCAAGCCTTCATTAAAGTAAAATTTCCAAAAGACTTTTAAAATATTAACCTATCAATGCACACTTGGAACTTGGCGAAGTAGTTCTTCATTTTTATGCTAGGTGTCACTAATATATATTTTTCATTCCAGGGTTGTAAAAGAAAACAAACTTACTACCGTTCTGCTTGTCTATGGTTTCATACGTTTTTTATTTATACTTACCCCGTTTATGACTAGGTTCAACCGAGGTTCAACCCAGTCATATATGGGGGTCGAGTTGAAACTGGGTCCACTCCATAAAGAATTTTAAAAATGTTTGATTTTAGCACCAAAACATCGATGTTTTCAAACATCGATGTTTCAATATTGATGTTTATCGGACATCGATGTTTACTTACCGATGTTGACATCGATGACAATATCGATGTTTTTCTAATATCGCCTATCCCTACCTTAAAGTCCCCAGATACCCATTTTCAGTACAATCTGAACACAATGGCTAAAATTAGTCCGCCATTTTGAATTTTAAAATTTTAACCACAAATTCATAATTTGGAAACCCTAAAGTCGCCAGATAGTGATTTTCAGTACAATCGGAACACAGTTGCCAAAATTAGTAAATCCAAAAAAATTTCGGTCTCACCACGGTATACAGAAACAAGGTAATGTAACAGAGACTGACAGCTTCGAATATCGTAGAAATTTCGTGCCGAGTGACGTCAGCACTAATGTAGAAACAACAACACAACTCCGATTTTATATGGGAAGAGCGTGCCAAGTGACGTCAGCACTCAAATGACATTTCTCCATTACATTACCTTGTTTCTGTATACCGTGGGTCTCACCGCAAATTACACTAACACAAGCATAACTTTGTTCGCTGGGGCTGCGAAAATTATGAGAATTTTTGTTGCTTTGTACACAACCATATAGACAATAGAATCGTTACACGGAAAAGAGGCTGAAAATTAGGTGCATCGTGTACTCAATTTAATGTCATCTAAATTTTCGGGTTTTTATTCCCGAAAGTTAATTTTCAATAAGTAATTTTTAATAATAAAGACGTTTTTAAAACTTCATATAATACTAGCTGGAATCCGTTGCGCCTCGCGGCACCCATAAGCTAATAGTAGCTTCCGTTAATTTTGCAGTTGAGGTGATAAGAATTTTAATATACAGTAGGAGAGTTTGAAAAAAGGCAATTAGTTCGTATTTTTGATTCCAAATAACAAAATGTGAAACTCAAAAACGAATCCTAAATGAAGTCAATGGCGTTGTGGCGCGGTGCTACCATTTCGAGTTTCACAAATTTTGAACCCCCATTGAAGCCTTAGGGGTTGCATTTAGAGAAATGCCGAAACATGTGTTTCATTATTTATGCTGTATAGTATTTATACCAAGTTCGAAGAAAATCTGATGAAAAATAAATTAGGGGTTGAATTTCGAAAGATCCTCAACTAACTAATTGCTCCTTTAATCCCTCATGGGACATAGGGCGGAAACAGTTGCCCTCCAGCGGACTCTGTTTTGCGCGACAGCTCTCAGCTCTGACCAGGATCTCCCAGTTGTTGCGGCCTCTGCTAATAGGGTTCTTCTCCACGTTGTTCTAGGTCTTCCGACTCGACGGGATACTTGCGGATTCCAATCAAGGACCTGTTTGACTAGATTCTTGTTTTCGCGTAGCAAGGTGTGGCCAATTTAATTCCATTTCCTTCCCGGATTTGGTCGCCTATCCTTTCTTGGCCGGCACGGCGCCATAGTTCCTCATTTGTAATTCTATCTTGCCAGCGGATTTTTAGGATACGACGTAAGCATCTGTTGATGAAAACTTGTAGGCGCCCTGCGATGAATTGGGTGATTTTCCATGTTTCGCAACCGTACAAAAGAACTGCCTTAACTGCCAGTTTCACGGCACGGTTATTTACCGCTGTTCGCTCAAGGGTGTTGTTGCATTTATCCGCATTTCTTCGGTTTTAGTCGTATTTAACCTAAAGGGGGGAGGGGCGAGGTAAGGTTTTAAAGGCGAAAAAAAGGCATATTTTCATGATTTTTGTTTGGAGATATGAATAATGTTGGTTTATTTATTTCATATACACGTTATAGTATAACATCTGACGTATCTTTGGAAAAAATTTGAATTAAAAATATCAAGAAATAAGTCCGTGACAGCGAATCTCCGGAGGCGCCTCGAAAAAAAATTGTTTAGCGGTGAACACGATTACGCGTTACCGGATCATTTGAAACAAAAAAAAAACAGGTGATATGTTTCCCGAGGTAATCAGAAGAGTTTTTTTGTCGATTTTTTTATTTTTGGCAGCATTTGGAAGTGAAAAACTCGATTTTCGTTACAAAATTTTGGGTTAATTTGTTATTAAAAAATGTTAAAAAATGTTAAGAAAAACTTCCTGATTACCTGTTGATTTATGTGTAGAATTAGTGTTCAAAAATTCAAAAGGATCGGTCAAGTAGATTTAGAGTTCTGATGTTCACGGACTTCAAAAATGACGTTTGCGAGAAAATAGATTTAAAGTTTTTTGTACTCGAACCTCCAAGCATGAGGCCGGTCGCTTGAAACGCTGTATCTTCGTTATTTTTGCTTCGATTACTTGAAATTTTGACATAATATTCTCGACATGTTATACATTCAGAAAAAAAAATAAAAAAAAATGCAAACAAAAATTATAAAACCATGCTATTTCCTGCATTAGCTGTAGCGCATCTGCTATGAGGCGTTGAGTCGGCTTTCAACAACGGCGGGATACCATCTTTTCCAGCTGCTTTATCATTGCATGAATTGCAGTTACTATTTCTTATTGACTGTGCACTGTTGTTATTTTCTTCAGGTTCCTGCAAAAAAGAACCATTCAGGGCGGCGAAGAAGTAGTCTCTCCATTTTTGGAATTGTTCCTCGTCGTTGCACAGCAGCCTTCCATCGCACTCTTTACGGCATGTTTTTTAGTAGAGTACTTTCCCGAGAGCTATTTAGTGATTTGGTACAGCACCTTACTGTTGCCTGTGTTTGCCGCGTTTTCCGCTTTATCTGCGAGCTCGTTTATCTGCTGTACTCCCGTTCAAGTTGTGGGCGTTTTTCCGGGTGGAGTTCACGTTATTTTTGAGGGCCCTCCTGCGTTCTATCTTTTGCCAGGTTGTGTCCGAGATCCAGTGTTGCTGGTTTCTTTGGACATAACCCATGCTTGTTTCCGCTGATGTTATTTTAGCGCCCTTTGTTGTGTTCCACAGCTCTTCAATATTTGTGTCGTCAGAAACGGTTTGCTGGTTTAAGATTTGTTGCAGATTCCCAGCAAATTCTCGCCTTTTGATGCTCTCCCGCAGAAGGTCTACGTTAAACCGTCTACGGTTTATGGCATCGCGTTGGACGTTTCTGATTGCGGCGATTTTTAGGCGGATAGTTGCTACTACCAATTGGTGGTCACTTCCAGTGTCTGCTCCCCTAAAGCTCCTGACATCCTCCAGAATAGTTATCCATCTGCGACTGACGGCCACGTGATCTATCTGATTTCTCGTTCTACCATCGGGCGATACCCAGGTCTCCTTGTGTATCTTCTTGTGCAAAAGTAAGTTCCACCTACCATGAGTTGATGGGAACTACAGAAGTCAACGAAAAGTTCAAAATTGTTATTGGTACCTTGGCTTAGACCTTGATTTTCAATTGTGTTTTCAAGGCCGGTGTTGTTGGAGCCGATCTGTGCGTTTAGGTCACCCATTAAAACAATTATGTCTCCCCTTGGAATAGATCGAAACACCTCGTTCAGTCGCATATAGAACTCGTCTTTGATGACATCTTCTGCGTCTTCAGTTGGAGTGTAGTATTGGACTATCGTAGTACTTCTTAGTCTGGTATGTAGACGCACGGTAATAATCCTTTCAGAAACTGGTGACCAGCTAATGAGGCTGGACCTGGCTTCCTTGGTGAGTATTACGCCAAAGCCATTCTTACGGCTTTCAGCTTCGTTTCTCCCAGAATATAAGAAGGACTCACCGTTTGGGCAGATATGTTCCCCGCATCGGGCCATCTGGTCTCGCTGAGTCATGACCTTGATTTTATAGCGGTTCATTTCGTTGAGAACTTGGTCCAGTCGTCCATCAGCAAGCAGTGTTCTCACGAGGAATAATCTCCTAATAGTTCATTACTGATCACATATCGCTGGTTTGCGAGAATAACGACGCAATCGACTATCGTTAGAAATATATATCGTCATTATTAATTTGAGACAAAACATTCTCGAGCAATTTATAAAAAAATTTAAAAACGTCATTCTCTAAAATCAATCAATTTTAGTTGCGTCACTATTCTCGCAACCCAGCGATATGTATTTTCATTTCGACAGGCACGACAGAAATTTAATATCGAGATTGGCCTCTTTCTCATTGACTTTAAAACAGCATAGGATCTTGCGCTACGACCCAAAATCTACTAAAGCAATGGTGGAACTGAACTTTCCAGATACATTTATCCAGTTCACTAAAACCTCAATGAGGTATATTATACTCTTGATATACGGGCTTCATCGAATGGTCATTCTTTTAAGAATGTTCATTCGCGGCCCGTGTATCACCTAAAATTAAGCTTAAATTATTATTCATAGCTTCATTCATCATTCGAAAGAATGAATTGAAATCTGCTTCATTTATGAGAAATGAAGTGGGGAAATTTCCATTAACTTTCCATGAAATTTCCATTACTATAATAAAATTTCAAAAAATCGAACTGTCAAAAAATTATAAATAGAATCGGACTGTTTTGTGTGCCAATCGCTTTAAATTTTTAGATTTACGTTTTAATAAAATAATATTCATAAAAAACGCTTTTGAATCTATTTTGTAAATAATTTTGACATTTAATAAATGAAATGAAAATGAAGTACCGTGTATAACCTCGAATTCGAATGTTCGTTCAAGCACAATGAAACTGGAAGAATGATCATTCGATGAAGCCCGTGTCAAGGATCACTAATCACTGATAATCCATGTGCACGAAAAAGTGATAATATACAATATTTTACCACTTTTTAGTGCAAAAACAAAGTTAAAAAATTGCTTCGTACGGCTTCGGCCATGTTATTTCGATAAATGTCAGACGATTCTAGGCCCGGCCTTCAGCTATCTTAGGTTAGTAGGCCCGGCTGCTTCCAGGCCTGTAGTTTCGACGGTCTTGATGGCACATATTTTTTCATTTCATTGTCTGTGTCTGTGTATCGTGTGGGCTGAACGACCACCATCCACCCCATTGACAAGTTTCTTCGGGATTTGCGAAGCTGATGAATTTGCAAGAGCTTTCCTTTACTCTGAAATGCCACGATATTACACTTGGAATCAAACTTCAAAAACATTCCAACGTCGCAAACAAGGAACACCAGTCGAAGGCCATCCTCTCTCTTCCCCTCTCTTCCCCTCTCTTCTCGATGGATGCTTTAGGGCGGGTTTATACAGTGTATCCCACCAACGATGCATGTTTTTATTTACGTTTGGTATTAGTTAATGTTCGCGGACAGACGTCATTCAAAGCTTTTAGATAAGGCGCACATTGAGCTGTGTCACGCAGTAATCGCAGAGCAGGGCAGCACGGAAAAAAATGCGTTAGCTAAGGCACACATTGAGCTGTGTGACGCAGTAAGAGGTGAGCAGGGCGGCACAGAAAAAAAACGGCCTTCCACAGTTGTCTAAGCACATTGGGGAGCAGTCATTTTGAAATGGAGGAATATCTAAATTTATTAAGCTCTAAATCAGATTCGGATGAGGAATTTGAAAATTTATTAAAATCGATTAACCTTTCTTCCATTTTTAAAAAAAAGTCCGTACGCGGCACGCAGTACACAGTTTCTGTGCCCCACCCACAAGTGTCGTGAAGCCTGCGCCTGCCGCATTATTCGTGTCACCTGCACTGCGCTGCACATCGCGGTTCTCCCTTAAAAAGCATGAAACACAGAAACTGTGCTGCTCTGCCTCTGGCGCCTGCGTCTCAATGTGCGCCCGGCCTTAAAAACTTCCTCTCGAATCACTGAAATAGACTCGAGAAGTGTAAAGTGATCCTGGAAACTATTTCAAGTGGCTATGTGATTGACGCAAAAAATTCGAAGATTATACATTCGAAACTGCTACCTGTACGTGCGACTTTATGGGTGGCATCCAATGTCACCCACTTTACATAAACTATTAATGCATAGTGCAACAGTAATTTTGCACTCTTTATTACCTAATGGGCAGCTCTCGGAAGAAGCTGCTGAAGCTCTCAATAAGCTCTTCAGGCTCTATAGACAGAACTTCTCCCAAAAATTTCACAGGGTCAAATGTAATAGGGACATATTAAACTGGCTCTTGCTTACGTCTGACCCACTGTTAGCTGCACTCGAAAGCTACCACGTAAGAAAAGCAAGCCATTCTGTTCGGAAACTAAACTCTTATTCTCCCTGAAACGGACAATCAACAAACGGAATGCTGCGTTGACGAATCACGTTTTGAGGGTTGATTTCTTTTAGTTATTGGCACTTTTTTCATTGTTTTCTACAAATAAACATTATAAAATGACTCTCGATTGTTTAATTATACATATCTACATTGATACATTTCAAAAAATAATTTTGGCTAGGTTTTTAGAGTAAATAATCCTATGTGCGTCGCTTGTAAGATGAAAATGAAGGTACGTGTAAAAAATCATTTCACTAGTGTTAATTGAGAAGTGAGATGGTAAAATTACCGAACTAACACTAATTTGGGATTTCCAACAGGTATAGAAGATTCCATACTCCGCCATGGCCGGTCCCAAGTCCGGTTGAGAAAGGAGTCGAAGACCTGAATGTAGATCAACATCACGACTTGGGAGAAGTACATATGGGCGCCCTGCATAGCAGGGATTACCTCATAGTGCCAATCCCTGCAGTTGAGTAGACTCAACGACTAGTCTAGGGGTCGAATAGGAGGCAGCCCTTCCACTAGAATAAGGGTCTGTGGCCTAACAACCCACAACCACGAAAAACCCCTTTTT
Source organism: Thereva nobilitata (assembly GCA_963855945.1). Lineage (NCBI taxonomy): Eukaryota > Metazoa > Arthropoda > Insecta > Diptera > Therevidae > Thereva > Thereva nobilitata. The sequence goes on from OY979695.1 coordinate 52,500,508, forward strand.
GTTATGAGAACTCAAGAGCAAGAAACCGGACGGATAACTCGGCAACGACCTGGCATACGAAAAAAGGCCAACGATTTGATATTATGTACTTGGAACGTAAGATCATTATATAGGACGGCAGCACTTAGGACACTCCTGGAATTATTTGATAAATCCATTTTGGCTATACAGGAGATGCGATGGAGCGGGCAAGGAATAATGGACAAAAGGAAACACACTGTATACTATAGTTGCCACCCTAGAGAACATATAATGGGAACAAGATTCATAGTTGGAAATAAGTGCAAGCATTTGGTAATAGATTTTAAAGCTATTAATCCAAGGAGCTGCTATCTACGAATAAAAGGAAACCTGTTCAACTATAGCATTATCAATGTACACTCACCTACTGAAGATAAATCAGAGGCAGAGAAAGACGAATTTGACGATAACGTAGAATCAGCCTATCTTAGCTGCCCACGTCATGACATTAAGATAATCTTAGGTGACTTAAATGCCAGGATTGGAAAAGAACGAATATTCCGCCCCACAATAGGTCCACACAGCTTACACAACGAAAGTAACGACAATGGGGTCAGACTTATAAACTTCGCAGCATCCGCAAACATGATCGTAAAAAGCACCTATTTCCAGCATAACAGAATACATAGGTAGCCTTATTCTCGTTTTCGAGTGACGTGACAGACCTTAAATTGGTATTCTAAGAGAATCCTGGCGAATAGATCGATAAACGTTGTGTTTTAATTGTCGTGGGTCGTGTGAAGTGACATTGTCCTCGATATGTTTGCAGGCATCGACAGTTTCAGTCCACCGCGTCGCTCTTAGTCACGTCACTCGCCAACGAGAATACCACCTAGTATGACATGGCTCTCACCAGATAATCGAACTTGTAACCAGATCGATTATGTCCTCATTGACGGTAGGCATAGTTCGAGCATATTAGATGTCAGAACGCCAAGAGGACCAACAAACCCCCCCCCCCCACCCTAACCCTTACCCTATTCCGCCGGTACTAAACGCGCTTACTGCTAGACATTGCACTATGACGTGAGAAACGACATACAAAGTAGTACAAAAGGTGACTCCTGAGCTTAGCACTGCCCCATAAAAAAAATGTTAACTCAGACCACTTCTTGGTCAAATCATCAGAGCAAGACTTTCCAATATTAAAAAAGAAAGATTAACACGCACACCAAAAATTAACATAGTAAGCCTAACAGATGAGGTAAAAGTAAGGGAACTTGAACGAAGCATTTAATGCCATTAACAACCATGATCCGCACAATATCTTAAACATCAATGAGACGTTGTCCAGGTGTAAAGAAGCTATAGAGAAAACATCATATGAAGTCCTAGGTGAAGCACGCAGACCTACCCGTAGTGAGTTGTTCGACGATGAATGCAGGATAGCAACAGTACAGAAAAATAAGGCGTATAAAAAGACATAACAGAGAAGAGAGGAAAAAAGAGTATATAAAAGAAAGAAAAGAGAATACGGAAAGCGCAAGATGGAAGAACTAGAAACCCTTCATAGTGACGGATGCTCGCGGGTGTTCACGGCGTGAGTCTGGGGCCGGCTATAAATTACCAGTGCGGATTCAGGAAACAAAAGTCTACAACCGATCATATATTCGCATTACGCAGAAGACGAAAGAATTCAACATAGAGACCCACCCACTAAAGCCTCATTGAGTCGAGTGATAAACAGAGTAAGAATACAGAGCAGCCTTTTGAAACGAACAGAGGTCTGAGACAAGGAGACTCTATCCTGCTTACTATTTAACATTTTATTAGAAAAAGCGGTCCGAGAGGCACGCATTGAAGCCAGAGGGACAATTCTAAACAAATCTGTTCAAGTAATGGCATATGCAGATGATATAGTCTTCATAGGCAGGATAATGACTGCAGCTAAGCAAGCCTATGTAGCGCTAGAAAATGCAGCATCGAAATCTGGACTTATCATCAACGAAAATAAAACGAAACATATGCGGATCCCTAATAGAATTAGTAGATGAAGAACAGGACAAAACATAACAGTCAACAGATATAACATAGAATCCGTAAACGATTTCACCTATATAGGAACGCAAATTAATAAAGACAACAACATTACTGCGGAAATTAAAAGAAGAACACTGCTAGCGAACAAAACATTCTACAGTATATAGAATTAGTATGATATTTCAAGTCTAAAAGAATAAGCAGGAGTATAAAATTCAAGCTATATAAAACAGTAATAAAACCAATACTGATGTACGGGTCGGAACCAATACTGATGTACGGGTCTAGGCATGACGAGCAGACCCAGCAGGGAGCAGGGAGTTGCGAAAGAAAAATTCTCCGCAGGATCACAGGGGCAGTAAATGAAGGGGGAGTCTGGAGAAGAAGATACAACCACGAGTTGTACCAAATATACAAAGAACCAGACATAATCAAAAGCATCAAGATATCACGCCTACGCTGGATAAGACATGTAATGAGAATGCCGGAAGAAGCACCCCCAAAAATCCTGTTTCTCCAAACGCCAGAGGGAAGAAGGTCACAAGGAAGACCTAGGAAAAGTAACAAGGACGACTTCGAAATGGACTTATTAATTATCAGCTGGAAGAGAGACGCAGGACCGAGAACGTTATTCCCCATTACAGACCTTGTTTTTATTCAAGAAATAACAATGAAATGTGATATTCACCGCTGGCGGCGGCGGAAAAATTTGGTTTTGAGTAATCACGAATTATGCCGCGCGACGGAATTTATCCTTGCCGTCCCGCGCCGCTTTTGGTGTGAATCACAGATTCATTTTACGTGTAGAAATCGCTTAAGGCCCTCGTACCGTCTCGGAGCGAGTGTTTTAGGTGATTTTTAAAGAATGATTATGAGAAAATGGACAAATAAAACTTTTTTTATTTGTTTAAAAGAATAATAAATAGAAAAATAAAAAAATTTTTTAATTTTTTTTATTGCGTCATTTCCGCCTCCCATATAAAATTCTGGAACACTGCAAAAAATATGAAAAAATTGGCGGGCGTGATATCTCGACTTTGGAGCAACTCAAAAAAAAAACAAAAAATTCACTGTAAATAAGACACTTGAAATTTTGTTGTTTTTTAAAAAATATTTTTTTTTGAGAAAATTAAAGTTAAAGTCCGAAAAAAGTCTACATTTTTCAGTCTAAAGAAAGATGTAAATTTTTTTTCAGTCACTTTATCAGCAAAATGGCTCCATGTTCCCTAAAAAATAGTTAGAAAAACGCAAATAAAAAATATAGGGTAAATTCGGCGATTATATTTTGAGTTATCACGCCCGCCAATTTCAAAAATCATGTTTCGAGTTAAATGAGTTTAAAGTTTCAAAATAAGTTTTTTCTTATATAAAACTTAAAAAGTTATAAAATTATCTTGTTAATATTTACTATAACTAATAACAAGTAAAAAGAAAAAGAATAAAAAAAACATTCTTGAGGACTAAATGAACAAAGGATCCCGCACAGTTTGTATGGGAAAGTCTTTCGGTGAATTTTCTTGAAATTTTGCAAGTTGATAGTTGTCAACCTGTAGATCAAAAGTCTCCATGGGCACCAAGTCCCAAAACCCCTCCTTCCCCCCAAAAGCCACCGCAAGTTTTTTTTAGAATTTTACATATCACCCTGTATTTTTGTAACCACCCTATGACCTATTTTCATGAATAAGGTATCAGTATACGCAGAATACTCCCACCTATCTAAAAGTGTAAAAATCAAGGTTCTACCCTATCAACTTCCAGAATAATGAGTCATCAAAGTAAAAATTTCGGTTTTTTTTTTAACTAAAATGTCAATAGAGCCAATTTTAGCATTTTGGGTCTATTGACATTTTAGTTCAAAAAAAACGAAATTTTGACTTTGATGACTCATTATTCTGGAAGTTGATATGGTAGAACCTTGATTTTTACAGTTTTAGATAGGTGGGAGTATTCTGCGTATACTGATACCTTATTCATGAAAATAGGTCATACAAAAATACAGGGTGATATGTAAAATTCTAAAAAAAAATTTTTTTTTCGAGACGGTACGAGGGCCTTAACGGCATTCGCGCTGCTCCGCGCCGCGTTCGGTGTGGCCGGGCCTTTATTTTGGTCGTATCCTCCCCGGGTAATACCAGTGGACGAATTTACACAGTGATGGTGTTGGTTGAAAATAGCGCATATGTTGTATACGATCTAAACTTGCTGATTGTTGTTGGTTGAACTGCTTTTGTTATTTGGGCAAAGAACATTTTAGGTACAAAATATTTATATTTCCTTCAAACTATAAACAATTGTTTTTGGGAGGTTATACGTTATATCATGTACATTTTAACTTACATATAGCAATTTGACATAGTCATGATGTACTTATATTATAATTTTGCTCAAAAGTACCAGTAAGTTGAATATAAATTTACCTTTTTTTATTAGGTTCAGAAGCCAGTGACGTACTTACATCGACATTACGAAAGAGGGATTTTACAAGCTAAATTGGCTACCACCTATGAAAATTATAAGTAGGTTCTTCTTCTTGTTAAAATAAAAAGTTTCTTAACTATTAATTAATTTGCAGTGTTTTTCCTGAATTGGAATCGTATGATATAAATGATGAAATTAATCTTTTGATTGTAAACACAATAACTGTTCCTCCTTTTAAAAGGCCACTAAATCCCCGAACGGAATCTGTAAAAACTCGAAGTTATCGTCGTCCAATAGAACCTATTCGAGAAAACGTTTCTCCAATTTTGGATTCCTTTGGCAGTGGGGCTGTAAATTTACCAGTTAATAGCATTCCTAATTTGACAGATCCTGAAGAGACACAAGCACAAACGAATCTAGGATCACAGGTATTAGTGGAGCCGTTAGAAAGAGAAGCAGATTTACCAAATTCTTCGCCACTTTCATTAAACCGAGAAGGAGAAAGGATTGAGATTTCTGCTGTAGTACACCGTACAAATTCAGAAGAAGCCACCACCAGTTTACCAGATTTGTCTAAAAAACAAATTCCAGAACAAGAAATTCAAAGGATGTTGTCGACAGATCTGGTTATACGTGAGACTCCTATGGAAGATCCGATGGCACCCGTAAACCATGATTCAATCGTACCACTGGAGGAAATCGTATTACCTGCAGAACACAATGAACAAATTGACGTCCAAATTGGTACTGATGATAGAAATTGGTTTTCTATTTTAAGAGAAAAAGATAATATTAATATTCAATACTACGAGCCGGGCCATCTTCGTTCACGTCCAAGACGAAAGAGACCTAGAAGAATACTTGCAGAAATGGAAGCCGAAATGGCCGAAGCACCGGAAGTTGATATTCCGTTTAATGATATTCCTATGGAGGAAGCTCCTATCGAAGACAATGATTTCCGCAGAGAATTTGAAGAATGGAAAAACACGGTTTTGGTATAATAGAGCAACTTTCCTTGATAAAAATGTACTGTAATTTATATATCGTAGAAAAGTGTACAATCCGACGAATTAGTATCTTTTGTTGAAGAAGTTTCCAACGTCTTAGATGGGGTAAGTCACTGTTTCTTCACCTTATTTTTTTAGTATATAAAATTGTTTTGCATCAGATTGATGTCGGGAGGGTAGCAGGTGACGTGCTTGAAATAATTTTAGAAAGAAGATTTGCTCATAAATGTGATCTAATCCCAAATGCGATTTCAAAGAAAGAAGCTGTCGTACGTCTGAAAATAATGTTGGGTAATTTATCACAGTGAATATTTGCAAGTATTGAGAATTTCTTTTTATTCATAGAACTACAAGCTCAAGAAATTATAAACATTCAATCCTGTGGTACCGAACTTGAAAAGGTTTCTTTACGTGAATAAAATACGACCAAGAGAAAAATTAATTTTAAGATAAAGTTTTAATTTTTTATATATTTAATTCTATAAGAACTAAAAGTCTAAGCGACTTGATGAATAATAACAAATTTAGATTTTAGGAACATTTCAGTAAAGGTTATTTATGTTTAGAATTTCTTAACAGTGTCCGTACATCTTCGCAAATGACACTTGTAAATGATGCTATGATTTAGATTGTTGATATAAACAGTACAATGCCCTTTTATGACGTAGATATTATTCATTGACATTCACATACAAAGCAACTTAAGATATATACGTTATAAAACCGCGTATATTCAGAGAATTAAGTTAAGACAACATAAAAACTACATACAAAAGATTATAGAAAAGGGTTCCTTCGAAAATCAAAACAACTATAGTTGCTTTTTGATAACAGCGAGCTGGTTTAAAATCATTCTCATCATTGGCAAATTGGTCTCCGTATCAGACTCGCATAGTGGAGCTTAATTTTCATTCTATAATTCTTTTTGTTTTTTTTTTATAATATAGTGACGACCAATTTCTTTTTGTATAATGTGCTCGACATGAGTAGTTATGTCGTAAAATAAATTGTTTACATTGTAATATCTGGTCATTGAAACTCATTTATTTTTGATATAACTCTATTATTTCCTCCGATTAAATGTGAATATAACGTGACCTTACTTTAGGGGTTATAACTCGGTGGTGCTAAGGCAGAACCCGATATGTCAAAATAGGTAATTGTCGATATTGGTTCAAGTAATATTGGATTGTGCCATCGCAGTATTGTAAGCATATGGACATATCGGACTCTTTAGTTTTGATCTAAATTATTTAAGAGAATCAGTCTACAATTTTGGCTTTGGAGAACATTTTCATTCATAAACTTTCGACTGTTGGCAATATAAACGAAAATTTTTTTGTTTGTCATATCGGGTTCTGCCTTAGCACCACAGAACTTAAAACCAGGGTTTCGAACCCGAACCCATAACCCGCTCCGGTTGAAGATTTTTTTTAAATTATGTGAACCCGAACCCGAATCTAATCAAAAATTCGGTTCGGGTTCAATTTTTAATGGCAATTATTATCTAATGGTGGGTACACAACAAGGCAGTTTTTTGTACGTCGTGCATTACGTGTCCGCTTCTGTACAGACTATGAAGTTTGAATGAAACGGCCGCCGGAACGTCTGGGTGGACAATGTCGACGGAATGTTGGTGCGCACTTTTTCCAGCGGCTTTCCTTTGTTTCGTAGATAAAATTATATGGGAAAAAAGTTCGCGCGTACCCTTTCCTCATAAAACAAAGGAAAGCTGCTGCTAATCCTCGGTAGAAAGTGTGCCCAAACATTTCGTCGACATCGTCCGCTCAGACATTCCGTCGGTAGTTTCATTCACACTTCACAGTCTGTACAGAAGCCGATGCGGAAAGCCCGACGGACAATTATTAGCTGTTCCGGCAATTCAAGTCAGTGTTGAGAGGGCTTTTTCTGCACTGAAGGTTGTTTTAGCTCCACAAAGAGTGCATCTCTCCGAAGAATCATCAAACAATATTTTACTTCTTTCACCGCTCTACAACCGACATCCGGTCCTGGGCTCTCGCGACTCCAATCTCCACCGGTTCCGATTCCGAGCCGATGTCATTCAGTTTGGCTCGTGGCGTCCTGGTCTACGCCATCCTTCCAGCGGAAGTTTGGTCTCCCTCGCGGTGGCACCCCATAGATTTTACCGTAGAAATATTCTATTTGTGCGTTTAAATGAAATTTTTTTTTCTAAAATAAATAAATTTTTTTTATATAAAAAGTATATGAAATTGTTTTTTTTCTGGGAAAAAGCTTGAACCTGAATCCGAACCTGAACCTACTAAATTTCAATGTATTGAACCCGAACCTGTACCTGTAATTTACAGGGTTCGAAACCCTGCTCAAAACTGAAGTTAGTGGAAAGTAACGTCTACTACAAGTGTTAAGGTCTACAATTAGTGCTACACAAAACACTACACTAAAAATCCTGGAATTTTCCTGAAATAAACTACTTTCCATTGTCGGACACAATGGTTTCCGGTAATCCAAATCTAGCGAAAACTGATCTCAACACCTCAATTGTACGAATACTTGTCGTATTACTTCATCTATCAGAACATTCTATCCATTTACTAAACGCGTCACCTGTTATGAGAAAACTTCTATTGAATATGGGACCCATAAAATCAATGTGCACCCTCTGCATACCCTATCAAGCCATATAGGGTAGAGTGGTGCTAGAGTTATTTTGAAAAGCCTTATTTATTCTTGAAGAGTTGCTCTACCAACCCATTTTCATGAAAAGTTGGTGAGCTTTGATTTAATACCTCATAAACGCGTTTGAAAACAGGCACTTTTCTTGATTTTCAGAAAAAACACCTTTCAGCGAAGGGGAAGTAAAATATGGTGTGGGCAAGCTTTGTGCCGGCCGAGCTTGCTGCGATGGAAATTTTCGAGTGTTTTCACATATGCCTGACAGGAAAAAATTTACTAAATTAAAAAATTTATTTATTTATCTACTGAATAGAAATCCAGTTTTTCTGATAATCAAGAAAAGTGCCTGTTTTCAAACGCGTTTATGAGGTATTAAATCAAACCTCACCAAATGGGTTGATAGTAGAGGTGGATAACTATCGATAGTCGACGCCATCGATAGTTTTCACCAAAACATCGATAGTATCGTTAGTCTATCGATAGTTTTGACTTATTCAATAACAATGACGTTTCTTATTATATGCTGATATTTTCGACAACAAAACTATCAAAACTGTCACTTTCACTTCAATTTTAAATCCTGTTTGAATTTTTGTAGAAGGAATGCAGAATTAATTTTGTTTTTGCTTGACAGTGACTAGAGTATCTTTACCGGATTTATCTACCGCACAAAGGGGCTTACCTCTAAGCTCTAGTCTTTCACATATAAATACAAATTTCCGGCTAGCTAATTGCGACTACAGAAACCTACTGACCCTACAGTCATACCGCAGTGCTGCGTTAATGAACTCACCAATATTCACCAATGAACCCATGCCACAAGTTTGCTTCATGCTACCGACATACATAATTTTATCACCTAAATTCTACAACAAAATTCGCTGTTCGGTTATTTCACTTTAATCACAAGATTGTGGGTATTAAATATAAGGTCCACTGGCGACAACCTCTTCCGCAAGTAATAAACTTCGCAAGTAAATCAAATAAGCACGGTGCTGTGTTATTTACTTTCCCTTACGTCACCACCTGAGTGAAACAAACGAAAGGGCCGTTTGATTTGTAAATCTTCCTTATTTAACAAAAAAGCAACTACTACTTTTCTAATTATTCTTGGATGAGATACCCCATTAAATATCGAGACACTAAGTCTCAACGGCAGGTATTAATTTTTACAAGAGAACTGGGGATCAGCACTCGCCATTTTTAGAGAAAGTTTAGATAGTATAGATGTATCTAATAAATAAAATAGTGTGATATAGAAAACAATGACATAATTACTCCAGTAACTAGATTACGAATTCTCATATATTAAAAAGAAGAAAAAAAAACAGAGAAATATGCATCTATTTAGTTACGATAAATTTCTAAAATTATTTTAGGAATAGTTGATAAACGAATACCGTCAAAAATGCGGACTAGCCTTCACGTCCTGTTTAAAGTACGATAGCATACGATTAAGTACTTTTACAAAACACGTAGAATTGCTCATTTCCATATATCAAAAATCGTCAAGTGTCCAGGTTTGAATTCAAAAATTATTATATGCAGAACCATATTTCACCGACTGCTATAATGTAGAAAAGGAAATACCATATACGACTTTACTATCGATAGTAAAAAAACCATCGATAGTGGAAAACCATCGATAGTACCGATAGTACTGTCGATAGTTATCCACCTCTAGTTGGTAGAGCAGTTTTTCGAGAATAAATAAGGCTTCAATATAACTCTAGCACCACCGTGGGCCTTGCTCAAACTTTTTTTCCTGAAACGGCTGTTAATACATATTTAAGATTTACGCGAAAAATTATAATTTTTTTTGCATGAAATTTTTATTGTAGGTAGGCACTAACAGAAGCCACAATTTCAGCCTTGAAACAAGGTTCTACGATAATTACAGTCCCTGTAATTAAATGTCAAAAAATGGCCATATTTCGCGGTTTTTATTTTTTTTTTGCAAAAACCTGTTGACCGATTTCAATTGTCCAAAACTCATAATTTTCGTCTTTTTAAGCGCTATTACGTACTGTTTTTTTGTTTTCCAAAAACGTTGCACCTAAAACGTTGAAAAACGTGTTTTCGCTACCATTATTAGCTTTTTTCCACCTGTTCTCCTGGACCGATTTTTTCCAAAACACATTCATTGAATTCGTACGATTTTTCTCTTAATTATAGCGTCCAAAAATCGTAGGGTGGATTTATTTCAACTTTTTTTCTATCTCTTCTGGGCTAATATTTTAAGAAACTTTTTGATTTTTTGTTCCAGATTAAAAATTGTGACCTGTAGCGGTACGCCCATGTCGAACGTCCGAATTTTTTTTCCTCGTGTACGCCACCATTTTGTATCGTAAAATTACTTACTTGCACACGTATCGTAAAATTACTTCATATGCACAAAATCTCATATCTCTATCTCTTTCCTATCGTTCGTGGTACGTCTCAGAAAATCACGTGAAATTTATTGTTCACAAGGTGATATTACCCCTTAAGGTCCGGTTACACGCAACGATCTGCTTGTGCCAATTGGCTTGCGCAAGTGAATCGTTGCTTTTAAACGCAAATTTTTGGCTTGCGCAAGCCAAAAAGTTTGCCTTGTGCAAAATATGTGTTCTTAGAAAATCGGCTTGAGGTTGGTGTTTTGGCATGAGCGTGACTGGTTCATTTTCACTCATTTTATTTGCACCAATTGACTTGCGCCAGTCAATTTGTACAAATAAATCGTTGCGTGTAAACCGATTCATGTTCACTCAGATTATTTGCACCAATTGACTTGCGCCAGTCAATTTGCACAAGCAGATCGTCGCGCGTAACCGGACCTTTAAAGGAAGATTTGTTTAAGGAAGGAGAGAAACCGGTACTAAAGGTCCGGTTACAAGCAACGATCTGCTTGTGCCAATTGGCTTGCCCAAGTCAATTTGCGCAAGTGAATCGTTGCGTGTAAACGCATATTTTTGGCTTGGGCAAGCCAAAAAGTTTGCCTTGTGCAAAATATGTGCTCTTAGAAAATCGGCTTGAGGTTGGTGTTTAGGCATGAGCGTTTAAACGATATTCAAGCCGCAGCTACGACCGTCAGCATGCCCTTGAGTGAATGGTGAAATTTTATGACGCTCCTCCGACCATATCATAATCAATATAAAATAATAATGGTGTGAAATTAGCAAAAGGGTACCAACTGTTTTTAAGTAGAACCAAATGGTTCGCTGGTCACTGATTCATTTTCACTCAGTTTATTTGCACCATTTGATTTGCGCCAGTCAATTTACACAAGCAGATCGTTGTGTGTTACCGGACCTTAAGGTCGCTGAGGCTTGAACATCGTTTAAACGCTCATCCCAAAACACCAACCTCGAGTCGATTTTCTAAAAACACATATTTTGCACAAGGTAACCTTTTTGGCTTGCGCAAGCCAAAAATTTGCGTTTAAACGCAACGATTCACGCAAGCCAATTGGCACAAGCAGAACGTTGTGTGTAACCGGACCTTTAAGGCTATTGAATACTAGACAACATCTATTAATCGGATTGTTCATTAGGGTGGAGTGAATTTTTTTTTTAATTTCATGATTCCTGTATTATCAATAGATGATCTATAGTAGAGGAGAGGAGGGTATTATGGAATACCATTTACATTTCTAAAAATTACTAACTGGTTTTTGAATAAAAATGTCTTAAGGCCAATGTCTTAAGGTGGCGCACTAGGTTTGAGTTTTTGAAAAAAAATACAATTTTAAGCTTACAAACTGAACTTTATTTACAAGTATATTACTATCTTTACTCCAATGTACATCCATAATATTACTAAAAAAAGAGTTACTATGAAAATACTTACAAACCCCACAAAATATACAATTTATTGTCCCAAATTGGAAGTTTCAGCGCATTCTTTTTGACGAAAATACTGCGATTTCAAATCGAAAAGTGGTATATCTTGCCTGGCTTTTATCCTTGAGCGAATGAAACCATCTCTTGCTTCTGGTTCGCAAACAGATAATGAAGCGTCTGTTACGAGCTTCACGCACCTCTCTACTCTCTGAGTGTGGCAAGGATACTTTTCAATTTCAAACAAATTAAATCCTGAAGAAATGTTTGAAATCTCTGTTTCGCTGTATTTCATTGTTACTGGAGGTTCAGTTATTTTTTCTTTTGCCCAATCTATCAAATCATAATAACTTGGCGCATCCACCTTAAGTTCTGGAAGTTGAAATTTGCGAACATTATTCCCTTTACACTGTTTTCTTGCCGTTAACACTCTACGAACAGCCAGCTCCCTCACGTGTGCTTCATCATCTTGTAACATAGCCAGCCACATATTTTCTGGGTGTGCGAAGAAGGCATTTCTTTGAATAGTTTTTAAGACAATACTTTTCAGGTCATCTCGCAAATACAAACATCTTTTAACCATGTTATGTCAACCCTTAAGGTCCGGTTACACGCAACCTCAATTACACGCCAGTCAATTTGTACAAATAAATCGTTGCGTGTAAACCGATTCATGTTCACTCAGTTTATTTGCCCCAATTGACATGCGCCAGTCAATTTGCACAAGCAGATCGTTGCGTGTAACCGGACCTTTACCCTGGTAAGGTGTGTCCATTGGACACATTTCAAAATTAAAATTCTTTAAACTGATTTTTTGCAACAAACAAACCTTAAGACCTTTTTTGTATTTTATTGTTATAGTATTGTTTACATAAATTTGTATGTTTCTATGAACAAATTATGACCTAATTTGTGTTTAACTATTGCAAATAGCAATATTCTTCCATATGTGTCCATTGGACACACCTTTACAGGTTAAGTTACTAAAATAGCTTACCAGGTTAAGGGTTAAATGCATGTGCCGCACCATATTTACAAGATGTTTTTGTCTTGATATCAAACCATGTTGGAGCGTAAACTTTAAAGATAAAAATGGGCAGTTCTTTCAAGTTTTTTGTCGGTTTAGCTGTTCCTATATATAAACGAAGAATTCTGTTTGCGAGAGTCAACCACCGAGAATGTGTCAGTTTTCCCGGATCTTTATTGGCCAAGTTTGATGAAACCGTACCAGCGGAAATTGCGGAGCACATCTGATACAGGTATTTTTGATCGGTGCTTAACATTTTTCGCATATCACAAACGCCGAGACGATCTGGCAAAGAAACTCAACAGATGAGAAACAAGCTGCAAAATCTTGCTACCGCGTGTGATAGAACTGGCGTTTCTGATCGATCTTTTTTTTTATGCTGCATTTATTATGAACGCTGCATTGCATGATTTGAATATCATCAGTACAGACAACTCATCAAAAGTAATAGATCGAAGCAGATTACGTCGAGAGCGGAACAAAGTACGCAAAGATTTGTAATACATCGATAATAACAAACCTTTAACAGCTATTTACTTTGACGGTCGTAAAGACAAGACTTTAGTCAAGATTAAGACTGACAGTACATCGCATCGGAAGACTATTACTGAAGAACATATTTCAATTATATCAGAGCCAAATGAATTGCCTCTTCGCCATTTGTTTTCTCATCTCGATGGCACTACAACAGGCCCTAATAGTTTTCTTGGCAGCATAGGCAAAAAGCTCCCCAATTGTCTCGACTTGAAAGTAGAAGCCTTTGAACCCATCCCCACAGAATTGCCGGATCTAAACACAGTTCTTGGCCTAGGTATTGCTGTCGCATTATATTCATTTGACATATCTTGTAAAATGCTGGTTTCAATCGGTCTATTGAAACCTTCGTATGTTTACCATTCGTCTCGATGGTATAGTAAGCGTCGCTATCTCGCTTAATCACTTGATGAGGTCCGGTGTATGGCTGGTCGAGTGGCTTCTTTGCTCCATCGACCCTCATGAACACGTGTGTACATGTGGCGAGGTTCTTGTGCATGAAAATCCTCGGCTTATTGTGGTGCGCTGTCTCACTTGGACGTAGTTTTCTCATGTGTTCTCTTAACGCTTCTTTGAATAGTGTCTGGTCCGCTTGGAAATCGTCTTGCATGAAGAACTCGCCTGGTATTCGTAATGTCGTTCCGAACACCAGTTCAGCGCTAGACGTGCCAATGTCGTCCTTCAAGCAGTTCCTTAATCCCAACATTACGAGTAGCACTTGTACCCAATCTTCGTTTTCGTGGCATTTGATGGCTGCCTTGAGTGCTCGATGCCATCGTTCTATGATACCGTTCGCTTGGGGATGATATGACGTGGTGCGTTTCCTATGACTGCCAATCGTGCGGGCGAATGCTTCGAAAATTTGCGATTCGAACTGCGTGCCTCTATCGGTCGTTATTACTGCTGGTGTACCATATCTCGCTATCCAAGTTTCAAAGAATGCTTCAACGACCGTTTGTGCCGTGATGTCTTTTATTGGAATTGCTTCAGGCCACCGTGTAAAGCAGTCAATCATGGTTAAACAGTACCTGTATCCGCGTACTTCCGTCATTGGGCCTACAATGTCGATGTGTACATGCTGAAAACGTTCATCCGGCATGTCGATGTGTTCCGGTCGTCGCTTCGTGTGCCTGCTAATCTTTGAGCGTTGACACGGTAGGCAAGTTCGTGCCCATTCCGTTATGTTCTTATTCATTCGTGGCCATATAAATTTCTTCGCTATGGCTTTTCGTGTTGCTTTTCCGCTGCTGTGGGCGGTATTATGCACATTATCGAAAATTCGCTTCCTAAGTGTCGTCGGAATATAAGGTCTTACAGCCTATTGTTGGCCTTGGCTTTCTCCAGCGTTCGCCTCCATGATTCTCGAACTCTGGTCCGTTTTTTCCAGTTTCTTATTCTTATGCTATGGACACACATGTGGTTTCGATACCATGGTATTCAAATACCACGTAGTATACCAGATGTGTGTCACCTAATACCAGGTCAATACCATTCCAAAAACTTGGTATACTATCATTCGACGTGGTATCGAAATGAGCCAATTTTTCTTGGTTTCCTTATACACAAACCTGGTATACTGACCTTTTAACTGGTAACAACGCCATTGCATAGAAGCGGAAAATAAAAAAAACCCATATTTTTCCATTTTTAAAAGTTTGACATGTCCGCCAACAGTTAGTCAACAGAAATTGAAAGAAGTAAAAAGTGTATAAGTGTATAAAAAAATTGAAAACGAATCAAAAAAAAGAAAAATACTCTCAACTGGAGAGACATTTCTTTTCATAGATGTTTGGCGAAGCAAAATCAAAGACCTGCGTGGCCAAAGAAAAAATTGTCACATTTTGAAAGAAATGGCGTTAGAACTTAAAGAAAATTATGGCGTCCTATTATCTGCGGAAGAAGTGCGGACACGGATTCATAATTTAACAAAGAGATTCAGGTAATTCTTAAAAAAAGTTGATTACAATAACTCTAATATTGATAATATATTACAGAAAAGAAAAGCAAGCAATGGGAAAATCGGGAGGATCACCATCGACTTGGGAATTTTATTCAACGATAAATGAATTCATTGGAGACTTTAAGCCAAATAGAATAAATGAAATCATAATAGAAAGTATAGGTACAGTTTTATATAATTTTATTGAAATTAAGTCCTAAAATATAAATTTTTTAGACGATTACACAATAAGTGACTTCGAAATTGTTACACCAACTCTAAGTAGCACCCTAGTTGATGAAACTTATAACGGGGACCCTTCCAAAGTTGCTGGTCCTTCAAAAAGTGGAAATAGTACATCAGCTGCTGGCGTTTCAAGTGACTCTGCAATGACACCTGATGCTGAAACATCTTGTTCGTCAGCTGTTGCTGAAAGACAAAAAATAAATTTAAAAAAACGAAATCGAAAAGATAGTACAACAGAAACACTACTCGAACTAGCCAGGCAAGAAAATGAAATCTTGAAAGAATGCCTTGACAACATAAACAAAGAAGAAGCAGAGAGGACTGAACTATTAAAGATGAATTTACGAATCCAACAACAAATGTTAGAAATTTTAACGAAAAATAATTAAAAAGGAGACGAAGAGAGGACTGAACTATTAAAGATGAATTTTCGAATCAAACAACAAATGTTAGAAATTTTAACGAAAAATAATTAAAAAGGAGACGAAGAGAGGACTGAACTATTAAAGATGAATTTACGAATCCAACAACAAATGTTAGAAATTTTAACGAAAAATAATTAAAAAGGAGACGAAGAGAGGACTGAACTATAAAAGATGAATTTACAAATCCAGCAACAAAATGTTAGAAATTTTAACGAAAAATAAAAATAATTAAAAGAGTACTTACCAAAATATTCTTTTAATGCGTTTCTGATAATATTCCCATCACTTTTATCATCAGTGGCTGTTGTAAACTGTGGTTGTTTCCGTTTCTCAGTTTTCTCCATTTCTTTTAATTATACCTGATTAATTTTATCGTTTTTATTGTTGCATACGTTATGCAATAGGCAACACGATTTTATAATTATTGGGGCATTGGCTATATGGACTTCGTCCTTTACCCAACTTTCTGAAGCGTGCTTTGAAATTGCCAAACGCATTTTCAACTATACGTCGGCTTTTAGATAAACGGTAATTATAATGTTTTTCTTTTTCGTATTGATATGAATAAAACGGCAATGGTTTCATTACATATCTAGACAATCTAAATGCGGTCTCCGATTAGCAAAACTGGTATATCGACCCTGTGAATTTTTTTAGTATACTTCTTGAAAATGGCATTTTCTTCGTGTTCTCTTTTTAATAAGGAGTTCTCGAATATGGTTGAGTCATTATATCTGCCAGGGCTTCCAACATTTATATATGTGAATCTGTAACGGTAGTCAACACTGGCTAATAAAACTGTAGAATACCATCCTTTGTAATTATAATAATCCACTGCTTCGTCTTTCGGTGGGTTGACTTCGATGTGGCATCCATAAATGTCACCAAAACATTGAGGAAATCCGAGAAGTTCAAACCGGTGGACTATTTCTTCAATTTTTTCTTGTGTAGGAGGGTATGTGTGTAAAAATTCATGTTGAAATATGTTGCATAATTCTTTGCAAAATTGCAGCACCAATTCTCCTACTGTAGTTCTACCTACGCCAAACAGACTAGCTATAGTCCTGTACTCTGCAGAGGATCCCAGAGCATACAAAGAAATGCCAATCCTTTTTCCTAGGGGAATTGCATATCGCCATATTGTATCCATTCTCTTCAGATTTTGAAGATTTGTTACTAGGAAGTGAAACGTGCTTCTATCTACTCGATATACATTTTTGAAATCTTCTTCACTCATCTTGGGTACCTCCGCCTCCCAGAAGCACGACTTTTGCACCTTATATTAATAATTCAGAAATATACAAATATACGTCTATCAAAAACCTATCCACAGCCGGCCGCTTTGTAAGCTTAAAGGTATACACCCTGTATAACGCGCATTTTATTTTACTTCTTATGGCTAATAATTTTAATTTTTTGCTTTCCGTATCAAGCATTCTTATTGTTGTTAAATTATTTAATAACGCAAAAATTAATTTTCTTTCCATCTATGGCAATTGAATTAAAACAGAATTACGATATTAAGTTATCCACAGATGAAGTGCGCACACGGATACACAATCTGACCAAAAGATTTAGGTAAATCTCAAAAGAAATATTTATTGTGAAAAATGCAATAATTGTAATGAATGTTTATAGAAAAGAAAAACAGGCAATGGGCAAATCCGGAGGATCGCCATCTACATGGGAATACTATTCCACTGTTAACGAATTCATTGGTGAATTTAAATCCAATCGAGTTAATGAATTGATAATAGAAACAATTGGTACATTTACATAACTTTATTGTGAGTTCATATTAAATAAAGTATAATTTTTTTTAGACGACAAAATATAAAGATCTATAGGGTCTTCTCGTCTTTTAAAAAAGCTTTTTAACTAAAAAATAAAATTCTAACTCAATCTTTATGAAACAGTTAATATCTCGTCCAACCATTCATACAAGCCTTCAATTAAAAGACTAATGATTATGCTACCTTTGCACAGTTAAAATACTGCTATGTTTATAATTCTATTAAATAAAAAAATAAATTACATCACAAATACTAAATTAAATTTATATCTTCAAAAACCAGATACCTTTAAAAACGAATAACATAACTCACGTAGAAGAACTAACACGTAATTTCTACAGCACTATAATTGGTGAAGCTGGTATTGGGACCCGCACTTTTTATGGACCTTCAACTAGTGCTGATAATTCACCTTCTGTTCCTGGTGCTTCAACTAGTTGTAGAAGTTCAGGGACTTTCTGGTGCCGAAAGATATTCTTCATCTGCTGGTGCTGAAATACCACAAAATGTTAGAAAACGTAATAGAAAAGATAGCACTACGGGAATGTTACTGGCACTAGCCAAAGAAGAAAACGAGATTTTTAAAGATTTGGTTTCTCAAAAAAAAAGGAAGATGGAGAAAGGAATCAGCTTTTAAGAATGAATTTAGAAATACAACAAAAAGTTTTGGAAATATTACAAAATTAATAATAAAAAATACTTACACAAATATTCTTTTAGAGCATTTCTTATTATATATCCATCGCTTTTGTCACCATTAGTTGTTGTAAATTGGGGTTGTTTCTGTGTTTCTCTATTTTTCATTTCCTTTAGCCATAACTGATTTATTTTGTCATTTCTAATGTTGCACAGATTATGTAGTAAACAGCACGATTTAATAATGATTGGGGCATTATCAATATGGACTTCGAGCCCTTTACCCAACCTCCTAAAGCGCGCTTTTAAATGGCCAAATGCATTTTCGACCACACGTCGGCACTTTGACAGATGGTAATTGTAACTTCTCTCTTTTTCATCTTGATATGCAGTAAATGGGAATGGTTTCATCACATATCTTGACAACCTGAATGCCGAATCTCCAATTAGTAGAACTGGAATATCGACCCCTTGAATTTTTTTACTATTTCTTTTAAATATGGGATTTTCTTCATGCTGTTTCTTCAATAATGAATTTTCAAATATTGTTGAATCGTTGCATCTGCCGGGACTTCCTACATTTACATAAGTAAATCTATATCTGTAGTCAACACAGGCAAATAATATTGTCGAATACCACCCCTTGTAGTTATAGTAATCTACAGCTTCGTCTTTTGGTGGATTTACTTCAATATGGCATCCATCAATGGCACCAAAACATTGTGGAAATCCAAGAAGTTCGAAGCCGTGGACTATTTCTTCAATTTTTTCTTGTGTAGGGGGGTATGTGTGTAAAAATTCATGTTGAAATATATGGCATAACTCTCTGCAAAGTTCCAACACCATTTCCCCAACTGTAGTTCTACCTACACCAAATAGACTGGCTACAGTTCGGTACTCTGCAGAGGATCCTAGAGCATATAAGGAAATGGCTATTCTTTTTTCTAAAGGAATTGCAGATCGCCATGTTGTGTCCATTCTCTCTAGCTGCTTCAGATTATTTACTAAGAAGTCAAACGTGCATCTGTCTACTCTGAAAGCATTTTTGAAGTCTTCGCTGCTCATCTTTGGCACTTCTGTTTCCCAATAGCATGACTGTTGCACCTTTAATTGTATATTCCATAATATAAGTATGTTTTGTACATTTATCATTTACCTTTGTCCATTGTTTTCGCTTCACATTTCTAAAGTTATGGAGTAACAATACCTTCCTATATAAGGAGCACCGCCTCTTACTTGTAATTGCAAGTAATTTTAATTTTTGACTTTTCTTTTCCAGCATATTTATCGTCACTAGATTGTTACAAAAAGCAACAAGTAATTCCTTCTCCATTTTTGACTAGCTCACTTTAAAAATAACAGTCAGCTGAGAGCTGTCAAAATTATACCACAAAAAGATATGTGTCAGGGGCTAGTATACTATGTAGTATCAAAACCATCTTGGTATCGATACCATGGTATCGAAACCACATGTGTGTCCATAGCATTAGCTGTCTTAAGTCTTCCTCGACGTCGTCTATATATCTTTTCTTAGGCCGACTGGTCTCCATTTTCTGACGGTACTTTCTCCAGCACTATCTGCCCGATTCCGTTCCGCACCTCGTTCGACATGTTTATTTTGATCACTTTGACCATGGAGACTATACAAGGAGCATAAACTGGGGAAAATGACAGGAAATGGAAGGGCACAAGAAGCGAAATTACTAGTTCATTTTTGGCCACAGATGTCACCTTTGTCAGAAGTGCCCCACATGAAGTTAGCTGAATTTGACCCATTTCGACGATTCGTTCAAAATTAAGTTAGTCGAAATGCGGCAATGAAAAAAAAATTCATTGGAAATTTATAAAAATTCACTGGAAAATCCAAAAATTGATTAAATATGAATAATCGCATTGATATTAATCGAATTTATAAGCTGGTTTTTCAAATTGACCGTAAACATAAAATCTCAAAAAAACCTTAAAAAAGTAAATTAGAAGTTCGTGGGCGCGGAGATGATTTATTGGGACAGTTTAAAACACACTTATAACAAAAAAGATGTTATATGGATTAGACAAGATGAATCGTTAATAGCATGAAATAATTAAACACGTGCATTTACGAACGAATTCAGGGTGGTAACACCCCTACGCCCTTAACCTTACGAGTGCAAGTTGTTTCAATCGACTTCTCCATACAAAAATTCAGATTTTTTGTATGAAGAGGTCGATTGAAACAAATTACGCGCTTCCACCCCGGTGTAAATGCACGTGTTTAATTATTTCATGCTATTAACGATTCATCTTGACTAATCTATATCACCTCTTTTTGTTATGTGTGTTTTAAACTGTCCCAATAAAATCATCTCCGCGCCCACGAACTTCTAATTTACCTTTTTAAGGTTTTTTTGTGAGATATCACTCTTTTTTGTATTCTACTTTATTATACCTTTTCATTTGATACCAATGTTGAGTGGTTGTGAAGACAATGGTAATCCGCCCTCTTGAGATGGCCACCATGGATCTAACGACATAGCTTATTGTATTCTACTTATTATACATTTTCATTTGTAAACATCTGACAAAAGCCGCATGTACGAAACGGAACACAAACAAAAAATTTGAGTTCGAGCGAAAACTCAAAATTTATTGCAATCGGGAATAACAAAAATGACTCCCTCCATCATAAAAGTATACCTAGCGTTATCTAACACCATAGTTGGGACTAACGGTTAGTCACTAACCACTTTTATGTGAACGCTTTTTGTTAATCATCGAAATGATTGGTAATGCTAACTAGGCTAACTAGTAACGCCATCTCATTGATTGAGCAATTGAATAACTTATAACGCCATCTGATGGAATAATTTTGAGTACCCACTTTTGATCAAATAATTAGACTGAAGGAGAAGAAAAAAGTTCATTTCGAAATGTAAAAAATGTAAAAATAAAGAAAACGAAGAAGGATAGGAACAAAACTCATTGAATAATAAATTATTTATATTGTGGTTATCGGTTACAAATGAAAAATTACTTATAGTGCTTAAAAAAGGTGATAAATCGCATAAATTTTATAAAAACACACTGCCATATTTAGGCATAAATAAGGTTTTTAGTTGTTGCCCTTACGAACCCGGCAAACTACCGCTTGCCTTGATATCTTAGTAATTAACGAACTTGGCCATGAACCGGATGAATATAATCGGCCATGTTTTTTGGGGTACATTTGATTGCAGCGCCTTCATTAAGCAAACGAACATTGACAACACGGAGTTTAAGCTCCTTGTATAGTCTCCATGGCTTTGACAATGTTTGGAATTTTACTGATGTCATACAACTCTGGGTTGTTTCTTTTCCTCCAAATTCCATCAACCTGTACTCCTTTTGTAAATCCTTTCATATCTTCCTACCAATGCTTCATCTATATCAGGGGTGGCCAACCCGTGACCCTTCGCAGGAAATTGTGCGGCCCGCGAGATTCAACAAGATTTAGCAAAATATTTTGTGCTAGAAGGTTCCAACATGTGTAGAAGAAAAAAAAGAGCCAGCTATGAGCCAGCATTAAAATTCACAGCTTGGCTTTCGTGGTGCACCGGGTGACCTGGTTGATGGATAAAAATCCAAGTAATTGTTTTTCTCGGTAACAATTCAATATAAATACCGCATCCGCAACAAAAAGGACCCCGGTACAATGTATATGGAAATTGGCTTTCGGTGAAAAAAAATTAAAGTGGATGATGCGGAAGACGATTCTGAACAAATTTCTTGCTGGGCACTTTTTCAAAAAACATCACTGGAAAAAAATGCAGAGGCTTAAGACAACCTGCACGCTACAGCCGACAGATACTTAACTAACTGTAGCTATATAACGCTAAAGGCCGTTGGTCAAATTGGATGTAAATCCATGCTGTACCATGATTTTTATCAAACCTACGCGCGCATCGAGTTTTGATCGGAGTTTTGATAGTGTTGTAATTATAAATTAGTTATATAACAATAATGGTTCCTTTGTGAATTAGAACAAAATAAGTGGTTTTTTTGTTAAAACTTAGTCGTTTTGGATTAGGTAAATATAAAGCGCAGTAACTTTTTTTTATAACAATGAACTCTTAAAAATATTATTATCAACTGTGCGAATTGCAATATACTATTCTTCATTATGTTTTAAACAAAAACATTGAATTTATACCACTGAAGATGCCGGGAATATATAAAAATATCATATATAAAAATAAAATAATAATAAATGTTACAACATCGAAGTGCGGATGTACAACCAAAACAATCTATTGTGAGCCGGTTGGCCGATCAAAACTCGATGCGCGCGCAGGTTTGATGAAAATCGTGGTACAGCATGGATGTACATCCAATTTGACCATTTGACCGGCGGCCTTTAGCGTTAGCTACAGTTAAGTATCTGTCGGCCGATGGAAAGGCTGTAGCGTGCAGGTTGTCTTAAGCGTGTGTATTTTTTTCCAGTGACGTTTTTTGAAAAAGTGCCCAGCAAGAAATTTGTTCACAATCGTCTTCCGCATCAGAATATGCACTTTAATTTTTTTTCACCGAAAGCCAATTTTCATATACATTGTACCGGGGTCCTTTAGTGTCATATTTACAAGCAAACACACTTCTTTGGTCAAGATCGAGCTAGTGTGTTATGAGTGCAGGATTCTTTTTCTTCTGCTCTTTTAATCCCGCAGGGACATAGGGCGGAAACAGTTGCCCTCCTTGTTATGGCGTCTTTTGGTAGGGTTCTCCTCCACGTCGTTCTAGGTTCCAACTCCACGGGTTCCTTGCGGATTCTAGTCAAGGGCCTGTTTGGGTCGATTCTCGTTTGCACCTCGCAAGGCGTGGCCATTCCAATTCCATTTCCCTTGCATGATTTGGTCATCTATCCTTTCTTTTCATTTGTAATTCTATCTTGCTAGCGGATTTTTAAGATGAAAACTTGAAGGCGCCTTGTGATGGATTGGGCGACTTTCTATGTTTCGCAAACGTACAACAGAATTGCCTTAACATTGGAGTTGAACAGCCGCAATTTGGCGTTAGTTGAGATCTCCGTCGATCTCCATGTGATTTATTTATTCTGGTAGTGACGTCTTCTTCTGCTCCGCCGTTTTCAGTAATAATGCTAATGCGGTAACAGAATTAATCTACCAATTCCACGTCACCATTAGTCAGCGCTGTGCGTTCAATGGTGTTTACATATATCCGCATTGCTTTAGTTTTAATCACCACTTTCGGCTGCTAACTTTTTTAACATATTTTTGAGGTCCTGAATGTGAAAACCCTTTCTCAGGCATCAGATTTAAAACTTGATTGAATAAAAGAAAAGTTTTGAAAATTGAGATGTCTGGGACAAAAAGTTGTGGAAGCGTTTATTTTCGAAAATGGAATTTACGAAAAATGAATGCCGCGCCACCTTGTCTGACAAAAAATGCACCACCAATTTCATAACATTTCACCTAGTTTCTTAAAAATAGTCATACCTCGCCTATTGCCTATTTTAAAATCTGAACTCCTGTCTCACGGTATTCAAGTTTCCCTCGACTTGGAAGCATGCTTTAATCATAACCATTCCCAAATGCCCTTCTCAGTTCCATCAGTATTCTTCTCTTTCTGCTCTTTAATTTTGGCAAAGTTTCTGATCTAACCGCTCTCAAAACGTTAAACTAGGTGGCTAAAGTAGCTCAAGTGCCCTACTTCACGCTGGCATCCCTGGCTCCATTCTTGGGCCACTTTTATTCAGTATTTTTATTAACGATATTCTATGCAGCTATATCTATGCAGCTTTATTTCCCTGCGCCAAGAGATCAAATACATATGTGTGTGGAGAAGCTTGCTGTTGACTTGCGTCATGTATCCATTAAATTTACTACAGCTCCTTCGAAATCCCATTGCATTTTTATCCCTCTCACTCTGATAACTGTTCGTCCTGTATGACCTGCTGCGATCAGATTAGTTTCATTGTAAGTAAAACCTACGGACTCCTGTCTAAACTTCCCCCGCGATTCTAGATCATAGAAATCTAAGGCCATTCATACACGAGGGAGCATGGTTCCGGAGCAAAAGCTTTTTTGTGGCAAGGGAGGCGTGGGGAGATGGAATAAGTGGAGAGTTTCGTGCTCCGGTGGAGACTTTTGTGCTCCTGCCTTTGGCCTGCGAACACGGAAAGCATGCACTCACACCAATAAGAAATCAATGCTTTGGCGATGAAAAAAAACTTTCAAACAGTAAAATTTGGTCCAAATTTGTATATAATAAGAAAAAACTTTTAATTATTGAGAATTCAAAGGGAGTGAGTGAATTTTTTCAAATAAATTATTTCATAATAGCGAAAAAACCTCCATTTTGTTTTTAATAAAAAATTTGACATCTCACTAATACGAACAAATATCACGTAGCAACACAAAAGCTGCTTCCATCGCTGTTGCTCGGTGTATTTTCAGAAAACTTGCAGCAAAGCTTTTGGTTGCAGAACCATGCTCCCTCGTGTATGAATGGCCTAACAATAGTCAGAAAATGAGTAAAAAGCTCAAAGCTGTTGCCCCTTCGGTGGAGACTATGTGCTTTTGTCAGAAAAAGAGAGGATTTGGTATTCTGGATGTTAGATCTAACAAATGGAGGGGAATTGTAAGCTTTGAAAATCTAACTATAGCCAGCGACTCGCGAGCTGGCTGTTATGGTCGTATTGATGATTTAGGTATTAAATTCTATGACTAAAATTCTAATTAGGCTAGTGCCAAAGCGGGTTTTTTGCGATTTGCGGTGAAACATGACCTCCTAGAGGAAAATGTTTCATACGAAAGTAGTAGATAATAAAAAGATTAAAACTTTTGTATATAACATATTTTGACATAACCTCAAATTTTCCAAGAAAATGGCGGAAAAACGATTTATCAGTTTTTAATTTTTTTCTCCCGTAAAAATAATTCAAATTACATAAAAATTTGTAAGACTATATCTTGTGTTGCGTTAAATAAGCATGATTTTTTTTTTGTTTGGATAACGGATAGTTTCCTAGATATTAACATTTTTCGAAAAAAATACCCTAATCTTGCATGGACAACTTTATTGATGTTTTTGTCGAATTTTGATGTTCAATAAGTGCTCATTTAACCATTGAAATGTCTAGTTTCAAATGGTCTATAAATTTTGATACTTTATTTTCATTAAACCGCTTAAAATTAAGAAAAACCGAACACCAGATTTTTTGAATCACGTACATCACTCTTGTTTCCTCAGACCTGCTCAATTGTGTACAAAACTGGAGAATATCCAGTGAACACTCCTTTTCTGACCATAGAGTCATTCTTTTTAATGTCAATACGTCCTCAAGTGTGAAGAAGGCTCCTGGTTACAGGAATGTCCGAAGCACAGATTGGGCCTTATATAGAAAATTGGTGGAAAGATCACTTCTCGAGGATGTTCCCACCTATTTTTGGAACGCTGAAGATCTCGAAGATCAGGTGAAGAATCTCAGCAACCTCGTAAATAATGCATTGGAAGCAGCCTGTCCCATTAAGAAATACAGGGGTAAAACCAAACCTCCTTGGTGGAACAGTAAGCTTCTCAAACTAAGGTCTGAAAGTAGACAAGCCTTCAACAAAGCCAAACGGTCTAACTTGGATTCAGACTGGGACAACTAGAAAAGGCGTCTTAGGGATGCGAAATTTCTGGGTCTCATACTGGATAGGCAACTAACGTGGAGCCGAATCTTTTAGAGAGAGCCAATAAGGCCAAAACAGTTCTCTTCTTATGCCAAAGAACGATCGGAGTTAATTGGGGCCTTAAACCCCGCATCGTCCACTGGTTGTATACAGCCGTAATCAGACCTATACTTATGCATGGCATATCGGTATGGTGGACTGCATTCGTCGAAGGGGCTGAGGTTAGCGCCTTCCGGACCACCACCAGTTCCACCGACGTGGGCGGTGATTTTCCGGGTCCGGCTTCGCAACTGGTACTCCCAGCCCTTCAGATTCTGCAATGAAAATAAAGTTTTTATTATTTAAAAATTTTCAAAATTTTGAAATGTTCTTACCAACTGCCATTCCTCAACGCTCCTTTTTGCGCCAAGCGTGTTCAGCCGGGTTGCCAATTGCTGCCAAAGGCTTCTGTATCCATCGGCTAGCTTGTCCTGCACTTGGGGGTGGCGCTCGCAGAAGCCGATGTAGCACTCATGCTGTGCATGACTCGTGCGATTCCGGGCATTGCCACGGCGTCTTGCGGCCCCCTCCCGCTGAGCTTTTACGCCGGACGTCTGCGCCTGTTCTGTCTGCTCATGTTCTGCCCGCTCCTCCTCGTTGCCCACCACTACTGCTCCAGAAAATACTTCTTCCGAATCCATTCTAACAAGAAAATATACAAAAAGAATGACCATTTGCAATATTAAAACTTTAAAAATATTTTAAAATACGCATTTTACTTACTTCGATTTTAATAATTATTTTCGCGCAGCCGGCACTTAAACGTAAGCAAACACAAAAACAGAAATTACCTTGTTTCTGTGTACCGTGAACAAACACCGGCTAACATGATTGAGTGAACTGCTGAAGGGGAAGTCTGACAATTCAAAGTCTCCAAAATCGAGGGGAAAGCTTTACGCCAAAGCTCTTTTCGATACCTGGGGTCTGACAACAATCTAACAACTAGAATCGCGGGGTTCGTTACCATTGTGGCTTGCTGAAAAGGGCTCTCCATCTATTCCTTTCTCGATTCTTTTTGCGCCCATAAACTTTAAGTAGCGTTTAGCGATTGTGTACGTTTTGTTTATTTACGCCGTTTTGACCACATTTCACCCTACTCGAACTCTGTTTTGGGTTGCTATTGTGAGTATAGGCTTAGCGACTGAAAGTATCCAAATGAGAAAAAAATAGTATCCAAAATTATCCAATACTAGAAAAAAAAATTTACTACTGAGTATTGAAAACTTCTATAATATAATGAAATGATAAGCAATCCGATTTACGTCCAAATTTTGTTGTCGAGTTAAAAGCCTCCATTCGGTGTTTATAGACTCAGCGTGTTAAAAAAGATTGGAAAAATTTTCCGTTAGTGTTAGTAAAGATTCCTTTGATCCCAATATATATTTTGGATTCAAAAGTGAAAATTGTTTTATAATATTATTTCCAAAATCGAACTGCTTTTGTATTTTCAACGCGAGGTCTACATAAAAGTTTTTAATATTTTTCTTAAATTTTAAAGCTTGATCTTCTCTTAAATTTTTTAGCCAATCTTGTGCTTGAATTTCTTTTTCTGCTGGATTAATATCACCTAAATTATCAACTGATAATATTTTATCTAAAAGTTAATTTCTAATAATGCTCCATGGATTCATATAGACAGTGCAGCCAAACTTTCTCGGCTTGAAACTCCTTATTCATTATATTTATTATGTCCAAAATGTAGTAAAGAAAGTAGAAATATAGTTTGTTTTCTGGGTTATCTAAATGTTGGGCAATTGCAAGAATTGAAATACAATTTTAAAGCATCCCATTGCTCTAGAAGTCGATTTACAACAGCCTCAAGAGAAACCCATCGCGTTTGTGACTGGCATAATATCTTGTGAGGCTTAACATCCAAATATGTTTGATATGTTTTCGGTCGTAAATATAATTTTAAAAATAATTGAAAGATGTTTTTGGCAAATAAATAAATTAGCATAAAGGAGAATGGGCGTTTTGTCCCCAGTGCTGTAACAAGTTGTGATATATATCATTTGAAAGGTTATAACAATAGCTTTGTTTTATTATATGACACCAACAATGATACTTATGCAGGGGAAGTGCTATGAATATTATACTTTATCTTAAAACAAATCTAATTTTTACTCAATTTAACTTTTGTTTATTTTATTTTATAGTACTTGATTACAAACCGTTCGTGTACGGCGATTGGTCCCTCGTAATGTACTCCATGGGTCCCCCACTGAACTGCCGTCGCGCCGCACTCCTACAATAGGCTTGGGATACGTTCATCTTTTGCACTTTTGATTTTGAATTTTTATTTGAACTCGGAACGTTAAACGTACTGGACTTTTCGGTTAGGATTAGTTTTAAAGTGGGGCATAATATAAACCATTGTGCTACATGTGGCTGTTCTTTAGCACGCCAGCGGACACGCCACCGGTTTGTAAGAAAAGATTTAGAAGCAAGACCTGGATTTTCAAAATCTATATTTTTTACTTCATTTCACATTATTAATAGATAAAGTAATTTATTTTTCACCTAGCCTTACACAGTACAGACCTTTATACTGCATTGTTTATAATAAAACAATGCGAGGACCACACGTTTAACTGCTAACACTACCGTTTATATGAATTTGGTTGATAAAATAAAGCCAAATAAATATTACGTTTTATTTGAAAATAAAACATTTTTGTTAATCATAGCTCCTCCCCTGCACAAGTGTCATTGTTGGTGTCATATAATAAAATAAAGCCATTGTGATAACCTTTCAAATGATATATATCACAACTTGTTACAGCCTGGGGACGGAGTCCATACAAAGTTGCCCATTCTCCTTTTTCTATTCAAAAAGTATCATTTTAAAAAAAAAATATCCGCGTATCCAAAAATTTAAAATGTACCTATCCAAAAGATATAATTGTATCCAAAATGGAAACACTGATCACGATATCCTACACGAGCGCAAATCAGTTTGTGCAGCTTTCGCAATCTCTCACAGATAATAATTTAATAATTCCGCGTTTTCGCACGTTAATTGGTCAGCGTTCTTTCTTTGTCTTCGCAGCACAGCTTTGGAATTCTCTACCTAAATTATATTAAATTAAATTTGAATCACCCAATATATCACCCCGGCCCGCGGGATCCTAATGCATTTTCAAAGTGGCCCGCGATACCATTTGGGTTGGCCACCCATAATCTATATAGTAAGACAGGCCTTATTAGTGTTGTGGAAAGTTTCAATTTTGTTTTCCTTGATATATTTCTGGACTTCAGGTGCTTGCGTAGACCAAAGTAGCATTAATTATCCAGTACTATTCGTCTTCTGATTTCGGCCGATGTATTCCCAGCAAACCAAACTTTCAGAATTCCTACAAGTCGAAAGATTTTCGGAAGCAATGCAACAAAAACTAAAGCTTTGTATGTGACGATCAGTCGAAACTAATTCAAAAAGAATTCGGAAAACAACTTCGCAACAATGTCACGAAGAAGCCGGTAACAAATTCTCTTAAAGAAGTAGGAAAGAAATCGGAACATTCCTATCAAACTTCCATTTTCAAATCGTGTTACTTTAAGTGAAGTGCGCAAGTGCATTTGTGAACTTATTTTATAAGTAATTTTAATTTCAGTGTTTTTGAATTAAAATAAAATAAATATATCAAAATATTATAATGGAGTTATCTGAATTTCACTAGCCATGTCCATTCTTATTTCATTTTAAGGTTTTAAAGCAAATGAATCTTAAGCTTTTATTAGGGGTAAAAAGCTTTGCTAAATTATTACTAAATTTCGTAACGATTTCGAAAAGAATTTCTTTAACGAAGTCGTGTCAACCCCTTCATATATCGATACTGGAAAGTTAAATTGTTACAAGCGACATTTTAGCACTTTTACAGGAGAAGGAAAAAACGTTTAAATATTTAATGCTTACACTTACTACAAAAGAATTATGTTGTTATAGTTAATGACTCCTTGCTAAAGATGTGTATGTGTTTCTTTTTTGTTTAATTAGTAAATGTACAAAATTAAGTGTCGCTTGTAACAATTAAAATACCCAGAAATAGCACTTATAACATTTTTTCTGGCGTATGTAACACTGACTGTGCGTATATAAAAACAATGGCGCATATAACAAAACAAAAATACTTCTTTATTGAAACTGAATTACAAAATTAAGTATGTATACAGTACATTTACATAATTTTTATTATAAAAGTGAAAAGTTAACCTTCTTCATAATATACAAACATCTTCTTCATCGGTCTGTGGTAACTCATCCCGGATGTTTTCATTAGAGGTCATGAAATGATATTCTCCAGCATATTCTGCAGGAATTATTCCTTTTTTGAATAAATTCAACAGGTCCTTTTTTTCTTTTTTGATATTGACAATGGTTCTGTGTATAATTTTTTAATAGCAAACTTCTTTAACCCTTAAACAGCTGACAGTTTACAAATGTAAACTTTCCGACTTTAGAACGATTTTTTTTTATTAAAATTGTCCCAATTTCTGGAAATTTCACAAGAGATCTACAATTGCATTTCTAAATCGAATACAAAAAGATAGAAGTGTCATTTTACCTCTTTTTCAAGACTACCTGCTGAACGGCTGACTGGTTTACATTTGAATACACATATTATAATGTATGGAGATACGTATAAAATAGCGACAACTCATTTTTTTTTCAAGAAAATTCAAGTTTTATTCAAAATTCAAAATTCAATTAGAAAGAAATTGTAATTATGCATAAGTAGAAAAAAAATTAGAATTATTTGCATTCCCGGCACTTCGTAATCGTGACACAGTGCGCATCACCGTATCGTTGGCCATATCGTTCGCCAATGCAATGAGGAAGCTGCGACGAGCATTGCTGGTCCCATGCGTTTCAGAATACAGCACGTATGCAGCTCATGCCGACAAATCCACCATGTTGAAAAACATAGCTAATGGCCACCGACGAGTTTTCCGCTTGCACGTATAATTGCCAAGCATTTGGTCCATGGTGTCCACGCCAGCTTTCGTACGATTATATTCCATTACTATTTCTGGTTTGCCAGTTTCTGCGTCAATGGCGTTGTTGGAATGCATCGAGGACAAGACATAGACAATTTTTTTTGGCTTTGGGCAGTAAGCCACCAACGGTAAAAAAATTATCCATTGTGATGTTTCGACCAGAACCCCCATATGGTTTGACGAGTTCTTGAACGACCTTAGTACCAATATTAGTGGCCGTCGGTTGACCAGGCTGGCGACCATAGTATATATCGCCTCTTAGTGGATAATGAGTAGCAGCATCGGCGGCCCACCAAATTTTTATTCCATATTTTGCAGGCTTCGATGGAATATACTGCTTGAAAGATAATCGGCCTCTAAACGGAAACAACTGCTCGTCTATTGTAATACAAGCGTGTGGCTTATAGTTGGCTTTCAAGGATGCATTGAGCAACATCCACAATTCAGAAATGGGAGCACCTTTATCTGTCGCTAGCCGATCAGCTCGTGTATTTGCATCATCGAATCGAATGGTCCGCAAAATTGCTTTGAAGCGATCCCGGCTCATCGATGCGCGCTAAATCGGTGCTGCTTGTGGTGCCCAAAGCTCTTTTATTATTTGATCGTGCGATTTATAGACTCCAGGCGTTATCAACAAGGCTAAGAAGGAATCAAACTCAACAGCATCCACTTCTACCCACTTCCGAACTGGTTTATTGGGATTCTTGGCCCTCCAAATTGCTTCCAGTGCATGACCTTTTTGTTCGTATGCCGCAGGATTATATTTTTCATGACATCAGTGAAAATTAGACCCAGTGTGTCACGAGGAGTTTGCATATTTCTATTGGTTGGGCCGCCTGCCGAACCCAAAAATGAAATGAGAAAGAAGTTAGAATGGATAATAGAGAAAAAGGAGAACAAGAATTTTGAATTCTCGAATACTGACCATTTTCTCGCAAAATGTTGTGCAATCGTGTTCGGGTAATGGGCAGCGGAGTTTTAGCCCATTTAGTGCCATCCTTCGATGTATACGTATTCCAATCAGCTTCCTCTGCAACCTGCTCTAAAATTTCTGCATCAGCATTCTCTCCATCATTCATATTATCGTCATCCTCGCTTTCATGAAACTCAACTACATTGTTCTCCAATTCTTCGTTCAACGCTGCTTCATTTGGAACCCAATCGATATCTTCAATGTCATCATTGCAATCGCTGCCACACTCGCTCTCGTTTGCTATAAGATCTTCTATTTCTGCATGGGTCAATCTACTGCCAAAAGGCAACACATTGCTAGACGCAGCCTCAGCTCAGGTAAATTTACTGGCTCACCGACTGGAAGAATTCTTGGCGGGACTTCAAGAACTGGTGGTTCCACAACATTTCCATTTCGCGCACGTTTTGGCATTTTTCTTATTTTTTTTTCACTAAATGATACGTATATGAGTTGTATTTATGATAGTTGAAGATAAAACTAAAGAATTATCCAATTGTTTTCCTTATATAGGGTGGAGATATTTCATCGCCTACTAACGTAGACGATGGAATATCTTCAGCCTGCTAGTTTATTTTTTTATATGGAAAAACAGGTAGCTAGGTCATAGCCTACCTAGTTCCCCATATATGTCCTCTGTGAATTCTAGCCCAGTAGGGAATTTTTTTGTAGAAATAGGAAGCAATGTGAATCGATAGATATGGGAAGAAATTGTAATGCAAAAGATTGCTATTATGCCTTCGACCCTAGGACCTCGTAATGTTAATCGAAGGGATATTTCGATCTAGAAAGTAGACCTTACGCATTCGAAGGATACTGTACGGAACCGACTCCAGAAGGTTTCCATTCCCTACTGGGAAAACACAACTAACACACACGTATTCATATAGTATATGGGTTTACAAATGTATACCAGTCCGCCGAAATAGGACACAGTAAACAGTCAGCTGTTTGAGGGTTAATACCCTTGAGCGAATTCTAGCAACATCAATAGATAATTCTTCATTTTGTGTATAACTATTAAAAACTTTAATCATGGGAGAGCCATATTTGAAAACAAAAACTCTTGCCTTGCTTATACTAAAAATGTTTCCATTTGTAGTTTTAATTTTATTTTTAACAAAATATTTACAA
Source organism: Thereva nobilitata (assembly GCA_963855945.1). Classification (NCBI taxonomy): domain Eukaryota; kingdom Metazoa; phylum Arthropoda; class Insecta; order Diptera; family Therevidae; genus Thereva; species Thereva nobilitata. The sequence continues at coordinate 52,533,794 of OY979695.1, forward strand.
GATGCATCCTTCCAGTTTCTGAACGACTTATACGTTAATGGTATAACGTGGTAAGGCCTGGGGTTGATACGTGCATTTCTTATTATAGTTGGCCATTCTGAAGGAGCCCATATGATTCGCTTTTTTACAAATCTTTCTATTATTGCGTGCACTGAATCTGCCGGCATATAGAAATGACCGGGAAGCAAAAATGTAAGTTTGATTTTTTTTAAGTATTTAGTCTGATATTTGAAAAAATGATATATCATTGATATCATTTGTATATTCTTATTTTGCCCTGCGCAACTATCGCAATAAAGACTTAATTCTGTAACGCTCTCTCTGGCATCAACCATTTTAAGATATTTGTTCATAATGGAGCAAGTTTCATTTGCTCCCCTTTTGCCGTCAATTTCGCCCTACAGGAATGCAAATCCATCTTGGGTTCCACTTTCGTAGAGATTTGTTCTAAATTGTTACAACCGCCAACACTGCGTAATAAGGGACATGTTACAACATGAAAATTTACAGAATTTGTTTTTATAACAATAAAAGTCATGCTGAGGCGCTTGTTGCAGCTAAGTTGGTGCTTAAGACAAAGGAGACTGGTCACAGCCCATACAAAATTACCCCAGCTCCGGCGCAAAAGAAAAGTATTTCAGATTATCGGTTATAATGAGTATTGAAATACTGTATAGTTTTTATTTCCGGTAAGTGTGGCAAAGGTGTTAATATTGGCATTTCTGTTTATTCAGGCGAAATACCTAATATCACCTGTATTTTTGTAACCCTATGACCTATTTTCATGAACAAGGTATCAGTGTACGCAGAATACTCCCAACTATCTAAACCAGTCAAAGTCAAGGTTCTACCCTATCAACTTCCAGAGCAATGAGTCTTCAAAGTCAAAATTTTGTTTTTTTTAACTAAAATATCAACTTCAACTACCCTTTTCTCCAAAAAATATACAGTTAATCTATATTTTTTTTCCCAAAATTGGAAAGCTTGGACAATTTCCTATTAATAATGTCTGTACAATTTTTATGCTACGGCCTTTACTTTTGAAATTATAAGCAATTTTGATGTTAAAATTAACTCTATTTGGTACTTTTCGACAAAGCTTAGGTGAAAAAGTACCTACTAAAAAGTACGAAATAGAGCCAATTGTACAGGGTGTCCTGGCTTGCCAAGGAATTAATTTAGACAAAAAATGTTCGACAAAAAACACAAATGGTGGGGGGGGGGCTATGTCTGCCCGTTCTCGAGATAGGGTGTTTTGAATTTTGGTTTTGGGAAAAAAAGAGACTGGTCATGGCCCATAGAAAATTACGCCACGCCCGGGGCAAATGAAACTTTTCTCAGAATTTTCATAAAATTAGGTAAAGTAAATCTAAAAAGTCCGCATGTCCGAAATCAGTGGCAAACACATTAAAATGACCTAGTCTTTTTGTTCAGGCGCAAAATTTTTGCATAAGTATAAGTTTATATTCTTTATATTCTATATTAATAATTATGCAGCATAATGACACCTGACTATCGAAATAATGTAGAAAATATAATAATTACGAATGTGAAAACATTTAAAAAACTAAGTGTAGAAAAAACAGGTTTATTTTACATTATAACATTAGTCCTCAATTATTAGCACCTCATCCATGCCTAAGGCAGGGTGATTAAAGACATCTTGATGTCTGACCCACCCCAAATAATAGACAACTAATAGTAATAGCATTTCTGCCTTCATAAACAGGGTTATACATAATATATGTGTAATAGATTTTTGAAGTAGTGTGCCTTGAGGTTATCCTGCACCTTAATAAGGTATCGTTGTTATCATTTATAGCTTCCGAATGTCTGTATAGCTCCATTTCGTATACGCCACTCCGTTTTTAATGTTTAAGTTATCAAGTAAAGGCCATAGCACAAAAATTGTACGGACATTATTAATAGGAAATTGTCCAAGCTTTCCAATTTTGGATTAACTGTATATTTTTTGGAGAAAAGCGTAGTTGAAGTTGATATTTTAGTTAAAAAAAACAAAATTTTGACTTTGAAGACTCATTGCTCTGGAAGTTGATAGGGTAGAACCTTGACTTTGACTGTTTTAGATAGGTGGGAGTATTCTGCGTACACTGATATCTTGTTCATGAAAATAGGTCATAGGGTTACAAAAATACAGGTGATATTAGGTATTTCGCCTGAATAAACAGAAATGCCAATATAACACCTTTGCCACACTTACCGGAAATAAAAACTATACAGTATTTCAATACTCATTATTACCGATAATCTGAGATACTTTTCTTTTGCGCCGGGCCTGGGCCTATGACCAGTCTCCTTTGTGTCAGAACTTGATTGTGGTTTGTGTAAATATCGCTTATAACAATTATTTTTTTTAAATAATTGGTTCAATTTATGGTTTTAAAATATAATCTTGCTATTATTATATGAAGGGTGGCTAATGCTTTTATAAAAGCTAAAAAAAACATTTTGGCCAAATTGGCGCTTGTAACAATTTAACTTTCCAGTATCGATATTTTTCTTTCCGAATTTGTTCAGAAATCGATTGCGAATTCGGGAAGAATATACGAATTTCCGTAACTAATTCGTTAAGATATCTTAAAATTTGGTTTGCTGGGTTATTAACTTTTGTTATAATCGTGCCTAGGTACACAAACTCATCTACTGCTACTATTCTACCAACTACAATTTGAGCACCTGATTAGATAGGTGAGAGTGCGTCGAAGGTTCGGAGTCAATAAATACTGAAGGAGTAAGTTGAAACGGGGTCGTAAAAGGAATATTGAGGCTCCTATCAATGGAGGTGCATTCATCCGAAAATTGGCAGTAAGGGGGAAGCGCCTCCAGACGATCCCTAATTGATGCAAATTCCCCGCGTTGAAACACTATGGAGTAATGTGCAGCTAAAGCAGTGCAGGCTCTGAGGGAGTTTAGTGTTTGACTGGAGCCTCTGCCCGTTAATCTATTAATTTCCTTGAAAAAATTGGGTCCTGGTTTGACGTTCCGAAGTTCATTTTGGAAACTCGCGTTGAGAAATTGGTTGATTTGAAAGTCAATAATTTTTGAGAGGAGATTAATTTGATTCCAAGGGCTATTCGAGCGGTCAGTGTGATTGTAAAGATTCCTTTCAAGAAATAATTTGTGGGTTCTTCTCCATTTTTTACGTGTAATGAAGAGTGCCTTGATATTTGGAGGGAGTTTCTCAATAAAACAATGGCTCGAACGCAAGAGGGCATAAGTATCCAATGTATTCAGAACTAAAACTGTCGATAAGTAAGTCTATGTTTTGGCTGTTGAGATTTCTGTTATCTAGAGCGGGGTTGAGCGAGAGTCTTTCGTCAAGATTTGAATTAAATAGGGCCCAGTCCAGGTCTTTAAAGGATCGAAACTTCCGAGGATAGAGATATCATGTAAACTAAGAATTATTTCAACCAAATAATGGTCTGAGAAAGAGGCTCGAGTATACTCGAGCATACTTGGTTTGATGAAGGGTATGCCAGGGTATTCGATACGAGAAAGATATCGATACCGCTAGAAGATCTGGGAAAGGCAGGGCCATTAGGATGTATCAGACAGAAATTATTTTGTGCTGGGCTATTTAGCCAGTTCTTAAGGGCGTTACCATTGCTGTTAGTAAGGGAATTGCACCAGTCTGGATGTTTTGCATTGTGGTCACCGCCAAGGATAACCCCATCGAAGTTATTGCTATTGATGAAAAGGTTTAATGCAGCGAGCAGGTCCGCAATGTCAGAGGCTCGAAGCTCCGTCGTAACATAAAGAGAAACAATAAGAATTTTAACCATAACATTTCCTATAGATTTGAAGTTGATCACAGAAGCAGCATGCGAAATATTAATGGGGAATGAAATTTGGGAAGAATTTTTATAAAGCAGGGCTGTGCCTTGGAGTGAATCGTCCCGAATGATCCGATAGCCACTAACTGATAATTTAGAATTGCTATGTAGGTGAGTTTCTTGGAGCAACAGTATATCAAAGTTCTCACTAGCTACGAGATTTTTGAGAAACCATTTACGGCTTTGCGAGATGAGTGAGCCGACGTTTAACGTGGCCAACTTGAGGTTATTATGGGCCATTGCTCCTAATACCAAGATTGACACAGAAGGCCAGATAACTACCTTTTTTTTGTTGGGTGTTAACAATACCCTTCCAATCCGGAAGAAAGTCCTCGACAACCGTCCTCATTAATTCCTCAAAGGGCATACCGAATTGTTCCTGTGAAAAGTTAAAGATTTCTTGAAACTTATTTCTATAATCAAAACGATTGTTAACCTGAGGGTTTTTGAAGCAATCCGCGTAAGATTTGTTAGGAGTAGTTTTCTGGGAAAAGGAGCGTCCACCAAGATTCGAAAATTGATTCTGACTAAAAGAAAACTCTTTGCTACTTGGCTTGTTGGGTTTAAAAGTAGGTAGGCGAAGCTTGTATGCCCCACAACCTCTGAAACTAGCAGGGTGCCCATAACTCTTACACGTTACACATGAAGGAGCTTCTGTTTTCGGTCCTGGACAGGCGCCAGTTAAACGGTTGCTCTCACACCTGACAACGATAATTGTAGTTGCAGTTCCTCGCAGCGTGTTCAAAATTTTGACAATTGCGGCATTGCAGTGTTTCCTTACTCTTATATTTTTCCCAACTCACTTTTTGAGCTAAGATTACTCTGATTTTTGCCACCTCATGTGCCGCGGTGCCTGGCTCAAACTGTAAGATAAACATGTCCATAAAGAATTCATTTTTGCGTGAGAAAGGAGTCTCGAAACGTTTGATTCCGCGAATTTTGAAATTTGGATAGTTAAACTTCATAAAGTTTTGAATATCTTCAGGGGCATAACTAGCGTCAACACCATTTAAAACCAAGGATATAAAAGGATCCGCCGGAGGCGTGAAAGTATGACAAGGTATTTTCCATAATTTAAGTTTCTCGAACACTATTTTATGACGTTCAGGATCTTGGATAAATAGTTTGACCGAACCAGTTTTGGTCTTGTAAATTTTATGTTGTAACTTAGGTAAAACATAAAAAAGGCGCGCGTTCAGGTTAGCGACGTGAGCCACAGGGATGATTATAGGAAGACAGTATTTAATTTTTTCATCATTTAAATTGTTATAATTAATATTAATATTGGCACCCTTACCTGTATTAGCTTCGGGATTACTATATTGTGCACCATGCTGAGATGGAATGTTTTGGTTAGTAGCTAATGGCTTCTGCGTTGCTGAAGTATCTAGTAGTTAAAACCTATTGTTATATTCTTCATGATTAACGGTAATTTTATTATTATGATTCACTTGATTTTGACCTACTGGTTTATTTTTGGGGCCCAATACCAGGCTCCAGTCATCTAAAATATTATTGCTTGATGCATCCATTATTGGGTCCGTGTAAACTTCTTTAACAGCCGCCTTTGTCGGCTGCTATAAAGGTGGCGGCGTTGTTGCTGCTAGAGATGGAATGTCTGGCCCCGTTAGTTCGGAGGCTTCGTCCATGCTTTTAGAAGTACTGCTATCCGAGTCAGAGTCTTCTATGCCATGTGGTTTTTTTGCGACGCTGTTTTTACGCCTCGGAGCCTCGGATTCGGGGCCACTTGGGGCTCCCTCGGAAACCGGCTCTCGGTTCCTTTTACTATTTGTAGGCTTATTTACGGCTGCCGAGGCCTGAGGGTTATTTGATGATTTTGCCTCGATCTCACTAATTTTAGTAAATTATTGCTTTTTTTTAAGAAAAGCAATATTCTTGATAGATAATAAGCAGTATAAGCACTGCGAAGACTAAACAGCACTAGAAATTAAAAAAACTAAATAATTATAATTTTTTTACAAAATGGTGTCCAGGCCACGCGCACAAATCTGCAATAAATTCGCAATCGACTATACACTTTCACTGCTCAATGCGAACTCATTGACTGTACATATAGTATAGTTTCTTAAAGAAAATAATAATTAATAGAAAAATGTTAAGAAGGAAGCTTATTAAAAATAGATTGCTTGTGCTGGCGGCAGTGGCGTACCTAGAACTTTTGCCGCCCGGGGCGTTCTCCAATTTGCCACCCTTTCTAAGTCAATCAAATGGTGGTTTTATAAATTAATAAAGATAAATAAATAATTGAAACTGAGACAAACTATAGGTGAGGCACTTTTCGGGGGTGCCATATTTAAATTAGGCAGTAATAAAGGCGGCCGCACAAGTTGATATAACGCATAAGTGCAACTTTTATAAAAATACAAGATACTTTTTTTTTAGTATTTTATTTTATTTAGTATTCTTTTTATTGTACACTTTTAACACAGATGTTTCTTATATATATATCTTATCTACTTATTACTGGTTTTATTTATTTATAATTATTCACCGGTCTTAATTTTTGGAATCTATTTATTTTTTTTTTGGTTTTTTCACAGACTGTCAAAATTAGAGAAAAAAATATTTATTTTTTATTCTTACTTAGCCTTAGTCGACTATGTTTTATAACAAGTCTCCTAGCCTAAGTAAGACCGGAAGTAGTAGGACGATGTCCCTACAGATCGAAGATAATTACGATGCTTCGCGTTGATACCGGCCCAACTCAAACAAGTGCAATTTTACAGGAAAGGCTTTTTAACATTTACATTATGGAAAATACTGAAGAATAGAAATTTTATTAATTATTATCAGTAGTAATGATATATGAAATTAATAATTAATTATTAGGCTATTCGGTGAGCCATTTCCATTGCATTTTTGGCCCATAGGCGAGATTATTGTTAGAATCGCTTCGTTTTAGTCTGTAGTTAAACAACCAAAGTTTAGGCACTTTCTTTATATTTCTTTCAATATCCACGCTCCTGCTTGTTTTTAGTATAACATATGCATTGGGAAAGCTCTTCGTTATGAAATTCTCTAAAAACAAGCTCTGTTAGAGGTCGCTAGGTGTAGGGTGATCTTGCAAATAGCTTCTAAAGTTTTCAAATCACGTTACTTTCACTATTTGTTTCCTCGAGAACAACTGCACATAGAACGCTGAAAATTCTTGAAGATGGTGTTTATGTAGTCCCGGCAATGTACAAAAAATAAGAGAAAAAACAAGATCGGTTCATTAGTTTTTGTGTAATTAACGATCTAGTTTTTTTTAACCTTATTAACAATGCTGCCATTTTTTGTAAGATCAGGTTATAATTGGGAAACTCATTTAGAAAACTCTCGCCGACTAGCCTGTATGGTGCTTTTCGATAAATTTATGAAATTTCACCAAAAAAGATGTCGAAAGGTGACGAAAAAACTGAAAATGAACCAGTGTTGAGCAGGTTGACAATGGCACAAGGCGCCATCTGACAAAATTGTAGATTTAAAAATACGTCATTTTACAGACTGAAAGTAGACAGATTATGCAGATATTCTGTACAATAAAAAAAATTTTTTTATTTGTGCCAGTATGAACGCAAAGCAGCGATTTTTTATCAATTTCAATTTGTAGAAAATCCTTTCGCTACTAGCGACACTGATGGCAATTGTTAAAAAAATTCTTAGTGAAATTGCAATGTTGTGTACAGAATTTTCCAATCTACAGGGCGTCCTGTCACAGCACGGCAAGTGGTTAATAGTAGATAATAGACAAAAAATGATCGACAAAAAACACAAAAAGGGGGTCTATCTCTGGCCGTTTTAAATTTTGGTTTTGGGGAAAAAATGTATAAATGAAAATGTAAAATGTATGATCTAGAATAAAAAGCTAGTGAAACAACGGTCTATGTCCACAAATAGGGTATCTTTGTTATCGTAAGAAATAAAAAACAGAAATAAAAAATAAAATGTTTCCCACATGTTTCACTGTAACTAAAAATGTACATCATTAAGGTCCTTTTTCCTGAACCTTTTTATCACCCTCAAAAATTACCTGAAAATTTCTTTGTGCACTTTAAAACTCCAGTTGGCTTGGTTTTTTGCTATTTGCCATTCAAAAATCAATAACTATTACAATAAACATCGAGCATGGAGTAGTACATAGAACTTCTACCGGACGTCGGCACCATTGATGTGTGTATCCGAGCAAAATTTTAATAGATAATATTTTCAAACCTACATTGACTTGGCGATGAGGAAAAATATTCGAAATCATATAGTAATTCATAATTCGAAGAAATCGAATAGTAAACTTATGAAGTGAACAAGTTACAACTAAAACTAAATATAAAAAATGCCGCCCCAAAATATGTGCCGCCCGGTGCGGACCGCCCCCACCGCCCCCTTAGGTACGCCATTGGCTGGCGGCATATGTTGTGCGTTCTAATTTAATTTTGCCAAATAATGAAAAAAGACTCTGGACCAGAAGCTATAATGCTGAAAAACAGCGTGAGATTCATGGGTTTTATAACAAAATTTTCAAAGTAATTAAAAAAGACGATGAAAGGGAAATGAGAAGAATTACTCGAATGGGAACTGCACAATTTAGTCTATTGCTAAATTTGCTCAAAAATTCTTTAACGAAAAGGTCACCCCGAAAACCAATAGCAGCCGAATTCCGTTTGGTATTGACTTTGATGTGAGTAATTTTTATGAATAATTACACAGGCCTGCGATGGTTTTCCACTAAAAAAATTTAGTAACAATTTCTGTAACTAATAGGTCCCTAGCTATGAAAAAAATATTAAAAATTTTCCATCACGTAAATTTTCTGAGAAAAAGAATTTTTTCAAAATCCTAGTATTACTAGAGTTAACGTCCAATTCCTTTGTTAACAGTATGGTTTAATAGTACTGTTGACATTTAAATATTCATCTACCCGTTGTTTATCTTGATTGTGAGTATAATTTAGAGTTTCGTGTGTTGATTGTGCTAATATATTTTTGTGATTTTTGTGGGGTTAAAGTAAAAAGCGTTACAAATGGCTCCTCGAAAATGTGTTAATTCTCCTGATAACTTCTGCTACATATGTGGAAATTATGTAATACGAAAACAACAACAAAATATTTCTAAATCTATCGAACAACTTTATGAAAGTTATTTTAAAATTAAGATAAAAAACCAAGACAAGAAATGGGCGCCTCATAAAATGTGTTCAACTTGTGTACGTGAACTTCGTAATTCATCAAACGGAGAAACACATTCTTTTAGTTTGAAGACTCCAATGATTTGGATGGAACCCCAAAATTATATCGACGATTGTTACTTTTGCTGTTCACACATAAAAGAATTTAATGTTAAAATTAAAAAAAAAGTAAAGAATCCTAATGTTCGTTCTGTGATTTTATCTACAGGTATGTACAGACCAAGCGAAGTAAGGCGAATGAACGAACGAATGTACACGGGTTAAAAACTGCAAACAAACAAATTTGAATCATTTGCTCCGATGCGGAACCAGTAGCAAAACTTAGTAGTAGGGGAGCCCACGATGCTAAATGGGGATTTACTCGAGCGTCGTGGGGACCTATTGGATTTTGAAGATTAGATGGTAGAAAGAAAAAGAGGTTATATGATGTATACCATTTCATCGGTGGGGGGAGCATCTGCAGGCTTTTCAAAATGTAAAAAAACCCGTCACATGGAAATGCTCGAGCGCATCAGATATTAATAGGATATATGCCCTACGTGTCTCTGATGACGGAGGTATATTAATCTGCCGGTTTGCATGGTGGGGGCGACCGTGCGGGAGGGTTAAAAATGGGGGAAAAAATTTTACTCGAGCGCGTCAGATATTCAGAGGGGATGTTAAGTGAGCCCGAACGAAGCTCCCATTCAAAAGACACGATTCGGATGGGACGCAAGCTGGCGGCGGCTTCTTGAAAATGTAAAAAAAATCGCCATTTTGAAATACTCGAGCGCGTCAGATTTTTATACAGACGGTTCCAGTTGATGTCCTGATCGTGCTGATCCATAATCTGACGATTATTTGGAGGGGTTCTCTTAATCTGACGGTTTGAAAAAAAAAATTTCATGATTTTTTTTAATTTTAATTTTACACAAAATGTATTATTGATTTATTATTTATAACTACATATACTGAATTCAGAAAAAATTAGTAAAAAAAAAATAAAAAAAATAGAAGAAACTCAAAGCGAAAAGAAGCGAAACGCAAGCGTTAAAAGTGACAGTGATATAATTATTTAAACCCATACTGTCATCTGTTATAGTCAAATCAAGCAGCTCAACACCTATTAGCAGAATTGAAATCGGTAAGGCCATCACCCAAATTTCCGACGAATATAAAATATTCATAAACGAAATAAAAAAAGTAAGCAGAAATACCGTCATTATGGAAACAATCAGAGCCCACGTCGTCAACAAAATAGTGCAAAACAAAACTCTGAAGTAGCAGGATTATACTGCGTACATTCCGATTAATTTCACCACGCTGATCAAACAAATAAGAACATGAAAAGATCAAAACAGCAGCAAAAGAAAACTTAACTCAGACTAAAACCAACAACCCTACAACTGCAACGACATCAAACGAAAACCTTGATACAACAACATCAAACAAAATCCCAACCAAACTAGTTGGGATGTGGCTTTTGACCCTTTCGGTCCACAAGATTAACTTCCCAGTATTCGTTCAAACAAAAAAAACGACTCGAACGATTTTTATGAAAATCTTTTCAGATCATACTTCCTTTAACACGCTTTGAACGGCATCTTAACGAAGTCGGCATCTCTTTTGGTTCGCGCGAAATCGTGCCGGTACAAAAATCACTTAAGTCGTTCAAACAAAAAAACGGCTCGACCGATTTTTATGAAAATCTTCAATTCATATGTCCTTTAATACGCTTCGAACGGCACCTTAACGAAGTCGAAATCTTTTTTGGTTCTCGCGAAATCGTGCCGGTACAAAAATCACTTAAGTCGTTCAAACAAAAAAACGGCTCGACCGATTTTTATGAAAATCTTTTCAATTCATATGTCCTTTAATACGCTTCGAACGGCACCTTAACGAAGTCGATATCTTTTTTGGTTCGCGCGAAATCGTGCTGGTACAAAAATCACTTAAGTCGTTCAAACAAAAAAACGGCTCGACCAATTTTTACGAAAATCTTTTCAGATCATATTTCCTTGAACACGTTTCGAACGGCACCTGAACGAAGTCGATATCTTTTACGGTTCGCGCGAAATCGTGCAGGAAAAAATGACCACATACGTACGCACACACACACACACACATATTTCTTCTCAAATTTTTGCTTAAAATGCTATTGGGACCTTGAAACGTGTAAATACATTGAAAATTACCTTGTTTCTGCGTAAGTCGAATTTCGGCTTAAGACAGAATCCGGCTCCCTATAAACAAGCTTAAGTCGAAATTCGTCTCAAGCTTAATTTATTTCAGCTTAAGACGAATTATTGTGTGGATGTGTGAGGAGTTCTCAAAATGTCTGATTTTGGTCTGACATTAAAAGAATAATCTCACTCTATTCCGGTTAGTGATTAAAGTTATGTTAATGCATAATATAGGACGTAAATTTTCAATTGTCTGAGAGAGAATCCGAATCTGTTTATGCAGGGAATTCGTCTTAAGCAGATTTTAAGCTTAAAACCGTCTTGCGCATAAACAAGGTAAATTTCAAATCCGATTTTCGGACCGATTACAATAACTTCCTACTGGGAAGTTAAAAATGGCAGTTTTAACAATTTCCATCAACACTACAAACACACCAATACAAACAGCAAGTGAAGCTCAAGCATGAACCCGATCAGACCAATCAGAAAATAGTAAAAAATAAAAAGGAAAACCAAAAAGGAAATGGTAGATAATAACGTAAATCCCAATACCAATCAAACACACACCTTCATATTGCAATGGAACCTAAATAGTTTAATTTCCAAACTACCAGAGATCCAAAATTTAATTAACGAGGCTAACCATCTCATAATATGCTTAAAAGAGACAGTAGGGGAGCTGGCACTTGAAAAAATCGTGTCGTCCCAACCTTCTACCGTTTGGTATATAAGCTTTTGAAGTAATTTTAAGCATTTTTTATAATATGACATTTTTGCGGGAAGTGGACCCATTTCGAGTTAGGGGTTTTGGGGGGTAAAGGGGGTTAAAATTGAAAAAAAATTCTGCCGCTTCGTATGTAGGTTCTTTTAGGGCTAAATAACCGTTAAATACTAGTGGCAGACATTTTTGACCATTTGGACCCTCCCCAAGCCACCCCTAGCTGAAGTTGCCATTTTTCTCCCCACACCCTAGCAAATAGTCAAAAATTTCTGCCACTAGTATTTAACGGTTATTTAGCTCTAGTAGAACCTACATACGAAGCGGCAGACATTTTTTTCAATTTTAACCCCCTTTTTACCCCCCAAAACCCCTAACTCGAAATGGGTCCACTTCCCGCAAAAATGTCATATTATAAAAAATGCTTAAAATTACTTCAAAAGATTATATACCAAACGGCAGAAGGTTGGGGCGACACGATTTTTTCAAGTGCCAGCTCCCCTACTAACTAGATTACAGCCACAACATTTTCATCTAAGAAACTATACAATAGAAAGAAACGACTACAACTGAACTGGGTCATGATATGGCTTAGTCCACACTCTTCGATAAAGGTTCCAACTGCTTTGAAAAAAGCCATCTCAATATGAAAGGCCCCCAAATGAATAAAAATGTTGTCGAATATCGGGGATTCTTGAGCTTGAATACAATAACTTATTCGAGCGATAGCTGATCATATGTGATCTGGATGTAGGGAGCTTGACATTCACTCGCAATATCTTGACTCAATTCCATAGTTTTTAGGACAGTCCAGTTATTGGTGGGAGGTGCATTTATTGGTGTAACTGCCTGTTCCCAATGAGGCCGTCAACGATTATTTCGCCTCAACGCACGGTGAGAGCATTCCCAGTGATACCGACACCGCCACCGTAAATTATTTTCTTACTTACTTACTTTTATTATTGACAGAAGTCATTTTTTTGTGCAAGAAAATTGTGTATTATTTTTTATTATTTAAATAAAAATTAGAGTGTTGAATAAGTTATTAAAATGAGCTGTCGCCGTAAAATAACAATAATTAAACACAAAAAATTAAAATACAACAAATACAAAAAACATAAAAAAAGCACAGAAAGCAACAACAAACATAAGAAAGCACATGTAACTCAACTATAAATCGACAACTAGGTGGCAGGTACATAGAAAATTGAGCGAAAAAATGAGAGAGCTTTTGCTCATGGAGGGGTTATACCGATAGCATTAAAATTAAATCTAATTCACCGCCAACGACAGAACAACAACAATTTATATGGAAAATATCGGTGGCGGGCTCATTGGGAACAGGCAGTAAGATAGGAAACTTTTTGGACTGGTGAATCGTCAATCAAAATCTTACTTTGATATCCTACCCACATTGGAACATCTGGTATTCTATGCATATGCAACAAAATCCATGCAACATCCAATTGTTTTGACATCATCAAATTGTCTGGAGTTTGATTGAGCTCGGAGATGTCTAGCTGTTCCAGGTTGCAATTTTTAATTTTTTTGTATATGGATGCATGTCGAAAGTAATTTCATCAAAGGTCCTGCTTTTTCTCTTTATCTGTGTAAAGGTCACAGAAGTTTCTGAAAAATTTCCATATACAGTCTCATAATAGGTGAATTTTCATTTTCACAGGCAGCTGGAGATACTACAGACAGCGTATCTTCATTCTGAATAACATCTTGATAAATTATCCCCACCGTATCGTGTAGAGTGTCTTTACCATTAAGTGTTTCAACAAAGCGATCGAAATTGTCAAAAGCTACTGCAGTATTCAAATTCGGGCGACGTAAAATATCTTCAGGACACACGTATGTACTGTTTGTTGTTGAAAATGTCATTTCAGTCTCTAACTCTTCCAATGTAGTATAAGAGCAGCAGTGTCCAAATTTGGACAGTATATTGATGATTTTTTTGCTGTTACACAAGCTCTTCACTGCCGAACCTAGAATAATATGTTTAGATGTTTTAATTTTGTGGTTGAAAGCAGGGTAGATCAGATCTTGTCCAAGGGAAAAAATTGGAAGTTCTTTATTAATTTTTTTATTTTCACGTGCTTTTTTTCATAGATGAGAAATATCACCCCAAATTAATGTTTCCAAGAAGCAAGTTAAAAGCTCTGGCACGTAATTGCACTCTCCTGTCATCAAATCTTCAGCAGTACAGTCTTAAGGTAATTTTGTTTTGATGGAGTTAAGAATTTCTTCTCGGAGTTGTATTGCAGTTGAACGAATGGTTTCTTTCATTGCCATAGTTTTGAACAAATCCTTGTACCGGCATAATGGAGCTCCTTGCTGGTGACAACAAGGCTACTGCCATCGTGCTTGGGTAGACATAAAAATTTTGAAACCGACATCCTCCCTAGTTTTCGAAATATTCATAGGGGATGCTAAGCCGGTCACACGGTTCACGCTAGCTCGCCGGATGGGGTCGTGGGGTGTGTGACCGGAACGCTACATATTTGGTTCACCACTTACCGACTTGTCTATTTGAAAGTTCTTCATATCTGCATCGTTACTGGCTCCATCCCCCACAGAGATCCCGGGTTGATACCAAGGAATCATGCGACCGGTAACCACGTGGAATCACCGACGGGAGACCCTAGAGAGAAAATCTCCCTCCACAACCATCCTGGAAACTCAACGAAAAAGATCTAGCAACGCTTATCAATTAAGGACGCACACAGTGTAATTGATTGTTAACATATATATTATTTAAACAAAAAAACGACCAATACTCACAATTAATATAGTGCCGTAGCAACAACAATGAACAATTATACACCTAAGTAATGATAGGTGAAATGGTGTATGTTGGATGTAAACGGGGGGCACGCACTGGATGTAAGAATGACAACAACAAAAAAAGTGCAACGTCGCTTTGGCCAAAACGTTGCGGTGAACTCATTAACCGTTAACACTGGTAACTCGACCAGCTAAATAAGCAACCACGTCTATTGCTCTCTCAAAAACCACCACGAAATAACGTTAAATAGTAACATCCACCGGTGTTCACACCTCAAGATAATGGACAGTGTACTATACCTAAAAAGTGGTATGTTTATGTCACTTAAAAAAACGAATAAAACATATTTCATAAGAAAAGGGTGTGGTTACTCACGGTATGAGAACGTGTGAATGAGTTCTAACAAGTGTGGAATAGAGTATGAGAAGGGGTTAGTATAATATGACTACTCGTGAATACATTTTTTCTCAATAAACAAATAACATTTAGTAAAAAAATTTTTTTTGTTTAAACAATATAAAACAATATAATTTATGATGAATAATATGAACGGTAGGATATATATAAAGTGATGATGCATGCATGAACAATTTTACGATCTCAACGAAGCACAGTGGGGCCAAATCCAAAAAAGCTGGCCAAAAGTCGAAAAGTGTTCTAAATGATCTCAAATTGTTTACTCGTGGGTTTTCGGGGTCGCTGATTACGAATCCGTTATCAGAATTGACATTTTCAAAATGGCGAACTCAATATGGTGGACATAACCTCCCCAAGAAGTCGAAAACTTTAGTAAATAATACCCAAACATATTAATGGGAGGTATTCCGGGTCGCTGATTACGAATCCGATATCGGAATTGAGATTTTCAAAATGGCGGACTCATCATGGTGAACATTACCTCCCCAAAAAGTCAAAATCTTGGCCGCTGATTACGATTGGTTATCAGAATTTCAATTTTAAAAATTGCGGAGTTAATATGGCTGCATGAGAAGTTTGGAAGGCTTCAAAAAGGACTAAAATATGTTTTCCTTATAATGTTGTCATTGTTTTGTATCTAAAATGTTATTAATATTATTTGAAACGTAAATTAAAAAAGTAATGTAAAGATTTAATGATAATATCTACATTTCTTTCTAAATGAAGAAAGTGGCCACAGATACAAAAAAACAAATTTAAATGGGAATAATACAAATTTAAATGAACCAGTTGAAGAAAGTATAAGATACGTTAAACCTCTAATGCCGGATCCACATGTTTGTCAAGGCTTGGCAAGCGTTCGCAAATTAAAAACGCTTGCTTAAAACAAACGTGTGGACGCATCACAAACGCTTGCCACAAACTTCCTTTGCAAGCATTCGCAAATTGAAAACGTTTGCTTTGGTTTGGGGAGCATCCACACTCGACCGGATCGGCCACAAGCGTCGCCAAGCTTACACAAGCCAAGCCAAACCCCTTCTCCACACGTTTGAATTTGCGAATGCTTGCCTTGACAAACGTGTGGATTCGGCATAAAAATCATCGAAATAATATATGTACATAAAATACGAACAAATTTATTTCTCACAAAAAAAGTTAAGTCAGTGGTTAGGATTCGACTTTCTAGAAATATAATTTTGATCAATATAAAATGTCAGTACATACACACATATCCATACATATATTGATCTTCAATGTATGCGTATATAGAGCTAGCTAAAGTATACGTGCCTTCACAGTTCAATATAAGCAAACGAGTTGACAAAATACCTTGTTTTTATTTCATTGGGTTCTGGTCTCTTATAACGATCAAACCAATTTTATTTAAAAAAATTAGTAAAAAAAGGCTAGGGGCAGCTATGGGCAGCTATTTTTTTATTCATTTTGTAGCTTACATGTTTACCTAACACCTGATATGCGTTAAATCATCGAACACGACAGAAAACCATAACTTTTTTATTATAAACCCTCTTTTTTTGTTATTTAATTTTTAAAAATCAGGAACAATCCATAATTTTTTAACAATAATTCGTTCATGAAATTTATCTTTGATAAGCATGGTTGTATTGCACTCACCTCCAGGAGTTGATTCCATTTTGTCTGATCTCAATCGGTGATGTTTTCAGACTTCCACGCCTTTTTTTGCAATATACCTTTTTTTAAACTAACCGAACAAAGAAATGCACCTTAAGCAGAGGTGTATTGCAACTGAAATTTCAGAGCAGATAATAGGTTTACGATTCTTCTGTATGTATTTTCTGACACTTACGGTATTACTGTTGCCAACGCAATATAGAAAAAAGCAGCTAAAACATTTTTTTTCGAATTTTAGCCAGCTTTTTTGGATTTGGCCCCACTGTGCGACGGTAGCGTAATGCCCCGATCCTTGATCATTAACCTCCACAGCTCGGGCTACCACAACTTCAATAACAGTTTCCAAAGAAAAAATAACCAACTGACATAGAAAACGTTTTCAATTGTTCTTCATGCTCTATGGAATTTACACCTACTGCAACTGTAAACATGTCCACGTGCAACTGCTCACCAATTACCAGTCAATAAAAACAGAACAACACTGGGATATAAGTTCAAATGGTGGTAGCTAACATCCTGGTATTAACATTTAGTGTAAGTAATTTGCCTTGTTTTCTGAATACGCCGCTCATCTACCAAGTTTCCTTGGCGGCAGCCTCGTCCAAAAATTTTGACGAGCTTGTTCTTGCTGGTTCCCACGAAAGAAAATACCTTTTGAGGGAATCGAGGGATTTTCCCGTTTGTAACTACTAGTTTTTTGATATTGTTCCTCTTGTACTGTCCTGCCTTTTCAATTCTTTCTAATTTAACACTTCACTTGTTGTTTTTTCCAAAATCGTACGCCAATAACAAAAATGTTTCGTCTTTTCCTTCAAAACCTTGGTGGTTGGTGAATATTATTGAATTTTTCCTTTGTTCGCCTTTTATGAACTCTTTATAACTCAGACTCCTTTTAAAAAACTTCCTTTTTTTTCATCAAATTTAACAAAACTTTTTATTTTTTTTTCTCTACGACTTACTTTCACAAAGTTCAAATCCAGACTCCCTCAAAAATCGAGTTTTTTCCTTTCCTAGAAAAATTTTGTTTCTATTCGCCTACGTGATTCAAAATTTTTTCGAATTAATAAGCTCCCGAAGTGATTGGACTAATAATTTCTGAAATTTCCGCGAGAGGGGGGAATAATGACTAAGAAGAATTTGTTCAATAATTAACCGACCGTTACATCCTTGTAGGTTAACATATTGGCGGAAAGTGGAGCGAGAAACTTTTTCTTGTCAGCATAAATAATTTTGATCGTATGGTGAAAAGTATCAATTAATTTTCTTTCCAACTGACAATCTGAAAATGTAGTACTGTTTACAGAATCTGATAATAGTATAGTCTGTTCTGCTAGTAATTTGTGGTATTCTTTCTTGACTTGATC
Organism: Thereva nobilitata; assembly: GCA_963855945.1. Taxonomy (NCBI): domain Eukaryota; kingdom Metazoa; phylum Arthropoda; class Insecta; order Diptera; family Therevidae; genus Thereva; species Thereva nobilitata. Next base: position 52,551,938 of record OY979695.1, read on the forward strand.
AAAAAACAGGCATTCGTTGTTCTTGACCACGTGTTCGTCCAACATTTCGCATAGCATGGTATAAGCAGTGTTCAGTGCCTTCCTCTTAATAACAAATTTACTCTCATCTTCTCTTGAAATGTCTCGCAAGTATTGATCTTGACAACATTTATGATAAGGAATAGCTAAAGCGTTTGAGAACGAGCTGATCTTTCCCAACATTTGTATGTCATTATATTCTGTGGCTGCACTTTTCAACAGTTCTATAGTTCGAAGTCTATTGACAGCCAATGGAACTTCACGCCCATGATGGCGTTTGCGTGTTCTTTCACTAATGAAGCATTTTAGTGGTGGCATGTCCTTATTACTGACAGACTCGCCGGAGGGAAACTGATTGTCAAAATCCTCGAAGCCTCGCTCAAAGTTGCTTGATACTTCCGCACTGAAAATAATATTTTCCCAATAAGTCACATGCATTGATTATAGAGTAAGTAGATATGGACAAACATTTGTCCAGCTACGATACTAGATGGCGATAGTTGTACAGTTTTAACTAGGAGGGCTGCGAATTTCTGTTGTGAGCCTCTAAAATCAATGGGAATGGGTTTTCAACATTAATTAATTAATATTATTTCCTTATACGTGCATAATAATTATAAAATACAAAAAAATTTCAATTTGTTGATTTTTAGTAAAACTTGAAAAAAGCCGGTTTGAGCCTGAATTTTAAAAAGCATTACAAAGCCCTTCACGCATGTTGGAAGAAAAGCCAGAAGTTTCGCATCTAAAAATAGATTCCTGTTTGTGTATTCCTTTTGTTTTGCTGTTTTGTTGTTGTTGGAAAATACGATTTCTTGGTCGGTGGCTCAAATTTAACAATGAAGAAGATGATGAATGGAGATGCAAATGTAATTATTAAATTAAGCGTCGTATTTTTTTCCATGTTGAGAAAAATGAAATAGGTTTTTTTAACAAAAATTCAAGCTTTTTTTATTTATTTTATTATTGATTATAGAGAAAATTTGATTGATTAGTTTGGGTAAATTTGAATATATTTGTTTACAATAATAAAAAAAACAATAAAAAAAATCAGAATTTTAGTTCAAAACCCTACTTCATATTTCTCAAGAGAAGTAGAATGAATGAAGGAATAACAGTTCCGATTTTGAAATTTTTTTAAATGTTTGTATTAAGGGTGATTGTTTACTTTATCGCCCAGCCCTCCGCTCTGGGCGCAACACCAAAATGGTCGGGCCCTACTCCGAGAATGGGGTAGAAGTTGAGGTGGCGGAGTGTTTGGGGGCGCGCAACCCAGAGTCAAAGTCGTTACTAAAATGACTGCTTATTGAACCGCTATTTTTGAAAAAAATACTTATAAAAAATACTTTTTACAAAATTTCAACCCAGAATAACTTTTTAACGGGTGACCGACGGCTAATTCCAAAAGGGAATGTGTTTAGGTTAACCCCTTATACAATCCCTGGGCGGTGGGGTGATAAAGTAAATAATTACCCAAAATTCTAAGAATTTTGGAATATATATCCCACGCCATTACCCATTCATTTAGTTATGGTAGCTTCAATAAAACCACCCCCTTGCTTACTTTCGATAGCATAAAATTTTCAAATTTAATGAAAACAATCCAAGAATTGGAAATAAAAATACTGCCGTGAAAACCCATAACTAATGGCGAGTTCCGCGACACAAAAACTCACTTGTTTTGTGGTGAAAAAAAGATTGCAAACAACTTGGAATTCTTGATGTGAAGGTTGCAACGAGATCTTAAATCAAAGAAGAAAGTTGTAGATGTGGGTAAATCTACAGTATAGTATGACCCACCTCCGATTTTTTTGAAATTTTTTTTATTAATGTAATTTGGGCTGTAAAATCCATTTTTCAAAAAATAAATTGTCGCTCACTTACCGTTTTCGAGTAATTAATTTTTAAAGTTGGGAGGTGGGGGGGGCTGTAGCCCCTCAAAATGGAAAAATATAACCTTAAAACGGGGGGTAAAAAAATGGAAAAATAAAACCTTAAAACGGCGGGTATGGGGGCGGTAGCCCCCCAAACGGGGGGGGGGGGGCAGAGCCCCCATTCCATACAAGGAGTACTTAATTTTTCTATTGCACCTTTTGTTTCAGCAGAATATATAGGATAATTTGCAGTTTTAGTTCCAACATTAGTGGTAATTTCACGATTTTGGTGGATCCTATTATCCTACAAGCCCTTCTAAAATTAGGAGCTCCTCAGTTGAATCTTAGCATTGGGTAACATGCGCAAGGATCCACCAAAATCTTGAAATTACCACTAATGTTGGAACTAAAACTGCAAATTATCCTATATATTCTGCTGAAACAAAAGGTGCAATAGAAAAATTAAGTACTCCTTGTATGGATTGGGGGCTCTTAAGTACTCCTTGTATGGAATGGGGGTGAACTCATGTCCAACTCTATTAACAGGACATTGAACTCATTCTTGATGGGGGCCGCAAGAATCTTGTCAAATCCAACGCAAGCAAATCAAAGTACCGTCATCAGGTGCCCTGGCTACAATTTACAAGTCCTACATTCCACCCCGCTTTGAATATAACTCGTTCCAAAACTACTTTGGCTGGAGAAGGTGCAAGACCGCACCTTTCTCCTCCATAGATCCTTTAAGCCACCTTAGGAATGCAGCAGCCCTCATTAAGTTTTACAGCCATTACCATAGCGACTGCTCCACTGACAACTTTATTCCCGCAACACAATACTAGCCAACTCCTCTCACCCCCGGCTCACTGCAGACCTCCTGTTCGCGCCATTACGGTTTAGAAGTTCGTTTATAAAGAGAATAGATATATGTAAATATAAATAACAACTCGATTGTGGAACTGCCTTCCACAGTCTGTGTTGCTGAACTCAGCAGAGTTCAAACGCAAGGTTCATCGACATCTACTCACGCACCCTCCAGACCTCTAACCTATTCCTTCTCTTCTATCCATCAGATCAAACTTAGTACTAGACATTACACCATGACTTGAACGACATGACGGACTAGTGTTACAAAGAGAGATTCTTTAGCTTGACCATGCCACATAAAAAAAAAATTCAAAAATAAAAATTATTTTATATATCTCAATCCTAATATGTATGTACAATTATCCCTAAAAATCTCAAGTTTCTACGAATCTAAAAATTTGTCACATTTTTCGCTAAAAAAAATTATATAATCCCTTAAAAGCCATTTCATTTTTCTCAACATAATAAAAAACGCTTGATGCCAAATTTCCGATTAAAGTTGTCTCGCCCATTCATTTCATACCCCCATTGTCAAATTTCACCCATCGGCCACGAAATCAAAAACAAAACAATAGGAATAATCGCATAGGAATCGATTTTTAGATCCCGAGCCAGCATAATCAATGGCAGCTTCTTAAATGCGCGAAGGGCTTTTCCATAAACAAGAAAAAGTTAATTTCGGAAACTAACCATATAGAGGAGAACAAAACCCTGCGATGCCAGCGCACGAAGCACGTAGCGCCGTAGCTGGATGTTAATTTCACTCGCGTTTGTCCATATCTACTTAGTATATAATCAATGTCACATGGTAACTAATACCATGAAAAAATGCTGAAATAACTGGACTATAATATCCCAGTGGGAAAAATTGGGAGCGCTGTTCAGAGGAGCTTACTTTGAGCGCTGTTAAATATGCTCCCGAGGGAGCATTACCGGAGCTTTCATAAATTTTATAGAACGAAGAAAATGACCGATTATCTTGATGACCATAAAGGGTGGCATTGGCATACTCAATGGACCGGCTCTCGTTTGATACGAAGGACAAGCAGCTTTTAAAGTAGTAAGAACTTAGTTGGGGGACTGCTTTGATAAAACCACACTCGCGCTTGGAAAGGAAAAGGCAATTGCAAAAGATAAACAAAATAAAAGCTTTTCGATACCAGGATCACATATCCACAGGCTTCCATGAAAATTCTTTACTAAAAAGCTTTTTTTTTTATAATGCTCCTAGAACGCTTTTGAAGGAGCATAAAAACGTATGCTCCCCTGCAATGACATGCAATGTTAAAAAGTATATGGAACTGGAGCGGAACGGGAGCGCTGTAAGCTTTTTAAAGAGGGCTCAAACTGCGCTATTGGAGCCCTCCATTTCCCGCTGGGATATTATAAGGAGTATTAGCACTCACTCGTCTATCGATGTACCAGCAGCCTGAGTTGTCATGGAAGTAGCAGGAACATCGGAATCCTCCACAGAGAATTCCGATACATTCACCCTTATTCCACACTCCGACGTAATGATATTTTTTCTCCGAATCCCGAATTTGACATTCCGCACTCCGAATCTTTGGTGCAGAATATCAGAATATGTTACGTCGTAGCGTAAAGCTTACGTCGTAGAAGTCTTCGGACGGAGTGTGGAATAAGGGTGATTATCGCATTCCGCTGCACTGGGTATTTTGATCGCTGTAAACAACTTATAGCACTGCGCGTGATATCCCTCATTTAACAATATTTCAGCCGGAAGTTCAACATCATCGTACATTATGCGTGGTTTTCTTAGGATCGGTTTGCTCCGACGATATTCCAAAACCGTCTTGCATTTTTCTAAAGATTCTGAGGTAAATTTAACAAACTTTAGAAAAGTTTTTGTCCACAAAACACACACTTCATATTATTATCACTCATCGTCGTAGCTCTCAAAATTTAATTTACAAAACACAGAAAAAAATAAGTGGAGTGTTGTACATGTACATATAATACTACGAGTGCTGCGATGGCGTAATACTTACTTACTTATTACCCTTTAATCCCTCATGGAACATAGGGCGGAAACAGTTGCCCTTCGGCGGACTCTGTTTTGTGCGATAGCTTTCAACTCCGTCCAGGAACTCCCAGTTGTAGTACTCCACAGCTCTTCAATATTATTTTCGTCGGAAACGCTTTGCTGGTTTAAAGTTTGTTGGAGTTTGCCAGCAAATTCTCGCCTTTTAATGCTGTCCCGCAGAAGGCCTACTATACGTTAAACCATCTACGACGTTCCTGATTGCGGCTATTTTTAGGCGAATACTATAGCTGCTACTACCGAATGGTGGTCAGTGTCTGCTCCCCTCATTCAGTCGCATATAAAACTCATCTTTGATCTTATCGTCTGCGTCTCAGGTTGGAGCGTAGCATTGGACTATCGCAGTACTTCTTAGTCTGGTACGCAGGCGCATGATAATAATCCTCTCAGAAACTGGTGACCATCTAATGAGGCTGGACCTGGTTTCCTTGGTCAGTATTGGTGCGATTGATTCGATATATGAAAGAAAACAGCTGATTCAATTTTCCTTCCTTTCCTGTTCTGCATACTTTATCGAAGAGAAAGAATCTGGCTTTGCCTCGCCAAGTTCACGATGTATGCGTTGAGTTGTGCTCAGCAGTGATGTTCATACATAGTATATACACGCACACAACTAACCGGGTGAAAATTTTGTATGAAGATGAAAGACTTGTTATTTCTAGACTTTGGGTGGGATTAGGACTTGCTAACAGTGATCAAATCGTCAGATTAGTGGAATGTACACTTTTCAGCATGTACTTAACCCACCATACCTTAATCTGACGCGCTCGAGTATTTCCACCTATCGATTTCTTTTTACTATTCTGACCGGCTGCCCTATGCGCGCGGCGCTATATAGAAGGCTTAGATATGTTAGAGGTACTCAACAGGGTGCAAGGTATCCCCCCATATGCTAATCTGCCGCGCTCGAGTAAGTCCCAAAATCTCCGCTTGGGCTCCCCTACTATAGCACATTTGATCGTTCGATCACTGCCTTCTAGCGAACGAATGTGTTATATGTGGACGGTTCTAAAAATTCTACCAAGTAAAAGTGAAGAAAGGAACAAATTTGCTCGGTGTGTACTTTGTGCAAACCCACAAAAAAGGTTTGCATTCATTCGATGATATTTGCAGAAGTTTTAGTTGCAATCACGAATTTAGTGGGCGGGATAGTTCTCTACTGTTGATAAAACGAATATATTTAGTTTGTATAATTTCTTAATAAGATGAAGAGCAAAGTAGTAGTGGCAAGTGCTTCTTTTATTATTTCAAATGGAATTTTGAAAAAGAAAAAAGAAAAAGGCGCTGGTGGATGACTACCGGCTTTCAAGAGCATGTCACATTGTCGAAAATGCATTTGGAATCATTTCTGCAGTGTTTCGCGTTTTACGAAAACCAATTCTTTTAGAACCAGCAAAGGCGACTTCAATAGTAACAACTTTTGTGTACTTCCGCAATTTCTTAAGGATAAGTATTTCGTCTAGAAATCTGTATACTCCCCATGGAACATTTGATAGAGAATCGGAAAGAGTAATAATTCCTGGAAGCTGGCGAAGGGACTCTGAGGAACTAGCATCCTTTACTTCTGTCCGAAAAATACCTCGAAAGAATACTAAATTTTTTGCAGAAATTAGAAGAGAATATGCTGAATTTTTTGCCTTTTCTGCTGATACTCCTCGAAGACAATTACATATAATGTATATATAATTGTAATAATATAATACAATACTTTAAAACGAATATAGATTTTTAAAAATGTACACTTTTTTCTTACCTGTCCGCAAGCAGTATCTCTAGTTTCCCTAGGCAAAAATTTATCTAACAAAAACGACATACTTTTGAAGACGAACCAGGTTGATTTTTACTATTCATTTAATCCGCTCCCAGATTTTACATCTTTTTCATTTTGCCTTTCCCTTCTAAAAGACGTAAGTAAGGAATTCATTTTTTTCTTCACTTTGTATACATCGCCTTATACGCTTTCCTCAATCTCTAGCCAAGCATCATATTTTTTTTGGTAGTTTTATAATTTGCATCAGTAGGATATTCTTCAATCAATTTAAAAATGATTTCGTTGCTCGAATCCATAATTTGAATGAACTTAGCCAAGGAAAAAAATAATAAACTTACCTATATTTATTTTACACGACTATACACATGTGTTTGATCTATCCACTTATGGCCGAAGATTGACAAACTCATACGCATTCGTTTTTTGCAGTCAATGCAAGAAATAGAGATTTTGTGATTCTCTACAAAAAAGCTTTTTACACTTTTTTCTCTACGAGTGACCGTTCGGGAGATATTGCCATTTTAATCATTTTTCATACAAAAATTTATATAAAAACCTTGGCAGACCACAGACAGAGCGCGGCACACCATGAGTTTTAGTAAATACTAGTTGGGAGCCGGCGCGCCTATGCTGCTCCCATAAGCCAATACAGTAGAACCTCTCTAAGTCGAACCTCGAAAAGTCGAAAACCTCAACATCTCGAAAAAATGGTTTGTTCCCCTCCCTTCAAGCCCCAACACGTCCATTACTCGAAATCTAAATACTCTATAAAATAAGTCGAACTAATCTGTGAGTCCCTTCAAGCTATTTCAGTACATATTTTCCCTCCATAACTCGAAAAAATAAATTGGACCTCTGTGTCTCAAACATAGCAAGGTTTGATTTTACAACCTTTACAACTCGATAATTTGAAACTAAGTACCTCTATAGCTCGAAGATAAACAAAGTAAGTTACCGAATTTAAGAATTTGTCGACAATGATCGTTATTGTTTCTTAGAAGACAATGTACGTTATTTGCCCAGACCTAGATTTCATTTGAACTTTAGTGAAGCAAGTCTTAACTTTTAACTTGATACGTAATGTTTATTACCCCTGGAACTAGAATTTTTATTTATTTCACCTATAGTAACTCAAAATTAGTTAGAATGAATCTAAGCCTCTACAAGTCGAATATTTCCCTACAAAATCCGCCTTAAGTCGAAACCCTTCATAAGTCGAAAACTCTATAACTCGAATTTTTTGGCGCCTTTTTTGCTTGTGTATTCTGTTAAAACCATGAACGTTAAAAGATTTAAAATTAATAATGCAAATAGCAGCATCCAACACTCGAAATTTGAGGGCCATTTTCTATAGCTTTTTTTAATTTAAATCTAGAAGTCTTCAATAACAAAATTTTTCGAGAACAACAAAATAAAATCGAAAAATGAAATAAATATTTTCTAGTTGGAAAAAGCAATGCCAAAAAACCAACTTTTATTTTCTCTTATATTGCGAAATTGTGTTCGTCAAAACATGTGAAATTAATGCAAATATTGAAAATCAAACTATTCGCAATATCTAAGGAAAGAACCAATCCTTATTTCTGTAAAATTTGGAGACATTAGATTCAATATGCTTTCATATTAAGTGTGACCAAAATTACCTATGTATGTATTCTTTTGCAAAACTTGCTGGTAAACTATGTTTTTGGTTTTGTTTCCGGCGCGTAAGTAAACAAAGATGATGCTTTTCCGACTCGCTGCACCCAACCTTAAGACATTTAAAATTAATCCAAATCTTCAAAATTCAACTCTTCATTAAATATTTATGACCATTAACAAAAACCAATTATTCCTATAAAAGTTCGAGAGTTTGGATATTGGTTTGTTTGTCTAATTCTGCGAAGTATGTCTTCAGTCATTCCGTTCTTGTATTTCTCCCAGAAAACCGATGGTTCTGTTGGGTATCATATCGTCAATATAATTGCGAACAGTTGACGAATGTTATTCGGCGTGGATGCAAATGCTGCATCAGTAAGTGTCAGATCCCAATGATTGCCGTCTTCCAGCAATTGCAACTCGCGACATGCATCTTGAAATGTATTGAATATTTGACCATTGACTGTTGGTAAAAATTCGAAAGACGTTGGTCCTGGAACATTCAGCAACAACAAACGCAAAGAGAAACATTCACGTTGTTTTGGATGTACTGTGTAAAGTCGTCCCAATGTCTTTGCTTTCAATACGCGTGCGATAGTTCGATGTGGTTCGACTTGTCTACGTGGCTTCCATTTTTTACCCGATTTGTTCCATGTATAATAGCGAGGGACGTCGGTATATAACAATGTTGTTGCGAATTGTCCGAAAATATAAGGTTTTTGGGACAGTGTGAAGAATTCAGTAAGTGTAGTTTTTGGTGGCTGGAAAGCTCGTTGGAGAGCATTTTCTTCAGTGAAATATACACGTTGACCGTTTTCAAAAACTCGACATTTATATATTTTCTTATTAACATTTTGTTTAATCTCACCTATTAACGCATTTTTCGGTGAAAGTATATAAAGAACAATGGATGCTAATATTTTACGGGTTTCCCAATGTTCAGAAATATTTTTATTTTGTATATAAATTATGTTTCTTAACTGCTGTGTTTTTGCGGGCTCCGGTAGTTATAGTATACAGTCCATAGTACATAGTATATAGTACACAGTACACTGTACACACTGTACATACTGTACACACTGTGCATACTGTACACGCTGTATATACTGTACACACTGTACACTAGGGTGGAACTAAAAAACGAATTTTCGAATTTAATATTGTAATAGTGAAAACTTGTTTTCTTTTTTACTCCATATAACGAAAATATTTTACTTTTAAATTTAAAATGATGTTTACCGGTTCCTCAAAGCCTGTGAATGTCTAGAAAAATTAGTAAAACCCGAAAAAACTGCATTACGCCTTTTAAGCCTATCAATAAATTTATATGATGCGAAACAAAATGAAGAAGGTTTTTTAGTTTCGTAGTTAATGTCTAGTTTAGTTTGGATTGGCGCTCATAGTGTTTGACCGTGGCTTTCATAGTGTCTTTTACTTAAGTGAGAGTAAAGTGGCCCATAGACGACTATCAATAATATTGTGCAGTTATATTGAGCAAAATATTGACGGTTTCCTTCTTTTCCCCAGACATTCTTTCAATATCACGAACAAATCAAAATATTGCACAATATTATTGATAGTCTAGGGCCCCATAAAACTCATGATAGATTAGTTCGAGTTAACGTAAAGTGGTGTTTGTGAGTCTATTGGGTGCGACGGAACCGCTGTCAATACGGGACGTAAAGCTGGAGTTATAAGGATATTGGAAACTAAATTAAAAAAAGCTTTACAATGCATAATAATATGCTTGCTACATACGTATGAGCTCCCCTTCAGGTACTTATTTTAACGACTCGATGGGAAAACTACGCGACCTAAGAGATTTTCTGGGCTAATAGGAAAACAACTTGAAAAATGCGAAGATATGGAAATTCAGGATTATAAAAAAATTGAAACATGTGAATATGAATTTTGAGGACTTAAGTACGGACCAAACGTATTGTTTTAAATTTGACATGCAGTATCAAGCGGAATATTTCCAAAAGACAGCGAAAAGGAACCTTGGAAAACTCTCCCACTCAACAGACTTTTGCATTTATATGTGTCGTATAAAACACCATCTTACAATTTAAAGGTTCTTTCCGAATATATCATTAAAATTTACAGTCGTATGTGGTTTAACATTAAAGTAAAACCTTTTTATAAGGATGGCTCTACTCATTTGTGGGAAATGATTAATTGTTCCAGATTAATGATGAACAAACGCAAGAACAAGACAGGACTAATATAGTCTACGCCTTGTTCTTGTTCAGTTGGTCTTGGTCTTGCGAGCGTAGCTAAGGCTTGGTGTTGTCTTGGTCTTGTGAGCCCAGCTAAGTCTTGGGCTTGTTCTTGCGAGATCGGTTCTTGTTTTTGCAAGACTTATCGTAACAGTTTAGAAAAATTAAAAAATAGATATGATACTTATTGTACTTTAGTTTTATTTTATAAAAATTAATTCAATTGTTTATTATACATTCCTTCATGTAATTAGAATGCTAATAATAATAATAATAACAATAACAATGTCGAGCTTGAAGAAATCAAAGTGGAACCTTTATTCCGCAATGGCGTTATGTATGTTAAGAGTAACATTGGGTTACGTTCGTAAATACATATTTAAACGGAATCATAGTGGTACTCTCTTTTGTGTTCCGTGTCATTTATTTTTACGCGAAGACCAAACATGAGAATCTGATGATGATAGTGTTGTTGAGAATTTTGCGAGACTCCTGCTAAAGTCTTGCTTTTGGTCTGGGTTTTGCTCACTTAGTCTTGCTGTTGCGAGCAGAGTTAAGCCTTGGGCTAAATGTGCAAGACCAAGACAAGACCGCAAGACCAAGACCATTTTTGCTCATCACTATTGCAGATACCTTAAAAAACAGTATAAAGACATCATCGATCCAGTTACCCAAAGAAATGCCTTCTGTGGTAATCATGAAAATATCCTTTTAACAATGTTAACTGATGCCCGGAAAGATATCAGAGACCTTGCGGTTAGAAGGATTATTGCAACTAGATCTAAACCTAAGAAAAGTTTTGAAGTTCCTGTTCTTAATTTTGAAGCGTCTGAATACATATTACAAAAAAAGTTACGCATTCTTTTGAGTCCAATGTTTCATGTGTCCGTTTATTGCATGGCCCATTTTACACGATGAAACACGAAACAAAAAGTTTCCTGCAAGCTTGCTCGGTTTTACGGGGAGAGCAAGCTTGCAGGAAACATTTTGTTTCGTGTTTCATCGTGTAAAATGAGGCGCACCTCTAGTCAAATACGCCCCATTACTTACGGCGCACAGTGGGGTCAGATAATAAATTACCATTCAAAAATCGGTGTAGTTGTCAATTTTCATCGAATCAACGTCGCTTTTTTTAAAATGTTGATATATTTTCATACCGTATTCCTGTTTTCCCCTATTTAGGGGTTGATTCACCCTCTCTGAGGGCTAGTTTCTAGAAAACGGTTATGTAAGTGCCGGGAGATAAATTTAATAAACCTTTCTAAACTATATTAGGGTCAAATATACCTTTTTGGCACGTTTCTCTGCATTTTTGCTAATGCAGAATATATTTTTGTCAAAAAAAACTCAATTTCCACTGCAAATTGTATAAAATTTAAAATATATATGAAAAATCCGGTTCGACAGATCGATAGAGAATTGCACAAGGAACATTTAAAAAAAAGCGAAGTTGATTCGATGAAAATTGACGGCTTACCTTAAATTTGTAGTTTTTTGCATATGTGATCCTTTCTCAGTAACATGATTATTTATTTCAGAACCAACCGACTCTTGGAGCGAAATATCCGAATTTGATAATTCTGAAGAGGATTGGGTCTGCTTCTTCCATTCATTTTTAGTTGTCTTCATTTTTTTAATAATAGGTTTCTTTCTAGAAGCAAATTTCTCAATAATTTTGCCTTTCTCTGGCGTAGTTATATCAGTTATCACGGTACTTTTAATTTTCGAGATCTTTGCGTCTGCTTTCTCGGTAATGCTTTAGTAAGGGACCCATTCACGCTCAGTTTATAACACAGTTTTAACGTCGCAAACCAAAACTGGACAGTTAAATCGGGGTGTGTGTGTACAATCCGGAGTTCAAATTTTTGGACTGTGTAAAATCTGCCAGCCGTAGATTTTGAACTGCCCAAACTATAGCTCTGCAGATAAAAACTGAGCGTGAGTGTGACTTTTGTGTATTTGCTTAGTCCATTTCAGTTTTGAGCATTGAACGGATGTTATGGATTTTTAAAAAATGTCGTGGAGCAAGGAATTTATATTGTTGAAGGTGAAATCGAAAGACTACAGACTGTTTCAGAACATCGTATATTGCATCACACGTCTCTGGAATAAACTTTGCCCAGCAATTGGGGTGACATTAAACTTATACAATTCATAAGGTACACCACTAGCTAAAAATCTTAGGGTAGCAGTAAGCCGCTCATGGGGCTAATCGCCTTTCTCATGCAGGTGTCTTTCTTTTGGATGATAGGAGTTACCAAAGATAATAGTTTGAAATATGAATCTTCATCATTCATTTAGAAGAGTTACATGAGAAAATTGATTCCGCTCTAATAGCCATATCTTTGTCTAAAAGCGTTTTCGTGTTTTTTCTTCCTTCCTTTCATTTGAATTCGATTAATAAGAACACCCGAAAGTGATAAAAATAAAATTTCTTTTTGCGAAGATTGCGTTGCAATAATTGTACAGTCCACAACAGCTATATATCCATTCGCAACTTGATCCAAACTGAACTAAAAATGGGTAAAAATATGTAGTGAGTGTGATGAACTGAGTAAGCTAAAAACTGCACAGATTTCGTTACGATTTAATTGGGCAAACCAGAACTGTACGATTAACTGACGTCAATGGGGCCCTTTATGTCTAATCTCCAATGGCAAAACCAACCACGAACCAACCAACCAAAATGCTGCTGCCTACTCCTTCTCATTGTAAATTGATTCACCCGTCTCGCTCGTGTTTTGGTTAACTTGTGTAACTTTCCGTATGTGTTTAGTTAAACCATTTGAGTTGCCACATGCAATTCAGCGGGTTTTTTTGCAGTGGCCCCACTGACATATAGATATGGACTGCTAAATAAGCAAAATCCCATACAAAAAAGTGGCACCAAAAACTATCGTTGTCTCGTTCCCCCGTTAAAATCCTATGAACTTTAAACGGTGTTAAAATAAAAAACAGTTCAGTGCATGTCAGCGATATAAACATAATTAGAAAAAACTAGACAGCTATAGAGTTTTTTCTTCTTTCTCTACTTTCGTTATTTTTAAAAGTTCGTTAAACAGAGAGAAAGAACCTCACATATTTAAAAAGAATACATTTATTTAACGAAAAAACTGCTACTAAATAAAAAATAATGATGGAAAATTATTTCTATCAATTATAGCATACATCTTATTACTTATTTTCCTCTAAATTCGAAAAAAAAATTGTTTACATAGAAAAGGTCTTCTTCGTAATGGAGAAATGTCATTTGAGTGCTGACGTCACTTGGCACGCTCTTCCCATATAAAATCGGAGTTGTGTTGTTGTTTCTACATTAGTGCTGACGTCACTCGGCACGAAATTTCCACGATATTCGAAGCTGTCAGTCTCTGTTACATTACCTTGTTTCTGTATACCGTGGTCCATATCTATGTCAGTGAGTGGCTCTAAACTATTTTGTACAGAGAAATGTCATATATGAAGGCAAAAATGACGTTAAGTTTAATTTCAATGGCTGCGTTCAGTTAGTGGCATAATGTAACATAATGTAAAATTTGTGAAAAGAAAGGAGAAGGGTAGAATGTTGCATTATGTAACGAAGCCTGAACGATTTGTGTTGGTTTATGCCGCAAATGTCAAATCTACAACGACCAACTGTCAACTGTCATTATGCAACATTCAGAGAAGCAAAATAGCTTCATCGGGTTATGTTACATAAACGACATAACATCGTTGCTAACTGAACGACTTTTTGTGCTACAAACGTCAAAAATGTTTTACATAGAACCTTAACTGAACGCTTTGTGTTACATTATATCGCATAATGTAACATTATGCCACTAACTGAACGCACTCGTATCGCGCCAAAAATATGACAACACAAAAAGTGAAAATGACATTTAATTGGAGTGCTGCTAGATTAGCTAAATGTTTGTTCGTTTACGTAAAGTTTTATAAAACTTTATAAAGTTTTCTCCCAAAATGCGTTCTTTGACTTTCTGGGCAGGGGAAATGTCGCTTCCCCAGGCAGAAATTTTTGTGAAATTTCTACCCACAAAATTTTCTGTGGTTTAATTGTACTGTCAAATTTAATTCGTTGCCATTTCATAAATGACAAGCCTCCTTCATTGACAACAGCTACTTTGGGCTGATATTTTATCCCATTTTCAGATTTGCATCCATTTGAAAAGCACCGATTACATAATTTTTTGAAAAAAAATTTCGTAGATTGCAAACATTTTGAAAAACCTTTGTTCCTGCGTATTTAATTTCGTTATATTTCAATAGTGCAAAAGTTGTTGCATACATTTTGGATAACGTGTTTGTCCGTTCGTATTTTTTTTGAATTATCTCGTTTTTGTTGCCTACATTTTGGATAACGTGGAACAGGTAACATTAGAAACATCTTCTCCAACAAGTATTTCATTATCCTGTAAATTTTTAGGAGTGCAAACAGCTGTAAATGGCGACCTTATACAATCCTATGAATTATTAATAAATGACCTAAAAGCGAAAATACAAAGATTATAGCAAAAACTAGAGAAACAAACCTTTGATATTGAAAATTTAAATGGCGATGAGGGAAAAACAAATTATTTTACATGTTTAGTAAAATATGAGACTTTAGAAAAGTTATACATAAGTGTTTCGCCTTATCTACCAACACCGACATCACAAGGTGTCACTAAATTTCATATTTTTAGGGTTTTATTATCTTCAGTAAAATGGTTATTGCAAAATTAAATGTTTTTAAATATCAATTAACTAGTTGCTTTTATTAAAGGTGTTAATTAATGTTTTTAACAGCTCGTTTTTTTCGGCTAAAAGCCTTTGTTTTTTTAGTTCCCTCTCATTTTTCTGCTTGACAGCATCTTTCAGGATGGTCACCACCTCTTCCCGATAGGCTTTTGTTTGAGCAGCTTCTTCTTTTCTTTGCTCATTTAGAGCCTCTAGCTGCTCTGCTACAGACATTTTTCTTTTTCTTGATTTTGATGTACTTCCAGAACCTGCAGAAAAAAATATGAATAAATGATATAAAAATGCCCTAATTTATTTAGTACTATTTGAAATCTCATGCTCCAGCTGATTTTCCCCAATATCCCCTAGCAAAGTTAGGTCGACCTCTTCGTCTCCTAGCAAATGCTCCGGATTTACGGTAGCATTTTCAAGTAATATTTCTGCCAGTTCTCTAATACATGCTTAAGGTTTATTAAACGAAAATAGATTGCATAAAACAAACTATACTTTTCATATGGGCAAGTGAGCCTATCCCTTCCAGTTTGGTTGTTATTAGTTCTCATTTCCTTAAATCGCCTTTCCAGTGCCCGATATTTATTCTCAATCTGGGTACTGGAGTAATTGTATCCCGATTCATTAAGGACTTCCTTTATTGCCACCCACATTTTTTTTTGGTTTTTAATTTCGCACACTTTTGGTTTCATCTCAGCCACAAGACTTAACAGCAATTTTGTGGCATTCTCCAGCCATGTTGTTTTGGAGTCCTCCACTTCATTGGAAACCTGAACATTTGTGAATATTTGAATTGTAAATACCTATGCGCATTTAATTATTACCTCTTCCTCTCTGTTTTGCACCTCCTCATTTGGATGCTCATCAGCCGGTTCCAACATTTAAGGGTTATCCGCACGCTGCGAGATTACGATATTCTCGCTTGTTTGGAATAGTTGTTGCAGCGTGTGCGGATCTTAAATTGAAAATTTTTATTTTTTAAAATTCTACGTAGACCAATATAATTACCATTTCTGAAACTCGCATTGGTCCTTGGCGAGCATTCAATTTGGAGGTTAGTTGGTTGGCTATTTTGCTCCATATTTTTCTAAATATTTACACACAAATTCAAATTATTAAATAAATATTGTATGCACTCAAATATTAAACACTTTAAATACTTACTTATTTAAAAACACCACTTTTAAAAATAACAAGAACGAGATAAATTCAACAAAAATACGAACGAATGAACACGTTATCCAAAATATAGGCAACAAGACCGAGATAATTCAACAAAAATACGAACGAAGAAACACGCTTTTCCAAAATGTATGCAAATACTTGTCCGCAGCGACATTGGCATGAAATCGTTGACCAGACCTCATCTTATTTCTAAGCTCCTCACGTCTCAGATAGACTGGGCAACCACTAAAACTGGCCGGATGCCCAAAGGCACGACAATTGACACAATAAGGTTCATTGTCCATCATTGGAGTGCGAGGACATTGACCAGGCAGGTGAATACCATCGCATTTTACGCATCTGTAATCCCTGTTACAATTGGATGCCGCATGACCGTGCATTTGACAGTTTCGGCATTGTATTGGGCCCGAACTCTTGATACGTTTCCAAGACACGCGCTGCCGTAGAATGAATTTAATGTCGCTGCTGACCATATTGGTATTGGTATTGGGTGGGAATTGTACCAGGTACAAATCCAGGTTTACTTTATTTCTACGAGAAAATGATATCTCATAGCGTTTGACATTTTTAATTTTAAAATTAGGAAAATTTGTCTTGAGGTCTTCAAGAACCTCCTCAGGCTTAAATTCTGGATGAAGTCCTCGAAGGACCAACGACTCATACCTATCTTCTGGGTGAGTGAAGTTGTGCGAGGTGACATTATTGGCTTTAAGCTTAGCAAAAAAGTCAGCCTGGTGCTCCCGGTCTTTAAAGAAAACTTTGCATGCCTCCCAACGGGTACGCGCCATCTTGAACTCACAACCAGGATACAAAACGAGGATCATTTTAGAAAGATACCTCACACTCACGTCATGAATGATAATCGGCGGGCACCAGTTATTACCTGCATTGTTATTGTTAAAGTTATTATTTGTAAAAGATTGTGTGTTATTCCTATCAAAATCAGACTTTTTGTTATTATTAATAGAATTAACTCTAGGGTTGTTTACAACTTTATTACTACTGTTAGGAATATTTTTGGCATCATAATTTTCTGGTTGTAACAAAGAAAAGCTGTTGCTGTTGTTAATGTTGATGTTGTTAGAGCCTATATTAATGTTGTTCGCGATACCATTATTAGCCGGCTTGGATTTCTGCTTAACCCGCGTCCACCCATTCTCGTTGTCATTAACATTATTAGAGGCATCCTGTGCCGCCACATCGTCTTCCATCTGGTCCATTCGTTTATCGGTGGTTCCCAAATGGTTAACATCGTCCACTGCAGGGACGTCAGGTGAATTGATATTTTGACTAACACCGTCAGCAATCTTCTTTTGGACATTATTACAGGAATTCATGAGGTTACTTACTGTTTTGTCGAGGTTGGCAAACTTATCTACTTGGGGCACCAAACTAGGCCACTCATTGTCGACTTTGAATAGGACGCCCTTTACGAAACTCTCTTCCTTCGCTAGTTCCTTCAATTTTGTAATTTTAGGTCTCTTGTTAGACTCGGACTGTTGTTTAGAGCAGTCCCCCATAGAGGTGCTGGATAAATCAGGCTGGGGACAATCCCCTACATCGATTGTTTGAGCGAAAGGCCTCTTCTTTTCACTAATCTCACTAGCGATTAAAAATTTAGTTTATACTAGTATAATAATTTATGATAATTAATTTAATTTTATTCAGTTGTAACCACGGAACTATGCACACAAAATGGCGACCCAAGCGGGAATTTCACCATCACACGCAATAGCCTAAAAGTCAGAATTTTGCTAAAAATTAGGCAGAAGGCTATTTAAACAATCGAAAAATAGTTTCGGAGCCACTTTCCTATTAATAAACAACTTTAACTTAATTTTTTTCAATTAGCACTGATATAAAAGAAAAGTTCTCGACAACGCGACCACTCGCGTCCGCAGTCTTCTTCTTTTTTCCTCGCCTCAAATGTATGCAAATCTGAAAATGGACAAATTACATTTGACAGGACAGTTAAACATAAACATTAGAAATGTCAAAATGATGTCAGAGAAAAGTTTTCACCCAAAACGAGTTCGCTTATGCCGGATTCATCGTTTCGTCTTATTAGTGTCGAACTCATGCGCGCGCATACATTTTATATGAAAATTTTAAATTCCCTCATTTTATGGTTTTGTGCGGCAGATTTATTTTCCCTCTCAGAAAAAGTTAATTCACCTTCAACTTTTCTGCGGCAGAAATGTCAGTTGCCTTTTAAATTTTTTAAAATTTGTGTGCAAACATGGCGGAATCATCGTTAGCAATAAAAGGTTTGTTATAATTTTGAAATGAAGTTTTAATTTAAACAGCTAAACTACCTAAATATGTAGTTTTTAGATTGCATAAGAATATATTGATTGAGGCAGAGTACCTCAACGTCAAAGACAATCTTTCTGCAGCTGATATTGCTTCTGTTGACCTGTTAGGTGTACTTTTTAAAGACGGCCCTAGGATAGTAAGAAGCTCATTAAATGTATCCACGTACATCCGATGAAAATTTATAAACGATTCCGAATCGCTTTTCATTTCTTGAACCAAATTACAATAAAACCCCTTTTTCTTTCGCTCCTTCAACATTGTTCTAACTGCAAATCTTTTTTTGACTTTTCCTAATCTTTTTAATTTTATAATATACAATATATGTTCGGCTTGTGCCTTTAATAGATTGATTATAAACAAACGGCGAACTTTATTTGTATTCATTTTAACAGTATACAAAAATTTTTCAAAAGTCAAACTTTTTATTTTGTGCCGCAGTTTTCAGCTGAAACAATGAACCGACAGTGAGAAAATTCTCTTTTAAAAAAATTGTTCGTCGCAAAACCGACGCAACGATGAATCCAGCATTACTTTCTTCCACTCTTATATGACGGATCCATACGTTTGTTAAGGTTTGGCAAGCGTTTGCAAATTAAAAACGCTTTTTTGAACCAAACGTGTGGACGTATCACAAACGCTTGCGGCAAACTTCCTTTGCAAGCGTTCGAAAATTGAAAACGTTTGCTTTGATTTGCCGAGAATCCACACTCGACCGGATCGGCCACAAGCGTCGCCAAGCTTACACAAGCCAAGCCAAACGCCTTATCCAGACGTTTGAATTTGCGAATGCTTGCCAAGCCTTGACAAACGTGTGGATCCGGCAATAAAGTTTTTACATAAAACTTTATCAACCCAAAAGTAAACGAACAAAGCTTTAAATGTTTGTAAATTATTTATTTCATCCATAATTTTGCGCGGCATTCCCGATCAAAACAAGACAGAAATTTCTGACATTTCACATCTACATTTATAGAAATGTGTGTGAACGCATTTTGTCAGCTAATTCAGCCAACTGGTACGTGGTTGGTTCTACTCCCATTGGAGATTAGCAAGACCCTCGTAAGTACAGGCCTGGAAGCAGACTTTTTGGTTGGGTCTGTGCGAGGCCAAAATCGTCTGACAGTTGTGGAATTAACATGGCCGAAGCCGTACGAAGCAATTTTTTAACTTTGGTTTTGGAATAAAAAGTGGTAAAATATTGTATTTTATCACTTTTTAGTGCACACGGATTATCAGTGATAAGTTATTTAGTGATCTGAGTCCATAAATTAAAAAAAATTAGTGGTTAAGTGTATTTTAAGAGTGTTAATTGATTAGGTGACCATTTTTGTTTACAATCGCGGTGGTTTTTTCGTGTTAATTTAGGGAAAAAGTGTTGAATTTGTGTAGTAATGGAATTAAAAGTGAATTTAAAGTAGTTAAAAATTATTCTAGAAGAGTTATTAAAAACATAAGTGCAGGTACTAGCACACAACATGAATAACAATAACTTTTTCACTTTTCCTTCACATTTTTTCATTTTCTCACTTCATTTTAATTTTTTTTATTAAATCACTAAAGCACTAATCACTGATAATCCATGTGCATCAAAAAGTGATAATATACAATATTTTACCACTTTTTAGTGCAAAAACAAACTTAAAAAATTGCTTCGTATGGCTTCGGCCATGTTAATTCCACAACTGTCAGAATATTTTTGGCCTGTTTTCAGCTATGTTAGTATTAGTTGGCCTGGCTGCTTCCAGGCCTGTACTTACGAGGGTCTTGAGATTAGGCCTTGGGGTATGGACCAGCGTTGCCAGATTTTTTTTTTGGGCAAAGCGGGATTTTAAAACTTTTTGAGTTTAAAAGCGAGATTTTTTCGTCGAAAGCGGGGCATAATAAAAAACGTAAATAATCTGGGGTGGAAGCACGTAAGTTGTTTCAATCGACCTCTTCATACAAAATTTCAGAATTTTTGTATGAAGAGGTCGATTGGATCAACTTACGTGCCTCCACCGCAGTAGTTTTTTATTTCTTAGTCTTTTATTTTAGTTTCAAATTAAGTTTACAATGATGACAGGATAGCCATAGCAAATGTTGTTTAATGAAAATACATTACGTTACTACACCAATAACAATAACGGTCACCCTCAGAGCAAAAGCGGGCTATTTTGATGTTGCAGCAAAAGAGGAATAAAAATATTTCAGAGCAAAAATGGTTCAACTATTATTCAGAGCAAGAATGGAACGGAAAAAATCTTAGATCAAAAGCGGGTTAACTTTCTAAACCGTTTTTGCCCTCTAACGAAAACTTAAACCTCTTTTGCCCCCAGTTTTTATTCATACCGCAGTTGCTTACATTATTACTTGGAAATCTATATTTAGACATTTTCTTCACTTTACTAGACAAGACAATGCAACTCAATTCTTAATTTTGAATTTTTTGGAATTTCCGCGTATACATAAATTCTTTGTATGTGTGAAATGTTTGTAATTATGATAAATTTTATGTTTTTGCCATTTTCCCATTTATGACTAGTTATTTGGGGATTTTTGCTTTTCTGACATAAATTCTTGTAATTTTTTTTTTACCGTAACAGGTAAAATAGGAAAAATAGCGGTACAAATTAGGTACAGGCTGAAATTTGGCAGAGAGCTTCCTTTTAGGGTTACTAATAAGGGAAGTCCTCTTTTTAGACATCAAAATGGGTATTTTTCGATTTTTCTGCAATTTGTTAGTTAAAGGATAAAAAGTGGCAGAGATCTTTATTTTTAGGGTTCTTAATAAGACGTATTAACCCACCTCGGGAAACCCGTTTTCTAGAGGGAATTTTAGCCCCCAAAATCGGTATTTTTCGATTTTTTTTAGTGTTTTTTTATCTCAATGATATTTTTTTTATTCAAGTGAATGAAGATTTTCTCTTTTTTTACGCCTTTTGTTAGAAAAATAGTATCTGCTTGAGTTATTGAATAAATAAATATATAAGATACACATGTGTTGGTACATATAGTTCTGGTTCTTGTTGAGTTTTCATAGTCTCGTAAAATCCATTTCCAGTTCCCAACCCCATTCGCTTGAATATTTTTTCATTCCCAAGCCAACATTGTATGTGTTGGTATGCCCTAAATGAGTGAAACATTGCTTTCTCTTTCCGAAGGGACTGTTGAAATGCATTATATCTTTGTTCATTCCAGTTTTATAAGAATCAAGTTTCACCGGCCTTTTGTAGATCTCCATAAGTGGATTCGACATTATTGAATACATCTAAATTTTGGTTGGACTTGACCACTTCTTGGCTCAAAAAATAAATATCATTTTCTGTTGGAGTTAATGCAGTTAAAATAACAAGTAGATCAACATCCTCTCCTAAAATAGTTGCTTGCGTTAGTATTCACAATCAAAACCTGCAATTCCATACCTTTTTCTCCATGACTTTCGCCCAAAACCAAGAAAAAACCAAAATCTGCAGAGACATCGCATGGCATGACTGAACGGAAAAATGTAGAACATTTACCCTAAAATTAAAAATAAAATTTCAGAAAGTGGACAAACTAGAACTAGAGACAAACTATACTATGTATAATTTCGAAAAATATGAAAAACGAAAACTTGAAAAATAACAAAAGTGTTTTATTGTTGCCTCAGAAATGAAAAAAAAATTGTAAAAATGCAAAAACTATAGTGGAACCTCATTAATTGCAAGGGGTTGTAAAAAATCTTCGAGTTATGGAAAATTCTAGTTAAAAATCTTCGAGTTATGGAAAATTCTAGTTGACGCTTTGGTTAGGTTTTTATTGGGAAAGTATAAGCAAATGTATTTTTAATGAAAACTGAGAACAAAAGCAGTTCAAATTTTAATTCTGCGCAAAAGCGGTATAAGTTTTCATTAAGAGCAAAAGCGGAATAAAAAGTTAACCCGCTTTTGCCCTCGGTTTTTTGATACACCGTTCTTGCGCTGAGATATTCTTCTCTTTGTTATTTTAACCCGCTTTTGCTCCGAGGGTGTCAACTGTCTGGTTCTGTAAGGTAGTTAAGTCTTCAAAGAAATATAAATAGTTAATACATTATATCCCGGCTTCACCGGCCGACCTACGCAAATTCGAGCAAATTGGTAAACTCATATTACACATATTAAAAGAGAAAAAAGCGGACCTCAATTCGCCCAACTCGAACTCGAACTTAAATAAAACGTAAAAGCTCGCTCTAAAGAGAGTAATAAACTAAAATAGTGGAATACCATTCCAGTGAGCTGATGAAGCCACTTGTGTGGATTGAACTGAATATTATCATAGAGTAATATACATATTGTCCCTGCAAACATTTCGATTCGGAAACGATTCGAGAACGATTTGCCAAAAGCGAAAGCTTGCTTCGATCTCGGACTCGTTAACGACTCGTAAACGAATTCGAAGGTAATAAAAGCGGAGCAAAAGATCGAATCGCTTTCTCGTGCTGATAACGAATCGCATGCTCGTATCGATAGCAAATCGCTTCTGCGCCGAAAATCACTCCGCCGAGAAAACAAGTCAAAAGCTCAAACTTTCCAAACAAATCGTTGAAGAGAAACCAAAGGCTCTCAAAATTTCCTCTCAATAGGACTTCAAATCGGTGAAATGACGTTACGTTGTTAGTGTAATTTGGAGATTTGAAGTCCCATTCAGGGGAAATCGGCTCTCAATATTTTTCTACAGCATGAAGGTTTTGGAAGAAACAAATCAGCCAGGAAAGCTTTCATTTTGCGTTTTGAATCTTTTTCTCGTACCCTTCGCAAGCATTTTTCGAATCGAGAATGGTCCGAGAGACCGAGCCTCCGAGAAATTGTTTGCAGGGGTATATTTACTCTATGATATTATTCAACTGAGGCCGGTGAAGCCGGCGCATACTTACGAATTACTTATTTATATTTTTCTTTAATATTAAGTTAAATAATAAAGTCTGCACAGGATTGAACTGGATGAGTAATTCTGCTTTCATTAAATTTACGAAGTATTTATTTCTGGCATCCGACCATTTTCAATTCATAGTAAGCCATACACTAAGAGTTTTTTCCGCGCGCCATTTGTCGCGCCACGCAATCTGCCAGTTTTATACTACCGTGTGTGGTCAACATCAGATGCCAATTTTTTCTGCATTTCATTTGACACTCAATTTTACGGTTTTTCTTTTGATCTATGCACACATGGAAAAATTCAAAAAGTGGCGTGCATTTGGAGTGTAGTGTTGATGGTTATTTAGGTGTTGACATGATTGCCCCTTTAATCGACTCATACCTTTACGAACAACAACATGGGTACAGAAAAGGGCGTTCGACCACCTGAAATCGTATGCTTCTAATCTCCCCGCAAGATTATCTCAGCCTACCATCCTACACCGACAGACTCAAGGTGTTGGATCTCATGCCGCAGTCTTGTAGGAGAAAATTGTTATATTATGCTTTACGCTGAATTGTCTTTAACCGAAACGTTAATGTAGAATTTCTATCGAATAGAATCCAATTTAATAACGAAATTCGACGTAGTAGACATACCAAAGTGCTAAGGGAATACAGACATCGTACCGAGTACGCAGGAACGAACCCGTCAACAGATGGTGTTGGGTCTTCAATAACCATGGATCATCACCCTTCCTATAAATAAAATATCCTATAAAAAACACAGAAATTTCTTTTGAGCGAGCTTTTACTTTCAAGCTTGATTTCATGTTCTGTTGAGCGAAATCAGGCTTTATTTTTCCTGACGTCAAAATGTGAAAGTGTATGGGAACTCAGGCAAAAATTGAAGCTCAGTAGACTAATTTGCTCGAACTTGCGCAGTGCGGTCGGTGAAGCCGGGGTATTAAACATCTTGGTATGTGTTGTTTTAAACTGTTTAAACAGCTAGTGCTATTTCTGTGCTATGGTGTCTTTACAATGTTGCACTACTACGTCCAAGGATGATTTCAACAAGTTAAATTCTTCATATACGTTATCTACTGAAACATCGCCTGTCAAGTTTAATAAACATACATCATTCCCCCACCATTTCAAAATGAACTTCATTTAATGGCCGCTTGAAATGTATACAAACGACCGCAACAACAAAACAAATTGAGTGTAATCCCCGCGCGGGACATTTGGTTTTGGGCTAAAAATCGGGACGTCTGGCAACGCTATACATGTTCCGGTGTTACAACTGGTACTTACTGTTTGAGTTAATTCAGTGTCGTCTGCTATTAACTGAGAAGTACTAGTGCAAGCAGATGTTCCAGGAATAGCATTTCCATCAATAGTAGATTGTTCAGCTGGGTGAACAGGTCGACCAGTAACGTATGATCACAAAAAGACATCATCTAAAAAAACGCGTCTATTAAATGGATGGATTCCAGTTTTTTTAAATCCTGCAATAATGTTTTCCATTGAAAAGTTGAGCAAATTGAGACACTTCATAAATAGTTACCGTTTTCCCTGGATTAGAAATCTTCCACGAATTCATAGCCTCCCTATAGCGAACTTTAAAAGGGGCATATACGGACACATCTAGGGGTTTCAATCTATGGCTTCAGTGAGGTGGAAATGCGAGAATGGTTTTATAGTTTTCCTTGGCAATCGTTATAATATCAATTGTTATATGCGTAGAATAATTTATCACATAATATCAGGCATGGACTTTCTTTTGATGGCTTAACAAATTTAATAAAGTGTTCAAGTGCCTTAACGAAAGCTTCTTCAGTTATCGAACCGCTAGAGTTTGCTAAACCAAGAGCCCCTTTAGGCCCTTATTGTAACATGAATTCTTTGAAGTGTTCCCTTAGATATACAAATACCGGCGGAATAGTACCACCTGATGCATAATGAATCATAGAAAAGTGACTAGTCGTCCTCTTTCCGCAGATTTTATTGAGTTGCAACAATTTTTGGTGGATTAGTGACCGCCAAACAATCCGTTTCCTCGACATTCCAAATCATATGTGGTTCGAATTTCTTTTTTTCGGAAGATTTTTCAAGATTGTCACAAAAAGTCATTACATTTTCTGTATTAAAAGATGTAGCCCGCCGCAAAGTGGTATTTTCAGGTTTTCGTATGGATAAAGAACTATTGCCCCTATTCCCATAGTCACCTCACTTTTTTTCTCACCTTACATTTTTTCTCACGTCACTTTTAAAGTGGTATTCTCATAGTCGAGTGACTAGGAAAAATTTAATGAGATAAAATGTGACAAAAGTAGGTAGGGTATTCTCCAAGTCATTTTTTATAGCAAATGTCACTGAAAATTGTCATTCTTTATTACTTGAAATTTGTAGGTGACGCTACGATTTTTTTAAAACGGATAGTGACAAAGGGAAAGAAATATGTTTTATTTTAATGTTTTTGATGATTTAACATTATTTTTATATCCTAGAATTAAAATAACGAACAGAATATGTAAATAGAAATATATCATATGTATATAGAAATACCGTCACTTTTTCTACAACAGGTGACTACGAGAATACGAAAATTGGTTTGTCACATTTTTCAATGAGTGACGCGACGAGGGGAATAGGGGCCTATTTCTCTTCATAAATCCTCGAAGCCAGTCTTTTGTAACTTTCCGACATTGAATCCATTTTTGCGGACAATTTTATGAACAGCAGCAAATTGACCCAGTTGTAACTGGAATTGATTCAAGATTAATTCAGAATTAGTTATATCGATTCTGAATCGATTCCACTTCGGATTACCGTACACGTAAAGAATGAATTACTTTTACACGGGCATGTAATAGGCGGTAATAAATTGATCACCCCCTGCATAACTTGTAATCAATTCAAAAGCGATTACGAAGGGTTGATTCTGAATCAAGAAGTACCGTGAAGTGGGGCTACTTGGACACCTTTTTCGCACATTTGTTTCGATAAAAAGTTTTTGTTATGAGATAGGACAATGAAAAAGTACTTAGTATACCAACCTCACTTTAAGAAATACATATCTGTCACAAAAAATTGAAGAAATCATGTACTGACTGAAAAAAAAATATTATAAACTGGTGTCCAAATAGCCCCTTGGTTGGGGTTACTTGGACAATAAAATACTTTTCAGTATAGGGTAATTGTGGGTGAGATGCCGCACATTTTGGTTAAACTCTATTGTAAAAAAACCTAATAGTGCATATAAATAAAAAACAGTTTTAATCAAAAGGAATGATATTAATCTTCAAAATTACACAAAAAAAAATTAATCTTTAATCATTATAAAAATAAAAAACCAAAATTGAATCACTGTCAAAAAGGCGTCTATCCCACAATCTGTGGGATAGTTGCCGCACCATATGGGAGATATGCCTTATTGGCCTATTTCTTTTTATTTAAATTTTTTTTTCTTATTTCATCCCGGCCACATATATTGCACATATTTTTATAAAGCGTGCATGTTTCATGCAGCCATTTGCGGCATTCTGGACATTTAATCTAGTCTGTTTTGCTCTCTGTGTGGAAATAATTTTTCCAACACTCAACACAATTATTGGAGTCATCTTCTATAGAATCAGGTGCATATTATTTTTCTTTCTTCCCTTCTTGCACACCTTCTGCCTTCTCTTTGTTTCCTTCTTTTTTCTTCTCTGCTTTCTTTTCTACTTTCTTCTCTGATCTGGCCGCCTTAATATTTTTTTAGTACCTTTGATCAGAGATGAATTTTTGGTATTCTTAAAATCTATATTTTCAGGAGACGTTAAATCGCTTGCCGTTTGTTTCCTTTTAGCAGTTGAGGCCGGTAGTTAAGGTATTGGTACTATGTGTTCCAAAAGTTTAGTTGGAGTATCTTCTAATGGATTTATGCTTTATGAGTTGGGGTTTGTATTTTCTGAAAATTTCGTAGGAGTCTCTTGTATAGGGGTTACATTTTCCAAAGTTTTTGTGGGATCAGAAGTGAGAATTAAAGGTGATGTCGGAAGTCCTGCAAGAGGTGTTGTCGACCGACATATATAACTATTGCATATACATATAGAACTATTTAAGTACCCATATATATCACAAATTAGTATATATAAGTATACAAGTAACGTATGCAACATGTAGTGCGGCATATCTCCATTTTTTGTGGGATAGACGCCGCACTGTAGTGCCCTGGGTACAAATAAAAAATCATATCAAAATATTCTAAAAACATGAAGAAAAATAGCATCCTCGACTATAAAAATGGTTCTTACCTTGATTATCGTGTGTAGCAATAGCCAATTTTCATATATAAACAAGTTCATCGAAAGTTTCGAGCAAATTTTTTCGTTTTTTTTCACTTAAACAGTCAACACAGGTCCACCGCAGGCGACAGCCGCACGGGCACTTGCTTTTAGAACATGTGACGGAAGGGGCATCGAATGTGCCAGAATAGTTCGCTCTGCCTATTGAATGAACATAAAATATTACTAGTGCGGCATCTCTCCCCACGCGGCATCTCACCCACAATTACCCTAAATCGCTCGGTGAGCATGATCAAATTACCTCGTAAAATAAAACCAAGGGATAAAAAAATGTATTCTTTTGGAAGTTGTAAGTAAATTGGACTAAAAACAATGAAAAAAAATGATAATTAATAATTTTTATTATTTTTGCTATTAAACCTCTTACAAAAAAATCATTTTGCAAACTTTACTATATTTTAAATTAACAATAATAACTGAAACTTAAATTCATTCTTTTTTAGGTAAATTGTGATCAATTTTTAATCAAATTTTGATAATATAAATCAACTTTTTCTTCATGAACTCACTTATTTTCCTCTGGTTCAAAGTCTTTGTCTCTCTAAATCACTGTCGTCAACAATTTCCTCCTCTTCCGAGTCATCGCAACGAGAGCATATGTAAAATGGATCTTCACTACCTTCATTACAGCCGCCACAGATCCAGAGTTTGCAACTCACACACTGAATCCATTCAATTTTACCTTTGTCGTCCTTCCAATTTATGCGGCAAATACCACACTGAGATGAATCCCCTTTTTTAGCAGTGCGTGTCTTTCGAACTGGTATTTCTCTCCCTTTTTTGATACCAGATGAAGAAGGCTGACTTTGATTGGAAGCCGGTTGTATGTCAGCCACATGAACTTCAGGTAAGTCTAATGATGGATCTATATGATCTTCTTTCGAATTCAGTGTCTGACACGCGTCGGTTCCAGGTGGAATATTTTTTCCTCGCTTTCTTTTCTGTTTTTGTCCACTTCCTCGATGTTCTTGCAACAGCTCTAACAAACTTGAGTCTAAATCCCTTGCACATGTCGCTTTATTTTCGCCCTCTTCCAGCCCATCCGGAATTCTTTTCAGCACCTCGGTTGGATTAGGGGGATGCAAACCAGTTGCTTTGAAACCTGGGCTGGCTTCATGTAAGATGATAGGTGATTATCACCAATCACTTATACAGATTTCAGTTCATGAATGGCGACTGTCACCTGCCAGAATCACCAAATTGGTGGTGACAAGAAATTGTTGTCACTTTTGTTGTCACTGAAGTATTTTTTAATGTTTCAGTTATAAGTATAAGTATAAAAATAAAATCGAATTAATTTAGAAAGGATTGTTTTAAAGAGGTGACAACCCAGGTGATCACGGCACAGTCTCAATATTCTTTTTCATCAAAATATTTCTCAACGATTTAATCAAATGTGGAACGTCGTATAAACAATAAATTTTTCTTTCGTTTAAATTAAAATAAGGAATTTCTGGATTTATACCATACATTTTAAAACAACTTCTATTGTTCGATCCTTGGTCGTATACGAGAGCTGTAATATTCAGTCCTAGCCTATTAGCAGCTGTAATATTTTCTTGAATTAAAGGGTACACCTGTGGATGACGCGTAATAACTTAAAACAAAACTTCCAGTTCGAATAAAGTCCACATATCTCTCTAGACCAGCGGTTCCCAAACTTTTTCAATCGAGGAACCCTTCGCAAAATTAATAATTCCAGAGGAACACTTGTTTTTTATATAAAGGAATAAGGTTCTGTTTTTGAGAAGTGGCATACATATAAGAGTTAAAAACAAAATAAACAGTATATTTTTCTGAAATTCAATTATATACAAACTTATTCGAAATACAGTACACTCGCAATTTAGTGAACACGTGATACAGTGAACTCGCGATATAACGGTCATTACTTTTTTCTACATTGACTACTCTAAATAGTGAACAATTCGTTTTTTCGTTACTCGGATTAATGAACAAAATTTACAAAAATTCCAGAAAAAATATATTAGTGTAATCAGGCCAAATCCATACACATTTAACAAATTGTAACGAAAAAATCACACCAATTAGATACACATTTAACAAATTGTAACGAAACTCAACGAAACTCTACGTTGTATTTTATGTCTAACAGAAAAATGCGTGCATGTCGTACAGATATTTTGTTCTATCGGCATAAAAACGTGTTTATCTTTAGTGAAGTGCAGTGCGCGGCTCTAGTTAAAATGCTTAAACGAAAGCATCTTACATTAAAACAAAAGTGCGATTTAATTGAGGAATATACGGCCGGTAAAAAAGTTACTATGTTGTCCATAAAGTATGGAATTGCAAAATCAACCGTATGTGCATTAACAAAGAACAGACAGAACATTTTGAAAAATGCAAGTCAAATTTTAGTGCCAGGCAAGAAGAAAACCTTACGAAGAGGTGAAATGCCGCGAATGGAGGAAATGCTATATAAATGGTTTATAAAGCAGAGATCGCGAAATGTGCCAATTGGGAGCAACATGATCAAAGCTAAAGCCAAGGCGATTCACCAGCGCATAAAAGAAAACAATGGTCTTTTCTATGCCAGTGATGGTTGGCTTCAAAATTTTAAGAATAGATTTGGTATTCGTTACCTTAAAATATGTGGAGAGAAGCTATCGTGTCAGCCAGCACTGGTTCAACCGTTCAAGGATTTATTGGCGGCGAAAATCGCTGAGTTACAATTAACCAAACACCAAATTTATAACGCTGATGAGTCGGGGCTTTTTTATAAACTTTTGCCTGAAAAAACTTATGTGGCCATTTCCGAAAAATCAGCTCCCGGAATGAAAATTTCCAAACAAAGAGTTACCTTCCTTGCTTGTACTAACGCATCAGGAAATCATAAATTGAAGCCTTTATTGATTGGCAAAGCTAGGAATCCCCGATGCTTTCGAAATTTTAATTTGCCTGTAAATTATGACTACTCTAAGAATGCTTGGATGACTTGCGGCATCTTTAGAAACTGGTTTCATAAGAATTTCGTACCTGAAGTATAGTTTGAGTTTTGCGTCAAATAGATTTTCGATAATTAAAGCAATTTTTTAGGTGAAATTTTTCTTGAGAAGTCAAGGTTTACCACCAATAAGGGCAATTCTTCTTTTGGACAATGCTCCTTGTCACCCAGCTGCTGCAGAATTAAAAACCGAGGACGGTTTAATTTTGGTAATGTATATGCCACCCAATGTTACGCCTCTTATCCAACCGATGGATCAAAATGTGATAAGAATAACAAAGCTGTACTACCGAAGCTCATTGTTAACAAACATCATTTCAAACAAGGAAGGAATTTGTGAAGCTGTAAAAAAAATTACACTTAAAGACGCTGTTATAAATTTATACGCAGCTTGGTCAAGACTTGATGCTATCACAATTTCTAAATGCTGGACTAATATTCTTTCTGAAGAAGAACCCGATGAAGACGACATTCCACTTAGTATATGGCGTACAAAATTCCACCAAAATACCGTGAGTTGTACTGAAGAAGTTGCACAGCTACTGCAGGCTATTGATCCAAATGTAAGGCTTTACTAAAGTTTCTTTAACCGAAATTTTAATATAAAATATTTATAGACTACCACAACTGACATAAACAACTGGAACAAGGATAATCTTGCAGACGATATTGAATCTGATAAAAATTCTGACTCTGAATCGGACAACGAGATAGAAATTCCAGAGGAAAAAATCACAGCACGGGCCGGGTTCGAAGCCCTTAATACCTCATTAAAGTGGTCAGAACAAAACAATATTAGTCTTGAAGAAATACTGATATTAAAAAAAATTAAAGAGAGGGCTTTATTAAAATTATTAGACTCAAAACAAAAGCAAAGGAAGGTTACAGATTTCTTTTGTAAGACATAATATGTACATATAAGTTACTTTACTCGTAGAAAATATAATCCATATTGACACTATTAACTGTTTTTTAATAAACTTATGTAACATAATTCCCTCACACATTTCATGTGTTCTTATTATGATTCTAAAAATATTTAAATAAATGTAATTTTATTCAACTTAGTATAGTGAACAATTTGATTTAGTGCTGGGGTCTTGGTTTTTCTGAGTTCACTATATAGCGAGTGTACTGTATGTACATAAAAATAATCAACTAAGTAAATAAAATAATTAGGTTCTTAATGACTTCGATGTTTTTGATTTTTTGAATTACAAATTCGTTTAATGTGGCTCAATATTAGAAAGCCGAATTCGTATATCTGGGGTAGCGTTCAGTCGGTTTCTGTATTTTGATTTTGTTGCTGCATAATATAAAAATCAAATATGTAGTTGTGAAAGGAAGCAAAACATGAACGGCTTGTTTCGAAAAGTTCGAATACTCTTCTTTTAAATTTAACAAAAAATCATTTAATGGAAGTTCATTGTATTTTTGCTTTAAGCTAGAGTCAGTAATTAAATCAATTAAGTTTTCGTAATCACTTGCGCTGAAACCCACTGGCTTTTCTGTAACTGCAAAAGGATTCTTAATCCAAGAACTATCCTCAGTTGACTTTGGTAAATATTGGCATAGGCTTGACTGTAAGTCATGCAAATGTTCTAAAATTACTTTGGAAACTTTATCATCTACTTTAGAATTTATTTCAAGTAAATACTCTTCTAATGTGGAAAAACAATCAAAATTATTTTGTTCAACTTGAGAAATCCAGAACTGTAATTTTTTGTTAAAAGATGCAATTTTATCTCTTACATTAAAAATTGTAATATTTCTTCCTTGCAGTGATAAGTTAATTTCATTACACTTAGTAAAAATATCGGCCAAATACGCAACAATCATCAACCATAAAGGATTTGTTAATAAGTCAATAAAATTCTTTGCCAAATTGTTCGACGAAAAGAATATTAATAATTCACTACGAAGTTCAAAAAGTCTCACCAATGCTCTTCCTCTTGACAGCCACCTAATTTCGGTATGTAACAAAAGTGCTCGATGTTCGCTACCCATTTCATCGCATAAAATTTTAAATAATCTCGATTGAAGTGGTCTTGATTTTATATAATTGATAATTTTTACTGCTTCATCCAAATTGGTTTTTAAATAAGGCGATATTTTTTTTGTTACTAATGCTTGCCTATGCAAAACGCAGACACTTTTTGTGGCACTTGTAGCAACTTGCTGAATAGGTACGTGTTACAACACCCGTCATCTTCCCTACCATGGCTTGTGCACCATCTGTACAAATATCAGTGAACTGCTTCCATTCGATTTCGTGTTTTGTAATGTAATTGTTAATACAATTAAATATATCTTCTCCAGTCGTTTTTTCTCCAGATATTCGCACATAAGTAAATCTTCTTCAATACTATTATTATATAAAAACTGCACGAAAACCAATAAAACAGCGAGGCCGACAATGTCTGTTGATTCATCCATTTGTAATGTATATTCACTACAAAGTTTAAGTCGATTAATTAGCTGTGTCTCAATATCAGTAGAAAGATCTTTAATGCGGGACGAAACAGTACCTACTATTGGATAATTGCAGTGCATCAACTTTCTTTGCGGGTTCTTCATTTAACGTGCAGGATACGGAATAAGCGTTTCTCCAATTGTATGAGCTGCACCATTATGTGCAATACGGTAATTCCCGCCGGAAGATGCCTTTGTTGCATTTTCATTTTCAGTTTTCACAATTTTTATCATTTGACGTTGTGATTTTTCCAGACTCGAGTTGTCTCTTAAAAAAATTTATATCTTTTTCTTTATGGTCAGCGTGGTTTGTTTCGAAATGTCTTCGAAGTTTAGCTGGAGCCATTGAACTGTTTGATGGAGTTTTGTTACATAAAACACATAATGCGTCAGGAGCATCTGTATTGCCAGTACACGTAAAGCCTAAATTTAAATAACTGTGCTCGTCCCTATCTACCTTTCCCGTCTTTAACCAAGAATCCATGGATACGCTTGGAATAAAATTTAAATTCTAATATTAAACAACACCATAGAAATAAACGATATTGTTGAGGCCGAATACTTAAATTATATTTCCGGATAATCGAATTAAAAATGCACGTCGGTTTTCTTCAACTAACAAATTACAATATATTTTATTTCAAAAACAAAATAGCGAAGCATTTCAATAGGCATGCTTCGATTTAAAATATTACAATGCTAAAACATTAACAAGTAGAGAATAACAAAACGCCAACTAGATTTGACTGTTCTGAAGTATCAATCCGTAACAAATATGTAAACTAAAAATATAATAATTTACAATTATTGTAACAAAAAGATAAATTACCTATATTTATAGAATTTATGTTTATATCAAAAATTTACGTTTAACTGATTTATTATTTTTCTCCTTAAAAAAATCACTTTTGGATCTTGCTTGCTAAAATTATAAAACTAACTGAATCAAACTGAGTTCTCAACGTAAAGGGAAATTCAAAATCGTTATTTCCATGCCCAGCGAGAGTCTCTAGGGGCGCAGTAAGAGTCTCCACCACGAAAGTAGATTATAAACCGTACACTGTTAAAATTCATACCAAATATTTATACTGAAAAAATGGACAAATTTATTGCCTTTAAAATTTAACACTATTTAAAAAGCCGATAATGTGCCGCCATGTTGCTATGACGTCGGATTTCATGTTTACCTTTCGGAGCATACGGCTATAACATGGAACACGGCGGAAATTGTCAAAATCTTCCGAAAAAAAGTTCGTACAAGTATTGTTTTGTACCGAACTGCAGAAATACATCAATTAACAACCCAGAAAAACTGCTCATCTCGGTGCCCAAAGGAGATAAACGAGTTAAATTGGTGAATCAAGTTCGTCGTAAACCAAACACTGTTTCAGCAGCAGATAGTTTGCATTATTGTGAAGATCACTTCAACGTGAGTATTGAAATGATATTAATTAATTAATTCAAGTATTGTTTTCAACTTAAGGAATTGAAAAAATGTCAAAAATGTAAATATAACCTCAAAATTTGCCCTGCTTAAAAATACGACGTTGTGTTATGGCAAAAACCGACTCGCTATTTAAAAAACAAAAACGAAAATGGAAAACCAAAAGACTGATAATGAAACCAAAAACCAAAAACAGATCAAAAATTCAAAATCAAAAACCGAAAACCTGTGAACTTTAACCCTACGAGTTTCAGCTGCATTGAACGACTCACAATTTGTGAAATATTCCGCCGCCATCAACACGTTTATTTTTGGCAGGTTATCAGATTGAGCTCGCACACATCCTTCGGAGCTCATTTTGACGCCGATTTTGTTTAAAAACACGCTTGGTGCAAATATAAATGTTGTTTTACACGACAAGCAATGAAAACAATGCCTCAAAACATGAATTCTGACGTCACTTCGCGCCCGACCAATGACAGCGCGTTTTCATCCATTTGAATAATTTACCACTTTGAATGTTATTTTACACAAAATCTAGTTAACAAAAAAATTTTTTGTTTGTGCAGAATGTTATTATTTGTTGATTGATTTTATTTATGCAAAAAAAATCATATTGTATTTTTTTCTGGAAGACCCTATTATTCACGTTTTAGTGCATATTTACTTTTAATAGTCAGGCCTATTCTGAACTCCGTTGGAGTTTTCTTATATTGGTAGCATACTTCTTCTTCTTTAACGGCTCTACAACCGGGATCCGGTCCTGGCCTCTCGCAACTGTTCTCTCCACCGGTCCCGATTCTGAGCCGATGTCATCCAGTTTGGCATCCCTATGCTCTGAGCGTCCTGGTCTACGCCATCTTTCCAGCGGAGGTTGGGTCTCCCTCGATGTCGCACCCCATAAGTCTTACCGCAGAGAACTTTCCGAGCAGGCTCATCTTCACTCATACGAGCTAGATGTCCTGCCCACCGGAGCCTACCGAGCTTTATTTTCTTCACAACATCTATGTCGCGATAGCGCTCGTAGATCTCGTCATTGTAGAGTCTCCGGAATCGTCCTTCCTCACATACGGGGCCAACAATCCTCCCAAGCATTTTCCTCTCGAACACCGCCAAGAGGTTAGAGTGCTTTTTGCAAAGCACCCACGTTTCGGATGCATAGGACCGGCAAGACCATCGTCTTATATAGTAAAAGTTTAGACGTTATGGTTAGATGATTGGATTTGAAGAGCCTTGACAGGCTATAGTAGGCTTTGTTGGCTTTTAGCAGTCGTGCGCGTATTTCAGGTTCCATGCTATTGTCGGCTGCTACTATTGACCCAAGGTGGGTAAATGATTTTACCACATCAAACTCGTGTTCCTCTACCTTGATTGTGGGACCAATGTTAGGTGTTCTTGCAGACGAGGCCACCATGTACTTTGTTTTGCTTTCGTTGATGTGCAGTCCTAGATTTCCTGCCGCCCGCTCAATCTGGATGAAAGCTTCTTGTACAGCTGTTGATGTTCTTCCAATGATGTCGATGTCGTCTGCGTAAGCCAGTAATTGGGTGGACTTGTGGAGGATTGTGCCCCTTGATGTCACGCCCGAATCTCGGATCACTTTCTCCAACGCCATGTTGAAAAGGAGGCAGGCCAGACCGTCCCCTTGTCGGAGTCCATTATAGATGTTGATTGGTCTGGACAGTGTTCCGGATACCTTTACTTGGTTTGTCACATTGGTCATGGTCAACCTACATAGTCTTGTCAGATTGTTGGGAATGCCGAATTCTCTCATGGCTTTGTAGAGTTCTACTCTGGCTATGCTATCATAGGCGGCTTTAAAGTCTATGAAGAGGTGTTGGATTGAGTTTTGAAACTCTAGACATTTTTTCATAGCCTGCCTCAAAGTGAAAATCTGATCGGTTGTTGATTTGCTTGGACTGAAGCCACACTGGTATTGGCCTACGATATTTCTAGCGTATGGGGCCATCCTGTTTTGTAGGATGGCGGAGAATATCTTATACGCGGTACTCAACAACGTTATACCACGATAATTGCTGCACCTTGTGATATCTCCTTTTTTATGTACCGGGCAGAGGATGCCTTTTCTCCAGTCTTCTGGCATCGCTTCCTGTTCCCATACTTGCACAATTAATTCATGAATCGCTTGGTGTAATGTAGGCCCTCCATATTTAACCAGCTCCGCAGGGATGCCGTCTGCACCCGAGGCCTTGTTGTTTTTGATCCGGGTGATGGCACTGCAATTTTATCAATTTTACTATTTAAATAATTGTTAATTTTTTGTATGAGATTTTAGTTAATTTTTGTATGAGATTATCACAAGCAGGACACCCATTGCATTGCTGAAGAAAACAATCCACAGTTGGCGGATTCTTAATTATGTGTGAAACGCTCCACAAAATTATGTCAACAGTGAAAAAAATGTAATACATTGATAGAGAGAGAATTTTTAAAATATGACCCCGTTTGAGTTCCATTCTCAAATTTTCACTGTTTCTTTAGAATTGAAATAGGAACACGATGATATTTTTTCCAAAACTTTAAGTTGGTGAGTTGATGATGAAAAATGCTAATGAAGTTCTATAGACAAATAATAACAATTTATTAATATAAAACGCAAATTTTTAATATACCACTACATAGAGTGACTTAAGATCTTCAAAATCGACCTATATAATTTTTTTGTACGAGTAATGGTTTCGAAGATACAGTAATTTGAATGGTCGGCCGCGCGACGTTTTTTGAAATTTCTTGCAATTTACAACCGTGCATATCTTCTGAAAAAAAATCGCAATTTTTTTTCCCGAAATATGGGTCCCATTATTTCATGTGTAGAAATTTAAAAAAAATCGGTATCATTAAATTTAATTTTTACCGAAAAACGTCCGGTTTGGTATGGAATGACCGATATACAGAACGATCGTCATCACGATCACACAAACCCCTCCATCACAAGGAAAAACATTTCGGTCAGCAAAAATCTCCATCAGCAAAACTTAGTTTACCTTTGTAGATTTTCTGATGTTAAAATTTACCATAAAAATAGATAAGAATTTTCTTATCAGTGCGCGGTGTCGCGTTACGTCTGGATGTATTGTGTGATCGTGATGACTTGTCGCAATTTTGATTTGTAATTTAATTATTTACAAAATATCTTGACATTATCAAATTTAGTTGATGGAATTTTGTTTTGTCTTGACTTAAAATATCAATGTATCTATTTACATTGAACAACATTTTAATGTACAAAATCCATCATTTCTTTTTTTACCAATAGTTTTTACTTGAATTTTTCCGGTAAGCGACTCCATTTTGGAATTTAGAAATTTACAGACCTCAGAATCACAGGAACACTAAAATACAGAAACCCTTAAGGCCGATTCACCACCGCGTTCGCGAATGCGATTGCGTTTCTAGTGCGATTGCGATCAATCGCAACAAGGCAGTTTAAATTAGGAGTGCACATCGAGAACGCAAATCGCTAGCGTTCAGCGATTCCT
This sequence comes from Thereva nobilitata, assembly GCA_963855945.1. Taxonomy (NCBI): domain Eukaryota; kingdom Metazoa; phylum Arthropoda; class Insecta; order Diptera; family Therevidae; genus Thereva; species Thereva nobilitata. Next base: position 52,590,196 of record OY979695.1, read on the forward strand.
GTCGCGTTCAGTTTTGTGAACGCGTCCGGTGGCATTTGATCGCACATCGCGAGTTGGAAAATCATTGAAACAACATGGATACGTAAATTTTACAAGTAATTTCGAGCATTTTTTATAATATGACTTTTTTCGGGAAGTAGACCCATCTCGAAGTAGGTGGTTGGGGGTAAAAAAGGGGTTAAAATTGAAAAAAATTCTGCCGCTGCGTATTTAGGTTCTGTAAGAGCTAAATAACCGTTAAATACTAGTGGCAGAAGACCATTTGCTGAGGGTGTGAGGGGGTGAAATGGCAACTCCAGCTAGGGGTGGCTTGGAGAGGGTGCAGGGAATTGCAGGGAACTGATTTTTAATTTGCCATTCGCGATTGCATCGCGTCAGTGTGAAAGTCCTTGATCGCAATCGCCATCGTAATAGACATCGCAAACGCAATCGCATTCATAAACGCGGCGCCGGTGTGAATCGGCCTTTAAACACAGAAACACTGAACACAGAAACACAGGAAAACTAAACACAGAACCACAGAAACACAGAAAATGTACATTATGTACATATAGTATAAGAAATAGAAATTAAGTTTAAATATATTAAAAGTCAATAAGATATTATAAAATGAAGCTATACAAATCAATATATATTATTGCCAACGTAAAATTAAACAATATTCCTTCAGTCTCAGAAAGACAATAATGTATTTTGTTTTGTTCAAAAGAGCAGAACGATTTTGTTTTTTTCTCCGAATATAATGCAGATAAACGACAAACAAAATTATTAGAAATTGGAATGCCCCTCCCGCAAATTGCATTCATAGAAAACCTCACTTCTTCCATACACAAGCATTGATCAAATTCGTACGTCCTAAACTCCAAAAAAAATTAAAAAGATTGTCGGGTCATATTGGTCGTTAGGCTATGCGCAGTTTCGCGATTTTCTGTCGTAATTGCAATATTTTTGTGGTCTTATAATTTTTAAAATTTCGTAAAATCGCCTGTCTCAGCCAAAATGGTCCAAACTAAGGAGGATTTCTCTTCCGTTAGTTTGCTCTCGGGGAAGTTGGCCGGTATTGAGGCTCGTATGAAATTAATATTTCTGATCCTTGCATTTTTCAAGTAAATATTGTTCGGTTTGGCTGAGCGCCTCTTCAAGTTTCATGCAGATGTTGTCTGTGTCACCTGATTCGCTCATATTATCATTAGGCAATCTTCCGGCAAACACCCAGATTAACGGTGTATTACACTGGTGTATCGTTACTGTTCCTAGCGCATTTATTCTTAGTAAAATGATAGTTTGACCAGCCTTTTTAGAATTGGAAAAAGCCGTTGAGTTACTTCATGTAAAACATATCGCTAAGTATGGATTAGGGCTACTGGGGAACACCACATATAAAAAATCGCACCTTATACTGTGGTGTGGAAAGGAGTACTCATTTTATACAAAAATACTAATTTTCAAGAGACATTTAAACTTTATCGCACGTTTTATAACTACTAATTGTACAAAAAAAGACAAAATATTTTGGTTTCCGATTTTTTTCTTCGAATGCGCATAAAAGGAAAAACACTCAATCCACGCATCTCAGACGTCTGGGACTCAGAACAAGCCTCCCCCCAGATTCCTTTACCTCACCGGAATGCTCTATCGACTTTCTTTACAATAATCTGTTACCACCTTAGCACTCTGAAGAAGATTCTGGTGTATAGTAGCATGGGCGCTGGGTCCCCGAGGGAAGAACTTAGCACTCTGAAGCAGATTCTAGTGTATAGTAGCAGGCTCGCTGGGTCCACGGAGAAGAAGAAGATAAATGCCGTGCACAAATATTTGTTCTACGTGACTTCTCTATGTGTTATATGCTACTTGGTGGTTCTATCCTATCAACTTCCAGAGTAATGTGTCAAAATTTTGGTTTTTTTTTGTTGATCAAGATACTGCAGATAACTCGTGGTCCAGAAAAGGTAGCAGCTTAAGGAGAAGTCGTTCTAATATGTACTACAAAAAAAGGAGTTGAAGGCAAAGCCAGCTTGGACATTTTTACAAGGAATTAATAGAAGAAGTTCGAGAAGCTGGGAAACAGGATAAACACGACGGAAACAGGATAAAGACGACGAAATAAATTTATATTTTAAGTATTTGGCAAAAGTTGTGAAATCACAAAATCTAGAAGTTTTAAGATTTTTAGAATTGCAGTCAAAACTGACACAATTTTTATTAAATGAAATTAAAAATTTTTTTTTTATTTTTTATCAATTATTGGATAAATATTCATTTAGTTGTTGTCTGCCATTCTTCTTTGTTATCTTCTTTGAACTGGACAGTTCTACTTCCGGGTTCTCTATGTGCTCGTTCGATAGGATAACCTTTCGACTTGTCCGAATATCCGACAGTAATTCTCTTTTGTGATTTAGTTTCAAACTTGCCCATTTTCTCATTCTTGTTTAGCACGTAATATTCTGTACCAACGATTCTCAAATGACTTACATCTGGTTTCTTACCTTTCCATAAAAACTAGGACATTGATCTCTTAGATAATTTGCGGTTACTTAAGGCTTCAGCCCAAAAGTTGGGCGATTTTCCTTGTAGCATAATGCTTCTTGCCGTTCCGTTCCACTAAAATTCGATTTTTCCTCTCAGCTAGGCTATTCTGCTGCGGCGTATACGGAGTTGTCAGTCTGCGTTTTATTCCATTACTTTTCAAAAACTCATCGAATTCTTTATTGCAATATTCCAAACCATTATCAGATTTTAAGGCTTTAATTTGCTTTCCGAGTTCCTTCTCTGCATATGCCTTGTATGTTTTAAATGCTTTAACCCTTAAATGCATGGAATTTTATTTTTTGCCAAAAAAAATATGTTGTAGATTTGAGACTAAGAACTTAGGAAAAATTTAAATAAAAGTTAATATTTTACTTATATTATTTGAGGAGCTGGGGAACAAAACCGGACTTGTCCACGATAACGGTTTTTTTTTAAATTTTTTTTTGTACTCTCTAAGCCCACCTCTATAGACCCCTGAAATATTTCCATCCAAAAGTCTTGCAAACCCACAAAAAAAAATTTTTAAAAATACTGATTTCGTTCATAAGTGGACTTGTCCTGTTAAAAAATAAAAAAATTCAAAGGAATTTGTTTCATAACTAGACTTGTCCATGACGGTTTTGAATTAAAACCGGAGATGTCCCATACATATCCATCGTTGCGAAACAAAACCGGACTTGTCCATTCAAAAAAAATTAAAAAAAAATAGAAAACATGAATTTTTGTGCACAAAAATTAGGCTATTGATTATTTATACAATAAGCTATAATTATATTCAAACGCAAAAATTTTAACTAATGTGCAACTATCGAATTCAGTATTTTTGCTCTAGTGTAAAAATCAATTTTTGGGACAAGTCCGGTTTTGTTCCCCAGCTCCTCATTTATTAAATGAGTCGCTCAGAAGCCAAAACGGTTAAGGTGCCTGGCCACCTTAGGAGGCTAAAAAATACTACATTTTCAAGAATTTTTTTCTCAGGCCCTGTATTAGATATTACAATGATTTTTTTTTAAAGTATGGAATATAAAATTAATTAAATTTTTTTTAATTTCATTTTTTAACCACTATCCAGGAGGCGCCAAAGTCGAGGCCTCCAAAAAATGGTGTCCCATGGCGGACAGTTTATCTCAGGATTGGTAAATCAGAAACAAACAAAAAAACCGCATCTTCAAAAGAAAGGCCCCTTACGTGACAATTTACCACAATTTGCCAAAATTCTAAAAAAAAAAATGGTGTATGTTTAAAAAAAAAATTGAGAAAGTATCCCTGTTTTTCACTATTCTTTCCAAAAAAAAAATGTTAAAATTAATATTTTTTGGCAAAATGTGGTAAATTGGAATACAACACATCTCAACGAACAAAACAAGACCAAATTCATTGAAATCGGCAGAGTAGTTTCGGAGATAATCTGTCCGCCATTTGAAAAAAAGTAGTTTCGAGAAAAACGCGTTTAAAGTTTTTACTCGCTATTTTTTTCAAATATTTTTTAAAAAAGCAATTTTTTTCACTTACAATTTGTTAATCTGCTATCCCTGGACCGTATAACAGAAGGCCACTGTCATTGAACGCTTCTTCCTCCCTTTGTTGGACTTCTTTCTTAGCCAAACGACCCTCCTTTGACGCGGCCACCCTGGCTCTATCAGCAAAGCGAACTCTCTCTTCGTCTTTACTCATCACATGTTGGTACGCAGAACTCCCGATGGTGCATCCCATGACTTCCATCATCTTCAGGAGAGTCATACGACCTTCATTGAAGATGGCCAACGATATTTGAACACCCAGTTCAACGACTTCCTTCCCTACAAACGTATGTTTTGGGACTATCGCCCAGAGTGTCTTATTATAACACTCGTTGTTATTCTGAGTGTTTTTTCCTAAACAACGTTTTAGTAGGTTGTCGTTTGTTAATTTTTTGAACACGGGTTTGACGTACTCCTGGACTTCCGCACTCAGAGCTGGTTTGTGTTTGAATGGGACGTTGTCTGCTTTGGCTTTAAGAAATTTACACCAATCTGGATTACAGTAGTCATGTTGTGGTGCGTCGTCGGTGGAAATTCTGTGATAAAACCCGGCCCATATTTCTCTTTTCATTTCGTCTTGTGAATCTGGATAACGTTTTATGGCTAAACCATAGTTTGTTGACATTTCCTTCATTACTTTATCAGTCAAATCGGCAGTTTTTGGAGGTGGTGGAATCGATTCTGATATTTTCTTTTTTTTACGTGGCTGTTTAATTTTCGGCATTGTATTCTCTTTCTCTGCTGTTTCTTTTTTCATCTCCTCTTCTTTCTTCTTTTCTTCAGCCTTTTTAAATTTTCTTAGCTCCGTTAGCGACTTTTTCACTTCTTTCAGATGCCGGTACATCCGTTTTCCTACATGCAAAACACACTCAAGCTTTTGTATGACAAAATCTCCATACGGTTTAGCATTACACAAATTGGTGAAAGTCTTAGAGTCCCCGTCGCCTATGTAGTAGGCGTATTTCGCTTCATGGAGGGTCAGAGAATTTTTGAAAATCTCTTTGATTCCTTGTTCTTCCATACCCCCTGAACTACCATTATAATTTGCTGAACACTGTTGCTGATGCTCGCTCTCGTACCAGATCTCAAAATTTACAGAATTCAATTCTTTTTTCTTTAGCTGGCAGCATTTGCATACTTTACAAGAAACAAATGTATCTAAAACTTTGCCTGTATATTTACCTATTACAGAACAAACGCCGATCGATGAGCTGAAGCCACGTTTTAACCAAGTACCATCTCCTGAAATCGTTAATTCATCCTCTGGCAATCCATTTTCTACATTTTTTTGTTTCTCTTCCTTGCCAGCTTTCCTCAGACAGATGTCGGCAACACTTTTCGCAGCGATTTGGACGTTCTCAAAAATTTTATAATAAGTATTGCGACTTCAATGTGATGTTATGTCCATCAATGCAGAAAAGAGTTCTAAGCCGCTACGACCCAGACCAAGCAATCGCATAACAAACACAATGCGTCTGTTAATTTCGAATCCTGTATGTATCTAAGGGGAGGAACTTATTTTTCTATCACCACAATCACACGCTATATTTATACTGAATCCAATTCCTCGAATTTCAGTTTTCGTAAACTTCACGTCTTTATCACACGTTTTACACTTCAAAATACTCGATAACGCCCAGAAAACGAGTGAGAATGACAGTATACAATAATTCAAACTATCATCACATTTCACATCACAATCACCACTTGATGATAGTTTTCTCGCCGATGAACTCGTAAATTCAGTACTGAACTCAGATGTGTGTTGATTACCACGGAATTCACGGAACACCTTACTATTTTTTTTTTGTTTTCGGCTTGCTATTTTTACTACCTTTTCCGTACGAACTCATTCTTATAAATACACAACACTTTTATCAATAAACGAACAAGCACTGAGAATAGCACTTTCACTTTTTTGACACTGTTATGCCGCCCATACACGACGAGACTTGTTGATCAACTTGGTTGACTACTTTGTCCGTGTTGTTTGCCACACACTTAAGGCGGAAACATACTATTAAAACGCGACCCAACGCAACGTGTCAACACCCGACGTGGACCGTGCACATTACCAACACGCGATGCCACGACACACTAGCATAATTTCTGAAGACAAAGCGGACAGCAAGGGAAGCGTACGGTCACGTTACGGATTTAAGAAGTAACGAGTCAGATGAAGATTTTGAAAAAGATTTTATGCAATTTTCGAATGACTGACGCGTGGCGTCGGGTGTTGTCTAGAAACACACTGTGTGGGCCGCGTCGGATGGAGTGTTGACCACTACCATCGACAACACGTCAATCTGGATCTATGGGATCGGGTGTCGTCAGGGAGCGTCGCGTCGCATCGGGTGTTTTTAGTGTGTTTCTGGTCTGAACAAATATATGGAAAATGTACGATTTGATTTGACTCAACACGCGTCGCATCACATCGGATCGCGTCGCGTTTTAATAGTGTGTTTCCGCCTTTACTCCACGCACGACAAAATTTTGTGTGAGACTCAACCAAGTTGTTCAGCATGTCTTGTCGTGTATGAGCGGCTTTAGAATTCGAATTTTGAAAAGAATTTTTTTGGAGGTGATTCTTAAAAGTATAGGAATTTAGAAAAAGCAAAAAAAAAATCGAATTTTTGAAATTTACAAGGTGGTCAGGTACCTTAAGTCCATGGGAATGCTTATGGACTTAACCGCATTGGCTACTGAGCGACTCAAATGTTAAGTATCATACCTTCCCCAATAAATTTTTTGCAGCTGAAAACTATACTGATTCTTTTTGAAGAATTCATCTGTAACTGTTACGACGTGATCCCGGGAAATGATAGATATCAACTGAGGCGAATTTTTTTGAATTTTTTTTTTCTTTAAATGAGTTGGTTACAGTCCGAGATTAATTTTCTGTAGTTCCAAGAGAAAAATATAAGTTTTATCTAAGGTAAAGTTCTCTTAAATTTCAGGTATCATTTCTGTTACTTCATGCATTTAAGGGTTAAATTAAACACTTCATTTTTCTGCTTCAAAAAGTAAACTTCGCACTATTTCGACTTTTCATCAATGAACGTTATGAAATAGCGACATCTACCAAGCGATTTGTTCCTCATTGGTCCACAAATATCACTGTTTACTATTTGTAGAAATTCACTTACTGTGTACTCTGTTTTCTTTGGAAATGGCAACCGCGATTGTTTTGTCTGAATACATAGGGCGCATTCAAAAATTCAGCCAATTGAAGTTAATATTTGTAAGCAATCAGAGCAAGCATTTGGATTCGTTTGCATTTGACTGCTCCGACTGCTGCAGTCGGCTGAATTTTTGAAAGCGCCCATACTTTACACGTTGTAACTCTTTCGTTTCCTTTTATGTTAAGTCCTCGTACTCAGTGATGCCAGATACAATTTCATAAAGAACCTACAGTGATGAACAAAAATACCTATTTTCCCGCACGGTGCTCTTTAATTTCCCCTACAGTTTCCCCTTCAAAATTTTTTCAAAAAACTGTTTTTAATCTTTTTTCCACGTTTTTATTAACCCTCCGATGGGCAACATACTTTTAGCCCTTTGGATGGGCAACATGGCCTGGCCAGGCCATATAAGAGGTGTGACCTATCAAACTAATTTTAGATAAAGGCAGGTGTGCAAATAGTCTGTTTGAATGTATCAATATATTGTACATATGTGGTATATGTGTATATATCCTATATATGTGTATATATGCTATATATGTTGTATATGTGTGTGTATATAATAGAAAGGGTATAAAAAACACAGGTAGAATTTTTTTTATTTAAAGAACGTGAAAAATATAAATAATGATATTTTATAGAAGATTTATACAGATTCTCCGGCCAGACAGACGTTGCATGTGTACGTTTTTGTTTCTGTACCGTGTGTCAAGCACATTGCATCATTGCAACGGAGGCAACGGAAGCGGGTTTTACGTTGAAATTTATCAACGGTTGAAAATAATTTGCACAATGCTCGATACTGTGAGCTTACCGGTCTTGCAGAAGCTGCTGATGTTGATGCACGGCGATCTAGTAGTGGCTCCTGTAAAGAAATACAGAGATAGAACATATATTAGTGTGATATAAGGTGTGTGTGTGTTTGAGAGAAATGTCAAAGATGTGGGATGATATACTTACCAAAATTACATTGAAGTTTTGCATTGCCAATTTGATTGCTGGTCTTCCATATACCTTCGGAATTGCAGCACGTCTTTCTATGTTTCGGATGACCAATTGTTCTGCCAATTCCACAATAAATGCCCTGCGTTTATCAGACTTTTTGACCGGTTTCAAATGGTTATGGATGATGTATGATGCCAAACAACTGATATACAGCATGTTGTAAAACATCGACAATGGCCAACGGTTTGTTGATCGTTTGCAGCTGTATCCGGATACCATCTGGTCCATCGTGTCGACGCCTGCTTTGTTGTCGTTGTAGTCCAAGATAGCAGCCGGCTTACATTTACCAGTTGTTTCAGTATCTCGCGTGTAATGTTGAGTTGACAATAATAGAACATATTTGTATCAGTGGCGTGGCGTGCTTTGAATGGGAAGGGATGCAATCTTGCAAAATTTTTTGGTAGTACATTTACAGCCAAGATTGATGTATATGTTATTTTAATATACTATGCATTACTAAAACCTCTCTCGTCTGCTGCTTTTTATGCACCCAGGGACCACGATCGAGGACGTGAGAGTAGGCACGCTGATTTATTCTGCAGCGTTTTGGCCCCCATATTACCATATTAAAACTATTGTAAGTTATAAAAATAAATCAAATGATTACAAAAATAAATCTAGTTCAAATAATTATTATTAAATTTAAAAGAAAAATTATTTTTTAATATGGTAATATTTCCACAAATCTACTGATCAAACATATATAATAAATAAAACAAAAAACATAATAACATAAAATAATTTTCAATTAATAACAAATAATTTTAAAGCGCAATTAAATCTTTCTCCTATCATGCAGTTTAACGTTTTCGAAAGCCTTTCAAGAAAAACATTGTCAATTTAAAATTTTGGTTTTAATTCAATTCTTCTTTCCTTAACTGCAAATTCATCAATAATTTCATTATAAAAGTCTTCGTAGGAAAGAAGAGTTTTAAGCATACTTTTTTCAATAGTTAATAACGCTAAACCGCTTAATCGCTCTTCCGATGTAGCATTTCTAGAAAATGTCAATATTCTTTTAAGTGTAGAAAAACTCCGTTCCGCGGACGCACTAGTGACCGGCAATGTCAAAATAAGTTTTAAAAGTTTAAAACTTTGAATAAAACTATCACGTAAATTATTGTGAAGAAAGAATTGAAATATTTCTTGAAAGGCTTTACCTTTAAGGTCCTCATCAGAAAAAAGCACAGTGAGTTCAGTTTTTAAGGAAGTTTTATCGAAAAACTGAGGGTACGAATCATCGGGGAATTTATTTGCGTAATTTCGAAATTTCGAGGTATCAAAGAGTTCTAGAAATCTTAGTTGATTTAAAGATGAAAACCGTGTTACGATTTCTTGATTAAGCATATCAATAATTTCAGCAAACAAGCGCTTAAAGCTTAATTCAATATTTTCGGAACCATCTACTGAACATCGTAGGCGCTTGCGTTGTGGTGTTAATTCACATATTAAGGAAGTTTCATTCCAAACGTTGGTGAAATTGTTGCTTAGATTTTGAAGCTGGGTCTGAAAATCTCTAATTTTTTTAGTGCAAAAGCTTATGTCGCTTTGTTTGGATTGGAAAATTTCAAAAAGGATATCGGTTTGGGGAAAAATTTTTGAAAACATTTTCAGCAGAAATATAAACTGAAAATCATTTAGGAGTACGGAGAGACCTCGAGCACTGTTAACAGTTTCGGCATCCCAAATATCTTCCTCATTATCCGTTATATATTCAAAAAGAGTATTAAGATTATCTAAATTATCATGAATAGATAGAATAAGTCTACCATTGAAATTCCAGCGAGTGTGAGCTACTTTTGGAAGTCTTCGCTTTAAAAACAAGTCGAGAACAGCGGTTCCTTTAGTTGAGTGACTAAAGAAATTTGAGAAACCTGTGATTGACTGAAAGAAGATTCGGCACTCACGAACCTTGTCACATGATTTCGATAAAACAAGATTTAAGCGATGAGCAAAGCAGTGTACAAAAAGAGCATTTGGATAAGTTTCTTTAACCCGGGTTTGAAGACCACTAACTTCACCCGCCATAACTGAAGCTCCGTCATAGCTTTGGCAAATTAACTTGGGACCACATGCGAAATTATGCATAATATGAACTACATGTTCTTGCAAACGAACTGCTCTTCTATCATCGGAGATATTTTTAAAACTAATGAATGTTTCTTTCGTCTCACCAGAGGAAGAAATGTATCTCAGAGTGGTTGATAACATAGATCGACAAGAAATATCCGTGGTTTCATCACAAATAATTGCGACAAACTCAGAATTTTGGATTTCAGAAGTAATTTTTCTTGTAAGAGTGGAGGAAATAGCCATTATTAAATCATTTTGAATATTATTTGATAATCCAGAAAATACTGAAGCTGTCTCTAAATGATTTTTAAGTTCTGGATTATGTTTGGCCAAAAGTGAAATTAATTCAACATAATTTCCCCGATTAACAGAATCCGGACCCTCGCGGTGTCCGCGAAAGGCTTGCTGCTGGCATGCCAAGTGGCAAACAACATCTATAAAAATTTTAATAATTTTCCGGTTCTTTTTAACTAACTCATTGTGCTTTATAATTGAGGATTTATAATGAGTGTCTACTAGATTTTCAATCCTTGGCCTGTACCGAATTTAGAAAGAGCTAAAACCGATTTTAAATGCTCGGAGGATTTTTTGCCATGCCTATCAACAGCTTTATGAAAATTATTTAAATCATTATATCCCGAACACCGCCAAACGTTCTTTTCAGTTGAAAATAAAATGCAAGGCCAACAAAAAAATTTTTGCTTATTTTGACAACCGGTAAGCCAATTCGCGCTATCGTATAATTTAATAGAAAAATGCCTAGTACATGTTTTATTTTCAGTTAAAATATTTAATATGGGTTTCGGTCCCCCATTTTCAATAATGGATTTCTTTTCCGTAAACGAACGCGAGCCAAAGGATTGCTGCAATAAATCGTCAATTACACAAAAATGCTCATCACCCATGATATTTATTAAAGTAATAACAAATCAAAAAAAACTAACACAAATAATATAATTCTCCAAATTTCTTTTAAAATCTACCTTTTAAAACAAAGCACTATTTTGAACACACAAAACAAATCGCACAAACTAAATTGCATGCAAAACAATTTTCTATATAAACAAACCAAAGAAAAAACTAACACAAATAATATATTTCTCCAAATTTATTTTCAAATTTACCTTTTAAAACTACTATTAAAAAAAGCACTATTTTGTACATACAAAACAAATCGCACAAACTAAATTGCATCCAAAACAATTCTATATTTTCTAATTAATTAAATGAATTACAGCGTTTTACTATGTCCTACAATTAAGCCATTCATTGTACAAATTCATTTCCATATATTCATTGCATTGAGAAATGAATTCCCTGAAATCTTATTGGGAAACTTCTCTCCGCTCTCACCCAACAAAAATATACTCACTTCGTATGGATGCAAAATCTGAATTGCTTCCCTTGGCTCTGGTCACAGGAACAAACCTTAGTTGTGACTTCCCATCTCCACTTCCCTCTTCATCAACAAGTTCGTACCGAAGTACGTTCCAACGGACAGTCAAGGGAAGCAATTCAAATTCTGCTTCTCGAAGTCCGGTGGCATGTTGCTTTGCGTATATAGAATGGTTCAGAGAGAAGGAGGAGAGAACTTTCGCTCATGGACACAACATAAAATATTGGTTGAAGCAATTTGCTTCCATTTAATTTTTCATTCTCAAAATGAATGAATGCATGAATTTTTCCCTAACAGTGGAGGCTAGAAAAATGGCAAGGAATAATAAAAAGTTAATCTCAGAATGTAAAAATAAAATAATTTTTTTGTAAAAGCAAAGAATAATTAATTATTGATAATTTATGAATTTTTATTTTTATTTTTTAAGAAATTGTAAGGGATGCAATGCATCCCTTGCTTCCAAAGACGCCACGCCACTGATTTGTATATCTTGGCAACGTACGACAAAATAGTCACATTTTCGGCGAGAAAAGCAAACAAAGTTTGATACAATGGTCGTAATTTCTTATAAGGCTTTGTATTTCTATTGAGTGGAAAACACAACGGGACAAACGCCTTGTTTGCGCGTACAGTACCAACGATGGCAAGTCCTTTTTCCATTAGGCTTCTGGCCAAGTCGAGTGACGTGAAAAAGTTGTCGCAGTATACTGTTCGGCCAGTATTGCGATACTTATCAACTAAATCTAACACTACTCGCGCACCTTGATTCACTTCACGATCGGCACCGGGAAGTTTTCCAATGTAAATTTGACCTTTGAGCGGGTAGTTAGTATCCGAATCGCAGACCCACCAGACCTTGATTCCATATTTGCTCGGCTTAGACGGAATGTATTGCGTGAATTTAGTCCGTCCACGGAATGGGTACAGTTGTTCGTCGACTGTTATTGCGGCACCGGGAGTGTACGATTCTTGTAGGTTATGATTCATCATAATTCATAAGTCATCGATTGGTGCAGATTTGCTCGACAACAAGGGGACAGCGCGAGTATTACCTCGATCAAAACGAACAAACCGTTGGAGAATATTGAACCGTTTCAATGACATTGTAGCTTTGTAAATATCAAAGTGGCGAGGTGCCCACAAATCCTTCGCTGCCTGCTTGTTGCAATGGAACGTGCCAGAGAATAAAAGCAAGCCAATCCAGGCGTATATTTCAATCTCGTCGGTTGGATGCCATTCTTTTGGTTTATTCTGAGGGTGAGCGGCATTCCATTCCGCCGTTACCTCCGTTGCTTTGCGGTTCGTCTCCCGCACTATTATATCAACCATTTCCGGGGTGATTAACTCCCGGAAAATGTCAGCTCGATTTGGCAGCAATTTATTAGCAGGTCCGATGGGTCTCGTACTGGTGAACCGATTCCAATGACGTGCTCTTGGCATTGGCTGCTGCTTATTCCATAAAATATTCGGGTCTTTACATTCGTAATGGTCTTCAGACTCGCCAAGCAAACGACGACGTACACCACTGCCACTAGCAACTGGCACATTAGCCGCTGGCTCAACAACTGGCTCAGCAACTGCTTCAGGATCAGGTAAATCAATATTTTCTTCAACCTGCAATTCGAATTCAACATCAGATGCCTCTCCCTCTTCAGGAACATAGTCAACATCATGGTCATCGTCTCCATCGTACGGTTCCTCTTCCTCACTATCCGCCGCTAAATATTCGGCTAATGCTGCCTCGTGTTCGCGAACTTGTTCACCTGTCAGGCGATTACGACGTCTAGCAACATACACTCCTTCTAATGATGCCATTTTTCTATACAAAACAACACTAATCGGTGCCCAACGCAAAAAATTCAAGAAAAACGAACAAATGATAAAAAATACACAAATATTTCTTTACGTCCGTTCATAAAGAATGGATAACTCAAACTGTGTATATGTACATGTTGTATACAGAAGCCATGTTCGAACGTGTGTGTCGAGACAAAAAACATTCCAGGCAAATTTAAATATAAAATGCGATGTGGCCTGCCTAGGCCATGTGGTACAATCCTTGAATTTTTGGTCTTAACTTGTTCTTTTTGTCTACCAACTAAACGTAAATTCACCGGCAATTGCACCATTCGACGGAGCTTGCCAAGTTGTATAGTATATTGAAACCGCTTGCCAAAAAGTCAAGGGAAAAAAACGAAATTCACTGTTCAAAATCGAAATGGCCTGGCTAGGCCATCTTGCCCATCGGAGGGTTAATATAACTACATAATTCAATATTAATATAATTTATTATTAAAATTACAAATTCATATAATCATATAACAAAATAATGCAATAAATGATCAACAATTTGTAGAGCCACGTATTAAAAAAAGGTGGGTTTTATTTTATTACTTTGAATACTTACAGTTTCCACGCTGTCGGTAAGTTCGTTCGATGAAACGTAAACAATATGAAGTCACTCGCAGAAGTCGCCGCCAAGAACTATATTTCTTGATCTCCAATAACGGTTGACTAAAAGGAAGCATCGGTTCTGTTGTCTCAATCTTCAAGGAAGCTACACACTTAGTTTCAGTATTAAATTCGTTTTGCGGCCAGTTCTCCATAGAAAATTTCAACCAATAAGGACCATTAAACCATATAATAGAATTGCGCAGCTTGTCCGCCCTTATTCCTCTAGTCAATAAATCAGCAGGGTTTTCTGCTCCAGGGCAATATCTCCAATCGGTTAAAATTGTAAGTTTTCGAATCTCTTCAACACGATTAGCGACGTAAGGTTTCCACTTCTTTGAGTTTCCATAAATCCAGTGCAAAGTTATTTTGGAATCGGTCCATAATAGCGATTTAAATAGAGGGAGAGCCAGCGACGTATTTTGTGTTGTCATTTCATCCCTCATGAAAATTTCCACACTAAATCTTATATGCCTTCTTAACAATAAAAGTTACTTCTGGCAGCCCCCTGTGGCCGGGATGAACTACCCCAAAATTACAAAGAGGGTAAAAAATAAAGTTCAATTTTGTTATAGTATTACTCAGGAATTTTCTGGAGATTATTTTTGATAGTATTCTCTATTTATAAAAATTAATGCCAGAACATTTACCCTTCACCTAATGCTTGCCAGAACGCTCTAAATATTTATTTAAAGGGGTTTATTGCATAAATAGTCCATTCAAAACGCGAAGGGGGGTGTTCCAACATAACACCATTAAGAAAATCGAACCCTACATGTATTTTGGGTCGCTGATTACGAAAATCGGGGTCCTGCGGTCCTAAAATATGGGCGTCACCCTTAAAAACGAAAA
This sequence comes from Thereva nobilitata, assembly GCA_963855945.1. Lineage (NCBI taxonomy): Eukaryota > Metazoa > Arthropoda > Insecta > Diptera > Therevidae > Thereva > Thereva nobilitata. Next base: position 52,605,204 of record OY979695.1, read on the forward strand.
AAATACCCCTTTTTAAGGGTTGTTTGCGATAATTTCTATAATAATGAAAAATAATCTAACGAAATCCATTTTTTTATATTTATTTGCGATTTGGTAGTTGATTTATACTAAATCAGCCAAACTTTAAAACAAGGGATAATCCTAAAGGGTTAAAACCACCCCTAAATCAACTGAAAATAAAAAAAATTTGTAAATTTTTTTTTCAAGTTTATGCTTCAAATTCGATTGTATGAGTATTGTAACCCAAAAATTATTTATTTTCACCACTTAACTACCCCTACATTAAAGTTGAATTTGAAAAAAATTGAATTTTTATTTTACATTAAAATATTATTTTTGATGAAATACTATTAAAACATTTGGAAAATTTATTTTACCCCCTTTTAAAGGGATTAAAGCACCCCTAAATCAAAACAAAAAAAATACATTGAAAAAATGTTCTTTTCGTAGGTTCCAATTTAAATTTTAAATAAATTTTCCAAATGTTTTAATAATTATTTCATAAAAAATAAAATTTTTGGCTGACTTAATGGGGTAAAGTGTTGAATATAATTAAGCATAAAAAAAATTTTGCTTATTTTTTTGTTTAAAGTTGATTTCTAAAGTTGTAGGGGTAGTTTAACCCCTTAAGGGTTCAAAATAATTTATTTTTGGCTAACAATACTCATAAAATCGAATTTGGAGCATAAACTAGAAAAAAAGATTTTTACAATTTTTTTTATTTTCAGTTGATTTAGGGGTGGTTTTTACCCTTTAGGATTATCCCTTGTTATAAGGTTTGGCTTGATTTAATATAAATCAACCACCTTCGCAAATAAATATTGAGAAAAGTGTATTTCGTTGGATTATTTTTCATTATTATAGAAATTATCGCGAACAACCCCTTAAAAAAGGGGTATTTTTTTCGTTTTTAAGGGCGACGCCCATATTTTAGGACCGCAGGACCCCGATTTTCGTAATCAGCGACCCAAAATACATGGAGGGTTCGATTTTCTTAATGGTGTTATGTTGGAACACCCCCTTCGCGTTTTGAATGGACTATTTATGCAATAAACCCCTTTAAATAAATATTTAGAGCGTTCTGGCAAGCATTAGGTGAAGGGTAAATGTTCTGGCATTAATTTTTATAAATAGAGAATACTATCAAAAATAATCTCCAGAAAATTCATGAGTAATACTATAACAAAATTGAACTTTATTTTTTACCCCCTTTGTAATTTTGGGGTAGTTCATCCCGGCCACAGGGGGCTGCCAGAAGTATGTTTTATTGTTAAGCAGGCATATAAGATTTAGTGTGGAAATTTTCATGAGGGATGAAATGACAACAGAAAATACGTCGCTGGCTCTTGGTCTAAAAGGTGACAGATTTTTATGGCGATATGCACATAGTCTAGCAGCAATTAAAGCAGCAGTTAGCTCCAATCGCGATAAAGTTAACTCTTTGGATCCATCTTCCTTCAAAGGCGCTATACGAGTTTTGGCTATCAGGAATTTCACCGTAATCAGCCCATGCCTGTCAATAGCTCGGAAATACGCAACACATCCGTAGGCCTTTACACTGGCGTCGGCAAATATATGTATTTCGTTTATCACTGAGTCGGTTTCTTCAAGCACAGGTCCAGGAATAGCTAAATCCTTTAATTCTATTACACGTTTCGGGATATTTGTCACAAGCCTTATCCAAATATTTTTGAATAGTAGCTCCTAATAAAAACGGGCTGCAGGTCACTCCAAAAGTCACACGTGACATTCTATATTCCTGTATAGGTGGAAGGCTACCACTAGATGAAACCTTTGAAGAGTACCACAGAAAACGATGAGAGTCGCGATCTTCTTCATCGAGCAATATTTGAAGGAAAGCCTTCTCAACATCAGCGATTAATCCAATTTGACCCATGCGGAAGTTCAATAAAATCTTTAAAATATCCACCAAAAAATTTAGTTAGTTTGGTCACTTGACCTCTATACACTCCTCTAGAAGCGAAATCCATAGCCACTATAGAAGTTCCGTTAACTACCGACCACGTTTCAGCCTCGACAGAATATTGATAATCACACTTCGATTAAATAAATTTCAAAGGTATATTCGGTATGAGCACTCGCGTTCCCGGGTTTTGGCACCAATATTAAAAAAAGGTGGGTTTTATTGGGAGGTTTTAGGGGAAGAAAAAGATCCGGGTACAATAATTAAATATGCTTTGTATTTACTTCGGTACAACTTATTCAGTGGCCACACAAGTACTGACTGTAGTAATCGTTAAACCAAGAGAGGAAGCCTCATACATGTTGTGTTCAACAAAAAACAAACTTAATTTAAGTTCAAAATTGGTTTTTTCATTAATAAAGAATTCGTGTAGTCTTGCACTTTTTTAATAGATAGGTATAATATTTTTTTATGCAGTTTAGTTTCACCATGCTTTTGCAATTCTGATTTATCACAGTTCATGATTTTATTACAAGCAGTACACTTGCATTTATATTCGTTATTTTGTTCTTTTTCTAACCAACCTTTAAATATAGGTAGTTGTATATTGATAAAACCTTTGAAAGTTTGTTTTTTATAAATGAAAACAATCAATTTAGCTAGATTTATTTTATTTAAAACACAAAAGATTGGGTCGCACGAGGTAATGCATTTATTTGAAATTAACTAACACAATAAAAAAAATTATATTTACGCTACTCTACTAAATCATAAAAAATTGCCAATCAAAGTAAAAACAAAAAGGGAAATAAAAAATTCAATCAATTTCAAAGACAGTTAAACCTAAACGAAATTATTAGGATGTGCAAAACAAATTTTCCACCTTTCGGTGTAATTTGTTGCCGTACCCTCTCAATAGTTGTGCGCCCGAAAAACAAAGGGGAGAAATCTGTACTGCTTCGAACGACGACGTTTCTGCAAGTGCAAGATGTGGCTTCGTCCACGGTATACAGAAACAAGGTATATGTAAAAGAGAAATGTCATTTGAATGCTGACGTCACTCGGCAAGTCTTCCCCATACAAAATCGAAATTGTTGTTGTTGTTTTCTGTATTAACTTGCCGGGTGACGTCGGCTTTTTCTACGATATTCGTACGATATTCGAGCTGTCAGTCTCTTTTACACTACCTTGTTTCTGTATACCGTGGCTTCGTCCTCCTGTAGCACGGTATACAGAAACAAGGTAATGTAAAAGACTGAATATCGTAGAATATCGTATTAGTGCGACGTCAGTCGGCAAGTCTTCGCCATGCAAAATCGAAATTGTTGTTGTTGTTTTCTGTATTAACCTTGCCGGGTGACGTCGCCTTTTTCTACGATATTCGCACTTACGATACGATATTTCGTCTTTTACATTACCTTGTTTCTGTATACCGTGCTCCTGTAGCATCTGTCGCGACATCCCCTCCTTTTTCAAAGAACATTAGATTTGCAACACAGATGGAATGGAATAGGGCTAACTACAATGGTCTTAAGACATCTTAAGACTACTTAAGATTTTGTACGCTACTATCGGGCTAGAACAAGTAACCACAATGGCCTTAAGACAATCTTTCGTTCTCTTTCGCAAACTTTCGTTTACTTAGCATCGTTTCTAGCATGCCATTTGACAGTTCTCATTTTACAGCTAATAACAGCAAAAATAATAACATTTCTCATTTTAAGCCCGGTATGCAAGGCTCAAGAAATTTGCTCAAGAAAACTTCTGCATTTATTTCCCTAAGAAAAAATGACAGCAGTTCAGAAATTTTGACAGTTACTTATTTTCATTGCAGACATTAAATAAATTGTTTTATGATAGCTTAGAATTAATGAAATTGTTTTAATTAGTAAAGAATTAAAAAAGAATTTAAAAAATCTGAGTAAAAAACAACAATATGTAATTTTTTCCATTGCTGACAGTTACTTTCAATTTCAAAAACTACCTGAGACGTCAAGACCTCATGAACCGTTAAAATTTCTTAAGGAAATAAATGAATCGACACTTATTTCTGGAGGAAAAACTACCGGTTACAGAAATCGCTCCAGAAAATTTCTTGACCCTTGCATACCGGGCTTAACAAATAACAAAAAGCTAAAAAATGAATAATAATGATAATATCTTCATGCTGCATTAAAATATTTCTAAATTATTTGCTTACAACAAAAAATGCTAAGCCAAAAAGCAGAAATAAGTTAGCTAACAGCGCTAAAGAAATTGCTGTTTATGCCGTTGTTAACTTGGCTAACTCAGTTAAATTAATTTGGGCCTAAACGCGCCCATTGGTGGATTGATAATAAGTCGATAGACTTCCGTTGCATGTGAATTACGTTTTCTTAGCCAGTATTTGATTACACTCCGTATAAAACGCAATTTCCTACACAAGATTTTTTATAATTTTGAAAACTATTTCTTCAGGTCACCGTATTGATACAATTAAATTTAAGGAATATGGCGGGCCTTATTCTCGTTGTCGAATCCCCTAAGTGAGATTTGTCTTAGGCGGTGTCACGCCACTTTGAATGTGGTATTCTCGTTGGCGAGTGACGGGGCTAATAGGAACGTTGTGAAATGAAACACATTTTCATTTGAAGAATGAGTTTGACATATTTAACAGTGCGATGTTTGTTGTGAAACAAAAAAGCATAAAAATTTGTAAAAATAAATAAATAGAACGAGTTCATTTGCGTTTTGGTTTTCGGATTCCAAATTTTGCAGCATAAACTCCACCATCACTTTGAATTTTTTTTTGTTGTTATTTTTACACTAAAATATTAAAATTTATATATTTATTTTAATTGTCTATAATATTTTAAGGAATATACAATCAAAAGAATTTTTGTTTACATTTTTTTCTGCTTCCATTTTGCTAAAAATAGAACTGTCGATACCTACAAAGGTATCGAGGAAAATGTCACTTGATACTTCCACCTAGTGACAATTAGAATTCGACGTTTGTCGATCTAGTCGCCAGGTGTCACTTAGATTGACAATGAGAATACCAATTGAGGGTCGAAGTGACATCTGCCACGGCACTCGACAACGAGAATAAGCCCCGGTGAAACTACCATGAAATTATATGCATAGTTATATGGTTGGTATTATATGCCTTCAAGCGTACATAAAGTTCGCGCACATGGAACAGCTGTAATTGAGAATTTTGGACTAGTTCCTATTGGGAAGTTATCTGAAGAAGCTGCTGAGTCAAAGAATAAAGATTTCACAAGTTGCCGTCAAGACCATTCACGAAAATTTAATAGGGATGCAACAAACAAAGACATTCTAAATAACTTGCTGATTAGTTCAGACTTCAGACCCATACATTAAGTCCAAAAGTCACAACTTACTTCGAAACCCCAGAGAGAGTTCTGAATTTGCAAATGTACACTTAGGGCCTGTGCCAAGTTACAATTCAAATGTCAGTTTGTATGGAAAACACATTTCGATTTTACAATTCAATTTTCGGAGGTTTGTGTCTTTGGAATTGTAAGGAAATTTTTGAATTGTAGGGAAATATTAGCCAAACATTCATTTGACATTTTGCTTTTTGGTGGTTGAATCTACATATTTTCAATTATTGGAGAAAAATATCGTCCTCACCGTATAATATGGCACATTAAAGGCTGATCATGCTTACACGTTGCAGACGTAAACCAAAATAAAAACATGAACAGAATAAATTCCGCATAAAATATGAAACTTTTTTTAAAACTCTTTCAAATATGTACATTGCTTTTTGCAGTCCACCCCCACTGGATGATGTTCGTGAAGCAATTCCATTTCCATTATTTTAAAGCCAAACAAAGTCCCGGGGTTCTTTAAACAAATTATTAAAATTTTTAGAAATTACAAATTTTTATTGTCATCCATGTTGTCAAATGAAATGCGTGAATTGTATTTTGGCACACTTTGTAATTTCGAAGTCTCCGTGGTGAAAGTAGCAAATTCGGAATTGTAACTTGGCACCCATCCTTACAACAAAATATGGAGCATGACGCTGAATCCGAGTCCGGGGATTATGATTAGAATGGTATTGTTTCGAAGATATTCAGTTTTAACAAAATCTAAACAATAGTGTCTGTAATAGGTAAAGCTCCAAATTCTGCCTCTAGGTAGGTGTTAGTTAGAATATTTCCTGTGCTTATAAATGGACTCGACACAACAGTAAAAAAACGCGCCTAGTTCTCTACCTCTTAGGTGGTGCGGAAAGTGGACATATCCAAATACAAAAACTCAAATTGCCGCGTAATCGCAAAAAATCTCAGCGAAAGCCTTTGCATGCAACTAGTTGAGCACTCCCATTATATGAAACTATAAGCGGTATTTTAAGCGATTTTAAGCGTTTTGAGAAAATCACATATTTCACTTTTTCTCCATTCAAAAAAATCTTAAAAACAACGAAACTCAACGAAAATATTTGTTTAAACGAAGTAAGTCATATAACAATTGAAGGGTACAGGGGGAAAAAATGTAAGTCCATTTTCTTCGAAATCGAGATAGTGCTGCTATCTATTGAAGAATTCTACAGAAGCTTTCAGCTGGTATATTCCATTTTGATGAATATCAAACCCAGCCCATATAAATCAATTGAAAAGAATTCGCATACAGCGGAAAAACAACAAGACTTCAAAGGCAAAATTTCAATTTTCTCGAAATTTGATTTTATGGACACGTTGTTTTTCCCCTGTACCCTTCAATTGTTAATTGTATCAATTAATAGAACCCATCATTACTTTTCGAAAAGACATACACTCAAACCTGTTTTTGTGCGGTGGATACGGACCGCATAAAAGAAAACGCATAAAAAAAAATCGCACAAAACTGCACGAGTAGCTATAAAAAATAGTTTCCGCAGCACTAATTAAAAAGTATTTTTTTTATGCGGTGAATAGGGGCCGCATAAAAAACGTCTCACTTAGAAAATAACTCACAACCTTACGAAATATAACTAGGAATTGCTTTTTTAAACAAAATCAAGGCACGAGGTTTGGCAGCTACTCTTGGTATCTCACCAAACCTTTTGGAATATGATTTAGAAAATACAAATGCGAACATTTTTAAATATTATTTACATAATCGGCGGTGTTCCACAATTCGAGTGGAATGCAATCGAAATCGGAATTCAATTTCACTCAAATTAAAAATCGATGTTCCGAATTTAGAGTGAATTTAGTTTGCTCGAAATCACTTTCGAAAACAGAAATCGGTTGACAATTCAAATTTATGTTTATTTTAATGTTAGTTTGTGTCAGAGTTCAAAATAATTAAAAAATTTTGAGCCCCAAAAAATGGATTTTGCGTTAATAGCCGCAGCAATTGAAGAAAGAGTGCTTCAAAGGAAGGAAAAAATTAAAAAAAGATTGTTAAGGGATTAGTCCTGATTCCTTGTAAGTTCTTCCTGATTCCTTGTAAGTTATTTATATGCATAATCAATGCAATGAAAAATAAATTTTATTGTAAGGTTTGTAGATTATTACCGAGTGAATAAAGAAGGATTTATAATGATAATGGACTCAATAAAGCCGTTTGCACGGGAGTCTTCAATACCATTAGGCCGCGTTCCCATGGGCTGCATGCCGCACGGCAAAAGCTCGTCTTCAGCTTTCCTTCGTGTAGTATTCGGAAATTTTCGTGAGAGGCTGCAAAAAGCTTGCCGCATGCCTGCATCTCCTCGTTCACATGGGTGCATCTGCTGGTTGTCAAAAATCAGCTGTTTTGTGATTTTGAAAAAGTGAAAAAGTGAAATGGATTACTTTAAAAATAAAAAAAATTGTGTTAAGGAGTGCAATAGTACTAATAACTAAATATAAAGAAAGAAAAAGTGACAAAAAAAGAAAATTAAGAAAAATACGGTTTTGGAATTTTCAACTTGAGTTCCGTGATTTTGCAGCACGTTCACATGGACTGCATGCAGCAAGGCAAAAGCTCGAACTTGACAGTTCCGTGATTTTGCCGCATGGATAAGAGATTTCCTCTTTGCATGATTTTTGCAGCAATGCTGTGCAAGAGAGAGAGCATGTGCCGAGACAGATATTTTTTCCTGGCCAATCAGAGAACATTAAGAGCTTTTGTCGTGCGGCATGCAGCCCATGTGAACGTGGCCTTAATCTTGCAACTTGCAGGAACACTTCGTTTCTTTGCTGAAGGGGGATTTCAGCGTGCAATTGGAAATGATATCAATATCAGTTTGGGAAGAGCAACTTTTTCAAAAATATTTGGTCGGATGCTGCAGCTATTACAATCTAAACTTTGCCCGGTATGGATCGATTTCAGCATGACTGATTTAGAGAAACAGAAATCGAAGCGGTATTTTTTAGAAAAAAATGGAATACCAGGAGTTATCGGTTGTATAGATGGAACGCATGTTAAACTCCTTCAACCACCCACAGACGGCAGCTTGTATTATAACAGAAAAGGAAATTTCAGTGTAAATGTGATGCTTGTAAGTACTGTTTAATTTTAAAAAAATAATAATTGTGTATTAAAGAACACAAGGCAGAAGTGAAACTTCGCCTACATATTTATGTCTATATGTTCTTTATTATTGTATTTTTTTTCTTCATTTGCTCGTGTCTTGTGTTATAATCTAAAAAATGAATGAAGCAGGGAATAGGAAGTAAGAACCATAATATTTTAACTCAATTGATAAATCATAGTATAAATAATATTTTGAAAGTAATGCAGTACAGTGTATAAAATCAAAAACATTTCGCTACTTTTACAAAAACTTTATCTTTAATAAACAATCTTAATTTTTTAAAACACCGACTCCTCATTTTTACTTTACCCGTGCCTGCGCCATCTATGTACGAATTTTAAATAAATTGTAAATATTTTCCTGCTGGTTTAGTAGAATTGTTTATATAGTATGGCATCACTTAATTACTATCATGGCTGTCGCTGTCAGTTACTTTGTTGAAGCAGTGTGGAAAGTTGCTCTTGCTCTGATCTTCGCGAAAATCATTAGTTTAAGTTATTAAAAACCAAAATATTAAACGAAATATAGTGGAAAATAAATTGTTAGTTTAGTTGTGCATTCATTGAATTGTGAAATTTGTTTTTGTTTTGTTGTGTGCTGCTCTTTTAGCGGCGATATTCAGCAGCTTGGTTGTTTAAATCCAAAATGTTTAACGAAATACAGTGGAAACTAAATAATTTAGTTTGTATACTTGTGCATTCATTGAGTTTGTGTTTTGTTGTATTTAATTTGTTTCAATATTTTTGTTTTTTTTTCTCGTTATTTTGTAAACGAGTAAAAAGACAACTTCCGTTTCATACGGCAGTCCTTGTTTTCGTTGCCGATTCTGAATTGTGACAGTTGTAAATGAGTGAGAAGGCAACTTCCGTTTCGTACAACTGTCCTTGTTTTCGTTTCTGTTTTCTGAATTCACTCGTACTTGCTCGAATCACTTCAAAATCCCCGGAACGAGAGCAAGGAAGTTTCACTTCAAAAATTTCTTGATATATAATTACAATTTTAAGGTATGTGACTATGATATGAAAATTAGAGCAGTTGATTCCACACATCCTGGGTCGGCTCATGATGCTTTCATATGGAATTTGAGCGATGTAAATCATTATTTACAAGGAAGGTATGACAGTGGAGAACGTGGTTCATGGCTACTTGGTGATGCAGGCTACCCTCTTGAACCATTTTTGATGACACCATTCCGTAATGCTGCTTCAGGATCATTACAAGCAAGATTTAACAAAATTCATGCAAACTCGAGGAATATTGTCGAAAGGACCATCGGGGTGTTGAAAAGCCGTTTCAAATGTTTAACAAACACTCGTTACTATAAGCCTGAAAAAGTTGTAAAAATAATAAACATTTGTGTCGCACTTCATAATATCTGCAGGCATTTTAAATTAGATTGTGAAGTAATATCCACCACAAATGCAGATATAGATATAGAACTTATTGACCCAGAAAATGTTGAAGAGCAGAGAAGTGTCGGTTTTAGGGTCAGAGATGATATAGCTACTAATCTATAAGCTAAATATGTTATTAGAAAAGTTAAATATAAATTTGAAAAAATACTGTATTTAGTCTTTTAGAAAATCAAATAAATTTATAACATCAATAGAATTCATAAATTAAAAACATAAAAGAAAACCAATTGGTAATAGTGAAATGCTAATCAAGCAACTATGAATTTAGGGAAATCTTGAACTTTTTTCTTCAATTTCCAAAATTCTTCTTTTAATTTCGTTTTTTTCTAAACGAGCTTTTTCCATCTGCATATTATGCCGCAGCGTTTCAGCATTTTGTTGTTTAATACAATCACATAACTTCTCCAGAGATTGATATGTTCTTTTCAGGCATCTACTGTTCTTCTTCCCATTTTGAACTGATTCTTTTAATACATCAACAATATTTTGCATTGTGGTTGATTGCTGTTTCATATAGTCTTCTAAATTTCTTTGGTTCCGCAAAACATTCGTTTTTGGTTTACTTGTAACAATTTTTTCCGATGTTTTTTCACTTATCGTCTCACAATTATTTTCATTTTGTACCTTCTTACATTCATTTTCACTTTCTCCGCTTTGGTTTATGTTATTGCAAACTTCTGAAGTTTTTGAAGAATTTATTCCAAAGGTGAAGGAACTTGAAATTCCTTCTACAATATGGTTCAGACCTGTTATTTCTGCTATTTCCAGTTCATTTGGAGATAATGGGACGATATTATAAGGACCTCCATCTGTGGCATTGATTTCGCGTTTGTTATGAGCTAATTTTTTCTTGATAGTGGCTTTCCATTCAATCCACACCTAAAAATAAAATTAAGAGTAGTTTTAAGTGAATTTATATACAAGAGTACCATTATATACAACCTTTTTCCAGCCACTAACGTCCTTCTGAGGTGGGCCTTCAGAATTAAGTTTTTGAGCTAACTCTTTCCAAAGGTCCTCAACAATTAATTTGTCTTTTTTTGTATATCCTCTTACTATTTCTGGATTATTTCTTGCAAATTCACATATAATGGTCTCCTGCCTGCTATTTTTATGCTTGCCCCTATAAATTGATAATTTTTTTAAAATAAATTGTTAATTTTGTAAATAAATTACAATTTCTTACATTTTTATATCACATTTGCTTCTCGTTGTTATTCCACTTTCAATTCACAAACGCCTACTAAATCGGATTTATTTCGAGTCACATTTCGATTCAATCGAAATGTGGAACACCTAGTTCCAAGTTCGAATTTCTATTTCACATAAATGAAATTAATCGAAATGTGGAACACCTAATTTCGATTTCGAGTTGTATTTCACAAAAATCGAATTGTGGAACACCGCCGAATGTACTTATTTTACACATACAAAACTTTTCAAAACGTATTAATTTTTATCCTTCGTAGTCTGACAATACGCAAACTTTCTTATGGTTAACCGGTTCAATATCGCTTTCGTCACTTGAAGATAGTACCTCGCACTCGTTTAGAGTTGACTTTTTTTCAGTTACCATGTAGTCGGTGATCAGTTTTTGCGACGACTGTTGTTTCACTAGACGCTTGTATATGACTCGGTAGCCAGATATACAAGATCGAAGTTCCTTTTGGAATTTTGAAGTTCTTTCAGAATTGGCATCGATTGAGAGAAAATGACATTCTAATTTATGGCAAAGTTTGAGTCCTGCACAAATTTTATCTGCTGTCATAGAATCGGGCTCTTCTTGACCATCAGTAACATCTGTTACGTAATTTATAATGTCATCATCCTTTACGGTTTCATCCTGAACCATTTCGACAAGATCATTTTCACTGAAAGTATTAAAACCGTCTCCGTCGATTCCATGTGCTAGCGTAACGATTTATGTTGTTAACGTTGATGTGTTTTCGGTTGCACTTCTGTTAATGGCACATTCCGGCCAGACTGCTTTCCAGCATGCATTTAATGTGTGTTGTTTTATTTCAGTAATTGCTGTAGCAGCGTGATTTATACAGTCCATTATCGAAAACTTTTTCCAAACTTCAGTCAAGGTTATTGCATCGTTTTCAAGTTTTTACAAAATGTATCTGACCGGGTGCATTGTCAACAATTAGCAACACATTAAAAGGAAGCCCCATATCAGTCATGTATTGTTTAACTTCAGGAACGAAGCAATCGTTGAACCATGTTATAAAAAGAGCTGTTGTCACCCATGCTTTCTTATTGGCCATGAAATGGACTGGAAGCTCAGCTACATTTTTGCCCTTTAGCGCACGTGGGCGCAATGATCTATTTATCATAAGGGGTTTTAACATTCTAGCTCCAGATGCATTACTATACAAAGTAAGAATGTTACTCTATCTTTTGCAGCTTTAAAACCACTTGCAGTTTTCTCGGACTTGGCGATGAACTTTCGGCTAGGCATCTTTTTCCAAAACAACCCAGTTTCGTCAGCATTAAATACTTGATCCGGACAATATCCACCATCTTCAATAATTTTTTCTAACACTTTAGAATAATCTTTAGCGGCTGTTTCATCAGCGGGTGCAGCTTCGCCCTTTATCTTCAGATTGTGAAGTGCGTGTCGTTGTAAAAACCTGACTAACCAGCCATTGCTTGCACACAATTTCGGGCTTTCAATGTGAGACGATGAACAAGATGGCTCTAAATCCTTCAGCTGATTATAAAACCGTATAGCTTTCTCTTTAATTAATTCTCCGTCAATGGGGATTCGTTTTTGAGTTAATTCTTGAATCCACAATATGAGTACCTTTTCCGTTTTCTCCATCAAAACGTTTCTTGAATATGATGCTCGTTTAGCGCTTTTGTTTGTGGCACTATTTCTAGATTTATTTATTTCACCTGCACGTTTTTGTATGCCTCTTATAGTGGATTCACCTAATCCAAATTCTTGACCAAGAGCTGTGGATCCTTCACCTTCTGCTATTCGTTTTAAAATCGTAGTCTTAGTTTCTAAGGAAATTACCTTCCTCTTCGCTTTATTTTGGCCCTTATTCATTTTCAGGGATTATGTCTAAAAGTTAAATAAAAATCCTAAAAATTTATATCTAAATAGAAAAAATAATAAATTTTCTTTCAATTCACGCTTTGAAATGAATCTTATCTTAAGGGGCTATACCAATGTGAGGGCTTAAAATTTAGGTGATTTTTGGGAATTTGTTTAAAGAAAACTACTTAACTAAATGTTTTGGAAAATTAAGAATGTACTTAGGTATATGTACTTGACCAATATTACATAATTTTTTCGTTGAAAAATATTGAGATGCAAGCGCCTTATGGGCTGTTTTCGGAAGCGCAAAAAATAAAAGTTCCCCCACTGCTGCCACGATTCCGGTCGATTGAGTAACGGAAATAAAAAAAATAAAAAAGGCGTTAAACTAGAAGGTATTTCCTATACAGTGAACTAGGATTTTTGAAAAATATCGAAATCTAACAAAATGGCGTAGTTATGAATAAATATTCTGTTTTTTTGCCTATAAAATGATCGGTTTTTTCAATGCCAAATTGTCAATTTTCATCCAATCAAAAATATCCTAGTTGGCTGTATTGCAAATGTAGTCAAGAGTACTCAGTTAAAATTTCAAGTCAATCGGATAAGTAGACTTCGAGTTAGAATGGCGGCAAATTGGAAAAATCTCATTTCAAGGAAAACACGTTTAAAGATTAAACAATCGCTTTTTTGCAAGGTAAAATTAAGTTACGGTTGCTCTTTCGAAGACTGCCATTCGAAAAGAATTATAGATACGGCCTTGAAATTTTACAGGATATTCTTGAAAGTATAAACTGTCGAATAAGCAAAACAAAAAAAAACAATTTTTTCAAATTATCACACTGGTATAGCCCCTTAATGGTCCAAGAATGTGAAAAGACTTTGAAGGACGTCAATTAATATAAGATTTAAAAATTAAAACACACGTTATATTCTTTTTTATTAAATCACTTTATTTTGTGGACTTGTAACTTGCGCAGATCAGAGACGAATAAAAAAAAAGCAACCCTTTGCCCCTTTCAAGTAAACTTCTTCTACCTACACGTTAAACTCCAGGATTCATATTTTATAGACCTTTCCAACAAGCTATTATAGCTATTTCAAATAAAACGGTTGACAAACAAGGAAGTTATGGCCATTTATATTATAGACCGGTTCTACACGTTCAATTTTTCGTTCAAGTTTGCGATGTTCAACACTTCCTTCTTTTTGGCCCGTATGCAAAATTAGAAGAGTCATTTTCTTGAACATACAATGGAAAGCAAGAAAAAGTTGAACAGAAATTTCTATTCAACTTTTGATCTTGCCTTCAACTTTTTTATTAGTGTGGGTATATGCGTAGGAGTATAGGTATAAATGCATTGCTGTGGCAGTCAAGCAATATCTTCTTCTTCACATAAATCACATTTGATATAAATTTGACTTAAATGCATAGCACACTTTATATAAATTTGAAATTAGTGTAGACACAACTTAGCTTCTCAACTCAAGTGTCTACACCAGCTACAGCTGTTCAATTCAAGACCAAATTTCTAGCTAAAAAAAATATTGAACATCGCAAAATTGAACAGAAAATTGAACGTGTAGAACCGGTCATAGAAAACTATCGAAAAAATTTCAAATCACATACTAAAACATCGTTGTACTCCTGACTGGTTCTGTTGAGCGAGCATAGCGAGTACGTAACATTTCAACAAAATCAAGGGCGGATACACCGTTGTGGGCACGATGGGCATGCCCACAACCCAAATAGACTTGTGACATCACACTTTCATCGGCTTTTGAGATTGATAGGCTGATGATATTATACATATATCCTATGCCTTATTAAAATGAACAAAAAATATGAGTGTGCTTAAGACCGTACTTTAGAAGTAAAACTTGTTTATCCAACAACTGCCGCAATTATTAAAATATTAACCAGCTGCAATATGCAATTGATATAGTGTGGAGGTCTGTCGGATATATAGTACGCTTTCAGAAAAGTAAGGCCAACGACAAATGCAGGAACTATAGTGACGAGCCTACCGAGGGACTTGATACAAGTACAATTTCAGAATATCAATACTTATGAATTCCTATTTATATTAAAACCTAAAATCGAAGCAAAGGTTTTATGATAACTGAAATATTTTCGATTGAAACTGGTCTAAAAATCGTGTAAAAACTGCATCAAGTCAGGTTCCATATGTCGTGGTACTTTTGTCAATATTGGGTCTGTTTAGACGCTTCGCTCCCAAGAACGTTCCTCACGAACTTTGTTAATGAAGGGAGAAGTTGGTGGTACCTCTCATCATCCTCACATTCCCCTGGAGATTGTCATGTATGAATTCCATTATTTCGCGTAAAGTTTTATGCGGCGATACATAAATAACTACCATCAAATTCATCTGTCCTTTTTCTGCCATAGATCTGCCTACACACATTTCATGGTGATTGGGTGGTGCTACACACGAGACTAATTCGGACGGGTGAAACCGCTTTTATGGGAGAGAAACGAAGTGAAGAAAGGGGAAAATAGCCCATTTCCCTTTCTTCACGTCGTTTCTCTCCCATAAAAGCGGTTTCACCCGTCCGAATTAGTCTCGTGTGTAGCACCCCACATTTATGGTGACTAAGCGTTAGCGTAGTATCTGTATGTTAAAACATTAGCGGGGTCCACATCATATTCTTCATTTTTCATCCAAGATTCTGATAAAAGTAATACATTCATTTCTTTTTACAACTTCGTCATCTAAATCTTGTACGTTCGCACCTATACTTTGACAATTCAGCGAAAGTATTGATAATCCTAGTCTATTCAAAACTTAGTAAAAATAATTTAGTTCGTTAATTTTCTTAAAAGCATGCACGCGCCGCACCTAGGATGCATAGCGAACAAATGCGAATGCCACACGGGTATGCATGCTCCCGCTACAGGCATGGCATGCACGCTCCCGCTACATGCCTTAACATTTATAAATGCATCCGCATCGGCATAGACGTTTCCAAACGTGGGTGTTGCTTTACCAAGCAGTCCCCCAACTAAGCACTAACAACGTCTAATGCTGCTTGACCTACGCAATCGAACGTGAACCGGCCTACTGAGTATGCTATTGGTACCCTTTATGGTTGCCAAAATAATTGACCGTTTTCTTCGGCCTATACATTTTTTTAAAGCCCCAATTTTAAAGGGAGCAAAAAGAAAGGCAAAAAATCTCAATCTTTTTTTAAATTCAACTTTGATCTAGGGGTAGTTTTGCTCCCCTAAGGGTTGAAGATAATTTATTTTTGGCTGATAATACCTATTCAACCAAACTTCAAGCAAAAAGCCTACGGGATATCGTGGATATCGATGAAATTATCAACGTTTTCGCGAAAAAGAAACGTAAGCTTGAATTTGTAATTTAAGTAAGCACCTAAATAAAATTATTTAATGTAAAATGTATACTAGCGTTTAATTTAATTTTATATCCTTTTAAGTTGTAAAAATTTCATCAAAATCGGTTCAGTAGTTTAGAGTCTAACTGTGACATTCTGATGTGCAAACAAACGCACATTTACTATTGTAATTTTCGTGAGCGTACAAACTAACATTTTACAGGTTAATTAATTTACCTACTAGTGTTTGCGCCACGGCTTTGCCCACGTGGAACTATACACTGTACAAAATCTTGGTCAGGGCGTCAAATATTTTGTAAACATCTCCTTTGTAGGAATGCACTATATCAATCATGAGCGAGTTCATACTCCGACTCGCACTTGGCTGATTTTCGGGTGGCTGTGACCACAACCTTTTTTTAGGGCTGGATCCGCAAAATAGGTGAGGGCCCGGTCACACGTGTGGTCGATTTGCTGTGGAATGATCCATAATGCACATTCTTTTTATAAGAGCAACTTATGAAAACTGCAAAAGATGCTTTTTAAATAACTTTGCATTTGTGCACATCAATACGACAATTTTTATACGACATTTTCCAAATTGGTGGAATTTTTAATTTTGTCATCATTGAATTACCTTGAATTTTGTGTGCTTTATTGTTCTGATAGAAGTAACATCCTTCAATGAAATTCTATGATATTGCGCTCCCACATTATAAAGCAAGCCGCAAATAAAACCCCCTCCAAAAGCACCCACCACCAATTAGTTGAGCACGATTTCGATTTGTATCATTTAAACGCCTCGAGTGAAATTAATAATTTGTACGAAATTTGTGCGTTGGCCACCGTGGGCACGAGAGCAGAGATCACAATGAATATTAAGCTAATTCCGTGCATCAGGATGGAGTGAAATTTGTGAATGGAGCATGTTCACGCAAAACTTATAGCTTCTCATACGACCATACATCTCTGGCTGATCAACAGGTAGCAAGCAAATAACAACATGCAGGCCACATAGAATGAATTCTGCTTTTCAGGAATAGAGTCTGTGAGTGGTGCTCCGTCGGCAGGGCCAGGAAGGAGCAAGTTTTCATGGAAATTTTCGGGACCTGTTGAGTAGGTTTTTGTAGTACAATGATATATGTATATGTATATTGGCAAAATATATCCAGCTTGGGAGCCGTCGGTGTTTCACTTTCATTTTATTTGGCAGGGAAGTAGAAGATGAAAATCACGACATACACAAAATTCGGTTTTTAGAGTAGAGTTGACTCGTTTCTACTTTCTACCTAATTGGCTCGTGATAGTGTGGGGCAAACAAGAGCGAAAGTGCACCATATGCTCTCGAAACTTAATTTGAGTTTCCTAAATGATGAGTGAAAGTTAATTACTATAAATTTTCGAAATATTTCGGTTGTAAACGGTTGTTTTAATTAACTTGTTCAAGCTTTAATATTATCAACGTCTAATTAAAGTAATCTATTTTCCTGAATCGCTCCTTTTTATCTGGCTAATTACAGGCACGTCGATTAACTAAGACTACGTATAGCTGCATCTTCCTAAAAATTCTTTCTTGAGAAAAAGTACGAAAAACTTGCGTGAGCACTTAATTGGCCCGCGCGCATCAAAGCACTGGCTGAAGTCCATAAGAACGGGAAGCGCATGGGAGTGTTCTGGGCTACCATAATTTCTTATATCAAAACATCTGTCAGTGCATTCCCCTTAGACTACAGGCAGCATTTCAGAATAGCAAACTAATCGTCGAGGCACTTTTCTTCTATTTTCCGGTCGTTTTTTTGATGCTCAGGTAGAAAAGTAAAGACTAAAGTTGGTTGGTTTGGTTTTGTCCTAAGGCAGCAAAACAAGAACCTTAATACCAAGAGTGCAATGTTCTGCCAATTATTCTAGTTGCCCTTGTTCTACTGCAATTTTGCAACATCCGGCCGAGATACAATTTGAGTGTTTTCAGCCGGGGAAAATACTTGGGGCGCTCAAGATGTGCGTGGTCTCAATTACGGGAGATTCGATTTTCCTACAATTAAGACGGGATGTCATGTGAATTAATGATAATCAAAAGAGGCCTAAAATTTGATCGATAGCATGAATTCTTAATAAATTCACATAACATCTAATTTTGTGTAATTATACCTTAAAAAAGTGGTTCTGCAGTTTCTAGGCGAACAACTTATCCTTGAGATTTTCAATGATCTGAAGGTAGGTGAAAAATGGTGGATATACTGGTCTACCGTTAGGATTGGTTCAGCTAAATCTTGTTTTTTAGTTGCTTTCCTTTGCTTTTAGCTAATAGCTATTTCATAATTTTTAATAATGGCTCGATTGGCTTAATGAAATGACTGCCACAACAAGTTTCGTGAGTGGACGTTTTGTGATATTGATTTAATGTTGTTCGTTAATTTAATATTCCTTGGTTGTTCGTTAATTTAATATCCCTCGTGCTTGTTTATAGCTTCTGAAAAATATAAGCGTCAAAATTAATCATGTCCTAGCAGATTCGTAAGAGAATGTTAACTACGCTCTATGATACATGAGCCAATGCATTGATCAATTGTGAGTTTATAAGCTAGAAGAAGGTGCTCCTAGTGTTAGAAAAGTTGTATATGGAGCTTCACAATAAACACCAATATGACAGATGTTGTGGTCTTCAAAAGAACGATTAGGAGTTTCGTCTTTGACGATCTACTGATCGCAGATCAATGTGACTTGTAATATTTAGGTCATTGGGGTTCGCAAATGACCAGAAACATTACGTTGGAGAAAAGATCCAAAAGGCGAGATTGTCACTTCATCAGTTTAGGAGAGTGTGAGGATTAAGGTGGGGTATCTCCTCAAGGTCAATCTGGTGGACTAAAGCTAAAAACAAAAAAATAAGAGGCACAAAGACACGGTGCAGAGACTGGCATTGGATATTTTTGATGTTTTCGCAACAAACCCCGGCAATGATGAAACTTCTGTTGACCTTACCACCTTTGGATCTTCAAATAATAAAGATTGTGTCAACCTCGACGATTCGGATTAAGCCGGATGCTGTATAGCCGAACAGATTAAATTTGCTTTCTTTACACAACATGACATCGCTCTAGGACGGCTCGCCTCGGACGGCAGAGTTATGGCAGCGAGCAATAATAATAAGAGTGATAATATAAAACAAATTTTTAAAAATGTTTCAGTGTCCTTGAGATCAGCTGATAAAAATTTCAATAGGAGCGAAAAAGTCAAAATATCAAAGAATTAAAATCTATGATAAACAGAGGCAGAATTACTTTCACACTACACGCAACGTGTGTGAAAGAAAGATAAAAAATGTGCGGGAAGTGACTGGAATGTGCATTGAAAATATTTTGACAGTTCTCGGTTGAATGGCATTAAAGTCGCGTTTTAAATCCGGAAAGTGAATATTTACGTTTTTATTTAGTGTTGTTATTTACAATTTACACCTTGGTGCCAACGGCGTATTACATATCATAATTTTTGATTAATCGATGCTATTTTTAAAGCCAGAGAATCGGCTGCAGGCAACAGCGGTGTACACGACACCATCGTAAATCAATTGCTAGGTAAATTAGATGGCGTCGAGCAATTAAACAATATTTTGATTATTGGTGTGACAAACAGGCGAGATGTGATTGAGGAGGCTCTTATGCGACCAGGTTGATTAGAAGTTCAAATGAAAATTGGATTGCCCAATGAGCCTGAAAAGTGTACAATTTGCATGTGATAATATTTTTGTACAGTGCCTTGTGTTCTGTTCGTTATGAAAAAGTATGGAAAAGTTTTTTTTGGCAAAGAAATAAAATAAATTTTATTTTAAAAAAATCAGAAAAGTAAACAACTTTTCTTATCATCTACTCCCGAGAGTTGCATCCACTGTACGTAGAAAAACAACAGAAACAATCCTCATTTGCAGCTATCACCTCCTAGATTACAAGCCAACAATAAAGCACACATCTGATTTATTGTTTATTTACACACAGTGGCCTCGATTCCCGAATCCGGCGGATCGGAAGTGAGTGCGAATTTGACACTTTGTGATTCTCTAATTCGCCGTTTGTGTGCAATTGTGAATCTAAACGTATAGCAATGCCAACCTGTAAACGATCTCCGAGAACAAAATTAAGGAATCTCAACTAAAACATACGGCATTTTGTACATAAAAATCCGCACTCACTTCCGATCCGCCCGATTCGGGAATCGAGGCAAGTATTTATTTACACACATTCGTCATCAAATTTAAAATATTGACACAAAACGAATGCTAGATATGTACAAAAGAGCTAGCTAAACTTACAAAGAACTTGAGTGGAGCTGAAATTGAAAGCTAAGGCGCACATTGAGCTGTGTCACGCAGTAAACGCAGAGCAGGGCAGCACAGAAAAAAACAGGCTTACGCAGTTGTCGAAGCACATTGGGAAGCAGTTTTGTTAGACAGTTTGACGAAAGTAATTTTGAAATGGAGGAATATCTTAATTGATTAAGCTCTAAGTTAGATTCGGATGAGGAATTTGAAAATTTATCAAAATCGATTAATTTTTTTCCATTTAAAAAAAAAGTCCGTACGCGGCACGTAGCACACAGTTTCTGTGCCCCATCCACAAGTGTCGTGAAGCCTGCGCCTGACGCAGTATTCGTGTTACCTGCTCTGCGTTGCAATTCGCGGTTCTCCCTTAAAAAGCACGAAACACAGAAACTGTACTGCTCTGCCTGGGTCGCCTGCGTCTCAATCAGTGCTGCCAGATACAATTTCATAAAGTACCTACAGCCATGAACAAAAATACCTATTTTCCCGTGCTGTTTTATTTCCCCTACAGTTTCCCCTTCACATTTTTATTAATATAACAAATTCAATATTAATATAATTTATAATTAAATTACCAAATTCATATATTCATAGAACAAAATAAAGCTTATCAAATATCTTTATAAATAGTACTGTAAAATTCAATAAGATTTACGAGTAATGCATTACATAAATTAGCAAGATTTAGAACTGAATATATCTCTGTATATAGCAAAAAATCGACGAATTCATATTTAACTAGCTGGGACCCGGTGCGCCTATGCTGCACCCATAAGCCAATAGTTGTAATCAGGTGATATGAATTTTAATACATATACAGTAGGAGAGTTGGAAAAAGGCAATTTTTTTGGTATTTTTGATTCCAAATAACAAAATGTGAAACTATTAGGGATCTGACTTTTGATCGAGAAAACCATCCATTGACATGGTATTTTTCGAGATATGAATTTTCATACACAGATGAAGTGTCTCAATGAACCCCTTATTGTCTGTATTTTGGATAGCTGGGACCCGGTTTTTAAACATTTAAAATCAAAATTCAACTCTTCTTAACCATTAACAAAAAACCAACTCTTCCTATAAAAGTTGGAGTCATTAGATTCAAAATACATTTATTTGAACTATGACCAAAATTGCCTATGTATTCTGTTAAAACCATGAACGTTAAAAGATTTAAAATTAATGCAAATAGCAGGACCCAGCACTCGAAATTCCAGGGCCATTTTCTATAGCTTTTTTTAATTTAAATCGAGAAGTCTGCAATAACAAAATTTTTCGAGAACAATAAAACTAAATTGTAAAATGAAACAAATTTTTTATAGTTGGAAAAAGCAATGCCAAAAAGCTTTTATTATCTCTTAATGTCACATATTGCAAAATTGCGTTCATATATTCGAATTAAATGTCACACGTCTATTTTTTTATTTATTTGAATGGATTGCTTTAATGACGTGATCCGAAAGCGCGGCGCTAATTGTGTATTTTCCAAATCTTTTCTTTCATGCAAACCTTCACAACAAAAAAAAACATCCAAATCGGCCGAGATGTAGATAGAAGATAGATAGATAGATTATTTTAATTCGGATTTAATGTTGAGACCAGGTTGCAGGGCAGCCATATTGGAATATTACAAACATTTACAAAAATTAAGTAATGCGTTCATCGCAACGCTTGGTGATGAACGATATTTTTTGTCCTTCGGTTAGGAGAGAAAACGAATAGCGCCGATGGTTTACCTACTCTCGAGTACAACTGCCCTTGTGAAAAACATGGCAATTAAAGGTTTATTCCACACACTTCCAAAGATTGGCCTTGCGATTGGAGACAGGAAACTGGACACGCTTAAATTCAAAAAATGTATAGAGAATGGCACTCGAATTTCGAGTGCTGGGTCTTGCTAGTGTATATTACTATAGAAAAAAAGCTCTCTATGACATCGCCCCCCCCCCCCCCCCGGGAGTGAATTTTGAAAGTATGCACCGACGCCAAAACCAGTGTCTTGGAAATACAAATTCATCGTTGTAATTTTTCAATTTGCTAAGCTTAAACCAAAATTCTTCAATATCATAATTTTTTAAAGTTAATTTCTCTGGGTCTGTAAAGTGGTATTCAATTGTTCGCCATTCTTGTAATAATGCAGTTGCATTAATTTTGAGGTTGGCACAAATTTTATTGAAATTAATTTTGTTTTTCTTACTCGAATCATTTAAACCTAAAACAATTTCGGGATTTAAAAAAACCATTTCAGCAAATATTGAATATTCTGCCAAAGGCAACTTTTTTTGGATTTCTTCTACATAAAACTCCAGGCAATCGAGTGTTATACGTTCCGCTTCCCGTACAGGAATTGTTTTGACTAACTCATTACATTCTGGCCGTAGATAGATTTCATTATTGGATAAAAAAACATGTGGGGATCTAACATTGGCATTGATCCTAAGTTCATCGCGTTTAATAAAATTCTGTCCAAGTTTTAAAAATATTTTGACTGATTCTGCATATAACTAATGAATAAGTGGTTTCTTTGACTGAAACAACGCATTTAAACAATTAAAAAATTTAGAACATATTTTAAAAACATAAAGTAAACGAATATAAACTACTAAGCAAAAAACTTCTTCTATAGAAAATTTTATCCGAAAGCACCTACATTTTTAAGAATATTAAATATCTGTCCCTTTCTACCTACGCTCAACTTTTGTGACAGAATTCCCCTACATGTAGGTACTTTCCCCTACATCTGGCATCAATGGTCTCAATGTGCGCCCGGCCTCGGTTTGGTACGTGCCGCTCAATCTACAGCTATGAACCGATTAATTAAGAAGGCATCAAGTAAAGTAGAAGCTGATCCAGAAGCAATGGAAAAGTTAAATGATTAAAAGAGCTGATTTTTTACATTCGTTGGAGAATGATATAGAGGTAGTAATTAATAATTTTGAATGGCATTAGTAGCAAATTACATTTAGACTATATTGTATTTTCTAGGCATTGGTACTGCATTTGAAGTTCTTGATAACTTCCTTGGTAGAAGTACTTGTAATTGTGGCACAACAGTAGCCGTGAACAAGGAGAAAGTGATAATTGTAACATTTTCATGTATTAATTCGGAATAAATGCTTTTGACTTTTGACTTGACTTATTCCGGTAAGCTAATAAGTGTATGGTAGTTAAGCATTTGATTTCAAAATTATAATATAATATAAAATTATATTATAATTATAATATAATTGAGTAAGTTGAAAGGAAAAAGGGGGCAAGTACAATTCTTTGAAGCTAGCTTATTATCATCAAATCTGAAAAATTTTGATTTCATGTGTTTGTAATATCCTTTTCCCTTTCAATTCAATAATATTATTTACAATTAGCAATTAGTTAAAAGAAATATCCCAAAAAAAAGAGCACTTTTTCATCATCTAATTAAATAATGAACCATGAGGGTTACTTAGTGCTGTGTTTTTTGGCGTAAATTCGACGATATCCGTCTTTAAAATCGTTTTTTCACTTATGTCCACTTTTATTATTTAACCACTTTTTATTATATCCACTATATTTCTATCGTTCTATTTCACTATCTTTTTCATTTTTTTCTCATGTCTAAAATTAGTAAATAGCTAAAATTAGTAAATGTCCAATATGTATGTTGTTGGAGAAAGATTAACCTTTATTAATTACATATAGCATGTTTCGCAACACCCGCCAAGTTGATTTATGTTACTATGCTATGCATAAGATGATTTATGATACTTTTTTATCTAGAATTATTAAAAGGAATTGAACAATATAGATCGCACAGTGTTATTAATCTAATATACCTTTTGATAAGAATATCCATGCATGATTATTATCATGACTTATTACATCTTCTCTTATTGCAGCTTTTCACAAAATCCGCCAAGTTGATGTTCTGGTTGCGGTAACGGATTACACAGTGTTATTGCTAAACTTATATATTACATTTCTTGGTTGCTAACTTGATGTTCTCTAGTATTTAGCAACAGTTTTCAACTAAGCCCGATGAAGTTATACCAACAATGTTGAGAGTTCCCCTGTACTTAGCATTAACTGATGTAATGGTAATGTTCAGTCAGACTTCATATGCCCCTGCTACTATTTCACTTTTTTTATAGGTCAGGTTTCTTACAAATGACTCAGTGTAAGTACTTTGCGTCTGTGATTACTTTTTCTTATATCCTTGTTAAAGAATTTGATTGTGTAATAGATCCTAGCTCTAATATACAATCGTAAGAGGTATTCCTTATTTGATGCTTCGCAACACTTAAAATTGAATTCTTTTTCTAATATATCGTATAATTTATTTTCAATATTAGTGCTTTCGATAAGAAGCTCAAAATGTTCTGCAAACTTCTTGTCTGTGTTCCATCTTTTCTGCCATAGTATCTACCCTATTGTTTTTATCAATGAAATAAAGACCGCATTCCTTACGATTACAAAGATGCCCTATTTGTGGAAATCGGTCGTTGTTTCATTACCTTTTTATTCTAAATTATTAAACTACTTTTTTTCCCAAAAACCAAAATTCAAAACGCCCTATCTCGAAAACGGGCAGAATTAGCCCCCCTCCCCTTTTTGTGTTTTTTGTTGATATTTTTTTGTCTACTATCTAAAATTAACCGCTTGGCAAGCCAGGACGGGACACCCTGTATAATCTCACAATTATTTTTATTATAATATGTACCGAGAGTGTCAAAATTGAGTCAACACCTAAAAATTTTATATTTCAACTTCAATATCTCAACACTAAATACTCATGGAAGAGCGGTCATACCTTGATTTAAAAGTCTTCCGATAGCATTATTAACAAAAGATTTATAAAAAAAATGACAAAATAAGTCCTAGTTTTTAGTGTTGAGATATTGAAGTTGAAATATAAAATCTTTAGGTGTTGACGCACTTTTGACACTCACTGTACGTCTTTTTAATAAAGCCGTTTTGAAATACTTTAATACTCGCAGTTATAATAGCTGCGTTCCAAAATTCTAGCAAAGCTCTCACAAGCAGTTGGCTTCTCTGTCTACTCATGCCTTTGTTGAGAAGTAGGAACGAGTAGGCCAATTGCTTGCGAGAGTTTTGCTCGAATTTTGGAACGCAGCTATTAATTATCACAATTATTTTAATTTTAATGGTAATTCACTTTTATAAATCGTCTTAATAAAGACTTGTTTAAATACTTTTATATCACGTACTTATATATCTCCTTATATCACTTACTTTTATATCAAATAGTTATAATTCACTTTTATAAATCGTCTTAACAAAGACATTTTAAAATTCTTGATTTTCCACGCAATTTCAACTTCTAATTCCTTCAACTTTTTTTTATGTTAAGACAAAATTAACCCAACAGGGAACAAATTGCAAGATTCCCGCCTTTTTAACGAACAATACAAGTGGAAATCCAATCCTAATATTGTGTACCAACACGAAATTTTACGCATACATACAATCCGTGCAAACCCAATTTACACGTGCTCTGTTCCAGTGTTTCTTCCATTTGAATGTAAACATTCCAATCGAGAAATCAAGCAACATCTTCTGCTTCTTTCATACACTTGTGTTTTTTGCATAAAATGTACATCCATCGCGCGTTTGTTAATATTTTTTGGACTTTTTGCATAATGTTATTGCTAATCTCTTCTTTCACATTTTTAACTCTTTTACTTGTCCTTGAGATCCACCTAATCACTCTTGTTATTATTGCGCTGGCTATGGTCTGGAGAAAGCCTGGTTGGCCTACTATGTATTCGGATCTGAAAGTAAATTCACATTCCAAATGTATAATAGAATTACAAATCGCGGTATGAAATACTAATTTACTACACAATTATTGTAATTTTACTATAAATTTTGTAATTTCACATAAAGAAATTGAGAATCTCCAATACTGCATGACGTGAATGTGACCTATATTTTACGCAATTTTGTGTATTTTTCTAAATCGGTTATGTAGGAAAATTACAATATTTCTTATTATTGTTTATCAATGTTATGTATTGAACTTTCTACTGTAATTTTACAGTAAGAGGCGTAATTTTAGAACTTATATTTTTAGTAAAATTACAAATTCTTTATTGGAATGTAAGGTTTAATTTTTCCCTCTCATAGATATAATTCACAGGTAACAATGGAATACTAAGCATATATACCCGATTGTTCTTAAGTTAAGGTCAGACCTTTGACTTTGGTCAGGGTCTGGGCAGTTCTTGTAACAGTCAAAAAATTTTGGATAATTTTTGATGCTTAGGGCCGATTCACAATTAAAGCTTCAAGCTGCAAGCTTGAAGCTTCAAAAATTAGGAGAAAAGGGTTTGTACAATGATTCACATTCACAGCTTCAAGCTGCAGTGCTCAAATAAAGCAAAACTCAGATGAAGTTTGTAATTTGAAGTTTGCAGATTGACGCTTGCAGCTTGACGCTTGCAGCTTAACGCTTGCAGCTTGAAGCTTTCATTGCGAATCGGTCCTTGCATGGTGATCAAAATGCTATTTTTATGTATAGGGAGGGGGCATACACATAAGTTTTGGAAATTTACAAAACTATGAAGTGAAAGTTCCATTACTGATTGTATTCTTACATCCGACAAATAATGTATATTTACTACACAGTTGGTAAAAATACGTAAAGTAGAATTGGAATATTCCTAATAATATATATTGCAAATTTACAAAACTGCTTGTGAATAAAACTTCCAGTATTTTTTTTGTAAAATTACCACAGAAATTTTTTACAGTGTAAAACTTCCCAAGTAATGCGTCCTCAAAGTCAAAATTTTGGTTTTTTTTAATTAAAATTTCAACTAAACCACATTTTTTTCCATAAAATACCTAATTAACTAACTTTTTTTTTGCAAAAAAAAAATTAGAGAACTAGGTATTTTATGGAGAAAAGGGTGGTTTTAGTTGAAATTTTAGTTAAAGAAACGAAATTTTGACTTTGATGACTCATTACTCGGGAAGTTGATGGTGTAGAACCTTGATTTTTACAGTTTTAAATAGGTGGGAGTATTCTGCGTACACTGATACCTTAATCATGAAATAGCTTATAGGCTTACAAAAATACAGGATGATATGTAAACCGTAATTTTACTGGACTAAATGTGAAGTTGATACAAAAAAATACTGAAAAAAAAACCGCCTTCGGAATTCGTTGGAAGACCATTGGATGATATTCAGAATAGATAAAGCATGTTGAAAAACCATATTAGAATGACGCGTCGCGACGTGCTCATTGATTTAAAATTTACTTTTTTTCGGTCAAGAAAGTGTAAATTTTCGATATAGTCCAAGAGCCCAGGCCCGCCAGACCTACGTCATTTTCTTAAAACTGATATTTCGTATATACATAGTGTGATACGCAGCTAAGAACGTATGAACATTCGCTAGCCCGGAGAATGGGCCCTTTTGTAGATAGAGGAATTGGGGGGTGAAAAAGTGGTTAAAATTTAAAAGAATGTCGGTCGCTGCGTATTAGTTCTAAATAACCGTTAAATACTAGTAGCAGAAATTTTTGACCATTTGCACCCTCCCCAAGCCACCCCTAGCTGAAGTTGCCGTTTCACCCCTCAAACCCCAGCAAATTATCAAAAATTTCTGACAAATTTGACAATGCATCCCTATAATAACGTGGCACAGTGGGGCCAAATCGAAAAAAACCCGGACAAAATTCCAAAAAGGTAAATAATCGTTTTCAATCGTCATAAAATTGATGACTCGGCGGTTTTCGGGGTCGCTGATTACGAATCTGAACTCAGAATTCCAAAATTCAAGATGGCGGATCCAATATGGCGGACAAGGTTTTTAAAATGTATGTATATTCTGTCCAAGATTGGTATATGGGGATTTTCGGGGTCGCTGATTACGAATCGGAACTCAGAATTCCAAAACTCAAAATGGCGGATCCAATATGGCGGACAAGGTTTTTAAAATGTACATATGTAGATTCTGCCCAAGATTAGAATATGGCGGTTTTTAGCTTTATTGGTAAGAATGTCACATTAATTTATTCTTTGAAACCAAAAAAACAGTTAAAAGTAGTTTATTGAAATAGTTTTATAGTGTTTTTTTGTTTTTGTTTTTTCCAATTAACAAGTTTTTAGTTAACACAATAAATAAAAATTATTCAGTAAATTTGACCATCAAAATGAATGTTATTTACATATTGGACGATTCGCAATTCAGTATATTTTTCTTGATAAATACCTTCAACCATTCATCATTGGTCTCAGAAAATCTTCTTTCTGTACGATGCACAGTGCGGGGCCAAATGGTAAAAAGGCGAACAAAAGTCCAAAAAGTAAAGAAAAATAAGGGACAGATGTTCACATTCAACGGTACTTTGAGCAGTCGGTGACAAAGAATCAAGAATATATACTATATATAGGGTGTATCACGAACAGTGACAACGCGGCCGGCTGTGGATAGGTTATAAATAGACGAACAAAAAATCGTATGGGTGGGGGGAAATCGTAACGGATTAGCATCTAGGGCGCTTTAAAGTTTTTTTTTAGAGTTTTACATATCACCCTGTATTTTTGTAACCCTGTGACTCCCACCTATCTAAAACCGTCAAAATCAAGGTTCTACCGTATCAGCTTCCAGAGTAATGAGTCGTCAAAGTCAAAACTTTGGTTTTTTTCACCAAAATTTCAAATAAAACCACCTTTTTCTCCAAAAAATACGTAGTTAACTAATATTTTTTTTGCAAAATTGGAAAGCTTGGAAAATTTCCTATGAATAATGTCTGGACAATTTTTATTCGGCTTTTACTTACATATATACACAGCAACTTTTGTTAACGTGAATAACTTTTGTTATTCACGCAACGCATGCATTTTGCTACAAAAAGTGTGATTAAAATTAGACGAGCAAATATGAGCAGCTAAAATTTTGATATTTCATTTGTTATATGATAATCTATGATCTCTAATAATTTTTAAGACTTAACATAACATTTTACTTTTTCACTTCGAAACGACAAATTTCAAAAATCACATGTGCCGCTCTTTTTCTCTTAATTTTTTGGTTAATACACTGCAATTGCACAAATGGTTATAATAATTTACTTACTTTGAGGAGTTGATTCCATTTTGTTTGAAGGAAATTGCTAATATTTTCAAATATTTTAATGCATTCAAACACGCGTACACGTATCGCTCTTCTGAACGTAAACACCGATCACTCGCAAGAACGTTATGTTTCAACTGATATCTAAGCTGCTGTAGTCGAGTTGGGGAACTAGTATGAGAGAATTTGATGTCACCAGGGCCCACTGTAGCCAATCTTAGGTTCAAAAATCCCCATTAGGGACTTTCATTTTTTGGACTTTTGTCCGCTTTTTTTCGATTTGGCCCCACTGTGCGTGGACATCCACTATAAAGCGATTTTTCGAAACTCATCCCCTAAGGCGGTGAAATGGGGTTGAATAGGTTGTATGTGGTATTTTTTTTCTTTAGTCAGGTTTTCTTCAAATTTAGTAAAATTACTCCACACCATAAATAATGAAACACGTCTTTCAGGATTTTTCGAAATTCAGGCCCTAGGGGGTGAAATGGTGGTGAAACTCGAAATGGTAGCACCGAGCCACAGCGTCATTGACTTTATTTAGAACTCGTTTTTGATTGCTTGATTATTTCTTGCACCCATCTACTGTTCACACAAAATCTTTATTGAAAGGCTTTGCAACGCACGCGGGTTTTTTGCTAGTTATTTAATATTGAATATTGTAATTTAGGTCAAAACAGATACATAAATAAGAAGAATGTGTGCATTAAGCAAAAGCAATTTGAAACTCTTGTGACAAAATCGAGGAAAACCGCAGTTTTGCAACAAGATATATGAAAACGCCAGACGCGAAAATCTTTTAATACGGAAAAAAGTTACTGCCTTTCACAAAGGCATTTTGAAAAAATGGAGCAGATTGAAAAGCAAAGAAAAGAGCTGCTAATTCAAAAATTAGAGCTCAAGAAAAAAATAATAAACATCAATCGGCTAACGACGTAAATCCAATGAAGTCATAATTCGTATGAAATTTTTGAACTGTAATAATTAATTTAATAACTGTGGAATTACATATTTTTTATAAAGTTCATTTGATATTGTTTTTAATTCTACTTGCGTCATCAATAATCGGCGATTCCACTATATTGTCCATTTTGAAAGCCAGGCAAATGTTATGCAATGCACAGCAAGCATTCAAAAATCTGGTGGTCTTATGTGGAGAATAATGAGGCTGTCGTGCATATAGCAAACACCGAAATCTCGCCTTCAGCAACCCAAAAGTCCTCTCAACGACGCTTCTAACTTTCGAATGAATTTCGTTAATCTTAGCTTTGGCGCTTCTACAGCTACTCTATATGGGGTTATCAGCCAAGCCTCAAGCTTATAAGCCGAATCCCCTGAAAAGAAAATTAGTACTTACAATTTTTTTTTGTATAGATATATGGGTTACCTAGAAGCAAAGATGTGTCACCACATATTTACTCCGTAAATTTTCTCTAGCCGAACTCATATCCCAAATAAAACTGTCGTTGGATGATTCTACAAAACAACCGTCGACTGCTCGAATTTTCATTTTATAATCACATATCTGAAAATAGACTCCTTATTAAATTATTTTATATTTTAATTAGAAAGACTCACTATCATGGCATTTATACTATGTTTTAATTTTCTGTTAAAGAATAAATGTTCATCGTTATTTGATCTGATTATTTGGATGTGTGTGCCATCAATGGGCCATTCCATGAAAATTCGACCAAAAAAACGAAAATTTTGGACACGACCTTCTCTGATTTCCTTCATATTTCGTACATTTGGAGCACTAGTGACTAGTATTACGTAGGTGCAATATTTTGCCAAAATGTCAGGTGGTTTCATAAATAACGGTACTTAAATATTTCGAAATTTGCATAATACAAGTTCCTTTAAAAAATCGTACAAAGTGCAAATATTATCCTAGCGCTATGATATATACATCATTTTGAAGAAAAACCTTCAAGCTATTAAATAAAAATGCCAAAAAGGACATTCGACGAAAAAAGGATTCAAAGGACATCTTAAGTATCCTTTATCCTTGGGGATCTCAAAAAGCCAACGCGGGATTTTCTCCAAATTTTTATATGTTTTGACTGGCAACACTAAAGATCAGTTGCCTGAGTCTCATGCTGGGGTCGAAGACCGTTTGGGAAGGAGAATTTTTTAAAGCATACCCTGTCAAACGCCCATCATATATAAAACAGTTTTATGTATGCCCTAAATGCATTTTACGTTGTCTAGATAAGTGGGTTGCGGCTTAAATTGTACTGCCAGGTAAGAAAAGTCTCCTAACGCAAACAATGGCAACTTTTAAATCACTTTATCACAATAATTGTTGGTACAAAGGAATTGTACTTGTCTGAAAGGAACTTTTAAAACACATTTGCTGTAAGGTTGAAAATAACATTTATTGAGCATTTTAATTATGGTTACATGTCAGATTTTAAAAATATGACTAACTTCCTCTGTAGAGAGTGAAAACGGTTTTACGAGTATTTGGCCTACAGCAGTTGGAGCAACATGGTGAATTTTCTGGGTAGACGGCACAGGCTTAATACTACTATAAATTTGCGTCATCCGATCTGCTGCTTCATATTCAAGATTAGATATGTATTTTAAATTCATATTTTTAATATTTTGGTCGACCCATTGAAAAAGTAGAGTAGGGGTTGTTATTTGTTCCGAATATGGTCTTTGAAGACTGGCTTTTGCTGCTAAACGTTTTAGTGTTCCGCCCAATCCGTCGCAAGGGCTTTTCCCATGAGAAGTAGCAAAGAAATTCCATTCAGCCTTGATGCCAGTTTCCTCCTCGTGCAAAGTTAAATTGTAAAAGTTGTTCCTATTCTTGTACTGCGCGGCTGAGCCATCTGAAAAATAAAAATTTTCTTTATAAAACCAAGTTTTTCCTGTAAAAAGTTTATAAGATGCCTTTGGTAAATGCGAACCGCAATAGTATCATGATGAGCAATATCGCTAATTACGATAAAATTTGTGAATTGCAAGTCCTCTTGTTCTGCGTTGGCTTTTTGAGATCCCCAAGGATAAAGGATACTTAAGATGTCCTTTGA
The DNA here is from genome assembly GCA_963855945.1 of Thereva nobilitata. NCBI lineage: Eukaryota > Metazoa > Arthropoda > Insecta > Diptera > Therevidae > Thereva > Thereva nobilitata. The sequence continues at coordinate 52,637,903 of OY979695.1, forward strand.
ATCCTTTTTTCGTCGAATGTCCTTTTTGGCATTTTTATTTAATAGCTTGAAGGTTTTTCTTCAAAATGATGTATATATCATAGCGCTAGGATAATATTTGCACTTTGTACGATTTTTTAAAGGAACTTGTATTATGCAAATTTCGAAATATTTAAGTACCGTTATTTATGAAACCACCTAACATTTTGGCAAAATATTGCACCTACGTAATACTAGTCACTAGTACTCCAAATGTACGAAATATGAAGGAAATCGGAGAAGGTCGTGTCCAAGCCGTTGGTCGAATTTTCATGGAATGGCCCCAATGGGACCTATTACTCCCGGAAATTTATATTTCTCGTAAAAATATCTTTTTGATGCTTTTTCTCCTTCTCCGTCGTTTCCAGTGTTATCCATTTTGGACACAATGTTTCTTCGATTGCATTTGCAACTTCGTCTAGTACAGCCGACACTGCTTGTTGAGGCAAGCCGTTGCAGAAATCTTCGCCACACTTAGTTGATAGCCCCCCAGGGCGAAAAATCTCAGAGCTGCCCCTAATTTAATAATTGGTGGGATTGCTGTAGATCGACGTGGTATTGACAGATTTTCCTTAATTTCATCCAACACATAAACAAATGCTTCCTTCGTAAGTCTGAGCGAAAAAACGCATATTAAATATAGCCTTGAACATATTTCGTTAGGCAACCCATCACCGATACGTTTGTTGGCATATTATTTATCATGAAAAAAACTTTCATTCGGTTACTCGATCGGTGAAGGTCGCTCTTCTACGTATCTTAGACTATTATATTGAATTATACAATTGAAATTTGGTATACTGACTAACTCTTCATTGGGTAACCAAGTTTCATTTACGAATTGTCGATGAATTTTAAACTCCTGCTGAGCTCTTTTAAAGTGACTGTAATTGCTGTATGGTAAGGTGGAACTAAGTCCATATCACCTTCCTCATTAGTCGAATTATTCATTATTAACAGTTCTGAAGAGTTGGCCTGTCCGACTGATTGAGGTAGTTCCTGATCCATCATGATCCCTTCATTCAATAAATCACGTTCCTGATCTGGGACAATGTCTTTATTGGATAAAACGTGTATATTCGAGGCATCAGAAAATCGGTTATTATTTTTTCGTGTTTGAAGTCGTCGACTCCGCTCCTTGTCTGTTAATAGAATAGTTTTTAATTTTGTACGGCGATTGCACAGTACAGGAAAATTTGGCCTCAGCTTGTACAGTTAAAGAATTGCGATTCTCGTGTATTGCAGTAGGCAAAGATGAATCGTGTAAATTATCACCAACATGATCAGGAATGCTACTAGATACCATTGCGACATCTAAATCATTTAAATTTGTACCCGTGCTAATTAGCTGAGAAGTTCCAGAAGTTATTATTCCCATTTCTGAAGCTAATGAAATACTTAAAAATTGAATGATTGACGATTTACCTGCTTGTTTAAGCTTTTTTTTCGCAGCCTCCAAGCCCGAACACGTTCCACTCCTGTTTGTTTTGTTGTCACTAATTTTTTTACGTGATTCTCGGGTATTGCAGTAGGCAAAGATGAATCCTGTAAATGACCACCAACATGATCAAGAGTACTACTGGACACCATTGCGACATCTAAATCATTTAAATTTGTAGTCATTATTCGCGTTTCTAAAGTTGGTGAGATACGTAAAATGTGATTCTCGTTGTCGAGTGACGTGACACACCTTAAATTGGTATTTCTCTTTGTCAATCTAAGAGAATCCTGGCAACTAGATCGATAAACGTCGTGTTTTAATTGTCGTGTGAAGTGACATTTTCCTCGATATGTTTGCAAGCATCGACAGTTTCAGTCCACTGCGTCCCTCGTAGTCACGTCACTCGCCAACGAGAATACCACCTATAATATTCGTAAATTACTTACCTGGATAAAGTTGATAGCGCGTTATCATGGACAGCTTGATTCGAAGCCAACCAGAAGCCAAAATAAATAACTTCAAAAACTATAAAGAAATAACATAGAACTCAAAAACGCGCCAAAAAATATACTTTACTTCAACAATTTCATCTTTTTTTCTTTCACCCACTTTTTGTCTCTTTCTTTATTTTTAATAATTAACAACATTCAAATCTTTTTCTCACACCTGAGAGCACTTTTAAATTTCTTTAAATATTCTGAAGGAATGAAGGATTAGCAACTGAATGGTTTAATAAACTGTATTGCCATACCATCGCGAAATTATTATAACAAAATACATTTTTCCCCCATATAATAACAGTGCACATTTTGTGTCATATGTTTAAACTAATTTGTGATTAAGTAATTATGCAAATTAGGTTTAAACCATTCGAAATCATTTTAATAATAATACAATAAGTAATTATACCTTGTTATTATATTGTTATATGGCAGCTTTATTATTTTCTTAGAAACTCGCGCATATTTTATGGGTAGGGCAAGAAATGAATTTCCCTCCATAACTTCGCGACAGAACCCCTCACCACCCATCGACATCGTGAACAGACATCGGCTACGAATTTTCATATGCCCATAACACTAGTTTACAAATTTTTACTCAATTGCGGGTACCTACCTAATAGGAAACGCGCTTTAAGCCTAATTTGACGTGGCTGAAAACGAAAATGACACTCATTTATTTTTCCAAATGCACTCTTTTAAGCAGAATACTCCCACCTGGAACCGTCTGTATAAAAATCTGACGCGCTCGAGTATTTCAAAATGGCGTTTGTTTTTGCATTTTCAGAAAGCCGCCTCGAGCGTCACATTCGAATCGTCAGTCTTTTGAATGGGAGCTCTGTTCGGGTTCGCTCAACATCTGAATATCTGACGCGCTCGAGTAAATTTTTTTCTCCCAGTTTTTAACCCTTCCGTACGGCAGATTAGATCCATGCAAACCGGCAGATTAATATACCTCCGTCATCAGAGACACGTAGGGCATATACACTATTATTATCTGACGCGCTCGAGTTTTTCCATGTGACTGCTTTTTTAACATTTTTAAAAGCCTGCCGAAGAAAGGGTGTACATCATATAACCTTTTTTTATTTCTACCATCTAATATTCAAAATCCAATAGGTCCCACGACGCTCGAGTAAATCCCCATTTAGCATCGTGGGTTCCCTACTAATATACATTATAGACAAAAATGGATCCGCACAATGGAAGAAGAAGAAGATAATGAAGGACATAGTTTTTGGGACGCCAAAGAACTTGGTATTTTTTAAACCTTCCACTGCTTTATATAACCCAGTTAAATTGGCCACAGATTTCTCAATGTAACAACTTGTTGGGTCCACCACCGGCACTTTTTAACTGTTGCTTGTTGTATCTTGTAGATTATTTTTTTCTTTATATTCACCTTATTTACCTTACCACACTTTCTTCCAAGCGTTAAGGTCGCGAACTGGTGGTCCTAAAGAATTCAATTTCGCAATTAATTTCTCGCATTCATCAATACTATCATCAAAGTTTTTGCTAAATAAAGGCACTTTTGGATTTTTTCTCCATAAAGGATACAATCTCTCGAAACTGTGTTACATTTTTATGTTTACCCAAAAAAAAATTGTTAAATATGTTTATAATAAATTAAACTGAAATTTTCAACAAAATTCGCTTAACTCCCATTTTTTTAATCATCTAAAAATAAAACCACACCGAAAATAAAACTGGCAAACAACGAAAAATTTCGGTTTCATACGAAAATGAGAACACGTAAAATTTGCTCAATTTTGTTTCGAAATCATTTCGGAACGAAAATAACTCGAAATTCCACATTTTTCCCAGAATTCGGTTTCGTACAAAAAATGTAAGGTCCCTATTCTAAAGCCGAAAACACCCTTTTGTGTTGTGGTGTGTCGTGGCGCTCTGTGTCGTGGATCTAATTCATATATTTTGTATGGGGCTGATTAAATTATTATGGTGTGTTGTTGTGTGGCGCGTCCCGATTTGGCACACAAAAGTGTGTTTTCGGCTTTAGAATAGGGATCTCACATTTTTTATTTTCGCAGCACGCACAATACACCACTCACGAAATCGAAAAGTCAAATACGACAGCTGCCATCGGATAAATTTCCGGTAGCAATCGTGTCAAACCTATTCGAATTCGCATAGCCTCATCGATTTTTTAACTTCCCAGTTTATAGGGAAGTTATTGTAATCGGCCCGAAAATCGAAATCGAAATTTTCAAAGTATTTTCATGTTTCAAGGTCCCAATAGCATTTCAAGCAAGAATTTGTGAAGAAGTATGTGTGTGTGTGGGTGCGTACGTATGTGGTCATTTTATCCTGCACTATATCGCGCGAACCAAAAAAGATATCGAATTCGTTGAGGTGTCGTTCGAAGCGTATTAACGGAAATATGATCTGAATAGATTTTCATAAAATTCGGTCAAGCCGTTTTTTGTTTAATCGACGTATGTGATTTTTGTACCTGCACGATATCGCGCGAACCAACAATGGTGCGACTTCGTTTAGGTGCCGAACGTAGCGTATTACCGACGTTGTAATCTAAAAAGGTTTTGGGTCGAGCAGTTTTTTTGTTTAAACGAAGTACGTGATTTTTGCACCTGCCCAATATCGCGCAAATCAAAAATGATATCGTCTTCTTTGAGGTACCGATCGAAGCATATTAACGAAAATATGCTCTGAAAAAAATTTCATAACATTCGGTCGAGCTCTTTATTGAGCATTCATCATACTGGGAAGTTGATCGTGTGCACCGAAAGGGTCAAACCCACAACCCAACTAGTTCGATTTTTGAGTAATTAATTTTTGTATCGTATATCATGATAAGGCTTCTGGACGCAATGCGGTTAACTGGTCCTATTTTGAAAACTTTCACGAAATCGATGGGTCTAGACATAATATAGGAGCACTAACTACTTCCAATTCCCGGTTCTTTGCAAGCCATGTTTCAATAGACAACTCCAATCAACTTAGGAAAAGAACTAAGTAAAATGACACTACTTCAGTATAAAAATATGGAAAGATGAAGAGGAGCATAAAAATCAGCGACACAAAGAGAGGGTAGATATAAAACGAACCGAGTTTAAACAGAAAAAAACCAATGTCTTAAGGACATTCAAAATATACTTACTATTTACTTAATCTTCACTCGCCAAGAAGGCTAACTTTTGTTATTTACATTTGTAAAACTGAATATTTTTTATAAAAAATGCTATTTATATTTGGATGTCTCTTACTTTTTACTTGGATTATAAAAATGTATAAATTAGAACAACATTTCAACAGTTGCATTACTAATCCATTAGGTCGCAAGAAGGAAAATCGCCAAAGAAAAAGAAATAGTAGGAAAGTGTTCAGCCTTAAAGTATTGCAACTTTACATATGCATATATTTTTAGATATCTCAAATAAAAAATTCAGTTTTCTCTTATAGTGCTGGAAAAGTGGCGCCTAAAAGCAGTTTGTTGACAAGGAGATATTGTCTATTCCCACTCATTTTACGATAAAAACATTTACATATACCTTGGGTCAAAAAAGTTTACGTACACATATAAAAATTTTATAAAATAAGCTTAAACAGTATCTCTTTTAAATTAAATGTGGATTTTTCTTTCTATATGTTTAACATCTAGGTCTTAAGAATATATTTCCAAAAAAAAACGTTTTTCCAAAATAACAGTAAAAAAATTAACAAATCTTCAAAGAAAAGTATAAAAACTAGATAAAAAAGTTTACGTACACCTATGGGAAAAATTGAAAATACAGTAATATTTCTATAAAAAAAACTACATTTAAAGTAAATTTAACATTTGTTCGCGTACCCTTTAGGTTTTATAACCGCCTGCAACCGACATTTCATATTTTTTGGTGATTTTCTCCCATTCAGAGTCTTTTCAAAAGGAGGTAATTTCAAGTCTTCGAATACGCTTATTAAGTAATTCCCATAAGTGTTCTATCGGATTCAGGTCTGGTGATTGTGGGGGTGTATATAACTGTTTTGGTACTTTATTTAAAATCCATTCCTTAACAATATTAGCACAATGCTTTGGATCATTATCTTGTTGAAAAAAAAATTTCGACCTGTCTAGTCCTAATTTCACTGCGCTGACATTATTGTTTTTAAGGATGTTGAGGTATGCAAATTTATCCATTATACCATCAATGAAGACTAAATTTCCACTCATACACCACCAAACCATCACACTACCTCCTCCGTGTTTGACTGTATGTGTAGTATTCTTGGCCTCAAATTCTGCGCTCGGTTTTCTCCACACTTGATCCCGTCCATCTGAACCGAAAATGTTAAATTTGCTTTCGTCGCTTTGTGGGTTAACGATCTTTTTGAATGAATTTTCCATGTGTGCAGTTAGCTTTGAAGCAAAGATTTTAGGACAAACTATAATTTTGTTGACGATAACACGCTTTAAGTGTCGAAAAACGTAAATTTAAAAGTAGTTTTTTGCCGACTATTCTGTAATTTTTCATAAAATAATATTTTATGTTATGTTATGATGATAAAAGTTCTTCTTCATAAAATAAAAATAAAATATTTTAAAAATTCGTATTCTGTCATGCTTTCTTAAAATTATTTTATGAAGTCTTTTATGAACACATAACATAAAATATTTAGTACAATTCGCTATGGGTTCTATTACGTTTTGAATAGCTGATCGGTTGAAAATGAAAACAAATAAAGTTATGAATGAAAACAAACAAAATCAAAGCGCGCCTTGTTTCAGTATCTAACAAAATACAATTTTCTTAATGCGTTTGTCATATTAATTTTTAATTTAATTCAAAATTCAATGAAAACTACTTTCTCGCAAATGTCAATTATTTGTGTCTGTCTGTTATTTTCATAAAATGTGCTGCTTAGATTATTTTATGTTATGAAGCGTAACAGGAAATATTTTATGTTATGATCGATAAAATAAAATAAAATTTGTCGGACAGAATAGGATTTTAGAGAATTCTTTTATGTTATGGCATAACACATGATTTTACTGACAGAATAGGCCCCAATATCTTTTTAATTAAACGTTTTATTGCAAAACTGATTATAACGTTTTTTGGCCCTTCGCAGACTTGTCCATAATTTCAAACCGGTTTTAATATGAGTTCAATAGTACACTCGGAACTCACTTTTCTCCATCATTGTAGTGTAACGATTGTAATGCCTATGGAGTAGTGTGGGGGGCAAGCAGAGCGAAGCAGCTTTGCCGAGAACGAAAACATGCTTGTGTTAGTGTAATGGACGGTGAAACCAGAAAATGTTTGGGTGAACAAATGATGGAAAATTATGGAAGAAAAACTGTCTTCCCTGCGACCCCTTGCCTATACAACCGGTTTTTGTTTTGATGTTATGGACAAGTGTGCGGAAGGCCTTTGTGCGCAATTTCATTGTTACTCGACTATAAGAATACCATTTTAAAAGTGACGTTACAAAAAATGTGACATGAGAAAAAATGTGAGGTGACTATGGGAATAGGGGCCAGATTTCAATTTCCTCATACTTTCGAAGCTTTTGAACAGATAATTCCTCATTTCTATTTTCGTTTGGAAATTCTAATTCAACAGCATCAATTTTTTCATCATTAGGAAATAATCTGCTTATGCTGTTATAACACTTACTTTTTTCAGACGAATCTTACACTTTTTAGCAAGTTTAGAAACGGACAAAGATTCTTTATGGAGATTTGGCATGAGTGCGAAGGATTAGCAATATGCTAAAATTGAAGCTAATTTACGCGAAAAAGTTCAGCTAAATCGAAAAGTGCCAAAAAAAGTATGAACTTTTCATACTTTTTCGGTATCTTCATCTTAATTTTTGACATTTCAGACTTTATTAATAGTATTGAACGTTCGTGATAATTATGGTGTACATACAGTGAAATTGAAAAGAAACTTGCAAATATATGCGAGTATGATAATATTATGTTGCTATTGGATACGAAAATGTATTTTTATTGTTTGAAACTGCACGAAAATACAAAATCACGTTCTCGCTCACATCAATTTTTCCTTGTCTTTTCGCACTTAAAAATTCAACGCTGAAAAAAATTAAGTGTTATAACAGCATTAGCAATTCTTTAGCAAGTTGATATATTTCATTTTTAGAAATTTGTTTAAAGAAGGGTTCTTTTTCGTTATAAGATGAATTGTGTAAGAGTTTATATAAAAAATATGTTGTTGTTTCTTCGTTTACTCGTTTCTTCCTTAATTCGTTTACTAGTTTCTTCCTATTTAGAAAATAAAAATGTTAATGCTCCTTCTGCTGTCAATAATGTAGAATCTTCTCGGCTAAGCTTAAACAGTATCTTTTTTAAATTAAATGTGGATTTTTCTTTCTATATGTTTAACATCTAGGTCTTAAGAATATATTTCCAAAAACAAAAACGTTTTTCCAAAATAACAGTAAAAAAATTAACAAATCTTCAAAGAAACGTATAAAAACTACATAAAAAAGTTTACGTACACCTATGGGAAAAATTTAAAATACAGAAATATTTCTATAAAAAAACTTACATTTAAAGTAAATTTAATATTTGTTCGCGTACCCTTTAGGTTTTATAACCGCCTGCAACCGACATTTCATATTTTTTTGGTGATTTTCTCCCATTCAGAGCTCTTTTCAAAGTGTCTTTGGAGGTAATTTCAAGTCTTCGAATACGCTTATTAAGTAATTCCCATAAGTGTTCTATCGGATTCAGGTCTGGTGATTGTGGGGGTGTATATAACTGTTTTGGTACTTTATTTAAAATCCATTCCTTAACAATATTAGCACAATGCTTTGGATTATTATCTTGTTGAAAAAAAAATTTCGACCTGTCTAGTCCTAATTTCACTTCGCTGACATTATTGTTTTTAAGGATGTTAAGGTATGCAAATTTATCCATTATACCATCAATGAAGACTAAATTTCCACTCATACACCCCCAAACCATCACACTACCTCCTCCATGTTTGACTGTATGTGTAGTATTCTTGGCCTCAAATTCTGGGCTCGGTTTTCTCCACACTTGATCACGTCCATCTGAACCGAAAATGTTAAATTTGCTTTCGTCGCTTTGTGGGTTAACGATCTTTTTGAATGAATTTTCCATGTGTGCAGTTAGCTTTGAAGCAAAGATTTTAGGACAAACTATAATTTTGTTGACGATAACACGCTTTAAGTGTCGAAAAACGTAAATTCAAAAGTAGTTTTTTGCCAATGGGCCTATTCTGTAATTTTTCGTAAAATAATATTTTATGTTATGTTATGATGATAAAATTTCTACTTCATAAAATAAAAATAAAATATTTTAAAAATTCATATTCTGTCATGCTTTCTTAAAATTATTTTATGAAGTCTTTTATGAACACATAACATAAAATATTTAGTACAATTCGCTATGGGTTCTATTACGTTTTGAACAGCTGATCGGTTGAAAATGAAAACAAATAAAGTTATGAATGAAAACAAACAAAATCAAAGCGCGCCTTATTTCAGTATCTAACAAAATACAATTTTCTTAATGCGTTTGTCAAATTAATTTTTAATGATATTCAAAATTCAATGAAAACTACTTTCTCGCAAATGTCAATTCCCGTGTGTTATTTTCATAAAATGGGTTAAAATACATGTAAAATGTGCTGCTTAGATTATTTTATGTTATGAAGCGTAACAGGAAATATTTTATGTTATGATCGATAAAATAAAATAAAATTTGTCGGACAGAATAGGATTTTAGAGAATTCTTTTATGTTATGGCATAACACATGATTTTACTGACAGAATAGGCCCCAATATCTTTTTAATTAAACGTTTTATTGCAAAACTGATTATAACGTTTTTTGGCCCTTCGCAGACTTGTCCATAATTTCAAACCGGTTTTAATATGAGTTCAATAGTACACTCGGAACTCACTTTTCTCCATCATTTTCGTGTAACGATTGTAATGCCTATGGAGTAGTGTGGGGGGCAAGCAGAGCGAAGCAGCTTTGCCGAGAACGAAAACATGCTTGTGTTAGTGTAATGGACGGTGAAACCAGAAAATGTTTGGGTGAACAAATGATGGAAAATTATGGAAGAAAAACTGTCTTCCCTGCGACCCCTTGCCTATACAACCGGTTTTTGTTTTGATGTTATGGACAAGTGTGCGGAAGGCCTTTGTGCGCAATTTCATTGTTACTCGACTATAAGAATACCATTTTAAAAGTGACGTTACAAAAAATGTGACATGAGAAAAAATGTGAGGTGACTATGGGAATAGGGGCCAGATTTCAATTTCCTCATACTTTCGAAGCTTTTGAACAGATAATTCCTCATTTCTATTTTCGTTTGGAAATTCTAATTCAACAGCATCAATTTTTTCATCATTAGGAAATAATCTGCTTATGCTGTTATAACACTTACTTTTTTCAGACGAATCTTACACTTTTTAGCAAGTTTAGAAACGGACAAAGATTCTTTATGGAGATTTGGCATGAGTGCGAAGGATTAGCAATATGCTAAAATTGAAGCTAATTTACGCGAAAAAGTTCAGCTAAATCGAAAAGTGCCAAAAAAAGTATGAACTTTTCATACTTTTTCGGTATCTTCATCTTAATTTTTGACATTTCAGACTTTATTAATAGTATTGAACGTTCGTGATAATTATGGTGTACATACAGTGAAATTGAAAAGAAACTTGCAAATATATGCGAGTATGATAATATTATGTTGCTATTGGATACGAAAATGTATTTTTATTGTTTGAAACTGCACGAAAATACAAAATCACGTTCTCGCTCACATCAATTTTTCCTTGTCTTTTCGCACTTAAAAATTCAACGCTGAAAAAAATTAAGTGTTATAACAGCATTAGCAATTCTTTAGCAAGTTGATATATTTCATTTTTAGAAATTTGTTTAAAGAAGGGTTCTTTTTCGTTATAAGATGAATTGTGTAAGAGTTTATATAAAAAATATGTTGTTGTTTCTTCGTTTACTCGTTTCTTCCTTAATTCGTTTACTAGTTTCTTCCTATTTAGAAAATAAAAATGTTAATGCTCCTTCTGCTGTCAATAATGTAGAATCTTCTCGGCTAAGCTTAAACAGTATCTTTTTTAAATTAAATGTGGATTTTTCTTTCTATATGTTTAACATCTAGGTCTTAAGAATATATTTCCAAAAACAAAAACGTTTTTCCAAAATAACAGTAAAAAAATTAACAAATCTTCAAAGAAACGTATAAAAACTACATAAAAAAGTTTACGTACACCTATGGGAAAAATTTAAAATACAGAAATATTTCTATAAAAAAACTTACATTTAAAGTAAATTTAATATTTGTTCGCGTACCCTTTAGGTTTTATAACCGCCTGCAACCGACATTTCATATTTTTTTGGTGATTTTCTCCCATTCAGAGCTCTTTTCAAAGTGTCTTTGGAGGTAATTTCAAGTCTTCGAATACGCTTATTAAGTAATTCCCATAAGTGTTCTATCGGATTCAGGTCTGGTGATTGTGGGGGTGTATATAACTGTTTTGGTACTTTATTTAAAATCCATTCCTTAACAATATTAGCACAATGCTTTGGATTATTATCTTGTTGAAAAAAAAATTTCGACCTGTCTAGTCCTAATTTCACTTCGCTGACATTATTGTTTTTAAGGATGTTAAGGTATGCAAATTTATCCATTATACCATCAATGAAGACTAAATTTCCACTCATACACCCCCAAACCATCACACTACCTCCTCCATGTTTGACTGTATGTGTAGTATTCTTGGCCTCAAATTCTGGGCTCGGTTTTCTCCACACTTGATCACGTCCATCTGAACCGAAAATGTTAAATTTGCTTTCGTCGCTTTGTGGGTTAACGATCTTTTTGAATGAATTTTCCATGTGTGCAGTTAGCTTTGAAGCAAAGATTTTAGGACAAACTATAATTTTGTTGACGATAACACGCTTTAAGTGTCGAAAAACGTAAATTCAAAAGTAGTTTTTTGCCAATGGGCCTATTCTGTAATTTTTCGTAAAATAATATTTTATGTTATGTTATGATGATAAAATTTCTACTTCATAAAATAAAAATAAAATATTTTAAAAATTCATATTCTGTCATGCTTTCTTAAAATTATTTTATGAAGTCTTTTATGAACACATAACATAAAATATTTAGTACAATTCGCTATGGGTTCTATTACGTTTTGAACAGCTGATCGGTTGAAAATGAAAACAAATAAAGTTATGAATGAAAACAAACAAAATCAAAGCGCGCCTTATTTCAGTATCTAACAAAATACAATTTTCTTAATGCGTTTGTCAAATTAATTTTTAATGATATTCAAAATTCAATGAAAACTACTTTCTCGCAAATGTCAATTCCCGTGTGTTATTTTCATAAAATGGGTTAAAATACATGTAAAATGTGCTGCTTAGATTATTTTATGTTATGAAGCGTAACAGGAAATATTTTATGTTATGATCGATAAAATAAAATAAAATTTGTCGGACAGAATAGGATTTTAGAGAATTCTTTTATGTTATGGCATAACACATGATTTTACTGACAGAATAGGCCCCAATATCTTTTTAATTAAACGTTTTATTGCAAAACTGATTATAACGTTTTTTGGCCCTTCGCAGACTTGTCCATAATTTCAAACCGGTTTTAATATGAGTTCAATAGTACACTCGGAACTCACTTTTCTCCATCATTTTCGTGTAACGATTGTAATGCCTATGGAGTAGTGTGGGGGGCAAGCAGAGCGAAGCAGCTTTGCCGAGAACGAAAACATGCTTGTGTTAGTGTAATGGACGGTGAAACCAGAAAATGTTTGGGTGAACAAATGATGGAAAATTATGGAAGAAAAACTGTCTTCCCTGCGACCCCTTGCCTATACAACCGGTTTTTGTTTTGATGTTATGGACAAGTGTGCGGAAGGCCTTTGTGCGCAATTTCATTGTTACTCGACTATAAGAATACCATTTTAAAAGTGACGTTACAAAAAATGTGACATGAGAAAAAATGTGAGGTGACTATGGGAATAGGGGCCAGATTTCAATTTCCTCATACTTTCGAAGCTTTTGAACAGATAATTCCTCATTTCTATTTTCGTTTGGAAATTCTAATTCAACAGCATCAATTTTTTCATCATTAGGAAATAATCTGCTTATGCTGTTATAACACTTACTTTTTTCAGACGAATCTTACACTTTTTAGCAAGTTTAGAAACGGACAAAGATTCTTTATGGAGATTTGGCATGAGTGCGAAGGATTAGCAATATGCTAAAATTGAAGCTAATTTACGCGAAAAAGTTCAGCTAAATCGAAAAGTGCCAAAAAAAGTATGAACTTTTCATACTTTTTCGGTATCTTCATCTTAATTTTTGACATTTCAGACTTTATTAATAGTATTGAACGTTCGTGATAATTATGGTGTACATACAGTGAAATTGAAAAGAAACTTGCAAATATATGCGAGTATGATAATATTATGTTGCTATTGGATACGAAAATGTATTTTTATTGTTTGAAACTGCACGAAAATACAAAATCACGTTCTCGCTCACATCAATTTTTCCTTGTCTTTTCGCACTTAAAAATTCAACGCTGAAAAAAATTAAGTGTTATAACAGCATTAGCAATTCTTTAGCAAGTTGATATATTTCATTTTTAGAAATTTGTTTAAAGAAGGGTTCTTTTTCGTTATAAGATGAATTGTGTAAGAGTTTATATAAAAAATATGTTGTTGTTTCTTCGTTTACTCGTTTCTTCCTTAATTCGTTTACTAGTTTCTTCCTATTTAGAAAATAAAAATGTTAATGCTCCTTCTGCTGTCAATAATGTAGAATCTTCTCGGCTCAAACACTAAACACTTATTCCAACAGGGGCTAATACTGTTAATTAATCTTCGTCATATCAATAATGTGTCTTGAAATTCCAAAGTAGTGACAGTTCGTTTCCTTCGCTTTCTTGCACATATTTGTGCAAAACACTATTCTTAAGAGAAACATTTTTGACTATTTATTTTTGTTATACCTTTGATTGTATCTTCAATAGTAATTTGCATTTGTAACTCACTGTGTTTCACTTGTTCAAATTCAACATTGGATTCGTATTCTGAACAATCATCTTCGTCTTCACTATTACTGCAATCTGACCCATTTTCATCTCTTTCTTTTTTCTTCGCCATATAAAATGTTTTCAAAACAGTCAGCTGCAAACCATGGTTATAGAACAGTTGATGATATGCAGGAGATATTTAACTTCATTCTTTGGAATGATGAATGAAGCTATAAGAATGATCATTCAAGCTTAATTTTTAGAATGATCTTTCGGTGAAGCCCTTGTATCAATGGTATTAGACCCAGAAATGTCACCCTGTTTGTGTTATTTATTATAAAAATGAAAAGACTCCGATTACTTTACATCGAACTTTATTGAATGGCTCCTCCAGGGCAACTGCCCATTCTCCTATTTTTGGGTCCATCACAGAGAGATGTTGGACTTTGGACCCTGTTCATCATATCTACTACATCTCCCCTTTTTACAATTGATGCATAACATTTGTCTTGTATTTACTTATTTACTATATATTAACAATTCAATCTTATTATTATAATAATTTTTAATGATAATATACATTCTACATAATTTTAATTCAATTCAATTATTAATTCTGTATTATATTCTAAATTTACTACTCCAATATTTAAACAGTTTATGATACAAATTCATATACATTTTTTTTTCATTTCAAAACTATTGAATTGCATGCAACATAATTTATTATTGTTATTATTATTATTTCTCACTCGATGGCACAGGAAAGTATCCAGCATGTTTCTTATGTTTTTATATTATTTTTGTTTTCGAATAAAACGTGAATTTCTTCTCAATTTTGTTCCATTCTCAAATTCAACCCAATATGATCTTGGTGTGTTATGTTTATCGACAATGACTGCATTTGTCCACTTTCTCCCTTCTTTACAAAAAACTTTTTGTCCAATTCTAAACTCTTCTTTATCCCTAGCACTCTTATCATAAAATCTTTTTACTTTTTCGTTTTTCCTATCTAACAATTGTTTTGCTTCTCGACACCTCTCACTTCTAAAAAGACTTTCCCTCCCTGGTACTAAGGTTCTAGTTTTTCTACCAAATATAATTTCTACAGGTGAACGTGTCATTCCTTTTATAGGCATATTTCGATACTCAAGTAACATTTTCCAATAGTCGTTATTTTCTCGGTTTCCCTTAGATACTAAAGATTTTGCTACCTTCACAAAACTCTCAGCAAGCCCATTTGATTGTGGATAATGTGGGCTAGAAGTAACTACCTCCATATCAATTTCTTCTGCAAATTTCCGAAAAGTATATGAGTTAAAGGGCATATTATCGGCAACAAAAATTCTAGGTATCCCGTGTACAGAGAACATGTTTTTCAATTGGCTTATCACTTCATTCGCATCTTTTCTCCTGAGGGAAATTATATCTAGATATTTTGATAAGTAATCACAACTACAAGATAATCTTTGTTTTGAAAAGACATAATATCTGATCCTACCTTGAAATAAGGTATGTGTGGAATTGTATGAGGTATCATTGGTTCCTTAATATTGCCAGCTCTCGATTTTTGACATAGTTCACATTTTGCTATCATTTGTTCTATTTGTTCCTTCATACCCGGCCAGTATACTAACGTACGTGCGCGAGTTAATGTCTTTTCTACACCCATATGTGGAATATGTAATTGCCTTAACACGTATTCCCTTAGCGCAGTAGGTACTACTATTTTTTCATCATAAAATATTATATTGTTTTCTACATATAAGTTATCTTTAAATTTCCAGTAATATCGTACGCAACTTTCTAAATTATCTTTCTTTCTAGGCCACCCCTCATTTATTACATTTCTAAGTTTCCTCAAGATTTCATCCTTATTCGTTTGCATTTCAAAGAGAGTTCTTTGACTTTCGCTCATGTTGATTGAATGTACTACTTCATCTATATCTTTTATTTCTGGCTCATGCTGCTCTTTTACAAAATTTCTTGATAGCAAATCTGCAATGAACATTTCTTTCCCTGGTGAATGTTGCAATATTAAGTCATATTTCAATAATTTCATTTTCATTCGTTGTAGTCTTGCCGAAGGTATTTGGCCTACTTCTTTCGCTATTATTCCTAGTAAGGGTTTGTGGTCAGTGATAATTTTTACTTTTCGTCCATATATGAGATTATGGTACTTGGTACAAGCAAAAACAATAGCAAGTAGCTCTTTTTCCACTTGCGCATAGTTCACCTCCGTAGGTGTAAGGCTGCGTGAGGCGAAAGACAGGCTTGTAGAGTTGGAAGGAAAGAAGGCTTGTAGAGTTGTAGACAGGAAAGAAGGCTTGTAGAGTTGGTGCATTTATTATTTTTGACTTTAATTTTTCTAGGGATTTTTCATGTATTGTTTCCCATTGAAATATATTATTTTTCCTTAACATTTCTCTTAAGGGTTGTGATAATTCTGCCAAGTCTGGAATAAAGTCCCTCATATAATTAATCATACCTAACAACACCTGTAGCTCTTTTTTATTTGTGGGTGGCGATATCTTTTCGATTGCTTTCATCCTATTCCTGTCTAATTCTATTCCTTTCTCTGAAATTACATGTCCTAAATAATTAACAGTCGTAACACGAAATTGAATTTTCTCTTTATTAAATTTAATGTTGTTTTCTATTGCTCTTTCCATTACCATTTCTAATTTTCTATCATGTTCTTCTAACGTTCTACCACATATTAGAATATCATCTATATACACTATAATTCCGGGAATATCAGAAAAAATTTTTTCGTTCATTTTTTGGAATGCCTGTGGTGCTGTTTTCACACCAAAAGGTAATCTATTGAATTTGTAGCACCCAAAAGGTGTGGAGAAAGCACAAAGCTTTGAAGAATGCTCTGTGAGCGGAATTTGCCAATACCCATCCTTAAGGTCGAGCACTGTAAAATATTTCATACTTGTTAATTTTGTGCAGAGCTGTTCAAATGTAGGAATAGGGTATGTTTCGTCTTTTAGGGCTTCATTTAGATATTTGGGATCCAAGCATAATCGCAATTTTTTATTTTTCTTTTCCACTACTACCAGATTTGATAGCCACTCAACTGGTTCACTTACTTCTTCAATAATTGCTTTTTTACATAATAATTCAATCTCCTTCTTCAGTGGTTCTCTAAGAGATAGTGGGACCTTTCGAGCTGGTCTTACCACTGGTTTTGCATCTTCTTTTAATATAAGTTCGTATTCTTCTTTAAATTTTCCTAGTCCCTCAAATACTTCACTATATTCATTTAGTAATCCTTTTTTATTCTCTAACTTTGTCACGGTATCGATTCTTTTCACTAACTTTAAATCCTCGCATGCTTTTAAGCCTAAAATTGGTGTTGAGTCTGTAATCGCTATTAAAAAATCTAATTCTTTCTCATTATTTTTATCTATTTTACAGTTTAATCTAGCAATGCCTATCGTTTTAATTTTATAACCCCCATATGCAATCAAATTTTTTTTACCCTTTATAATCTTCACGTTTTTAATTTCTCTAAATATATTTAATGGAACAACATTGACATTAGCGCCCGTGTCTAATTTGAATTTTATACTTTTATTGTTAATTTTTAATTCTTTGTACCAAGATTCATTAATTTCCAAATTACACACGGTGTCAATAAACAATGTTTCTAGATCTTCCTGAATTTCACATACCTCTTTCACTCTACATGCTTTGATGTAATGATTTAATTTTCCACATTTTGCACATTTCTTTCCGTAGGCTGGACACTTTCCTTTACCATGGGTGCTTGCACAGTATGAACATGTTTTTGTATACCTAAAAGAATTATGCTGATTAAAACTATTTCTATTCTGATTTTTATTTTCCAAACTAAATTTGGAACTGTTACCTAATTTCGAGTGCTGTTGATTTGGATGTCGCCGCGTGCTTGATTCTGCTCTTCTACTTACTGTATGGGCTTCGTACATTCTATTCTTTGCCTTGTGTTGTATTACCTCTGATTGTTTTTTTGATTGTTCTGCAATTTTTGCCATGTTAATCGCTTTCTCAGCGTCGAGATTATCCGTTTCTAATAATTTTTTCTGCAGCGCTTTATCGTTTGTTCCTAATACAATTCTGTCTCTTAACATTCTTTGTTCTTCATTTCCAAAATCACATGGTTTGATTAATTTTTTTAATTCCAGGAGAAAAATATCAAACGGTTCTCCTTCCGCTTGACTTCTACTATGGAAAAGAAAACTTGCATACACTTCGTTCTTTTTCGGTTTGCACCATGCTTCAAATGCTTTTACCACTTCTGAATACTTTCTTTTGTCCGCTTCATTTGCGAAATTAAATGTATTGAATATTTCAATAGCCTGTGGTCCAATTGCGTTTAAAAATATCGCTGCCTGGACTGCGTCCGATTTTTTCTCAAGTTCTGCTGCAATGTACAAGAAATCATAATTCTGCTTGAAGGCTCGCCAATTTTCTGCTAAGTTTCCCTCTAGATTTAGCGGTTCTACTTTCTTTAATATATCCATTGGTCTGCTACACACGTGTATGTACTTTCGTGGTCGACCTCGTTGCCTTTTTACATCCGTTTTAATCGTCTTTTTTGTTGAAATTCCCATATAAAATTTCTATTTTAGCTGCTTTAATTCCATTTAAATCTTCATTTCACCAATTTATTTCCACAAGTTTTCAATTCTATTTAATTTTTCACCACATACCGCACAATTTCCACTCCTTATGCATTTATTTTCTTTATTTTAAATTTCATTGCGATGTATACTTTTATTTTAAATTTATATAATTTCTTCACCATATATTTTCTTTAATTTTTTTATTTCGTTTTCTTTTATCCTCGTCGCCATGTGTTATTTATTATAAAAATGAAAAGACTCCGATTACTTTACATCGAACTTTATTGAATGGCTCCTCCAGGGCAACTGCCCATTCTCCTATTTTTGGGTCCATCACAGAGAGATGTTGGACTTTGGACCCTGTTCATCATATCTACTACACTGTTCACGGGTTCTTGGACTATTACCTTTAAATATTCATCCCGTAAAACGAAAAATATTGCTTTGCAAACCAGTGGTATAATTTTCAAAATAATGCAGGTCGGAATTCTAAATAAATACATTAACGACTTGTAACTGTCTTCTTAGATTGATATTAATTTAGAAAAATGCACGAAGAAACAAGTAAACAGTAGTAGTAACAAATAATCACCTGTAGCCAGGAATCGGAGTGTTAAGGAGAGACCTTTTTTTGGCGGAATGGCTTTCATCATAAAAGTGTCCTTTTTCCAATAACTACTAACTGTATTGAGTAAAAACTCGAAATCCGAAGACGTCATTTGTAGAAACTTTCTATAACTAGCCTCATCTCATAATCCGAGCTCTCGCACTAGCTTTTCAGAAATTCAACAAAAACTTATATACCGACGGCTTATCAACAGGTTTCAGTTCAACTAAAGTTCTGATATGCCTTTGGAATATGAGTCTTTTATTCTCATGGCGTGCTTTCAGCAGACTGATTGCATTATTCAAACCGCTTTCGTCCAAACTAATGTTGCTAATTACCTGGAGTGGTTCTGCATCTAACGATCCGATAACTCATCATTTTTTTCTACTAGTGTTCGGAAATTTGC
Source organism: Thereva nobilitata (assembly GCA_963855945.1). Classification (NCBI taxonomy): domain Eukaryota; kingdom Metazoa; phylum Arthropoda; class Insecta; order Diptera; family Therevidae; genus Thereva; species Thereva nobilitata. The sequence goes on from OY979695.1 coordinate 52,657,530, forward strand.
ATAAAAGTCAGCCCAATCAGGACATTTTCCTGAAAATGATTTTATATTTATTTTAGATAAATTGATGTTTTGTTTGGATGAATTCAGAAAGAATGAGATGCCAATGAGATGACGATACTCTTCTTCCTTCAACGACAACAATTTGCTCTTTATCGCTACATAGACGTCTCCGTAAGAACATCGTTTGTCATTTCTCTGCTCTTCCGGATCTGCAACCTCTGATTTTGAATAATATTCGTTAAGATCATTTAAGATTCTAGTAAGCCTGTCTCAACTTCAGGTAATAGCATGACACTAGCAGGGGTTTCTACATAGTTTTTCATCCTAGTTTGCTGCATCGTTACCGTTACACGCCATATACGCGTGGAAAATTTTAATATAATGATTCAAAGTTGTGGAAATTTTTTGAATTTTAGTTTCTTTCATAAGTAAATATTGTTTTAGAATTTGTTCACAAAATTTAAGAGCGAAAATTCCTTAAAATTCTTAATTCATGAACTTTCCGCTTAAAGAAAACCCAGCGCTAGTTGAAGGCATTTGCGTAATCTTACACGAATTCTTTTGCATGAGTGAAGGCCCATTTACAATGTTGCGAGAGTGCGATGCGAGAACGAGACGAGTCTCGCACGCGCTGTCTAAACATTTTCCATAGCAAGCTTTTAAATGGCGCAATGTACAATGACGAGAGAATTGCGAAAAATTGAAAATTTCACGCATCGAGATGCGATGACAGACCATATGTATTTATTTTCATATTTAGACGAACAGCATGCAGAAAATTAGTGGAGAAAACGTAGAAAAATTAATAGATTGAGCACAAATTACTTTTAAAAATATAAAAAAAAATAAAAAAAATATAAAATTTGATTGAATTTGACGTACGAGTATATATAACGACTCGCACTGGCACTATTGTACATTGAAACGCGCGCAATTCCCCGGTTACAGGAATGACAAAAAATGACAATTGTTATAATCTCTGGTCATAATTAATGACATTGCTGTTTACACGACGGAAATAATGACATGTATGGAGCTTTGTCATAAAATGTCATTAATTTATAGCAAGTGGTCATAAATAATGACAAGAGTTGAAGTTACGACAGAGCTGCTTTTTTTGTTATGGGTGCTGTTAAAGAAGGTCTGAAATTTGAATTGTTAGGTATCTCGCGGATATCCACTGGGCGGTTTAATTCGAGCCAAGGACTGGGATTTACATAAGAACATATTCTGTTTGTTTTTGACTGCCTATAGTTTTTCATTATACAATTTCTTATACATTTCATATAAATGTCGACTGTGTTTGAATTTGAATCTCTTTTAAGGCGGCTTCTTTTGCCTCCAGCATTCGCAATTGTTTTATTACTGTATGATTCTGTTTGTTTCGAAAAGAATTGGTGCCTAGTATCTTGAGCATTTGCAGATGCTTCATTACTTTTTGTAGTCCATTCAAAACGCCCGTTAGGGTGCCGCAACATAACACTGTATGAAATTCGTTCCCTATATGTTTTAGGGACGCTGATCGCGAAAATCGGGGGCCTACCGTCCTAAAATATGGGCGTCACGCTTAAAATGCAACAAACAACCCTTTTTAAGGTTTTTTTCGCGTCAATTTCAATAAAAATCAAAAATAATCCAATGAAATACGCTATTTTTAATATTTATTTGCGAAGGTGGTTGTTTTATATAATCAAGCCAAATTTTATGATAAGGGATAATCTTAAAGGGTTAAAACCACCCTTTCAAATGTGATTAAATGCGTATTGTCAGGAGCAAATAAATTGTTTTCGACCTTTAAGGAGTTAAAACTACCCCTACAATTTTAAAACTCAACTTTAATTTGTAAATTTTTGTTTGCCTTTTGCGGTTTAATAGGTACCCATTATCAGCCAAAAATAAATTATTTTCAGCCCTTAAGGAGGTGAAACTACCTCTAGATTAAAGTTGAGTTTGAAAAAAGTTTGATTTTTTTTTTGCATTTAAATTTTATTTACTTCTTCGAAACTAATTTTTTTTCAATGTATGTTTTATTCTGTTTCGATTTAGGGGTTGTTTAACCCCCTTAGGAAGGACGTTTGAATAAATTTTACAATTTTTTTAATTTCCAGTCGATTTAGGGGTGGTTTTAACCTTTTAGGATTATCCGTTATATAAAATTTGGTTTAATTTGGTATAAATCAACAACCTTCGTAAATAAATATTGAGAAAAGTGTATTTCGTTGCATTATTTTTGATTACTATTGATATTATTGCGAAAAACAACACAACAGGATTTGAATTATGACAATCTGTCCAGTGGCGTGGCGTGCATTTCTGACAATTTTATGACACGAATTTTTGTCATTTTTTATGACAGAAATAATGACACAAATTATGACCGTGTAAGCGCCCAGCAAACCAAATTTTAAGATATCTTACCGAACTCGTTACGAAAATTCGTATATTTCTCCCGAATTCGCAATCGATTTCTGAACAAATTCGGAACGAAAAATATATGAAGGGGTTGACGCGACATCGTTACAAAAATTCTTTTCGAATTCGTTACGAAATTTAGTCAAGATTTAGCAAAGCTTTTTACCCCTAATAAAAGCTTCAGATTCATAGTTTTTTTTGCTTTAAAATAAAATAACAAAGGACATGGCTAGTGAAGTTCATATAACTCCATGATAATATTTTAATATATTTATTTTATTATAAATTATTATTAATTATTATAAATTATTATAAATATACTAGTTGGACCCGGCATAAAACCTTTTTGCCCGCAATAGTTGGCCAGCATATCTGTTTCAGTTATTTAGAGTTCAATGGCAATTGTGATGGAATTATAAATTAATTGTGAAATGTTAGAAGGAAAAGTAATTTTCATGAAAGGTAATTTTTTTTAATGTACAAAAAATAAATATTTATATTTATTTTTAATCTTAATATCAACAGGAATAAACTTTTTATCTTAATGCTATTTGATGAACAATATTTTTAGTAAATCCCTGAGGGGTAAAAACGAACAAACCTGATGGTTTGCCAACCCTTGAACACGCAACATATAATTGGCCATGTGAAAAGCACGGATTTTCTAGATCCAACCCACAAATTGACATTGTTTGGCCTTGTGACTTATTAATAGTCATTGCGAATGCCAAGCGAATTGGGAATTGCAGGCGTTTGAATGGAATGGGCGAGTCTGATGGGATCATTGGGATCCGTGGTAGAAGAACAACTTCACCTTGAAACTTGCCGTTTAAAATGGTAGTTTCAAGAACATTACTCATGATTTTTTTTATGATCAATCGCGTGCCATTGCATAGCTTTGGTGCATTCAAATTTCAAAGTAAAATTATTGGTGAACCAATTTTCAATCGCAAGTTATGTGGTGGCATTCCAGGTAAATCCAATGAATTCAAGAATTCAACAGGGTAGTTAACAATTTCTTCAGGATCGACAACAGTATCGATCGATTTGAATGATATTTCATTGCCCGGCAATGACTGTTGTATTTTAAAATTAATTGCGTCGACATCTATATTTTTTGCGGCTAAAATAGTTCGGTCACGTAGCCACGCATGATTAGTGTAATTAGCTTATAAATCTGGAAATATACTTTCGATCAAACTATCTTTAGTATCGACCATGTTGGAAAAATTTTCTGGGAGTCTGATGTATTGTGTATTGAATCTTTATATTTATCCCAGAGAGCAGAAGCTTCAGACGGAAAACATGTCGTCAATAATATAGCGAATAATTGACGAATTTGATGAGGAAAGGAACTCAGTACTGCATCTGCAAGTGTGAGATCCCAATGGTTATCATCTTCCAGTAAATGCAATTCGCGACACGCATTGAAGTACGTGTCGTACAAAATACCATTGACTGTTCGCAAATATTGAAAGGATGTCGGTCCAGGAACGTTAACCAACAACAAACGCAAAAAAAAACATTCGCGTTGCTTTGGATGGACTGTATATAATCGGCCTAAAGTATTTGCCATAAATATGTCGACGTATCCTTCGACTGGAACGCCTCGCTTTCGTGGTTGCCAATTTTTTGACTGTATGTTCCATGTGAAAAATCGTGGCACATCAGTATACATTAATGTCTTTGCGAATTGACCCAAGATATCTAGTCGGCTGCATAGATTGAAAAACTCCTTATAAAAAAAATTTACTCCAGATAACAACAGGTTGTATATGCTAATTTTACAAAGTGGCCGACTGTTGATAGTTTTTGGTCAGACAAACCAAAAATTGTAGTTTTCGGGTGGTTGGAAATAATAACGGTTTATCTGCTGTGGTCCTTTTATTTTTTTGTTTAGATTTGTACATGTCATCCAGTGTTATTGAAACGCTTCAACCTATTTTCATGAATAAGGTATCAGGGTACGCAGAATACTCCCACCTATCTAAAATTGTAAAAGTGACGGTTCGGCTGCACCAACTTCCAGATTTAAATGGCTCGCCTCAATACAGGGGTTGTTTTAAAAAGAAATATAAGTAAAACCCAAAGGAACTACGGAAAAATCTAAATAAATTTCACTGCGAATTAGTTTTAATAGCTTCATGGCCTACCTATATACTGTTTGACAGCTGCGTAAATGTGAAATTGTCATTAAATTGGGGTTTTTGAAAAATGTCCGATTCAATTTAATGACAATTTCACATTTACGAAGCTGTCAAACAGTATATAGGTAGGCCATGAAGCTAGAAAGTAATCTCAAGTGAGAAATCCCAAAATTACCAATTTTTTTGGATTTTTCAGGTGTTCCGTTTAGGTATCGGTTCAAATTGTGATTCTAAACCATTCTCGAATCAACTTAAATACACACAGAAAATTACATAAAGATCAGTCCAGCCGTTTAGAAGGAGTTCAGTAACATACACACGGACAGAAGAAATTTATATATATAGATAATTGAATATATATAATAAATTCATAAATGCACTTGCGCACTTCACTTAAAAGACACGATTTCACATGGAAGTTGTTTTCCGAATTCTTTTCGAATTAATTTCGACTAATCGCCACATACAAAGCTTTAGTTTTGGTGGTTGTATTTCTTCCGAAAATCTTCCGAATTGTATGAATTCGGAAAGTTTGCTTTGCTGGGCGATAATGACAAATTATGACCGAAAAAATGACGACTGTGTTATTCGTGTAAGCTCACCATTATGAACGAGACCACCGAGTATTGGGCGAGACTCGTCTCGTTCCCGCATCGCACTCTCGCATCATTGTAAATGGGCCTTGAGCGATTTTGTTTCGGGTTATGCAGGAGAAATTTGAAACGATTTTTTTTGCTAGCGTAGATGGTGATCGTATTTTCGGAAAAAAATTCAAATCTAAGGAATAATCGGTTTGAGGAAAAATCGCACGAATTTAAATGTCTTGCTTGATTGGTGATTTCGTGGGTTTGAGAATGTAGGCGTAGGCAATCTTGCGTTTATCGGAAAGTAGTCAAGCGGTGTTTATTGACTTTGCTTTATTAAAATCCAATAAAATTTTTGAATGTCAAATAATGTAATAATTAAGTTTTTATGATATTTTTCCGTAAAAACTTTCCGGAATTGGGAAATTCGTAAACAACAAATGCTGCAGGAAAATTAGACCTTGTGATTCAGAAAAATTCGGGGAAAGCTGGATTTTGATGTGAACCTTGATATTGTTGTTCTAAACAAAATGTCTATAAATTTAAGGGGGTGGGGGTCGAAGGTCACCAAAAGGGATTTTTCGAAAATATATCAGTAATGGTAACTTTTACAGAAAAATTATACGCAATCAGTTTTGTAGCTTAGGATGTGGTCTTCAACAATTGAATTCTTTTTCTCGTGGCTATGTATCAAGTTCAAGTAAAAGAAGTATCTATTGATGGATTAATAGATTGACAATACCCCTGCCAGGTATCTTTCGGCTGAGGCATAACCTTCTATATTTACAAGCCATGAACAAGAATCTCAATTGAGAGAATCGGACCACCAAATTCTCCCAAATTCTCCAAATTACACTAACAACATAACGTGATTTCACCGAGTTGTGGTCCGATTGAGCGGAAATTCGCTCTCAATATTTTCCTTGTTCATGGCTTGTAATATAGAAGGTTGTGGCTGAGGCAATGGCATTTTTCTACAGCAATCTTTGTAAGGGTGCCAAAGGCCTTGTTTGTCGCAACTATTAAGGAACTGTCTTGTTAACTTCCTGAGTTTTGAGAGATCTTCAAGTTTTTTTTTGCTCCGCCTTACTGGGCAGGTTACCTTATACGCCGTGTGAAAGCGTTTTCGAAAGTGTTGACCTTATCTTCGATTATCTTAATAAGGTCTATGCTTTGCTGTGGGCGCTCTCTAGAGAGTCTCGCTCTCAGGGCTTGACCGAACTTCTTCCAGTCAGTCCTTCTTGGGTTTCTGTGCGGTTGAGGAGCTTCAACGTAGACGTTTTCCCTGAAGGGTATCCACCGGTGATCCGGGAAAGGCACTTGATATGACTTTGAATATTTTGAATGTTTCCATGTCCGTAGACAGCGTGATATCCAACACTTCCTTCTGATATTGGAAATTCTCCGTACTTGGGAATACGAAGGTTGGGGTGTTGTCCGAATTACACACCGCTAGGTGAGCTTACTTATACTTACACAAAGGGTTTTGCAGAGTGCGGTTATAAAACAGTATCCTTCATTAGGACTTTAATTATGACTTCTTCTTTGGTGCTTGAAGATGACTACCAAACCGTTCTTGCTGCTTGGAGGTGTTAGTCCGTAGTTTTTTTCAGTCAGAAAATTTTTGTTTAATATATGTATATCCGGAAATTGGTCTAGGTTGCAAAGGCTGGCATTGTCAGCCAGTGAATACCAGTAAATAGTTTTGAATCATGAGCAAACTAAATGCAAAAAGTAATATTTGGTTTCTAGTTTATTTCATGATAATTACCGAAAAATATTATTGTAACTGCTCATTTGATCTAACCTGTAATCCTTATCTAGTTTCGTTATGTCTAAAAGATGTATTTTCCGCATAAAATGTGCTTTAATAATTATTCCAAGTAAAAATATGTATGCCTAAGAGAAGCGAGGCTGTGCAAAAGTACCTGGAAAATATTGCTTATTAATAGGCCATTCATGGGTGGCTTTGTGCATGCAAATACAAAAGCGACGAGCGTTCGTATTCTTCGTGTTAATATCTCTTATAAGTTAAGAGGCATCATTCAGTTGTGCCCGGAGAGAATTCTACTAAAAAAATAATCCCTCCATTTAGCTTCTTTACTTTCTTCTATTTTCTAGTTAATTAGCTTCCAATAAAAAATTATCGCGCACAATTAATTGAAGAGAGTGCAGCAGAATGTGCAAGGAACGAGGACACATTTCCAGGCATATATCCTGGCAAATTCCAATTTAGCTGCAGTTACTTTTCAGTTCGTTTGTTTGCAATGCAACCGTAAAACGTATAGATGACAAGGGGCGAGGTCTTTACGCATATATCTTTCTCGTTATCGTGCGATGCACTGCAATTTTCCGCATATTGAATATGTGCGTGCATTTTCCATTTACAACTTTTCTATTTAGAACCGATATAGAGCCTCCGCTATTTAACAAAGAACTGCATAACATGTCGAAGGGTTTGTTGCACTGATTTCCTCCCCAATAAGTAGCCTCATACCGTTTTGTGCGTATTTTTGTTGTGCGTTAAAATAAAGCGTAAAAAGCTATAGGAAAAACTTGATTGAAGGTTTCGTGGCTATGGTGCTGGGTGGCTAGCGTTATAGAAGCTAAACTGGCGAACGGTGAACTGCAAGAATGCTACCCTTTTAAGCCCTAATAATGGCTGCAGTATGGATTTGACTTCTCAGCATGTTCATGGCTCGATTCCGTTCAGGGCATTGCCTTCAGTGCTCCAATACTCTCTGGGACTCCTTCTGACTGATTGGTTGGCCTTTGGGCTTTGCGAAAGCTCAAGGGCCTACAGTTTTATTTCCTATCAATAAGGATGGCGGAATGTGATGCATTACTAGGGTGGAGGGACGAAAACAGCTCTGTTGTATTTACATACTTTTGCACTTTAAGAGAAAGTTTTTTAATGTCGAAGGTTTTTCTTACGTTATATTATGGAAGGGTTAACATTTTGTTACACTTTAAGATTATTTTAAATGTTTTCAGTGTCAACCAACTCATTCTTTACGACTTTACGTAGTTTACCAAATATACCAAATATGCTTACACCAGAAGATGCTAAGATTTTCAGTTTCAGATAACAATAAAAGTTGAAATATTTATCTCGTGATATTAGGACATTCTACACTTTTCAGATTAAACTTAAATTTTTTTTGTAAAATCCTTTTGGGCTTACATTTCTAGAAAAATTAGCAGCGATGCTTTAAATTAAACAAAAAAAGGACATCCCAATACTACTAAAATTTAAACCGGAAAAGCTATACCTTGTCTACTGAAATGGTGAGTCCATTTCGTAATGAGCTTTTCATGCTAAAATCGACAATGACGGACTGCATTCAGGTTATTGCCAGGATGTTAATATGCACACAAGTGTTGCAAGGGCGGAAAGAGCTCTCAATTTTGAATTGTATCCATGCATGTTGGGGGAAAAAATGTGGCGTCAAGTGGGTAAAAAAACACCATACCTTTATGTTAATGGTAACAAAACTTTGTTGTGATAAATGTTGCTTACTGGTTTGGTAGAATGAGCTTCTATGATAAGAAGTACAATAGAGGTTAACTGAAATTGATCTTCAACTCTTCATTATCGATAAATCGTTTTGATAACTTTCTATAGGATAGTCCCAACCTATGATGGCAACCCAAATGCACATTAAAATACATTCATTACCGGCTATGAAATTTGTTCTGGATATTAAACACATGTTGTGTGACCGGTCGTGAATGTGTTAAGCGTGAGAAAACTACTTGTACTACTACTTCGGGGGTATCCCAGAGATCAGTGGGTTCCAACCTTTTTTGACCACGTACCCTTATTACGATTATTTGCGGTTTTTGGTTTCTCTTAATTTTTTATATCTGTTAGTTTAGTATGGATATAACAATTATTTATTTTTTGTTTTCCTTAAAAAAAGAGGGGTTAAAAAAAAGTTTTAAATACTGGGCTGGCTTCATGTAAGGTGATAGGTGATTATCACTTCGGTGATTGCCAGGAGTGATCACTACAAAGTGAATATTCATGTAAAGCTATCATTTAAAATTTATCTTCCCTTATCTTTTGGTAAAAAGACCTTCGCTATATCAGAGTTTTGCTCCATAAATTGTACCATGACTTGGAATTGCCCTAATATATTCAACAATATTTATTAGTTTCATTAACTTCCAACTGAAACATTAAAAAATACTTCAGTGACAACAATTTCTTGTCAGCCGCCATCCATGAATTAAAATCTGTATAAGTGACTGGTGATAATCACCGATCACCTTACATGAAGCCAACCCTGACTTCAGCATTTTTGGTTTTAAAATTACACAAAAAGAGGCGTAAAAATTAAAAAAAAGCAGCGAAATCTAAACTTTTTATATGAGAGATTAGATATATTGTGTTTGTGTCAAAAATGATTTTTTTCAGGAAATGAACGGAAAAAATACAGAAAATCAAGTTATTTTTTTATTTATTTATTTTAAATGGAACAATATATGGGTGATTGTCACGAAATGGTAGTTTTTCGAATGTATTGAAGAATGGATAAAAAACTATTTAAAGAGCAATGTTTCTGAGGTTTTAAATATCATTCAAGCATCTATATAATATATGGTTACCACAATCTACACCGGGAGTCGCCAGTAATATGTTTATTTGTAAATTTCAAAATTACAGAGCTTCGGAGGCGACAGGAAAATCCGAATTTTTTTCTTCATTTTATAGCCGGTTTCACTCTTGAAATCAAATTGAATATAGAACATTATACGATCTGAAAGTCGAAAAAATGAAAAGCCCCCTGTTGCAAGGTTAATAAAAAACTTTAATCCAAATACAAAATAACCAGAACAAAAAAATCGAATTGAAGCTTTATAACAATAAAATCACCAGTACAGGCTGGACTGAGAATGAATTTAGGACCGGGAAATTCAAAAATTTCGGGCCATTTCAATACATTTTGTTTTAACAATCAAGTGAAGTTCTTTTATGCTTTCAAAAGTTTTCCTTTAAGCATAATTATGAGAAGAACTATGTGTGTATGTGTTGGTGTGTTTGTGCGTACGTTCGTAGTAATTTTTTCCTGCACGATGTAGGGCGAAGCAAAAAAGATATCGTCTTCGTTGAGGTGCAGATCGAAGCGTATTAACTAAAACATGATCTAAAATGATTTTCATAAAATTCGGTTGAGCCGTTTTTTGTTTAAACGACGTACGTAATTTTTGTACCCGCACGATATCGTGCAAACCAAAAATGATATCGGCTTCGTTGGGATGCCGATCGAAGCAGATTAACGAAAACGTGCTTTGGAAAAATTTTCATAACATTCGGTCAAGCCCTTTTTTGAAAAGACTTCGGCGAAGAGCCACAAGCACTATCTAATAAACTCGATGGAATGAAACCGGTTCTAAATGAAATTAACTTTTCTGGATTCACCTTCCGATAGCTTCCCCATAAAACATCACTTGTCAACAAAATCCGAGCACTGTTTAAAACCAGTGCAAAAATTACGTTACCCTTTTCCAACTTCACTATTTTTTCAAACCTTAAATCACCACTTTTTGGACGGGGAATTGTTTTTCACGTCCTACATTTACTGAAAAAGAAATTGGCCTTTTCGATCAAGTCTGACGAGTCCTTTATCGTTATTTGAACTAGCTTCTCTTAGGATTACTTAAGCACCAGTTTTGGTACTACCAACCCTACCAACTTCCAGAGTTATGAGTCGTCAAAGTCAAAATTTTGGTTTTTTTAACTACAATTTCAACTTTCACTACTTTTTTTCTCTAAAAATTAGGTAGTTAACCTATACCTTTTATTCCAAAATTAGAAAGCTTTGAATATTTCCTATGAATAATGTCCGCACAATTTTTATACTACGCATTTAAAAGTTCTTGTTTTTTAATTTTTTGTTTCTCCCAACGTCGTTTCGTTGACATTTTGAATTTTTTAGATTTTTTTTAAATTCCACACAATACTTATTAAATAACAGTCTTCAACAAACTAATTGGCAATTTCGTAGGAGAACGCGAGATTTGTGTTCTTTAAAGGAATTGTGATGCGCTTGAATTTTGAAATTTTTTTATTTTATTGTGGGAAAATTTTATTTTATTGTGGGAAAATTTTATTTTTTTCAAAAAAAAATTATTTAGAGGAAACATTTTTGATTTAACATTCGGCACGGCCCACCGGGAAAACCCCGGTAGCTTGGTAGGCCAGTCCAGCTCTGGTACATGTAAATTGAATGATAGCTGTTACGGAGGTGACAATTACGGAGGCGACATTGGATAAAAGGTTTCTTAGTCCACCATTAGAAGTAAACATTTTTTCCGAAAATTTGCTCACTACTCAAAAGCGAAGAAACTCAGTGAACGAAGTCCGAGGAGGATTCAATTGGATTTCTTAACAAATACACGCACCGTCGACCGACAAACACTGTGAGCCATCGAAAACTACAATTTCGCGACAATCACCCATATACTTGCGAGAAATTTTCAATTATAATTTAATGGGAACACTGTGATTGAATTTCTTGATTAATTTCGGAAAAATCTGAATTGATTCCCTCTGCTAACACTGCAAATCTCAGCTTTTGAAAATGTTTTATTTTAAAACGCTTAAAACGTTTTATTTTGACGTCACTCATTTGATTAACATTGTAGACATTTTTTAAACGCAAGGGACGTTTTTTACACGGTGTTCCCGTAGGCCTAATCCATGGGTTATGGCTATGATCAATTTTTTTTGATTATCTCTCGATCTCTTCTTTTTCCATTTGTTATTGATATCATATTGTCATCTTCATCAACACTCATCTAAGAGGAAAATAACAAAATGTGGTCGGCGTTATAAAATCGTTCAACTCATGTTCAATGGTTGTATCCTCGGACATCGAATTGAGATACGACTGACCCCGACAAGAGCCATGTATCAAGTGAATGCAGAAAAGTAGGATTGGCATGTCCCGTAGCATATGGCTCTTGTCGGGGCCAGTCGTGTCTGATGCCCATTTCGTTTCATTATATTGAAAATATTATATTATTCAAGGTCTCGTTTTTACAAAACTAATTACACTGACAACATCTTGCAGTACACGATGTATATCTGGCTCCAATTTCTTCGAAGCGATAGCTTGCCGATGGATGTTACAGTTGTATTGTGTATCTCAGATTGGGTTGCCCGAAATAGGCCAACCTCAGATTCACATACGATTTACTAAAATTTACAAAAACAATCCAACTAACCCAAATCACCGTCAAGACGGAACCCCGGGTTTCTCGAGTAGGGCTGGCTCGCCGGGGGTCGTGGAGTGATGAAACTCCGAAAGTACCGCCTACATTCATGCATCACCACTTATAGAGCGAGAGCTGACTGCAAAAAAAGTGACCTATCGAGAAACAGGATGAAATGTTTTTGAAATGTTAGTACTCACAGCGACTATAAAAAAAATCTTGGTGTGCCTGGGCGGAAGTTGTGCATAAGTTTGGAATGTGCATTTTCCGAAAAATTGTTGGGGGCTTCCGTGACCTATGGAGAAACAGCTTGGAATTACTCTTAAAATGTAGTACTCGTGAGTGAGTGAGAAAAAAAAATGTTGGTGTGCCTAGTCAAATCTTGTGCTAATGCCTTGGCAGACCACTTTTTTTGTTGTTATTTTGGGACCGCAACTGACCTATCGAGAAACAGTTTCAAACTATAACCAAATTAAAATTAACATTTTTATACTGGAAAAAACTGGTGTGCCAGGTCTGGGCATGTGCGAAGTGCCTGGCAAACCACCTTTTATTTTAGTACCTTATTCATGACAATAGGTCATAGGGTTACAAAAATACAGGTTGATATGTAAAACTCTACCAAAAAAACTTCAAAACGCCCTAGCGGCTAAACCGATCCCCCACCCTATAACCATAACCTATCCACAGCCGGTCGCTTTGGCCCTGCTCATGGGAGACCCTGTATAGTTACTGCTGTACGAAGACGAACGGAGTCGCCCGAGCTCGACCCGAACGCGAGCCAAATGCTTGTTTCCGTACGTCTTACTTCACTCTGGCGATGAGAAAAAGTTTCGCAGAGTTTCAAAAAATCTGTTTTGTTAATAATTCTCACCTCAAAAAAAAATTGTGATCGGTACATTAAAGCAAACCGAATCTGAAGAAAATACAAAAATTTTGAAGGGATCATTGCATTTGAAATAATTAAGCAATTAAAGATGGAAAAGAGGTGCGAGACAATCTCATCGCAAGGGTTCTGAAGGGTTAATGAAAATGATTCACTGATAAAATTTATTAATAAAATTATATTTTGTACATATTTAATACAGATTAGTAAGATTTTAATTGTATATCTCTTATTTGTATTCGTGCAATAGCCTCTTTATTGAACTGAGCTCTAATTTTAATTGAAACCGTGTTTTATTTGCATTACATTTATATTCAATTTAATGAAGAAGCAAGTGTTAAAAATAAAATAAATGACGTACTAAATATTAAGAGATTAACGCGTTTTATATTAAAGAAAATAACATACTATTGGTAATTAATACTTGAACAGCAGCAGTAATAAACGTCAACACTACACTAAGAAAATCACTGAACTGTCTTTCAATACTTATTGTATTCAACTGTTTTTTAGAACTTTAGAAACACAGCGCTCGACGCTACGTATAAAATTCAATTGACCAAAGATAATACTGAAAATGTTTTCATAACTTTGGTACTCAATAACAAAAAACTAATAAACGCAATATTAAGAATTCTCTATTCCTTATTGTAATTCCAAGGGCTGTTGGCTTCCCAGTAGGAAAATATTCAAGTGCTTTGCTGCGGAGCAAATATAATGCAGGAAGAGCTTCCTTCTGCTTCCTACAACAGCGGTACCTCAGCACAATCTCAGCAGATAACTTTAAAAGCTTTTTACGAAACTTAATAAAAGTGCTGAGCTCTGCGGACATGCAATGTTAAAATAACATGAAGCTTCTTACGGAGCGTAAGCGCTTTACTGCTTCAAAAACGCGCTTTAAAAGGCTCTTCGAAGCGATCTTTTTCCTACTGGGTTTATTCACATTTCCATTGTATTAGTCAATTGTTTATGTACACCACAATATTAATTTTCGTTAGAATTCTCCCAGTAGGAAAAAAATCGCTTCGAAAAGCCTTTTAAAGCACTTTTTTGAAGCAGCAAAGCGCTTACCCTCCGTAAGAAGCTTCATGTTATTTTTACATTGCATGTCCGCAGAGCTCAGCACTTTATTATGTTTCGTAAAAAAGCTTTTAAAATGATCTGCTGAGATTGTGCTGAGGTACCGCTGTTGTAGGAAGCAGAAGGAAGCTCCTACTGCTTTATATTTGCTCCGCAGCAAAGCACTTATATTTTTTCCTACTGGGATAACATAACTTACAAACCCTATCATCGACAGGACTAAGGGCTGGTACAGACTATGCCAGTACTTTAGTCGAGTGGCGAGTAAGGCCGGGTTCATGTTTGCAGAACTGACTTAGATCTAAGTAGCAGCTCGTTCATAACTTTTACTGCTTGCAGTTAGCGCGTTCATATTGACAGTCCTGTCGCAGTCTAATCGCAGTACCCGCAGTCAAAAAAAAACAAATGCACCTATATTTTAATTGTGAAAATCATGGACAGTAGTGAAACGGAGGATGTTTTTGGCAAGTAATTTGTGTATTTTAATTGTATTATTAGTTTAATATCACGAAAATGCATTTTAAGCTCATTTAAAGAAAACAAGTGGAATTCCCAGGAAACCAAACTATTAATATCAGAGAGGATAAAATTAGAAAAGCATTTCAAAGGCGGCATAAAAAAGCGAAGTGTTCTTTGGGGAATAGTGCTTAACAATATACAAAAAGTAGATAAGAAATTTCACTACACAAGAGATGAAATACAAAAAAAATTTAATAATTTATTTACAACATTCCAAAGAATAAAGAGAAGGAACAAGGAATCGGGAAAAAATGCAACTTTCTGGCCGCATTTTGATATGTTTGACGAGTGCTATGGATCTTCATATACTTTAAATCCGCCAAAAGATACCCTTATTAATAGTTTGGAGTCTAATGAAAATGATGAAAGCCCATGTGAAGAAAGTACTCCTACTTCTAGAAAAAGGAAATCTAATGAAAACGAGTTATTAGAATTTCTCAAAATGGCAGAGGAAAAAGACAATGAGCGTCACAAGGAATTTATAAAAATTGAATTGAAAAATGCAGAAATTGAAGAACATAAAGTACGAGAATTAAGAGAATTGAAAGATCTATTGAAAAGATGCTTAGAAAACTAGTTATTTTTATTACATTGGGTGGTTCTACACGAGCGTACAGCGGACGAACATTTCCTACGAACAAACGTTAGTTTAGGGGCAAGAGGGTGAGAGAGGATGATGGAATTCCACATACTCTCTCACCCTCTTCTCCATAAACTCACGTTTGTTCATTCGAATTGTTCGTCCGCTGTACGCTCGTGTAGAACCACGCATTCGGACTGAATAAGATGTTGTTGTCCATTTTTAATTAAATTTTTCTTTTTGTTGATTTTTTGCTTTTGTTTTTTGAATTAAAGAAGTTGAATTTTTTTTAAAAATATTAAATTTTTTATAAATATGAAATCATTATAATGAAGCACAAATCATGTCCCTTTTTAACTTGGCTTCGTCAGAACTGTCCATTCCGGTTTCACCAACTTCAAATTCAGTGAAATTAAAATTTTGATTATTGTCACTTTCCTCCTCTGTGGCTGGCTCATCCACTTTCTCATTTTTAAAAATGAAATTATATAAACATACACAAGCCATTGCTATATATTTCACATGTGAAATGTTATTAGATTCAACGTATTTCAAAATTCTAAATTTTTGTTTTAACATGCCGAAACTCTGCTCTACGCATACTCTTGTGGAGGACAGTGATTTATTATATTGATTTTGTTTGCTAGTTAAAAACCCATTATCGCGGTAGTTAACCATTAAATATGGTGCCAATTTGTAGGCAGAGTCTCCTAATATGTGAGAATTAGGAGGCAAAATTATTTGCTTTTCTTTTAACGCCTTCCCTATGGGGCTGTTTTCCCACACATGAGCGTCGTGAGAGCGACCTGGCCAACCAAAAAATACATCAAGAAATATGTTATCACTATCACATATAGCCTGAAATTGAGTTCTCAGTGAGTTCTTTTAATTTTTCAGCAATGTATTCTACCTGTAGAATCATCGAGTGGAAGCCTTTTCTGTTATAATAATCTCTAGATTGTTCCCTGGGGGCTCTTATAGCTATATGAGTACCGTCAATGCAATCAACCACAGAAGGAAAGCCATTGTTCCTCAAATTGTCAAATTTGTTTTTAATAGTTATAAATTCCTCATTTGTCGGCCATTTGATAAAATATTTTTTTTCTCTGCATATCATCTTGCACGTATTCATTACAATTTTATAGGCATACCCCTTCGATATGCCAAACCGATCTGCAAGAGCCCTAAACGAGTCTTGGTTTCCCAACTTCCAAAGTGTTATTAAAAGCCCTTTCCTCACGTCAATCCTTGTACAAGTAATACTATCATAATTTCGGAAAACTTGGACTAATTTCTATGAAAAATAGATAGTATTGGAATAGAATAATTAACAAAGAAGGATAAATAACATATCTTACCTCTAATGTATGGCGAGTCATTCTAAAATGTTTGAAGAAAATATCTTCTTGGTATGCTTCTATTAGCTCAAAATAATTCCTCATTTTTAAAATGTTTCTTCTCCTCTTTTTAATTATTTTTTTTAAAATCAAATGTCTATAATCCTTTCTAGTTTTTATTCCTTTCAGAAATCTCCTTTTTAAACTCCTATTTCTTTTATGGATATTATCCAGTATTATATTTATCAATATATTTACTTCAGTTCGCATTTTAGGTTTTTAAGAAATGCAATGTATGCAAAACCGTTAACGTCAAATTTATAAATTTTGTACTTCTTATTTGCAGCAAAACGTTCATGAACATCGCAGTTAAATCGTCAAAGTCTGCTAAGTCAGCAAAAAATTTAGAACTGCAAAAACTTACAGTGCGCAGTCAGAACTGCGAACATGAACCCGGCCTAATTTACTTACCGCTAAACGTCTTAAAACGTATTAGTAGCTAAAAAGTGTCCGAACACAGTGCATTATCAAGTAAAAGTGTCAAAATAAACAGACGACAAGATAGCAAGGTAAAAATTATTAAATTAATCAATTTGCATGACAAAGTCATGGCATCCTGCCGCTACTCGACCGAAAAAATAGAACAGGAATGGATTGACTCGACTAAATGATTTTAGTAATTTACTCGACTAAATTTGTTGGTCCATACTGGTTTACTTAGGGCCCTTTTAGACGAGCGGACACCGAACAGACAAAATTTAACTGTCATCGTTAATTCCTTTTTGAAGCCCGGTGAAGTGTCGGCTGGGCATTTACACGGGCGGACACCAACGAACGGACAAACGACCGAAAAATTTCAAAAATTTCAAACAAAATTTCAAAACTTCATGGCTTGCTGCTCTTGTTTTTTGAAATTCTCTTTTGCTTTCTTGTCCTAACAACAACAACAACGCAGGAAATGTCAAAATGTTCGTTCAGAGTTCGCTGAAAGGCCGGTTTTACACGACCGGACACCGAACAGACAAAACGAACGAACAAACTGGGTTTTATGGGGAAGAGGGTGAGAAAGAACGATGGAAAACCAGCCCCTCTCTCACCCTCTTTCCAATAAACCCCAGTTTGTTCGTTCGTTTTGTCTGTTCGGTGTCCGGTCGTGTAAAACCGGCCAAAGTGTCCATGAAAATTGTCTGCCCTCCCCATCTTTCTCTCTCACCCTCTTCCCTACACACCCAGTTTGTTCGTTCGTTTTGTCTGTTCGGTGTCTGTTCGGTGTCCGCCCGTCTAAAAGGGGGCTTACTCACTCGACTAAAATACTGGCATAGTCTGTACCAGCCTTAAGTGTGTGTATGTTAGTCAAAACTTTCGTTGGCGGTTTGGTGAGCGCCAACGCGACAGGCTGAAGTCGACAACGTTTTTGAACACGGATATGCTCCATAAAGAAAACAAATGAAACACAGTTAACTGCGATGGTTTTTTTAAATATAAAATCTATCAATTGTTAATGTAGTAAAGAAATCACATATTTATTATATAATAGAATACACTTGCACTGTATTTTTTTTACTAGAATAATTTCTTCAATGTTAGAAAATCCATTACCAACAATCATCCCTACATCGTGTGATGGAGTTGGAGCAATAAACACATCTCGTTGACCAATCATCTTAAATCCTAAGATATAAAAATCTTTTATTTTTAATTTAATCTGCTGATTTTTTTTCTTAATAATATTTGTCAACTTCATTACTTCACCAGTAGTAAGCAGCACGATATTATTCGGACAGCTTGATGTCAAATTGATGATCCTTCAATTTGATACGAGAGAAAATATCATATGTCCTTCCCTCATATTCATAAACAAGGGAAAATTTATGAAGAACACAATTACACAAACGCTGTTTTTTTTCATTTTCATTCGCTTTTCGCACTCAAGCTCATCTAATCAATTGACAATTTGTGTTAATGGCTAAAGCCTGAACTATAATAGACGTAGTTTGACGTACGTTTTTAACGAACATACACGTACGTATCTTTCACCGTAGACCTCGACGTACAATCGGCTATAATAATCGCAGTAAACATTGTTTGAATTTGAGTTTGAATACAACAAGTATGCTACGATTTTGACATTACAACGCCGTCAACTGGGATGCAGGTCCCATAAGACGGCGTTATACTACGTTTAACGAAACATTAACGAAAACAAGTACATGTGATGTACGTTTATTATAGTCAATCATTCATTTTCATCATAGAGCCCTGGGAACGCAGGGATTGACGTACGTTCTTTCACGTCTATTATAGTTCCGGCTTTAACGTGGTGACTTGACAAGTTTTTTAAAAAGAGCTATAAAAAGTTCACCCCAAAAAGCAGAAATGTCACTTAACGGAGTTTCAAAATTTTCTACGTCATCTGTGATATGAATTAAGTTATGCATATTCAAAACTTGAGATTCAGTTCCATACAGAGAAGGTAATAAATAGAAAAAACGTCTTAATGAAGTTCTGGCATAATCAATTTGTGTTTTACTTATTTCTTTCTCGTGGAGAAGACGGCAAGCAACAAAGCGGTGCAGAAAATGATTATAATAATCTGCTGGTAAAATACCTTTAAAAACTATTGGCCCACAGTATAATAGAACAAAGCAGAATTGAGTGGCCTTCTATTTACAATATTTACAATATTTACATCATATCTTTTTCTTTGAAACTCTATGGGAATATCTGCGTTAAAGAAAGCATTCTGTTCCGAAGCATTATAACTTGAGGTTTTTTTAAACGAGCAGTACTCGATCATTGGATCCACTTTTCCATTAACGATTTCATAACCCCAAGATATAGAAGGTGCATGGCATCAAGTACAACAGATTTGACAGGATCGAATTTAGGTATTTTTAGCAGAGGACTTGTAATGTTTGGGGTATGATGTTTTGGCTGCAATTTGAGTTCTTCTGGTACGTTTTTCACCATCTAATTTAGGATACACTCTCTTTTTTCTTTTTTGCTTTCCGACGGATATACCTTTAACGTTACATCTCTCGCATGCATAGAACGATCCAGGCGGTTTAATACATTTCAGCATATAGCTCTGGCTTGAGAATCTGCTATTAAACAGAGAACTTATGATTGTAATTTTTATCATTGATAACAAAACCATCCCTTATTAAAGTTTTTAATTCCTCAATAAAATCTGTTAAAAATTCAATCATATCAGCTGGCTTAGAGCTCCCACAATATATCGCACACACAAAAGGTTTAGTGATCCACTTTTTATCAAATATTTCTATGACTACAGGAACTTTTGAATTATTATATATTTTCATTCCGTCGATGTGAATTAAAATTTCTATTTCAGTTTTTTCATATGCTGGTGGAATAATTTTTTTTAAACACTTCTCTATGCCTAAATAAATGTATTATCCTACAGTTTTGTCACAACTTAACATTAGTTGTAAAATTCGACGGTGTGACGTCCCTAATCAAATTTGTGCACTTTTGGGAAGTGTAGCATGACCTTCTACTCTGAGAATAAGTAACAATTCCGTTACGGTGTTGAGACGTAGTGTGTCTATGTTTTTTAATGTCCACTGTCTAATTTTTTCATTTATTGGTGGATTTTCATTATAAATTTCTTCCTCTTCACTAGATGAATTATTTAGACAATTCCTATCAGCTAAATTATCAAAATCACTTGCAGTAGCCACATAAGCTTCACAATTAGTAACAAATTCAGAAATCACAGTATCACCTCCACGATCAACAATAAACTCATCAGAAATTGCAGTACCAGCTTCACGATCTTGAGTATCTTTAGATATTACAACATTTGTATTATTTTCATCACAATTTAAACCATTATTCTCACTCGGAAAGGACTTCAGATATTACGATATTAGTTTTAGCTTCGTCGCTAATCAAATTATCACTCTCACTAACATCTTCTCTCTTCTGTACTCTCCGTAATGCTCTATACTTTTTCACTTTATAGTAGTTACGCGACATTATCAATATGTTCGGCTTCGAAAACAGCAAGACAATATACTATCCGGTGATGCTCAAATTTGGCACAAAACTTTAGTTCTAAAGACAATGCAATATAGTTTATTCACCATCACCACACCATCAAATGGCGGGTTACCTTTTTCTTTACAGCCCCCCGACATGGGTATCAAATGAAAGAGTGTGACGAGTAGAATACAGTAACGTATGTGACGTAATTTTAAATCCAATTTGGCGGCCACCACAAAATGGCGGATTACCTTTTTCTTTACAATTTCCCGACATGGGTATCAAATGAAAGAGAATGACAAGTACAATACCGTAAGCTAAGTGACGTCATTTTAAGTCCAATATGGCGGCCACCACAAAATGGCGCATTATCTTTTACAGTACAAGCCCTAGATATGGTTATCAAATGAAGGGTTATGATAACTAGAATACAATTAGTGTCGTCAATTCAAGTGAAAAAACAAAGCTTAAAATGAAAAGAGTGAAAAAAAATAAAGAACAAAATTAAGAATCAAAACAAAATAAAAAAAATAAAAAAAATTTTTTAAAAACAATACAGGCATGCAGGTGGATTAAAAAAAATATTTTATTCTTTTTAGTTCACCTTATTAACGGATATTTAAAAACTTTTTTATTATTTAATATTTTGTCGTTTATCTAATAAAAGCTTGTTTTAAAATTTTTTTTTATTATTTTTATCACTTTATAGTAGTTACGCGACATTATCACAACTTAGCAAGACAATATACTATTTTATTTTAATATATGATATAGTTAAGTTGGACCCCCCCACTCTTGAAGAGTAGAAGAGCAACACTTTCAAAATACGATTTAACTGTAGACTCAATCAATATTTAAAAATATATGACATTAACGGTTGCCAGCGTTGTACCAAGCGTGGCTCAATAAAAATTACCGACCGATTACCGACTTGGCCGACCGATGACAAGGATACTTTGGCCAATCATTGGCTCATTGATGTGGCAAAACTTACAATTGGACCAGTAATGGACCAGTACTGGGTGCCAGTTAGCGCAATAACACCACCCATGACTGGCCCATTACAGCAAAACTGCTGGATGATAACTTCGGCCCAATACTGGTCACTTGTAATGGCTCACGATACTGAGCCCGTTAAGAAAAATTTAGTTTTTTGAAATTAATAATTAGTTGATACGTAAAAAAATAATTATACAAATATTTTATATGAAATTGCATAATATATTATAATAATAGTTAAATACAGTAAGAAATATCCATAATCAAATATTTTATATAAAAAGGTAAAATAGAATATTACTCTCTAAACTTGAATAAGCAAAAATTCACTAATTCTCAGTGCCAAGTTTACCGTTTGAGGGGAAATTCATTGATTTTTGATGTAATGTAAGGAAGTATACTATACCTAGTGAAACGTTTTAACGTTGCTTACGGCCTCCCCCACGATCAGGAGCCAATATCAGGTAGCAATATGTTCGGCTTCGAAAACTTAGCAAGACAATATACTATTTTATTTTAATATAATGATATAGTTTAGTTAGACCACCCCACTCTTGAAGAGTAGAAGAAATACGCATTAACTGTAGACTCAATATTTTAAAATATATGACATTAACGGTTGCCAGCGTTGTACCAAGCCTGGCCCAATAAAAACTACCGAGTCTTGGCCGGTCGATGACAACCATACTTTGGCCAATCATTGGCTCCGTTGTGAGATCTGGCAAAACCTACATGGGAGGCTACGTTTCCGTTAAATCCCAGTTTTCAGTTCTTATTGATCCTTTACGATTGGATTAAAGAATCAAAAGAAAGTCAAGCTCGTTACAGCTATTCCTTCAGAAATGGCTATTGGCTATTTAAAAAAACATATAGCAGAACCTTGTGACTCTGTTATTAACCACTTAACGACGATATTCTTTACATGGACCAAAATTATTTAAATATTTTCTTGTCTAAAATTAACGAATGTCACTAACCCAAATTGGCCTGCACTAACAGTTCGGGTAAATAGCCTTCTTAAAACACGTTTGTCTTTTCACTGAACCATGTATTAAAATTTACACAAAAACCTAGCTATCTACCGTTTGAGAAAACCTATAACTGTTGCTTCGATTTTCACTTTTAGAGCGTCGGTTTTTATAATCTAAATGACTATATACTATCACCTGTGTTCTGGTAAATCCAGTGAACCTTTGACTTTTGTTAGTCACCACTAGGCTTTCAGGGCCACAACCTTCTTCACAACCTTCACGAATTCAGTCTTCGTATTGCTGAACGTGTTGCTTGAAAGTAACTAGTTACCTCAGCAGATCAGGGTGAACTAGTCTTTACAATCAGCTTCGTTCTTCACCCCGAAACAAATTGATCCTCTTGTTCAGCTGTGGGGACCTCTTGAGTTATGTGATGCAAGTGCAATCTTCCCTCAAGAGGTTTATGTCGGTCCCGGTGTGTTTTTCTTCGAATAACAAAGAAAATTAGTTATTTTTTCCTAAAAAAACGGATTGATTTACCACAATTCCTTTTGGTTTCTTCTCTTTTTTCTAAAAAAATTGTATTTTTTTTTCAATATAACCCGGACCGGATCTCTTGTTTAATAAAATTTGAACTGAATTCAATTTTTTCAGAACAAAAAAAGCTTAAAATTTTCTCCCCGCCTCCTTCGCAAAAAAATCTAATTCCTTGATGAAAACTGGTCAGTGTTTTTTATTATTTAATTCACGTTGACATTAAGGGTTTTTTTCTTGATTTCGACTTATAGGTGTTCTCACCGCCTTCCGTTTTGAATTTGGTGTAGGGTGCTGTTTCAATTACCTTGGCTTTGAATCCTTTCTTTCTTCCTGTTAAAGCAGCTGCTCCATCACTGGTTACACATAAACAATTTTTCCATGATATGTTATTTATGGCAAAAAAATCATTGGAGAGGGGGGCATAGTGGGGTATCTAACAAGTTATGCATAATTTTGTAGCTAACAATGGCGTTAGGTTGACTTTAAATTTTTTTCTGGTTGTACAACATGTTATTTGGCACGGCATTTTCTATTTTAGTAATAACAGTTTAGCTAGCAGAATGAAATACATTCAGAGTGAAGTTTACCCCACTTTGCCCCGTACAGCGGGGTAAAATGGGGTACCAGGTGGGGCAATGTGGGGCGTACTATCTGGGTTGGCCTTATAATTTGTCAGATACCGTTCGATTGCAGTTTGTGGAACAACATGTAATTGTGCACTTTTTTGTAACCCATTTCTCCTGACACCCCACTATTCACTGCTTTTTGCATAGCCTCCATAGACCAAGAGAGCTGCTTCGTTTTTTTTCTTATATGTGCGAACCATAACTGAAACAAACAATTGTTTGTACATATAAATAAACTGTCAAGTTATGAAGTTATATATATACACTATGAAGTTATATCTAATTATGAATGAATACGGGGCAAAGTGACACTATACTCCTTGACGATTGACCCTCTATGCCCCATCTAGAATACCCCACTTTGCCCTTACCCACATTGCAAGATAAAATATTAACAACTACATCCTATCTTTGATTTTAATCCAATTTGTTATTTCGTATTCGGATCTTGTATAGTTTATAGTAAAGTGTAGCACACAATCACAAACAAGACATTACTAGAACATACATCAATTATGACACGAATTACAACAATTTTTTTTAACAAACATGTTCGGGGGGCGAGTGGAGGAAGGTAATTCTTCAAAAGTGATTCTTCTTTCTAAATCCATTCTGATTGGGTTAGTATTGTAAAGAACTACCAACAATTATTTCATCCTTTTTTGTGCATCACGGTATTGGTTTTTTTTTGAAGTCGGTTTTTTTAAAGAAACTTCTTTTTACGGTTGGGCTAAATTCCATTTGAATGTTTTAGGAAACTAAAATAAATACTCGTAATTCTTTTTAAAACTACTCGTTGTTCCATGTCAATATTTCAATTATCTCCAAGTTCTTGGTTGTTCCATAACAAGTTGGAAATTGAATCGCGTAGCAGTTTCGCTTCACTGCTGGCTTGTCGGGTGCCAGAGTGAACAGTTGCATCTGTTTCTTCAATAAGATCTGCAAGTATAGCTATTTCTTCCTCGTTTGACAAATTGTGAAG
Source organism: Thereva nobilitata (assembly GCA_963855945.1). Lineage (NCBI taxonomy): Eukaryota > Metazoa > Arthropoda > Insecta > Diptera > Therevidae > Thereva > Thereva nobilitata. The sequence goes on from OY979695.1 coordinate 52,682,419, forward strand.
AACGCAACAAGCTCGCACGAAATGGCACAATTTTTCCATGCCACGCAACTTGCAATAATACAACTGGCGAAACCTTTGTTTCAGTATCCCAAAGGTATGCTCAATGGATACTCTACAAGAACTTAGCTTTCTATTGTAGAACTTTTGCAGAAAGACGCTCATTATCCTTATATGGAGTCAGCAAATGCTTCTTCAAGGGATAAGCGGAGTCTCCTCAAAGATAATCTGGAAGACAGACAAAGTTTATGTGGGTGAAAACAATAATATCTATAACTTACAGTCCTTGCACACAGTTTCTAAACGATTATATATAAAAGAGTGTTTTTAAACTCTGCTGTCGTGCACAGATCCCGGAAATCCTATGAACACATCAATAAACTTTTTCTCATCATTACAAATTCCCTGTACGGAAATTGAATCAAGTCCTTTTAGGTCGATGTAGTCGTCTTTTTTTTGGGAGGATCAATAACAATGTGCGTTCCGCCTATCGCACCTACGACCTATGGAAATCCATGTTTCCGTTTATCTTTCCGTTTTATACTTTTCTTCGGAATTAGGCCATTTTATCACTTCTCCCGATAATCCGCTTATAAACATTATTATTCTAGTGACAACTCTGCTTACGGTGGATATACAAACATCGAACCTATCGCCAATATCACGGAAAGAGCATGCTTCATGGCCTGCAACCCATAGAAATATCAGCAGATGTTTCGAAGCATCAATTCGTTTATCCTCTCGTAAGTCCGTGTATGTTTTATCATTAGCTAAACGAGCACATAAATGTTGGTACAAGGGTCTATTTATTCGGAAATGTTTGGTGAATTCTTCGTCAGAATATCTTGGAACAACTTATAACTAATCAACTTATAACTTAACTATACAGGTCCTTTTTCTTTTAGCGCATTGCACTGCTGCTATTAGTGCATCTCCATCATCATCATTGCTCCTTTGCGAAACTATAGTTTCGACCAAGTTCAAGATGTTTTCAAAACACGTGAACGGAGTCACGTCTGCAAAAAGTGCTGATAAAACTTCTGCGTTTATTTCACTCATGTTTGTATAGATACTGAGAATTATTGTCTCCTTTATTTCACTCATCCAATCCACATAAAACTTTAAATCTCTTAAAATTTCATACAATTTTTAAGCTTTCCAAATGTAAATCTTCACTGAAGCCGACCGCTTCAGCTTCAATGTCCAAAACGTTCTCTGGTGGATATACATAGATTCAGTAGCTCGAGTAGCGACTTGTCTCAGGTCCCGAGCTCAGTTCTGATAATTGTTGTTAATTCTTTACAAAAATGAAGCAGACGGAGGGATTGCTGTAGAAGATTCGTTAGATCCAAAGCTCGTTGGAGAAATAATGTGCTAAAAAATGTAAAACTGAGACTAGACAAGTCGCGGCTCTTGCAAAGGGCAGTTCTAGATGGATATATGTATGTATAAAAGTATGCTGTAAATTGTAGTTACGTATCTTCTGTATCAGCGCAGACTGAAATTTTCCACAGACAAAGACAAATCTTCACAATCTTCAAAAAATCCTTATCTTCACAGGTCACGAATTGACAATTGTCTTCACTATTGTCACAAAAAGGTTTAATTTCACTACAGAAATCTTTAAATTTACACTATTGTCTCGAAAAGACAATCATAAATTTATTAATTATTATTAATTTCCAAAATCTTTTTTATTTCAACTCAAAAAAAGCGCAATTTGATGTTTAAAAGAGAAATGTCACTCACGTTCTTCTTCTTGATTTCCCAGAGTATCCCAGGAAGCGTTTCTTTACTTTGACATTTTTATCCCCACCCTTCTAAAAAATCTCGGGATCCCTGGGATCATCGTGCAAGGTGTCGTGTCATGGTGTAAGGTCTAGCAAGAAACTTAGTACGGGAATAGGTTAAGGGCTATGAGGTTCCGGGTGTTCTGCGTTTGAACTCTTGGATGTTTTAGCAGCTCGGAAATACTGTCTGCCCGAGATTATTCCAGAATCGAGTTTTTCTATTTAAAGACAAATTACTATTTTGTAGAGTGCCCGGAAAGAAGGGCTGCAGGTGGAGGGAGTGAGACGAGTTGTCTAATCCGTTGTTGCGGGTATAAGATTGCCGTGGAGGCAGTATAGTCCTGGAGCCAGTGACAGATTTTTGTCAGTCATTTCATTTCGGCGGAAACTTCGTGAAACGCTCAACTCAGGTGTACTATCGTAAGAAAAAAAGAATGGTCTCAGTCATTTCATTCCGGCTGAAAATTTGTCAAATAACAGTTGACATGGTACAAAAATGAATAAAAAATGTCAGCTGACTGTAACTTAGTGTAATACACGTCAGCTGCTCATGCAAACATGAAAAAAAATTATTTGTTGTCATTTCATTTCGGTTGAAAGTAACAGCTTTATATTAGCTTTTCCTGTATGTATGTATCTATGTATGTATGTATGTATGTATGTATGTATGTATGTATGTAGTAGCTTTATATTAGCTTCACCTATATGTATGTTTTTATGGCACTTGATAACCTTCACTTGAAACTTCGATGTGAGACTTGCTGCAATATTTTAAATTATTTCCTAATAATGGAAATGATTGAAAGAAAAAAAGATAACGGGAAATCCAAATTTTTTCATTTTACGTTTTTTGAAAGAGGAGCACTTGATTACCCTCATCAGTTTCTTTCAGTTATTTATAACATAAAAATGCTGTAAAACCAAGAAATTTTTCTTAAATTGGATTTTTACTTGTTTTAAATAGTGATTTTAAGTTTTTTGGGAGCAAAATTAATAATATGGGTCGTGATAGAAGTCTAGCCCAACAAGAAATCGACAAAAAACTAAACAAGATTTAAACAAGAAAATTATTCCAACAGGGAAATCGCTAGGAGTATAGGATCAAATTTTTGGACAATTAATAATTTTTTATAAGATCCCAAAAATTATGGGCAAAATCGAAAGGGCCGCGCAGCAAGGCGAGAACAGAGTGAGATCGTAGGTAGTTTTTACGTGAAGGGTCTAACTCCACCTCAATTGCTCGGAAAATAAAGGAAAAAGTTGTAGTTTCAGCGAGTGTTTGGAAAGTTGGAATGATAATTGAGCAATCCCTAAATATAATCCCTAAAACTGCAGGAAAAACCATGCTTGCTTCAACATCATAGGGAAGCCATATTCAAATTTTGTAGAGCTAATCTAAGTTGGAAGAGCGAGTGGGATGTGTGATTTCTTGGGACGAACAAACATAAAATTTGGATAGTCCTGATGGTTTTCAACATTATTTTCATGATATGCAGAAATCGGAGCTGTTCCTATCTCGTCGCCACTCCGCTCTTGGTTCGGCGATGGTGTGGGCGGCCATTTTTCTCTAGGAGTGATAGTTCGGGTGATATCGCGGTTTAAATAATTTTCCATACAAAAAAATTATATAAAAACCCTCAGGCCACAGACAGAGCGCGACACAGCATGAGTTTTAGTAAATATAGGGTTTAAACTTCAATTTGAAAAAAAATTAACTTTCTTGTCGTTGGGCCAAAAAAGTTATTCAAGGTCAAAGGTCGCAAAAATGGGTTTTCGCAAATACTTCGTAAACGGTAAGTGCTATTGCAATGCAAGAAATATAGATATTGTGATTCTCTAAAAAAGAGCTCTTTACACCTTTTTCTCTACGAGTGACCGTTCGGGAGATATCGCGATTTTCATCATTTTTCATACAAAAAAATTATATAAATTGTGAACTGCAAGGGCGCGGCACACCATGCGTTTTAGTAATTACTAGGTGTATACTTAAATTTAAAAAAAAAATTATCCTTCTTGTCGATAACATAGGTTTGGACTTAAAAACCACCACTAATATTACTTAATTTCTCACCTTAGGCCACACTTGAGATTAGGCACACCACGCCTAAATTATTCTCCTATCTCTAATGTTACGTACAATAGGTTTTGTTTTCTTCTTCCCGATAACATAAGTTTTTCAGCGGTCGGCTCTCGGTCTATAAAGACCATGTGTCCATTCGTCAAGCAATTCAACTCTCGTTTTGGACCAGTGCATTGGCCGCCGAGATCGTGCGAGTTGACAGCGTTGTTCTACTTTTTGTGAGGGTCCGTCAAATCTTTTGTTTATGCCGATAAACCAACATCGATTCAAGTACTAGAGGACAGCATCACACGTGTTATTGGTGAGATGCCAGCGGCCATTCTCGAAAAAGTCACTTAAAATTGGACTTCTCGTATGGATCACCTGAAACGTAGTCGTGGCCAAAATTTACATGAAATAATCTTTGAAAAGTAAAATCTCCAATAAAAATTTTATAACTTTTTCCGCGCGCAGCTCTGATGTCAAGGGAACCGACTACCGTAGGGTTTTTATTTCTGAGGCCAAGGGTGATGTCATTATGAAGGACTAGGAGCGCGTCCTCCGTAGAATGGGAAGCCTTAAGGGTCGCGCATACTAGGGCCGGCCGCATCCCAGCGCATCGCATAACAAAAATCTTTCTACATAATTTTCGTACTGGCGGATCGCTTATTAGGCGTATTTCTGCGGCACTGTTATGTCTCCGCGAGCCTTTAAAGCCAAACTGCTCATGCTGAATGAGGGTTGTTGAGCTGAATGTGATGATCGAGGTCAGTAGCTATAACTCGTTCTAGGAGTTTGTCAAGATTAGAAAGGGAGGAAATTGGTCTAAAGTCGGCAGGCGAATTTCGCTGACCACCCTTAGGGATGGCAATTAGTTCGGAGAATTTCCACGCTTTGGGAAAATAGCTGTTGTTTAAGCAATTGTTGAATACGGCGGTGAGAGAGAGAGAAATGAATGGACAAATTTTTTTAATAATGGCTGCGTTTCATTTTCACTGGAGTACGCACTCCGCAGTAGTTGGGCGTACATCGGCGTAGTTGCAGCTACCCCAGCCAATGTTGTGTTGTAGCAGTGGTTAAACGTAAATATCAATGAAGTCGCTTTAAATTTTATGCAAAAAAATGAAGAAACTGTTTAACGATTTAGTCCAGTCGTCAGAGAAAAATTTGAATGAAAACCTCTAACAAAATATTAACTCACTAATTTTTTTTTTAAAAATAATTTTTAGTAAGTAGAATATGTTAAAAAAAGTTTCGGAGAATTGGTTGTACGTTACACCCAAAAACCACCCCCTAAAACCAAAAAAATCTGTTTTTGGCTAATATCTCTTAAACGGTAAGTCTTATCAGAAAATAATGTTCACAAAGTTTGTAGATTATGCGATTATCTACAAAAAAGGATATTATAAATTTTCCCGTATGAATTGCCATTCATGAGATATCGCCTTTTTTAAAATTTAAAATACTCATATCCCCTCCTTCGCAACTTGTATAGGCCATAAATCCTCGGTTGGACTACGTGGCTAATATTTTCAGGGGTGATTCCTGGATATATTAGGAGAAAAAAATTGTCCTAGAGAGGGGGCTATCCCCAATATCCACTAATTTACAGGGTGTTTATGAAAAATCTATTTTTTTTTCTTTAAATTTACTTAAACTTAAATAACTTTTAGACTAATTGTCGTAGAGCAACGTAATTAGGTTCATATTTTAGGTAAATGTGTATTCTTTTATTTGCTATAAATAGCAGAAACTTGAGTGAATCGGTTTAGAACAAATGTTGGTTCAAAGTATGAACAAAATGCGAAAACGAAGAATATTGGGGTTTTGCTCGCACTTTTTACCTACATATCTTCTAACACTCTAATTTTTTTTTAAAAAATAGTTTTTAGTGAGTAGCACCTGTTAAAAAAAGTTTCGGAAAATTGGCTGTACGCTACCCCTAAAAATCACCCCGTAACAACCAAAAAATCCGTTTTCGGCTAATATCGCTTTTCGCATTTTGTTGATACTTTGAACCAACATTTGTTCCGTGAGGTAGAGTTTTTGGTGCGTTTTGTTTAACGTGGTATCCCCTGTAGGCAAAGCCTTCTATATTTACAAGCCATGCACAACGAAATCTCACACTTACATTCAAAGAAAATGGCTCTTCAATTCACGCATACCGGGTTCAATTTAGCTGTCAGTGGAGAAGTGCTAAGTGTTTTTATTTTATATATTTAATGATTTAAAGACGATGCTAATTATTTTAGATTTGTGTTTTTATTGTGCGTGTGATGATTTGCCAAAAATAAAGTGCAAATGGCTGGACGTGGCAAAGGTGGAAAAGTTAAGACAAGCGAAACTTTTTGAATCTGAGTTGGTCAACTAGAAATATGGAGATATCCTGATGGTACAACATTATTACAAGTTAAAAATGGTGATTAAATACTTGACTTATAACTTTTTAGGATTTCCAAATGGACAAACTGGACATCACTATAAAGGCTGGACGTGGCAAAGGTGGAAAAGTTCAGACAAGGGAAACTTTTAGAATTCCTGTAGTAGGCTGTAGTAAAATGGGCCCAAAAAACTTTCCTTCAATGGGACTAGAAATCGGTGAAGTCACGTTATGTTGTGAGTGTAATTTGGCGATTTGAAGTCCCAGTAAGGGGAAATTTTTAGATCCAATTTTACTACAGCATGGCTTGTAAGTGTAACTCTGGCTTGAAAGTCTGGACTCTGAAAATATAAAAAGCGACTTTCCACACCACCTCTAGAGGTATCGCGGTAGGGCGAGTTAACCAATTATTTTTAATGGCTGGTTTCCCCAATAGGCCTATTACCATTCTCTTCTTGGGACATGAAATTAAAAAAATAGAATATATATATTATTATGTAATCAGTATAAAAATATAAATAAATATGAAAAATAAAAAATGTTCTCCTTTTTAATTAGCTGCATGCACTATAAAATTGTAAGAAATAAATAAATTCATAAAAACAACAAATAAAATAAATTCATAAAAACATAACAAATAAAATAAAATAAGAAATACATAACAAATAAAATAATATAAAAAAACGTAACAAATAAAAGGAATAAAAAACATAACAATTTCAATGTAAAAAATATAATAAAAACGCTAATAAAACATTACAAATAAAATAAAATAAAAAAACAACAAATCAAATATAAAAAAATTTGGAATTTTAATTAATTTTTACTAAAATTAGCTAATTTCCTAGTGTTCAATTCGCGGCTACTATTTTCTTTGTCTCGAACGTGCTTTGTATGATTATTTAAAAGCACGTTGGCAAATCTATACCCCACCAGCATAAAAATATCTATTTCCCTAGCCCCACATTCACATACACTATCTAACTCTATATCGTCGGAAGAGGCTATACTAACAAGTGCCAATTGACACAAAATACCTTTGTGATTAACCCCCCCGTAAAACCGTTCTTTAATATTCTCAACTTTAAGAATGTGCTGAAGGATAGCGCACATATGAAATAGTAAATATTTTACGGATGGAGTGGGCACCGAAAGCCCTCCCCTTTGTAGCTGATCAAAATAGGCATCTTCGGTGATAGCCCCTTTACTTGCTACAATTTTCCTTTTGCAAGCCACACAATTTAGCTTACGCGCAACAGCTTGGGCAGCAAAACCAGCAGTATATAAATTTGCCGAATTATCAACAGCTACGTTGATTAAATAATTGGACTCTAAAATTTCGAGAAAATCCGATAAAAGTACAGGCTCACGCAGAGAATTTTCAGAAGTTTCATGCGAAAGATTCTCAAATTCTTTCTGATAGTGAGCAAAAATGTTGTGGATGCGAATCTTCTTTTCAGCTTCCACAACTTGCGTATAGGATAACTTATAACTATACCCTTCAAGGCCGCGGTATAATCGAAACCGTGCTTCACTATCGTCACTCTGTAATTTGCCCGGAAGTACGTATTCAATGTGTAGAACATTGAGAGAATGACGAATAAGATCAATAATGGTACGCGTGGTTAGCAGTGCCGCACGAAATGTATCACGAGTGAACAATCCGTTATTGCCATTGCTTTTGGTTAGGCTCCATGCCTCAAGCCAAGTAATAAATTTCTCTAAAAAGTCGAATCGTTTGTCCACGCTATCATAAAAGGGTCTTCTCCAGTCATCCCGTTTTATGACAACTACTAATGTGTTTTTAACATTGAGTATATCCCACCATTTACGAATAATTTCGCAAACTCTGCTGTTCCCATCATTTCGCCGCCCGCTGTTTTCAGAGCTGAAATTGTGGAAGAATGAAATATATTGTCAACCAAATGGACGCTTTGCCGCTCCAAGCTATTTGGTTGAATGGACTTTAAATTTAGTTTATAAGCCTGCTTGACCAATAAACTAGATTCTTGTTCGAAAATTTGCCGGAAGTGGGAAAATGATGCATTTTTCACTTCACCTGTTTCAAAATCAGGATAGAAAAATGTGTTCTCCACATTATGCAAATTTAACCAATTATTTCTAAAATTTTTAAACAAATGTACGCTATCAAAAAGGATGTATGTCTTTTCGTTTGGAAAGGTGGGGTTAATAAAGCTATTGCAATAGTGCGCGTCGCTTTCATTGCTATTCTCTACGGTTTGAGTTAGCAATTTAAAAAGCGATTGGTTTATTCTGTTATCGTCTGTTATAATAACAATAACATGAAAACCTAATTTTTGAACAAAAGATATAACGTCCAAAGTATAGTCATGCAATTGGGATCCAGTTATATGTGATACTGGTAGCAGGCGAACAATTTCCTTGAAGGAACCATATACAGATTTGATCATGAAAGCCATTACTGTACTGGCTTCTTGTGACGGATTGTTTGCTGCCATCCCTGTCAAATTATTGGCCTTGTATGTAATCACTTTACTAACGTATATTTCATCTATTAAAAGCGCGACATACTTTTCACGAGCCTGTAAATTATCAACCGCATGTCCTAAATAATGCTCGTCATTGCTTGGGTTCTTGTAATTGGACGAAATGTGCAGCGAAGATGAAATGCGCTGCAGGTATCTCTTACAAGGGAGGACTAGACATTTCTTTAAAATTTCATAAGTTGAAGCGGATTGGCTATAAATTAAAAAGACATAATAATTGTTGCCGTGTCATACCTTTTCCGTTTGAGACGAATAAGTTTTATTTGATCACATAAAATCAGGGTTTCGAACCCTGTAAATTTTTGGTGCGGGTACGGGTTCGGGCTCAATACATTCAAATTTAGTGGGTGCAGGTTCGGGTTCGGGTTCAGGTTCAAGCTTTCTCCCAGGAAAAAAAAACAATTTTATATACTTTTTATTTTAAAAAATTTATTTATTTTAGAAAAAAAATTTTCATTTAAACGCACAAATAGAATATTTCTACGGCTTGGAATCGGAATCCGTGGAGATTGGAGTCGCGAGACGGTTGTAGAGCGGTGAAAGAAGAATATTTTTTGATGATTCTTTGGAGAGATGCACTCTTTGTGGAGCTAAAACAAACTTCAGTGCAGAAAAAGCCCTCTCAACACTGACTTGAATTGCCGGAACGGCTAATAATTTGTCCGTCGTGCTTTCCGCATCGGCTTCTGTACAGACTGTGAAGTGTGAATGAAACGACCGACGGAATGTCTGAGTGGACGATGTCGACGGAATGTTTGGGCGCACTTTCTACCGAGGATTAGCAGCAGCTTTCCTTTGTTCTATGAGAAAACGTACGCGAGTTATAGATATGACAATGTTGCAAAATAAAGATGCACCGGATGTGTATGAAATACCATCCAGACCAAAACCTATGGCCTGGTAAAGGGCATCAGGAATTTTCCCCAGACGGAAAATGACACCGTCAAAATAAAAAACAAAATAAGATTAAAAAAGCTCAAGAAAATCGTGAGAATCATTCTCGTAAGTCGAGAATAGAATTCAAGGTTCTCATCAAAATGCTTAGATGCACTTTTTATGATCTTTATTATATTAAAATTAGATGTAAGAAATGTCTTATAAAATTATGTACAAGTAGTTAGTAATAAACCACCAACTCGGAAGGTACTTAAATTCGTTCGGTTAAATAAAGCTTTTTTCTAATAATAAAGTTGAGTTTTTATTGTTTGTTGTTGTGAAGATTGGGAAAAGTTTTCGATAGTGTTTCTTCTGTTAATTTCTGACGGTTGTTTTATTTTCTTTATCTGTTTTTTTAAATCACGATTTAATTGAAAAATACAAGTCGCGCGAACTTTTTTCCCATATAATTTTATCTACGAAACAAAGGAAAGCCACTGTAAAAAGTGCACATAAACATTCCGCCGACATTATCCGCCCAGACGTTCCGTCGGCCGTTTCATTCAAACTTTATAGTCTGTACATGCAATGCACGACTTATAAAAACCCGTGTCGTGTGGACATACCATTAGATAATAATTGCCATTAAAAATTGAACCCGAACCGAATTTTTGATTGGGTTCGGGTTCGGGTTCAGGTTCACATAATTTAAAAAAAATCTTGAACCGGAGCGGGTTCTGGGTTAGTGTTCGGTTCGGGTTCGAAACCCTGCATAAAATATCTAAATTTCCTATGCAATCAAAATCTTCATCACATTCTGTGGCCAGCTTCAAATGATTAGACGCAAGTTCTAGATAGAAATCTCGATCTTTCCTAGACGAGTTAGTCTCGAATTTATAGCGCGACAAAATATTAATCATTTGAGACCAAAGGGTAAGATTGGAATTTCGTAACCTAATAACCTAACTTAAATCTTTAAACGAAATTTCCGGCTCGCCGATGAAAATTTGTAATCTTAAATTTTCGTATACAATGACGCGAACCGAGAAAGCGCAACCACCTTCATTGCATATATATACCCTATAAAAGACAACTTTAGATGTATTACTAATAATATTCCAAGTGTCTAAATCTAGCCTTTCTTTAAAACATTCCGTAAATTCTTCAAACGATTTGATGTAATCGTTTTGAAGAAATTGCTCATTTAGCACTTCTATGCGAGCTTGTTCCCTTCTCTACGGGAAGAAGGATCCTGTCTACTAGTAATACAGGATTCAGGAATGGTCAGGTACGCTGGCAGGTTTGGGAAAATCGTAGGTATGGGGGCATTTTGCAACCGGGGAACTTTCAAGGGTGAGCCGCATTCATTTTTTTATAAAATCTGACGACCGGAAATGTTTTGCGCAAACTCTTGATGACGGGGTCGGTATGAAATGTTCGCGGTGTATTGCCCTCACCCATTTAGCGCGCATTTCCTCATTTTTAGGAAATCGAAAAATGGAGACGGAGCCACTTTTTCTTATATCTGTTCTATAATTCGAAGTGCATTTAGGTACACAACAAGGAAGCGGCATTTGAACGCGTTGTACGGAACACTAGGAAATTATAATAAAAATAACTAAGTAAAAAGATAAATAAGCGGGGAGAAATAACTAAGCTACAAGCAAAACAAAAGTTAGAAAACCTCAACCCCAGAAACAGACAGAAAGGTTGCTGAAAAATGAAAGTTAAATAAAAATTAAGAAAAAAAGCTACAAAGATTGTTTCATTTTTAATAATGAAAAATGAAAATTAAAAGAAAAAGATACAAAGTTTCATTTATAATAATTAAACAGGGACCTAAAATAAATATTATTAGTGAAAAATTATTACAACAAAACTTCGTGCCTGACTTTTTGCATTTTAGTTTATTTTTCAATAAGAAAATTATGTTATAATAGTTATAATCGGAGTTTTAATTTGTGTATCAGTCATAATACTTACAATAAAAGTTATATATTTTAAGTCGCAAATTAAAAGTCCCGAGGTGACTTTTAATTTGAAGCAGATCACTTAAAATTATATTTAACGTGGACAACGCTCTTTCCAACTTACTTGGGTAGCCGGTACCCCATGAAAAATAAGAGCAATTTTTCCCAACCCTCCCAATATTCTAGAAAATCGTTATTTCTGTTTAGCCAACTCGATATGTAGTAAAGCATGCAGCCGAGAACCGTTTTAAAAGAATTTTGATTTTGAAATTAATTAATGATATTTAATTTTAAGATTTTAAAGAGAAAATCAGGACTTCAAATTAAAAGACCTCGGGACTTTTATTTTGCGACTTAAAATATATAAGTCTCACTGTAAGTATTATTAATTTAGTTCACTATTTGATGCAGAACTTATTTAATGCAACTGCCGTGTAAACATTTGAATGCATGAAATTGCGAGTTTTTATCCTCAAATTAAGATTAAATATCGGAATATGAAGCAGAAATATTTTAAAGAGCTTCAAGAATAAAAAAAAGAAGCCAGTGGGGAAAAACCTGAAAATTTGGAAGATTTGCATGTAATTTGATTCACTTTTTAATCACCGAACTAAAAGTGACAGCTAATTACATATGTACCGTGTAAACCACACGGCTTAATGCAATGTGCATCAATTTAATTATTTGATGCATACGTGTAAACTCGCTCATTATTGATACACAAATTAGTCCGATTAAAAATGAAAATTAAACTTCAATTGTTTATCTTTAAAAATTGTTTAAAAATTTCTTCCTCCCTCTTATTGATAAAACCAAAGACAAAGTAATAAAGAGGGAGGAAATGGTGTTATTTTCCTTTGATGTTGCAACCGCCACGAAATAAGTAGTTGTTATTTACCAATTAAAACAATAAAAGAAATATTTATACTTATTCGTAAACATTACAATAAGACAAAAATAAATTTCTTTTGTTGTTAATAGGTACATTTATTTTTATTTGCAAGGGCGATTGCAACATTTTTTACAGGCATGCAAAAACAATAATAAAATTACTTACAGGCAATTAGATAATCCTTTTCCAACGGCGGTACTTATCCTGGGCACTTCAATGTTTCCAAAAACACTTTTACACCTTTCAAAATTGACTTTAAACCACTTTAAATAATAAATTATCACTCCGTTTACTTGCAAAACGCGCGAATTTTGAAGTTTCTTTGGCTCTTCATACACACACATGCACACACCTGGGGCATGGCTTGTAAATATAGAAGGCTTTGCCTGTAGGCCTGTTCATCAGAAGTCCCTGTTGTGTGCTAGAAATAGGGAGAGTAAATATTTTTTAAATTTAAAACTATACATCTTGCCCTTTCCTTAGTGTGTTCCGCCTTCCCCACTTCGTGTTGTGGGCCTTCTCTACTTCCTTCAGCTGTGTGCTTGTAAGTTCATCTTGCTAATCTAAAATATATGTGTGCATTAAAATATATCATTTTCATTTAGGTATCAGTGAAAATTTATAGTTTTCTAAGCTACGTAAAAATTAGGGTTTGCAATCCCGGGTTATATTTTTAATCCCGGGATTTTAGGATTACATTATCCAAATCCCGGGACCCCGGGATTAGGATTGGACTATTTATGAAAAATATTATTATTTATTGAAACAAAATAAAACAAAACTTAATTCATCATAAAAAAAATAAAAAATAGTACATAATGGAATTAAAAATATTTCTTCATTTCTTGTATTTCTGTAAATAAAGTCGCAGAAAACATAGCTCGTCCAGCGTTTCATCGTTCAAACGGCTTCTTATTTTTGTTACAAATTGTCCTGACGAAGAAAATGCTCGTTCAGACTCCATACTAGTAGGCTTTATTGTCATTAAATAGGAGTATGTTCTTGCCAGATAGTCACCATGTCTCCCTCCATTTCAAAAAGAGACATTTCTTACAATTGTAAGTATTGTAGTAAACCACTTAGATTTGTGCGGCGTTCTCCCATACGAAGAACGAGAGCTGCATATAAGTTTTTACTTATAGCACTGTTTGCATGTATTAATAATTCATTTGTGACATATGATAAAAAAAATTGAGTTTTATCAAAAAAGTGGGATTTTTAGAAAAAATTGACGAAAAAATACAAAAATTCACGATTTTCGATTCGATTTTTTTCACTTTTTTCAAAGTTTAAAATTTTTTCTTGTTCACCTTCATAAACTGCATAAAAACTTACATTTAGAATAAAAAGGATCCTCATTCGAAGTGATGCACAAAAGTTTTGGCCAATCATTTTCAAATTTGAGGTCAATTTTTGAGACATGTATTAGATATTTTGACTTGAAATTTTAAACAGACATTGTTCATGTTATAAAGTATAACTTCTAAAATTTCATCAAATTTCACTGAAAACATCCGAAGTTATAACCAAAAAACCAATCGTTTGGCAGTTTTTCATTTTTTTTGAGGTTATGTGTGCATATAAAAATTTCATATTGTTACCATATCATAATAATATCATAAATAATAGGCTCAATTTTTTTCGCTTTATTGCATCTCTACACATATCGAGAAATACTCATCTATATTTAGAAAGAACGACCAAAATGGGCGTTTTATTACAAAGTGGCCGATAACTTGCGGAGCGGCGGTTGCCAGAGGTAGAAAATGTCAATTTTGTATAGTATTCGTTTAGTGTTGAGCAGAACTTACACGAGGCAGTACATTTGCCCTTACACGATGTAAATTGTACTGAGGCCTCAGGCATATGAGCGTGTATCGAGATAAATGAAGCGAGGTGTGATTGTAAATTATGTAATGGAGAGACATTTCTCAGTCTCTTGCGGCAGTAAAATATCCAATTTAAATGAATCGCGGTGAGATTGTAAATACAAATTGGATGGAGAGACATTTCTTACATTTTTCGAGGGAGTGAAATTTTGTACTGGGGAGACATTTCTTGCTTCTTTTGCGGTAGCAAAATTTCCAACTTGAAATTAGGCTAGGTGGGATTGCAAAATATAAATATACGGCCACGGACAACTAATTAGAAACAGTTTTATAAAAATTGCAGTTTTTATGTTTTTATGTAGGAATCAAATTGAGGAATTTCCACCACCTGCTGTTAAATTTTTTTTTAAATATGTAATGGTGGTTCTATTGAAGGAAATAAATAACAATATCATAATGAATTCTTAACAGGATTGCAACATAAAAACATAAAAAAATGTATACATGCAATTTTTATGAAACTGTTTCTAATTAGTTGTCCGTGGCTGTATACATTGTGGAGGCCTAGATTTCTTACTTACTCTAAGGCAGTTTAAGGCATATTAGAATTAAACTTCTAAAAATGCTCTTCTTTGGTATTTATTTTCTTTCTTTTTTTTAAATGCTTGTTTTTATCATTTTGGCATTACAATAGCGCCTCGCCTCATTTGCAGTATGACATTGTACTGGCTCGAATAAAAAAGAGGCACGCCTTACAAACTCATTTTATAATCGTGTCCTACCCCACACTATATTCGATGTAACTAACATGTTACCAAAAAAAGTTTTAAAACTGGAAACAATTCCTTTTTCACTAAAATTTGATGCTTGTCGGACTCCATTATGAGAATTAAATTCCTAGAAAATTTTGATGAGAAAAAAATTTCAAAATATAATTCGGAAAAAAATTAAATCCCGGGATTTCAGGATTTGAAGAAACACCGTGATCACAAAATCCCGGGTTCCCGCGACTGCAAAAGCTAGTAAAAATTAATTGCTGAAATATTTTTATTCCGTTACCTTTAATCTATACTCGTTCTTCCATGTCCACCCATTATTTAATTGATGTGTTGTTCCTAAGTTCTTCTTGCTAATCTAAAATATATGTATGCATTAAAATATATCATTTTCATTTAGGTATCAGTAAAAATTTTTAGTTTTCTACGCTACTTAAAAATTCATTGTTGAAATATTTTTATTCTCTTACCTTTAATCTGTACTCGTAATTAATTTTAATACTAGGTACTCTTTGCTCGATGTCAATATTTAAATTATCTCCAAGTTCTTGGTTGTCCCATAACAAGTTGCAAATTCAATCGTGTAGCAATTCGCTTCACTGGTGCCTTGTCGGATGCCAGAGCTAACAGTTCCATCTGTTTCTTCAATAACATCTGCAAGTATAGCTATTTCTTCCTCGTTCGACAAATTGTGAAGAACGCAACAAGCTCGCACGAAATGGCACAATTTTTCCATGCCACGCAACTTGCAATAATACAATTGACGAAAACTTTGTTTAAGTATCCCAAAGGTATGCTCAATGGATACTCTACAAGAACTAAGCTTTCTATTGCAGAGCTTTTGCCTTGCAGAAAGACGCCCATTATCCTTATATGGAGTCAGCAAATGCTTCTGCAAGGGATAAGCGGAGTCTCCTAAAAGATAATCTGGAAAAAATACAAAGTTTATGTGGGTGATAACAATAATATCTATCACTTACAGTCTTTGCACACAGTTCCTAAACGATTATATATAAAAGAGTTTTAATAAACTCTGCTGTCGTCCACAGATCCGGGAAATCCTATGAACACATCAATAACCTTTTTCTAATCATTACAAATTCCCTGTAGGGAAATTGAACAAAATCCTTTTAGGTCGATGTAGTCGTCTTTTTTTGAGAGGATTAATAACAATGTGCGTTCCATCTATCGCACCTACGACCTTTGGAAATCCATGTTTCCGTTCAAAGACAGACGCCGTTTTATCCTTTTCTTCGGAATTATGCCATTTTATTACTTCTCCCGATAATCCGCTTATAAACATTGTTATTCTAGTGACAACTCTGCTTACGGTCGATATACAAACATCAAACCTATCGCCAATATCACGGAAAGAGCATGCTTCATGACCTGCAACCCATAGAAATATCAGCAGATGTTTCAAAGCTTCAATTCGTTTATCCTCTCGTAAGTCCGTGTATGTTTTATCATTAGCTAAACGAGCACATAAATGTTGGTACAAGGCCTATATATTCGGAAATGTTTGGTGAATTCTCCTTCCGAAAATCAACAACAAACTCTTCACAATAATTTTCTATACAGGTCCTTTTCCTTTTAGCACATTGCATTACTGCAATTATTGCATATCCATCATCATCATTGCTGCTTTGCGAAACTATAGTTTCGACCAAGTTCAAGATTTTTTCAAAACACGTGAACGGAGTCACGTCTGCAAAAAGTGCTGATAAAACTTCTGCGTTTATTTCACTCATGTTTGTATAGATACTGAGAATTATTGTCTCCTTTATTTCACTCATCCAATTCACCTAAAAAAATCTCTTAAAATTTCAAACGATTTTTCAAGCTTTCAAAATGTAAATCTTCAGTGTAGCCGGTCGCTTCAGCTTCAATGTGAGGAATTCTTCTTCTTCTTCCCGGAGTATCCCAGAAAGCGTTTCTTTACTTTGACATTTTTATCCTCACCCTTCAAAAAAATCTCGGGATCCTTGTGATCCCGGGATTGCGTAAAGAAACACACTTTATGTCGTTTGCCGTGTCATGGTGCAAGGTCTAGCAGTAAGCTTAGTACGGGGGTGGAATAGGTTAAGGGCTATGAGGGTTCGGGTCTTCTGCGCTTGAACTCTTGGATGTTTTAGCAGCTCGGAAATACTGTCTGCCAGAGACTATTCCAAAATCGAGTTTTTCTATTTAAAGGCAAATTACTATTTTGTAGAGTGCCCGAAAAGAAGGGCTGCAGGTGGAGGGAGTGAGACGACTTGTCTAATCCGTTGTTGCGGTTATAAGATTGCCGTGGAGGCAGTAGAGCGTTTATTTCGATGAAACCCTCACTATGATAGTAGCGATAAAATTTTGTCAGTGCTGCTACTGCTGGTGGCTCAAGGGGTCGATAGCGGAGCAAACGGTGCCCTCATCGATTAATTTAAGGGCTCGTTTTTGTACTTTATCTAACCACGTCAAGGTAGTTATCGAATCGCCGCCTCAAATGAGAGAGTTGCATTCGGGAAGAGGCAGTACGGCTGGAGGAAGAACTTGCACTTCTTAAGAAATCCCAAGCAGTGGGATGCTTGTTCGGCGATTTGGCATATGTGGTCATTCCATCGCAAGTCTTTGGCTAATGTTACACCTAAGATGTTTAGAGATGAGTCGGCCAATAGTTGAACTTCATCCACTGTCACGGTTGGAGAGGAATTTCACTTTTATTGGAGATAGGGCAGTAGGTACTTGGTTTTGGAGGCATTGAAGTCGACACGATTCTTCGGGCTGAGAACCTTGAAGCTGAGAAGCGGGTTGGAGGAAATAGAAAGTAGGTCATTTATAAAGATAAGAAATAGAGCATTGATCCCTGGGGACCCCTCCAGAGATGGGGTGATATTCAGATTTAACGCTATCCAATACTACAAAAGGGCAAACACTCGTCTTTTAATGTTTCATATATAATCGGGTAAGTATCATGAACAATCCGAAAGACCGTCGTAGGTGATAGACGAAAATCATCCGACAGGACCTGCATACTAGCGTCCGTTGTCAAATACCGAATTGTTACGGCCAATCTTTCGGCCCTTTTCGCATCTATGTATCCTTTTTGTGATGAATGGTTTCTTCTTCTTTAACGGCTCTACAACCGGGATCCGGTCCTGGCCGCTGGCAACTGTTCTCTCCACCGGTCCCGATTCTGAGCCGATGTCATCCAGTTTGGCATCCCTATGCTCTGAGCGTCCTGGTCTACGCCAACTTTCCAGCGGAGGTTGGGTCTCCCTCGCTAACGCACCCCATAAGTCTTACCGCAGAGAACTTTCCGAGCAGGCTCATCTTCAGGTGGGCAGGACATCTAGCTCGTATGAGTGATGAATGGTTTCACCCTTTGAAAAATAAAGTCAAAATCAGTTTTATTCATACGCATTTTGCGTTTGAAAAATCTCGCCTCCATATTGCAAAGTTTTGCGTAATATCCGCAACACTCTCGGTCAAGAAACAAATTTTGCACCCAACAATCAGGTTTCTTTCTTTTTTGCGTTCCTCGTCTTCTGCTTGCAGCTCCAACTCGGATCCCACTAATACAACAAAAGAAGCTAAAGCGATCCGTTTCCTTCTTAACATTTTGGAAACCTAGCATTAGTAATGATTTAGCAAAACTTTTTACCCCTAATAAAAGCTTCAGATTCATAGGCCGTGTCCGTTGATTTGTGCAACTGGTCATTTTCATTAACTATATTACACTTTAGCTATAATTCTTATAATTTTTAATTTTTATACGAACAGCAAAAATGTAAGATTAGATAAGTTATTGAAAATGTCCAATCGAACAAATTACCGTGATTTCCATAACGTACATAACAAAACTGAATGTTTAAATGCGTAATAATTTTTTTGCTTTAAAATCCTTAAAATAAATTGAGAAAGGACATGGCTAGTGAAATTCATATAACTCCATTATAATATTGTAATATATTTATTTTATTATAATTCAAAAATAGTCAAATTAAAATTACTTCTTAGTCACAATTAAAAAATTATCTAACGTTATAATTTCTAAATCAAATTTAAATTAAAAATACTTCATAGCAGTAATTAAATAAAATTCTAAGATTATAATTTCAAAAACAGAACGTTAAAAATTATTAAATACATATATTATTTTCTTTATCTCCATTGTTTTCTATATTATGTTTTCTATATATGTACCTTTTTATAGATTTTCCATATCTATCGTTTGCCCCGTTCAATTATTTTTTGATATTTTTTTCCATTTTAGATAATTTCGCTCCTTGAATATTTAAAATGCATGAATCTGGAAATAATATCTTTATACCACATTAAGATTTTATTTACATCAATATATGACATTCAATAATTTTGAAATACCTTACACTCAAGTTATTATTAGCTGCTGTCCAAGAGAAATGTCTGGCCAGTATGTCCCCCCCAAATATTAATTTTAAATTAGAAACAAAAATTTTTCCGTTTCATCACCCACGTTGCGAAATTTTATCTATCTGAAAATAATGCATGTATGTCAACAAGATCCTTCAAATATTTTATACATTTTACTTACCAATTGCTTTCGCATTTCGATATTGCCTTGTAACTTGTCTTCGAAGTTTATAATTTTTTCTTTAGTGCCAAAGGGCAAGTCCGGTAGAAGGTCGAATAAGTTGGACTGTATTTTTACAATTTCATACAAGCTGTCTACTTTACGCCGAAGAGAAATGGATTCTTTTGTAAAATGCATAATTATTTTCTTGTTTTCTTCCCGCATTTTTTTGATCTCATCTAACAGTTTTTATTTTCTATTTGGCTTGAATTGAAGGCATTGAGAAGTTCTAAAAAAATCATCGTAATATTATAATGTTTCAATTTATATATCTTAACAAAAATATATTGACATACCAACTAACAAATTTTGGTTGTCATTATTTTTTTTGTCGCAGTTTGTGCTGACGTCGCCCGCCTGATTAGTATTTCCTGGTGCTTCAATAAGGAATTGTGTGAGGTCCGATAGAGAGTTTTGAGAGTAAGTATCATGGTTATGTTCGGCGTGAGCTACGATATAGTTTATGTCGGTAAATTTGGCCTCGCCATTTTGGATATTTAAAAAAATAATAATGTGCTAAGACGTGCTCGATGTGTGCTATAACGTGCCACATTAAAAATAAATTTTGTAAATATCCAGAATAACTCCGCCACCCCAATTTTTACACAATGTACAGTTAAATATGAATCCAACTATGTTAATAAAAAGTCTTGCTCAAGCCCCATTACGCGGTAATCTTTCTGTAAAGTGCCGTAATTCCAATAATTCAAGAGTTAATAATTCCTATATTATTTCACACATATTGATGAAATTTGGACAATTTATTTTTGAAAAAAAAATTTGACACTCATGCGCCGTTAATTTTTTTTTAACTGTAAAGTGCTAAAACTCCAAAAAGGCAATAATTGCCAAACTGCACCACTTTTTTTACGAAATTTGCATAAAATGTATCTATTTGTAAAAGAAAATTTTTTTTAAAAAATTGTATATTTTTAACCCATTTGGGACCAACTTTTTTTTCTACAATTTTTGATAATTTTAAGATAGTTTGTGATGTTATTAGTTAAGATAAAATATTATTTTTGTGAATAAAAGCTCTTAACGTCTTATTACAATTGTTTAATAGTCCAGGCGCAAGAGCAATGAGACATATAAATTTTGGTTTTGGCGTGATGTAACGAACTTTTTTGGTGGAATTGGTCAGGAATGGCATCCCCAACAAAATCTAGGGGGTGCGCAAACATGAAAACGCCTGGAAAATTTATGGGAGCCCAAAAACTGAAAAATTCACGAAAAATTCCCTGTTTTTTGACCTTTCTTGATAAATATTTCTTAATGAAGGCTTCTACGCGAAAAGTTTCTTGGACATGTGTTGTTCGTTATTGGATTTGCTAAAACTTAGCGTAAGTTTGATTTTTGAAATTTGAATTTTTGCATTGGAAAATACCGAAAACTGCGAAAAATGGTACCCTCACTTTAAAGTTATACCAACAAAAGAAAATACCATTATTTTTCAATGTTATTCTGGAATTAGGTAGTTTAAGGTATGTTTAACTTATATCCAAAACATGATCACTGTCTGTCAAACAGTTTTTGCGTAATGGATTTTGCAATTAAGTGATTTTAAAAAATTAAATTTGTTGCAGTGCCAAAGAAAAAGCTCCCATGTTGGTCCTGATTTTTTTACGTATGCTTTAAGACTCACTTTACAATATCCAATCATAAAACTGTTGTTTTTTAAATTTTTTAAATGTATTTTAATTTTTGAAAAAAAACCCCTTAGCTGCAAAATAGCGCCAGAAATGCTCGGCGCGTTTCAAATTCGCTCGAAAAACAGCTAAATTGGTGCAATAGAAACTGAGTCCTTTTTCGAGCGAATTTGAAACGCGCCGAGCATATCCCAGGTAATGATATTTTGCAATTTTTTAAAAAAAATAAAAACTAAAAAAAAATTAAAAAAACAGCAGTTTTATGATTGGATATTGTAAAGTGAGTCTTAAAGCATACGTAAAAAAATCAGGACCAACATGGGAGCTTTTTCTTTGGCACTGCAACAAATTTAATTTTTTAAAATCACTTAATTGCAAAATCCATTACGCAAAAACTGTTTGACAGACAGTGATCATGTTTTGGATATAAGTTAAACATACCTTAAACTACCTAATTCCAGAATAACATTGAAAAATAATGGTATTTTCTTTTGTTGATATAACTTTAAAGTGAGGGTACAATTTTTCGCAGTTTTCGGTATTTTCCAATGCAAAAATTCAAATTTCAAAAATCAAACTTACGCTAAGTTTTAGCAAATCCAATAACGAACAACACATGTCCAAGAAACTTTTCGCGTAGAAGCCTTCATTAAGAAATATTTATCAAGAAAGGTCAAAAAACAGGGAATTTTTCGTGAATTTTTCAGTTTTTGGGCTCCCATAAATTTTCCAGGCGTTTTCATGTTTTCCCACCCCCTAGATTTTGTTTGGGATGCCATTCCTGACCAATTCCACCAAAAAAGTCCGTTACATCACGCCAAAACCATTGGAAACGCTCCAGCGCCTGGACTATAAACAAATGTTCCCAATTGGGAACGCTGGTCGATTTCATTATAATGAACCAAAAAAAATAGGTGTGAAAACTATATTTTTATTAATTGTTTTAACTATAAAGGTTCACACTTATACAACAAAGGACCGTTTACATTTTATGATACTCCTCAAAACAGTGTACATGAATTACGACCTGACAGCGCCGGCATTGTTTTCGCGAATTTTTTTTGCAAAGTGCGCATCTTCTTTGTCTTCCTTCTTCAGTCCTCTCAATGATATGGCCAGGTTGCGTTTTATCAATCATAACGCATGGGGCAATATTATTCGATGGCCTTCCTAAATTTTTTGGATCCGAATAAGACGGCAAATTTAGGTACCATCTTGCAATGCTCCTTTTGAAATTGAGAAATGGCATTTTCTCGTTTGACATGCAATATAAAACATAGGCGTTGTATATAGCCACATCAATTGCATTTGTCACTAATGGAAAATACCATTTTTTGCCTCGAATTTTTATTCTGTACTTTTGAACATGCCAATCTAGCTTATCTACCCCGCCCATGTATTTATTATAATTCCCAATCAATTTAGGCTGAAGTACTTGTATGTGTTTCTTTTCTTTCCTGCAATACCGTTTTACTGGTGCCAATGGTTCAATTTTATCGTGATTTGACAAAACTTTCACAGTGTTGTTGTCCTTCCATAAAACTGCCGTAATTTCGTTAGTTTTGTCAAACCGATAGTCACAAAACCACGGACTTCTTGTTTCACCATTGCGTCGGATTTTAAATTATTTTTGTCATTTTTAGTGAAACCCATTCTATTATAACGAGCCGTACCTGTACACCGGACACCAATTTCTGTTAGTTTTTTCATAAGTTTGTAGCTCGTGAAAAAATTATCAATATATATTTCATGAAGCTTAGGAGTGTCAAGCAATTTTACGCAGTTCAGGACTAAATTTTCCCCTAGACCAGTCAAGTCGCTAAGCTTATCATCCTGTGGGTTTTTGGCAGTGTTGGCAAAAAATTAATCCGATTAGTGATTAAAAATTAACGATTAAAAAGTTAATCGCGATTAACGATTAAAGATTAATATTTTCAATCGTTAATCGCCGATTGAAGATTAATTTAATCTAATCGCCAATCGCTAATCAAGATTACGATTAATTGTTTCTCGTCCGTATCAAAAAAACTACAAAATTTCGGAATTTTTATCTTGTTAAAGGGAGTGTTACTGTCCATATTCTTTAATTACTGTTTTCTTTTGTAATGAACACTTCATACATATTGCAGCAAGAATATTGTTAGGAGATTTCTCAGAAACTAGTTTAAAAAAAGTGCCGTCAAATAAAACAGAAGATGACGAAAAAATTCACTTGGCAGATTTTTCCTAATGTTTTGGGTCGAAGATGTTGTTTGATTCCGATTGTCAATTTCGTTCTGTCTACTAGAACTTGAAGTACTAAGAATGCTATGTTCGGTGGCTTCGTCGTCTATATCCATTTTTAATAACGTAATAACTTTTACTTTACTTTAAAATACTTTAACTTTACTTTAAAATACTAGCATAGTAATTACGACTTGTGTACATAATATATTTTTAATTTATTATCCGCCAAACGCACGAAATAATACGCAAATGAAAAAGATGAATAAATCCAACATCGACGAGAATACGTTCAAGTAAGAGATAAGCATATTTAGAATAGTGTGTCCTCACATAGTGTGAGTGAATGAGATAACACAGTATGCTGTCATTGTGACTTGGTCTCATTATTCTACTCTGATTTTATCTTGGGTATTGTTTTGCTAATACCACTTGTTGCAGTATGCCTCTGTCTTACTAAAACTTATGTGCAAGACTAAATGGGACCACAGTTATGCTGCCCAACATCAGTGCCGTGCCAAGGGTATACGGCACTTAGTGCACGCTTTTTTTATTTACCTTTGCTTACGCGTCCTTTAAAGCACACAGCACTGCCCAACAAAATAACAAATATATATAGTCTTAAATGTAGGAATGGTAATAGTGGAGTTCCTGGAGCATTAAAAACATGAAAACCTCGGATTTCAGTTACAGTGAATGAAATTTAAAAATTCAAAATGGAATATTTAGCTAATAATATATATAAAAAGTTTACCTATTAAAAAATTGTGATCTTGATTTGAATAACCGAAATTCAAAATGGCCACCCAAATTTGCCAATTGTGTTCCGATTTCCATCAAAATCAGTATGTGGGGGTTTTGAAGGAAGCAAATAACGAATTTATGTTCAGAACTTATTCAAAATGGTAAGTCTTCCACCTCTTTCAATATATTCAATTGAGTGTTCTTCGGAAGTCCGTACAACATGACAGTACAGTACTGACCAGCTTGTAAAATCTCCTCAAAGGTTGCAAGATCATTGTGTATGACGTGTGTAAATACTTGTAAGTATGTCTGTGCCTAAAATGTGAGTATAATGTGTATTCATATTCATCAATACTCCAATATACGTGTTCTCATATCTGCAAAAATATGTGATTGGTTTTTTACCCATAACTCGCTTAGTTTTTAAGCTATCAAGTCCTTCCAAATAGCATTTTGTAGGTTTTTCCAAGAGCTATAAGCTCATATAAATTAAACTTTCTTTCACTCCTTATTTTTGAAAGTGTTTGAGCTGAAAAGGCTTGAACAAGTTACTATTTACGATCATATGGAAATTGTAAACGGCAATATCTTACTCAATTTTGATCCAAAAAAAAAAACCAAAATTTTCAGAAAGGCAAAACCTACGATTGTGTACTCTACAAAATTTTGCATATCATTAATAGTTTTCGAGTTATTTTGAAGAAAAGGCAATACTTTGCAAAATTACAAAAATGCTCTCTTCGCTTCAAGCTCAAATTTTTTCAAAACGGTCAAACTTCTATAGCATATTACAAGTATATTTATAAAGTGAATTGTGAAGTGGTACCGATTATTTTCAATGGCGGTGGTAATTAAGGGGTGATTTTCACATTTTTTTGTCGCCGAAAAAATAGGGACCAAATTTATTTTCGTCATAACTCGCTTAGTTTTAATGCTAGGGAGTTTTATAAAAAACAAAAATAAAGGTTTTTTCAAGCACTTTAAAAAAGATTTAATGAGTTTTTCCCGAAAAATGCATTGTTTTTTGTTTATTTCAAGTTGAAACTTTTAATTTTGGCGTTTAACAAATAAGAACCAACCTTCAACAAGCTATTACATATTACTATTTTTGTATTGGGTCTACAGGCACCATAAACCCACCATTTTTTTTGTTTTTTTATAAGCTACATTTTTAATAATAATAATTTATTTTACTTTTTGAGTTATTCGCGAAAAACCCCCTGAGAAAACGTGGTTTTTTTGGTTGAAAAATTGGCATTTTCACTCGCGAATAACTCGAAAAGTATTGACTTTCAGAAAAAACTTTATAGAACAAAGGTTGCTTAGAATTAGCCAATCTATCTATTCCCGGACTTATTTTCAATCACCCCCGAGAAGGGGTGGCATTCACCCCCAGGGTAAAAGCACAAAAAAATATTTGGTATACTTTGCAATTTATAATAAAAAAAACAAAATTCCACCTCGACTACGTAAATTCAGTCACCGTGTTTTTCATTTTATTATTTTTCAACTAAACTGAATTTAATCAGCCTTTTAATGGATTCATACTAATCAAAACTAATACGATATGACTTATTTATATATCAATCAAATTAACGATTGACGATTAACGATTAATTAAATTAATCGCGATTAGAATTAATATTTTAATCTCGATTAATTTAATCGCGATTAACTTAATCGATTAAATTGTTAATCGATTAATTAATTGATTGATGAAATTAATCGATTGATGCCAACACTGGTTTTTGGTAAGCTTGCCCTCATAAACTGTCATGTTATAACAGTACCCAGTTAGACCGCCAGCCATGATCCACTGCTTTAAGCCAAATCTAATTGGCTTTCCCCGTATAAATTGTTTCATAAAATGATGTCCGTAGTAGCGGACCATTTGCTCGTCAATAGAAAGTTTTTCGGAGAAAATACCAAACTTTATGAACTTTTGGTTCAGAGCATCAATCAATGGCTGAATCTTGAACAATCTATCTGGGGAAACCTTTGATATGTTGGCATTATTGTTGAAATGTAAATTTCTTTTTATTATTTCATAATACCTATTTCTCGGCATGCATTTACGAATGATTGGCCGATCAAGATCTTCATCCTGCGACCAATACAGCTTCTCTTGGGGGAGACTATTATAGCCGCTATATATAAATATCCCTATTACATTTCGAAAGCAATTTGTTGACATATCAAAATTATGACAATTTTTTTGGTGCGCGTAAATTTTGGTTTCGTCGACAATTTTTTGCATAAGCTCTTCATCAAATAATAATTCGAAGACCTGTACTGGCGTTTTATTTTTTAGCGACATTCCACTTTCTTTTGTATTTTTGTCGTCAAAAGTGGGATAAGTTCGAGAATAATTTGGATGTTCTTTTGTCCATTTAGGAGACTGCGTGATTTTGGTCTTTTCATTTCGCTTTCTCTTTCTATTTTCTTTATTTTCTTTTGCAGAATCAGAAAAAGGTTTCACTAAATGAAGCTCTAGTTCGCCCGTAACGTCGTTTTGGATGTCTTCATCCAATTCGTTATCGTCCAGTTCCTCTTCATCTGTTACTTGGTCAACATATGTTGGAGGTAATTGGACAATATCAATTGGACCCTCATCTTCATCATCCGTCATAGCATTTTCTACTTCTTCTATGAGTTCGGCGAGAGTTAAAAACTTTTTTGCACTCATGTTTTTCTGTTATATGACAAAAAGTCTAAAAGAAAAAAATAATTAGTAATAAATACGCTGCATTGACCAGCGTTCCCAAATGGGAACAGATACAAAACGAAGACAAAATGCCTAAAAAACAAATTTTGCAGGCTTTAGCAATTTTAATATTTCATTTACATATCAATGAAAAAACTGTTATAAAAATATTGTAAAATAGTTATTTACTTACCTCCAAAAATAATTATAAAAATCCACTAATTGAATATTACACAGATTTGAATAAAAAACGGCTTTTATTACACAGAGCAACACATTATCTGTCAAATAAACTTTATACATGTGGCAAAATCACTGATGCATAACACTAAGCCAACTTTGTAATTTTTAAAATCCGCGAACGTTAGTAAAAATATGAAAATCTGATTGTTCCCATTTGGGAACGCTGGCTACAAATGGGTTAAAGTCATTTTCTTACGTTTCAATTAACTTCATTTTAATTATTTTGTAAGTGCTAATACAAATGTTCTTGTATTACAGTTATAACTGTAACAAGTAAAGTGCTGAAATTGAATTTAAAGTGCGTTTAAAAGAATTATTATAAAATTGTGAAAGAGTATTTTATTTTGAGTAAATAAACTGGAAAATAATTCCTGGTAAGTAAAAAAATGATTATTTTAATGTTTAAGGTTAATGTGTAAAATTTTATTATTTTAATTTATCCAATGAAGTTGTATGAATTTTTAATTTTGGCCGCTGATCGGTCAACCTATTAAATGAAATCAGCGTAATCAAATTAGAAATAAATTGCAGTAATTGTGGGTCACAATTAACATTATATCCAGAAAAATTAGAATTCAAATAGATCAAGAATAGAATAGAACACAAAAGAAAATATTTCATAAATGCCCATAAAAAACGTATCATGAAGAAGTGTGATTTGTTTCGAAGTGGTAGAGCAAACACATGGTTTGACAAAGCGAAGCTATCTTTCGAAAAAGTTTGCATATTTGTGGCATATTTTATAATGTTAAGACCACTTCCCCACAAATTTCTAAGAAATGAGTTAGAGTTAAGCCATACCACTGTAGTTGATTGGCAAAGTTTTTGTCGAGAGGTAACTTTATAAATATTTTCATGGTTTTTTTCATTTAAATATACTATACTTTCGGTGTGTATTTACTGGGCCCAGTCGCATTCTGAGAAAATTGGGGGCCGTCTGATAGACGGTAAATGGGTTTTTGGAGCAGTAGCCGTCTTTTCATTGTCCCTGTACCTAACAGAAACAGAGATACGTTAGTTGCTGTGATAAATGAATGGGCCTTGCCAGGGACAGTAATTATGTTTTTGGCGGGCTTATAATTCTTTAAATAATGAAACATTCACACATTTAACGGTCAATCATTCACTAAATTTCGTTGACTCCGATACAGGTAAGGAATTTCTATATAAAATTAGTAATTCCAACATTGTCATTATATATTATTTTAATTTTAGGTGTCCACACTCAAAACATCGAGCGTGTTTGGCGTGAATTACGCGCGAATATTCCACGATATGGCACGCGGGATTGCCATTTAGTTTTATACCTCGCTGAATTTATTTTTAAGAGGAAATTTACACCCAACGAAAGGATAATTAATTTTTTTAAAGCAATAGCGAAATTATATCCGCCAGAATAATATGAATAAAGAAAATAATATTAATTAAAAATTATTTTTTAATATATTTATTAAAATTCAAATCAGTAATTTTTTTGAAATGTACTCTATAACTATATACGCGGCTACGTCGGTCGTATCCGAATGCCTATAAATTAAAAATAACACAGTTCAGGTGGATTTTATTTATTTAATTCAATGTTATTACGCATCATTTAAATATTTAAATCTCATTTTCGCTGCTTTTGTTTTCTCGTAAATGCTTTCTTTAATGTAAAACTTAGAATATCTTCTAGTGAATCTTCGGATATACCATTCAGATATAAAAAATTAACTAAAATCATCCTATTGTGGTGTTTTAAATTTTTATCCCAAAACATTTTCCGGATGAATTTGGGCCACACATTTGCATTATCAATGAAGTCTTGGACGAGAAGCCAAGGGGTTTTATTTATTTGTTCCACTGTATATGACATTTTTGACGTTGTAATGTTATAACTTCAGCTGATTTCTACTAACTGGTAACAGAATGTGTAAGGTGAAACTAGACGCAAATGATTAAAAAGCTTGAATATAAAAATAACCATTTTTATACTTGCCGACATTACAGTGCTTTTTAAAAAAAAACGGTAAATAGAAGGCAATTTTTTTTTAATAACAAATTATTTTACAAAGATAAACAGTTTATGTAAATTTCGTGAAAAAAATTCGGCAGTTTCGCAATTATTGCATTTTTGAAGTGTTAGTACTTTCTTCTTCTTAAATGGCGCTACAGTCCTTGCAGGGCTCGGGCCTCTCGAAGTCTTCTCTTCCAGTCGTCTCTACGTCTTGCTAGCTCTCTCCAATTTGTTACACGAAGCTTCCGTATATCTGCTAGCACGTCATCCATTCACCTATTTCTTGGTCGTCCTACTCCTCTCCTTCCTGATGGTCTATCATTAAAAATCCTGGCTAGCATTCTATCTTCTGAAGCTCGTACAACGTGTCCGAGCCATCGCAGTCTATTCAGTCTTATGTATGAAGCTATATTAGCACTTTATAGTTAAGATAACTTGGCATGAGTGTCAAATTTTTTTTTCAAAAATAAATTGTCCACATCAAAATATACTAGGGGTATTCACGCTTAAGTGTATCATTGTAAACAGTGTAAAAATACAATACAAATTTACAACGAAGAGTGAACGCTCCTTTTTGCAACCTATTGTAAATAATCGAAGAAGAAGAAAATTTGTGTTTTGACAGATAGTCAAAATGCCGCGGAAAAGTCCGAAAGAAATAATCCTTGACGAAGTAATGGAAATTGCAGGGACGGAAATTGACGAGATTGATGATTCTGGTAATTTTTATAATTTCCATAAGTTTCGCCTAATAAATATCAAAATTTTCTAAGATGAATTTTTTGTAGTATGAGTTTTAAAATGTATAAATAGATTTAAATAAATTAATTTAAAATTACCGTTTTTCGCTCCATTTTGAACATATGTCAAATATAAATACAATGATACAATACCTGATACAACACTTTTTAGTGTAGTAAATTTACAACACCCTTGTAAATAATTTTGTATGAAAAAGTGTTGTATTCTTTTACAATGGTGTAACCAAATACACCTTATACAACGATACAAGACTGAATACAACAAAGCGTGAATACCCCTACTATGTATAATTACTCTTGATGCGTTATCATATTGTCGCCAATAATCTACTATTGGAATATAAGCAGCATAATGTCCCGTTGAATTTCGTTTGAATGTTCCAGAATATGCTAGTACACCCGTCAGACGATAGTTTTTGCTCGCTGACATATTTAATGTCTGTGGAATTGTATTTAAAACAGTTTTGAGAGGTTTTCCTAGATCTGTTTCTATAATCAGGTGTGGTCCATAATCAATACTAAGACTTCTTGCCATTCCACGATTCTCTCGGTTCTTCAAATGCATTTATTATTGCTTCTTTTATCATGTGAAAAACTTTCTCAATTATTCTGAGATTTGCGGGAATTGTTGCGTGATTTCTGTGGCTCGATTTAGTGCACTTTAAACACGTTTGAGTTACACAGCAACTAACACAATCTGCAAATAACGAATCCGCCAAATAGCCCAATCATTTTATACATGAACCTCTAAAAAAATCCAACTGGAGATTTTCCAGGGAGATTCCCTTTAGTTTGTGGTTACAAATAATTTCCCAAAAGTCCATAAAGCCAACTGGCTGGCCACTCAAGTTACGGAGGGTCAAAGGTCACGAAAATCAATTTTTCTCAAATATCTCGTAAATTATCGGTTTTACGTAAATGCTGGATAAATAAAATTTGTTCTTGAGATAAATCTGCATAAAAAAGTCTTACACAAAATTTACGTAGAACCAATGGTTTTCGAGATATGGGGCTGAGAAAACTCGGGCATCTCACTGCATTCTTTTCCGCACCACCTCTAAAGTTGAATTCAAGCAGCGTTTTTACATGGTATCCCCAGTAGGCCTAGTGCATAGGTTGCAAGTTATGATATAATTTAGTCGATTATCTCTTCTATTTCCACTTCTTTCATATTGTCATCTTCATCAACACTCATCTCAGTGGAAAATAAAGAAATGTGGTCGGCGTTATCATCGTTCAACTCAGGTTCAATTTTGCGCATACGCATAATTCGCCTGACAATGCATTCCGACCATTTTGTAAAAAAATCAAGATGGCAGCTCCAAAAAGGCTGCCGATTTTTGCAATTGTACTCCCGACCCACCGACATGGGTATCAAATGGAAGAGCATGACAGGTAGAATACAATTAGTTGTGTGGTGTCATTCCAAATTCAAAATGGCGGATTACCTTTTTCTTCACAACCCCCTCAGTATGGGTATCAAACGAAAGGGTATGACGATTATAATACAGTAATCTGTGTGACGTCATTTTAAATCTAATATGGCAGCCACAACAAAGTGGCGGAAGACATATAATAGACTAAGAAGTAGAAAATAAAATTTATGTAATACATTTTATCAAATCAATGTAAATAAATATATGGGTTCATTTACTTCCTCTGCCTATTGTATATATTTTAAGACAATCCTTTTTCAGGAGCAAACTCCAGTCACGCGTCGGAGCTGACACGCACTTTTTTTTTATTTTATTGATAGTCTTAGCTTAAGTGTATAAAAACCTTACGCTAACAGCTATTAATAATTTTTGGCCCGCGGCTGGTGAGGCTTTTGGGCCAGAACCGGGGGTCTTAGTAATTGAAGGGGTTACTGTTGGGTTACTGTCTAGGGTTAGTAGGTCTGTGCTTAGTTGTAGTTACTTCTAAGTTAGTAGTAAAAGTATCTAGTTAGTATTTAATTATCTAGAGTTTGTGGGCTATGTACTTTAAAAGGTCAACTTCTGTAGTGGGTGTGGGATCTGTTTGTCTATTCCTTGTGTGTGGTTTGAGGTCCATTAGTAAGCCATGCGTTTATCACTGGGAAAAGGGTCTGGGTCGGATCACTGTCTGGTTGTAGCAGTTCGTGGGCTGGCTTGTGATAGTTAAGTCGTCGCAGTGAGTTTGTTACTTCTCGGCATGTAAAGAAGAAATTCTCCGCTGTGAGAGGGACGTCATAGTAAGTGCCTGTTGGTGCTGGTGTTTTGTCGTAAATGTACTTTTTGAACGCCATCGAGTGACCTAGTCCTATTAGGGTAAATATGATTGTCGATGGTCGGGTCCAGGGAGGAATTTTAGGGGTACATGCCCTAGGCCAAATTTTTCTAAGGAAACAGTTGTAGGAGACCTATCTGTTTTGTTTGCTATTTTTGATTTTTTGTTTGATCATGTGTACGGTTCTGTCCAGGTTTGGAGGCTCCTTCGTGATTATTCCGGGTGCGTTATTTTTTGCTAGGTGGTCCGCTGCTTCATTTCTTTTAATTCCCACGTGACCTGGGCACCAAGCATGTGTGATGTCCTGTTTGTGGATCGTTTCTTTTATGTAGTCAGTCTGTGGGTTTGTGACGTTCGGGTTGCTTATGTGCTTTAAGGCAGCCAAGGAATCTGAGTAGATGACAGTGTTAACACGTGATCTTTTAGCCCAGTCTACCGCTTCCTAAATTGCGTACAGCTCACCAAAGTAGGCGCTGGTACCGTCAGATAACCTTCCTACTTCGATGGGGGTCCCTGTGTCATATGTTAGTGCGTACGTCGTTCCAGCGTCTGATTTTGATGCGTCAGTATACAAAAAAGTTGTGTTTGGTTTACTCTTTGTGTATTGGTCCCTTTGTTCAAAATGTAATTTCTTGTAGATCGATGCGCTGGTGTTATCCTTATGGTACCCAGTAGGACTTGTAAGCTTACAGAAGTACTGAAATGAGCCCTCACTAGTAAGGGGTACGCCTTACCATACCCCTTACAGAAGAACTTATTTTTACACACGATGTCATAGGAGGTAAGGCTTTACTTTTTACTACATCGATGAGCCCTTATATAAGGCATTA
Source organism: Thereva nobilitata (assembly GCA_963855945.1). Taxonomy (NCBI): domain Eukaryota; kingdom Metazoa; phylum Arthropoda; class Insecta; order Diptera; family Therevidae; genus Thereva; species Thereva nobilitata. Next base: position 52,715,504 of record OY979695.1, read on the forward strand.
CAAGAGAAGGCAGATGGTAAGGGGTAATCCAGAATTCGGCCCAACGAAGTTAGAAATTTACCCGATGACTCATTTGTTTTCGTATTTTTGTAATGGTATTTGAGTCATCGGGCAAATTTCAAACTTCTTTGGGTCTAATTCTGGATTACCCCTTACCATCTGCCTTCTATTGTAATGCGTTATATAAGGGCTCTTCTAACACCTAAGAAAATAGGAGTTCCCCTTACCAGATGACTACTTACATCAGTGCTGCATCGGTAAGTGCTACCTAGAATTCCTAAGTTTGGTTGTCTTGGGTCCACTAGCCAGGGAGGGAAGGGTGTATTTGCTGCTGGGGGCTGGTTGGTCGGTATGTTCATTGCTTCCTCCGGCATGCTGTTTCATGTCGCCTGTCCCAGCAGTATATTAGGGTGTGGTATAGTGGTTTGTATGAAGACAGTAAGTTTTTTGCTATTTTCTTGTGCAGAAGTAGGTTTCTTCTATAGTCCATGTCAATAAAACCAGCCTCAATGCTGAGAGCAGCTAGGTAGGTAGTGATAGGTAATGCACCAAACGCTATCGTTGCCGTGGTGTTGAGGGCAACTTGCTGAGGTTTGCGGGCAGTTACGGAGGCGAAGCCTTAGTAGGGTAGGCCAAAATCCAGACACCCGAGTGTCAGTTGTTTGGCAATATTCTTGTTTGGCAATATGGCTTATGGATTTCAGCATGTTGTTGCGAATTTTTCAAGCTCTGGTTGTTGCTTTGATTTGCGCTCTCCATAGTAGGTTTTTGTCATATGTTAGTCCCAGAATTACCATTTGGTTTTTGAGTTGTAGGGTTTGACTATTTAAGCAATTGTCTACAAAGTGACATGAGCGTTTGCGGCAGATGTGATAAGTCTCGGTTTTATTGTGGGAAAATTGAGCATCTCTAATGTTTGCCCATTTGAAAGCAATGGTATAGGCTTTATTTAATGTCGTCTGGACTGTGTTGTGTTTTCCTGTCGCCAGGAGGATTAGGTTGTCCGCATACAGCAAAAGGGCTAAGCCTTTCACGTTTGGAAGTGATGCTGCCAAAGAATGCGTATAAATGTTGAAGAGATGCATTGACAGTGGAAAAATGTTCCAATTTTAGTAAATGTTCTGCCGAAGCAAGATCATGCATTCGACGCTGTGTGTACTAAATCCGGACACTCGATTTTCAAACCCTTCCACCAATTATGAAGAGCTTTTTGTTTATATTCGAATTGTAACATTGTCCTTTCTCTTATGTCGATTAACTGTTCTTGCCGTGTAAATCCAGAACGTCCAGAGGTCGTCCTGAGATCGATAGAATGTGCCGCGCGGGTTGTTTAGCCCAAGAAACAACCAACCACATAGTCCAACAATGCCATTGCATTCATGGCCCTAGAATTGACCGACACAATAGCGTAATTAAATTAATCAAAAGAGGTCTTCATAACCGGGGCTATGCCACGGAAGAGAACCATCTCTAAATACCTCTCTAGGCGTCAGAAAACCTGACCTAACCGCGGTTCTAGGGAATAGAACCATTGTGCTAGATGCGCAGGTGGTCACAGATGGACGTAGTTCAGACGAAGCTCACCAGCGAAAGGTGGCTTATTATAGTACCGACGAAATTAGAGCAAGACTCGAAGCCAAATACGGAAACACTAACATCTCGTTCACAACAGCAACACTCAATCTAAGAGGTATCTGGAGTGGCGAGTCAGTTAAACAACTATTAGAAATGGACCTCATAAGGCTGAGAGATACTGCTCTAATCAGTACAGGAGTGGCGATCGGTACGATGCGATGCTTTAGAATTTTCAACACCTCCACCTTGGTTGCACATAGAACTGGTGTGGGTTAATTTCTATTCCTCCTGTTTCTCTATCCTTCCCGTGCTGCCTGCGGTTCTCAGGCATAAAGTAAATATCAAAGATGATTTATTTTTACATCTTCAGCAAACGGATTGATGTCCCATTTAAACTCGGCCAATATATTAGGAATATCTGCAAATACATTACAAAACTCTGCCTCCAAATTATTTAAATGTGTAAGGATATGTTCTTTTAATTTGTTCTGGATTTACTTCATTTCCCGAAGCAAAATCACGTAATGATGGAAACATATCTAAGGATACTTTTTCTAAATTGTCCCTCCACATCTCGATTTTCTTTCTAAATGCAGTTACTTTTTCAGCCGTTGTTAAGATGTCACCTTTGCTTTGAAGTAATAAATTCAAGATGTTTACTTTTTCAAAAATATCCGCCAAGTAACATACTATCAAAAGCCATTTATCATCATTGAATACGCCGGAAAACTTGAAACTTTTATCATTGTCCAAAAGAGAAATGCGCAATTCATCCTTTAATTCCACAACTCTTTGTAGGATTTTTCCTCGAGATAACTAACGAACTTCAGTGTGATATAAGAGACTTGTATGGCTACTGCCCATTTCGTTGCATAATATTGGAAATATTCTATTATTCAAGGTCTCGTTTTTACAAAATTAATTACGCTGACTTCTTGCAGTACAGGATGTATCTCTGGCTCCAATTTCTTTGAAGCAAAAGCTTGCCGATGGATGATACAGTGTATGAATTTGGTGTTGGGTGCTATTTCGATTAGCTTGGCTTTGAATCCTCTCTTTCTTCCTGTTAAAGCAGCTCCATCACTGGTTATGCATAAACAATTTTTCCATATGTTATTTGTGGCAAAAAAATCATTGGAGAGGGGGCACAGTGGAGTATCTAACAAGTTATGCATAATTTTGCAGTTAACAATGGCGTTGGGTTGACTTTAAATTTTTTTTCTGGTTGTACAACATGTTATTTGGCACGCCATTTTCTATTTTAGTAATAACAAATTAGCTAACAGAATGAAATACATTCAGAGTAAAGTTTACCCCACTTTGCCCCGTACAGCGGGGTAAAGTGGGGTACCAGGTGGGGCAATGTGGGGCGTACTATCTCGCTTGGCCCTATAATTTGTCACATACCGTTCAAATGCAGTTTGTGAAACAATGTAATTGTGCACTTTTTTGTAACCCATTTCTCCTGACACCACATTATGCACTCCTTTTTGCATAGCCTCCAGAGACCAAAAGTGCTGATTCGTTTTTGTTCTTATATGTGCGAACCATAACTGAAACAAGCAATTGTTTGTATAAATAAACTGTCAAGTTATGAAGTTACATGTATAAACTATGAAGTTATATCTAATTATGAATGAATACGGCCAAAGTGACACTAAACTCCTTGACGATTGACTATCCCATCAAGAATACCCCACTTTCCCCTAGTCACATTGCCAGATAAAATATTAACAACTACATCCTACCTTTGATTTTAATCCATTTTGTTATTTCGTATTCGTATCTTGTATAGTTTATAGTAAAGTGTACCACACCATCACAAACTAGTCATTACTAGACATACATCAATTATGACACGAATTACCACAATTTTTTTTAACAAATACATTCGGAGCGCGAGTGGAGGAAGGTGATTCTTCAAAAGTGATTCTTCTTTCTAGATCCATTCTGATTGGATTAGTATTGTAAAGAACTACCAACAATTATTTCATCCTTTTTTGTGCATGACGGTATTGGTTTTTTTTAAGTCGGTGTTTGTTTAAAGAGACTTCTATTTACGGACTTGGTTGTGCTAAATTCCATTTGAATTTTTTAGGAAAATAAAATAATCTTGAATTTATAGTTTTCTAAGCTAGGTAAAAATTAATTGTTGAAATATGTATTTTTATTCCCTTACCTTTAATCTATACTCGTAATTCATTTTAATACTACTCGTGCTTGTTCTTGTTCCATGTCAATATTTCAATTATCTCCAAGTTCAATAACAAGTGGGAAATTGAATCGCGTAGCAATTTCGTTTCAATGCTGGCTTGTCGGGTGCCAGAGCGAACAGTCCCATCTGTTTCTTCAATAACATCTGCATCTCCCAGTATAGCTATTTCTTCCTCGTTCGACAAATTGTGAAGAACGCAACAAGCTCGCACGAAATGGCACAATTTTTCCATGCCACGCAACTTGCAATAATACAATTGACGAAACCTTTGTTTCAGTATCCCAAAGGTATGCTCAATGGATACTCTACAAGAACTTAGCTTTCTATTGTAGAACTTTTGCCTTGCAGAAAGATACCCATTATCCTTATATGGAGTCAGCAAATGCTTCTGCAACTGATAAGTGGAGTCTCCTAAAAGATAATCTGGAAAACAGACAAAATTTATGTGGATGATAACAATAATATTTATTACTTACAGTCTTTGCACACAGTTCCTAAACGATTATATATAAAAGAGTTTTTATGAACTTTGCTGTCGTGCACAGATCCCGGAAATCCTATGAACACATCAATAAACTTTTTCTCATCATTACAAATTCCCTGTAGGGAAATTGAACAAAGTCCTTTTCGTGCGATGTAGTCGTCTTTTTTTGGGAGGATCAATAACAATGTGCGTTCCGTCTATCGCACCTACGACCTTTGGAAATCCATGTTTCCGTTCAAAGACAGACGCCGTTTTATCCTTTTCTTCGGAATTAGGCCATTTTATCACTTCTCCCGATAATCCGCTTATAAACATTGTTATTCTAGTAACAACTCTGCTTACGGTGGCTATACAAACATCGAACTTATCGCCAACATCACGGAAAGAGCATGCTTCATGGCCTGCAACCCATAGAAATATCAGCAGATGTTTCAAAGCATCAATTCGTTTATCCTCTCGTAAGTCCGTGTATGTTTTATCATTAGCTAAACGAGCACATAAATGTTGGTACAAGGGTCTATTTATTCGGAAATGTTTGGTGAATTCTTCATCCGAATATCTTGGGACAACTTTTTCACAATAATTTTCTATACAGGTCCTTTTTCTTTTAGCACATTGCATTTCTGTTATTAGTGCATCTCCATCATCATCATTGCTCCTTTGCGAAATTATAGTTTCGACCAAGTTCAAGATGTTTTCAAAACACGTGAACGGAGTCACGTCTGCAACAAGTGCTGATAAAACTTCTGCGTTTATTTCACTCATGTTTGTATAGATACTGAGAATTATTGTCTCCTTTATTTCACTCATCCAATTCACCTAAACCTTTAAATCTCTTAAAATTTCAAACGATTTTTCAAGCTTACAAGCTTAGCTCGAGTAGCGACATGCCTCAGGTCCCCAGCCCACTACTGATAATTGTTGTTAATTTTTTACAAAAGTGGAACAGAGGGAGGGAGGGCTGTAGAAGAATCGTTAGATCCAAAGCTCGTTGGAGAAATAATGTGCTAAAAAATGTAAAACTGAGACTAGACAAGACGCGGCTCTTGCAAAGGGCAGTTCTAGATGGATATATGTATGTATAAAAGTATGCTGTAAATTGTAGCTACGTATCTTCTGTATCAGCGCAGACTGATATTTTCCACAGGCAAAGACAAATCTTCACAATCTTCACAAAATCCTAATCATTACAAGTCACGATTTGACAATTGTCATTACTATTGTCTCGAAAAGATTTAATTTCACTACACAAATCTTTAAATTTACACTATTGTCTCGAAAAGATAATCATAGATTTATGAATTATTAATTTCCAAAATCTTTGTTATTTCAACTTAAAAAAAACGCAATTTGATGTTTAAAACAGAAATGTCACTCACCTTCTTCTTCTTGATTTCCCAGAGTATCCCAACGTTTCTTTACATTCACATTTTCATCTCCACCCTTAAAAAAATCAAAATTGCGTAAAGAAACACACTTTATGTCGTTTGTTGTGTCAGCTTAGTACGGGGTGGAATAGGTTAAGGGCTATGAGGGTCTGGGTGTTCTGCGTTTGAACTCTTGGATGTTTTAGCAGCTCGGAAATACTGTCTGCCAGAGATTATTACAGAATCGAGTTGAGAATCGAGTCGAGACGAGTTGTCTAATAGGGGATTCACACTGACGCCCAAAACATGTTTTATGAACCAGTCGTTTTGAAAAGCTCAAAAGTGTTCACACTGACTCGATGTGTTTTAAAATGTTTTCAAGTGTCAGTTTTGATAGCTTCAAATATTCGGAAGTATTTTTTACACTGAAATAGAAATCGAATTTATATTGAAAATTGTATTTCCATCTAGTTTTCGATGAAAAACTTGTAAACAATATAAATCACTTCAAATATTAAAACTTCAACTATCAAAAATTCAAAAATGACGTGCTGACTACAGCTGAGCGAGTATTCATCATTGTCAGCAGGTGTTTTATACGTGTTTTATTTTAAAACACGTCAAAACCTACTTGTTTAAAAAAGCTCGCTCCTTATAAAATATATGGGTAAAACACATGTTTTACCCTGTTTTGCACCGAACTTTGAATAGCTTTCTAAAACATGTTTTGGGGGCCAGTATGAACTCCATATAATACCTTGTTGCGGGTATAAGATTGCCCTGGAGGCAGTAGAGCTTTTGTTTCGATGGAAAAGTCACTATGATAGTAGCGATAAAATTTTGTCTGTGCTGCTACATTCCTACGGTGGCTCAAGGGGTCGATGGCGGAGCAAACGGTGTCCTCATCGATTAATTTAAGGGCCCTTTTTTGTCCTTTATTTAACCACGTCAAAGTAGTTATCGAATCGCCGCCTCAAATGAGAGAGTTTTTTTTTTTTTTTTTTTTTTATTTATTTATTGTAGCTCAAAATAAAATTACAATACAAATTAGGTACTTAAAAACAAACTTTAAAGCTAAAGCCCACCACATAAACATTGGTTTGTGCGTGGGGGCTGTGACTACCTAAGATATCGGAAACAAGATTAATTCATTAGATTTCAAATGCAAAGTGTACAATCTATATTTCTTAAATCCTAAATACAAAACAAATGAACCAAATAAGGAAATTTCAGTAATGTAAATTCAAAAGACAAAATTCAACAAAATTAATTCAAAAATTCAAAAAATTACAACAAATTTTCAAACTTCATACAATCAATACTATTTAATCACTGAATAAATTCGTTGAGTAAATCTCTTTTAGTTTTCACATATTTTTTAAATAGTGTTTTAAAATTGGATTCATTTATACCATTTCTTATATACATTGGTAAACTATTGTACAATTTTGGGCCTAATATACTTGCATGACGTTGCACTAGAGATTTCTTACATCTAGGAATATCTAGGGGTCGATTACGTTGCGCACGCGTGTCATGGCTTGTGATTCTGGTAGCAAATTTTGCCAAATTCTGGTAAACGAATTTCAGGAGTGTTACTGTGTATAATTGCCTAATGCCCATTACATTGAATTCGGAAAATGCCTGCGTTGTCGAATAGTATTTAGATTTACCTAGGCACATTTTTATTAATTTGCTTTGGACATTGTGCAAAATGTTAATAGTACTCCCGTGAGTAGCACCCCATACTATTATACCATACTGAAGAATTGATTGACCGATCGCCAAATAAACATTTTTCAATATTTCCAGGTCGACATAGTTCCTAAGTATTCTAAATTTATATATGGTTTGCCGCAGTCTATTTGCAGTGTTGAAAATGTGTTTTTTCCATTTAAGGTCACTATCTATGACAACACCCAAGTACTTTACCTCTTTTGCATATTTTAGTTTTATATTCTTTAATTTTAGATAGTTGACACTTGGGTTGAAGATTTTGTTGTGTCCGAAGGTAGTAAATTGTGTCTTTTCTAGATTTAGCGCTAGTTTATTTAGGCAGAACCAATTTTGGACATTATTTAGGCCATCTTTGGCCAAGGATATAGCCGTAGACCAGTTTTTTGCTTTGAATAAAAGAACTGTATCGTCAGCATAGGCAACAATATGTCCACGTATTTCGTTTTGCTCCATTTTGCATAGATCATTAACATAAATTAGATATAGTAAAGGACCCAGTACTGTGCCCTGGGGCACGCCGCATCTCACTAATAAGGGATCACTAACTGCATCCATTACCCTTACGCACTGTTTCCTTTCATTTAGATAAGATGTTAGAAGGGTGAGTGCCTTACCTCGAACACCAATACATTCAAGTTTGTACAGCAGTTTTTTGTGATTTACGGTGTCGAAAGCCTTTTTCAGATCTAGGAAGATACCAACCACATTTTCGTTACAGTCAATTGCTCGGTTTATATACTCAGTCAAGTCATATAGTGCGTCTGTTGTGCTATTTCTAGGTTTAAAACCATATTGATTCGGTGCAAGGATGTTGTTCTCAGTTAGGTATTTCATTAACCTTGCTTTAATGCACTTCTCAAAAATTTTACTTAGAATCGAGGTTAGAGATATCGGTCTGTAGTTATTTGGGTCAAGTTTATCACCTCCTTTAGGTACGGGAGTTAGTACAGATATTTTCATTCTTTTAGGAAAAACACCTTCAGAAAGTGATTTATTAAAAATGTATAGCAAAGGTTCCAGGATGTGACCTGATATAGCTTTGATAATTTTTGGTGTATAATTGTCTATCCCTGTGGCTTTTCTTTCATCTAGATTTGCAATATAACCTTGTATTTCATTCAAAGTTATGGGAGATAAATCATCAAGGTGGTTACGGTTTCTTAAAATGGGGTTGTTAGACCTTTGGATTTGGTTAGCGCAATCTACGTTTTTGGAAATGTTTTCTCCTATATTTGTGAAAAATTCATTTAATTTCTCTGCTATTTTTGCCGCATTGCTCGTAATTTGTCCATCATTCAAACGAATTTGAGCAACTGGTGTATTTGCTTTGGATTTAAGGGTGATTTCATTAACTTTGTTCCAGAGCTTTTTGGGGTTATTCTTAACTCTAAGGATTTCATTCTTATAGTAAATCATTTTGGCAGTTCTTATCAGATAATTCAGTTTGTTTCGGTATTGTTTATATGTATTCTTAAGAGATTCACAGAAAGGTTGACTTCTAAGTTCTCTGCCAAGTTTATTTCTATGTTTTATCGACTTGAGAATACCGGGTGCAATCCATTGTTTTATCGGTTTATATTTAGTTTTTGTTACCATTTTTTTAGTAGAACTCTCTGCTATTGCCTTATCTAAGATTTCGTAAAAATTATTCATACAAATATCTACATCCTGTTGCGACTGTATCTGATCCCAACTCTCGTTTCTTAAGGTATCATTAAGTTTTTTTAAATCAACATGGTTGGTGTATATTCTATTTTGGTTCTTATGTAATAGGGCCGCTGTCGTAGTTAGTTTTGCGATAACAGTGAAATGGTCAGTTATATACGTTTCAAAAATCGCAGGAGTGAAAGAAAACTCTGTAGTATTCTTAAGAAATATGTGGTCGATACAAGTGCCCTTGTTATTCCCTATTCTTGTTTTACCCAATAAGTATTCATTAAACCCATTTTTAGTCATAACATCCAAATACTCGTTTGCTATAGCTGATTTAAAATCCAGGATATTTATATTTATGTCTCCTACAACCATATGGTTTCTAAATTCTTTCCTGTCTTCAAGGTACTTATCGAGGGAGTTTATGAAATTAATAGGGTTTTGACTCGGAGACCTATAAACACAAGTGATATTGATTCTGTCATATCCCGGTATATCAATGAATAATTCAATCACGTTCGCATCCGTGATTTTACAGTCCAGCATTCTTACAACGTGATTTTCTCTCACATATACTGTAACACCATCGCATTTATTTAATACATTTGGTTTATTAAACGTTATGAATCCTTCCATATTATAACAGTCATTGTCGTTAAGCCATGTTTCGGTTAGTATTATTATGTCAAATTCTACTTTTAAGTTGTGCAACAAGATCAAAAATTCGTCATAATGTTTTGGGAGACTCCTTATGTTCATACAGAAAACCTTAAAACTAAAGTTTACATTTTTTCCAAAAAAAGATCTAAGCTCAGTCTCAGTGTTGAGAAATTCTGTACGATTTACGATATTTTTATCAAACTCTTTTAATAATTCAGCCATTGCAAAAACTATGAAATGAATATATAACTAAACAAACTAAATTGAATTAAATTTAAATTAAATTAAATTATTTAAATCTTCTTTTTTCCTAATTCTAGTAATATTTTCACCTTCTGTCTTTCTTGCATAAATCGCGCCATCTCTAGTCCATACATATTTGAATCCATTTTCTCTCAACTTGTCCTTGGCTTCTTTGAAAAGAATAGCATTTAACGCAGTCAAGTGATCACCAACAAAAATTTTGCCTTCACCCAGTTCACGATGTACTTTGCACGCAGATATTCCAGGACCATTGTTTTGGTTTTTCACTGCAGCTCTATATGATTGCATGAACCCGTTTCTAATTTTTTGACTAGAAAAACAAACAACGATGGGGCCTGGGGCCGTTGACCTCTTTCGCAGTCGATATGCCTGATCAAGATCTTGCTCTGTTAGTTCATAGTCAATGCCCTTTGCGACTGCTTGTACTATGGACTTTGCATTTTCATTTTTTGTCTCCTTGACTCCGGTAATTATGGCATTACATTTTCGTTGATTCTGCTCGAGTGCATTGACCCTGTCAGTCAGAAAGCTTACCTCTCTTTTCAGTGAAGTATTTTCCATTCTCAGTTGTTGGAGCTCGGTAATTAATTCAGTGAATTTAGCACTGTACTCATCGAATTTATCCGACATGAACTGCACGGACTTTTTAATTTCATTTAGTTCTTGTTTTGGCTCTTTTATAGAGCTTTCTAGTTCGTTTTTGAATTTTAAAAATATCTTATTCATAAGTTCTTCACTATAATCCATATTGGGTTTTGAAAGTTTGCACGGGTCACACTTCCAAACATCACGCTTTTGTCCAAGTTTTCGGATGTTATCCACAGTTTTTAAGTTACAGCACTTAGAATGAAAAAAATTCTTACAAATTGAGCACATAATAACATCTCGCGGCTCAGCGAACTGTTCTTTGCACACGAAACAAGTATCAACCATAATTTGAGGAATATGATACACTTTGTATAGAGAAAAAGTTTGGTACGTCGGGATTCTTAGGCAGCCACGATCGAACTGAGAGTTGCATTCGGGAAGAGGCAGTATGTGTGACTTATTTGTATATTACAGCCCGGCCGATGGCTGGAGCAAGAACTTGCACCTCTTAAGAAATCCCAAGCAGTGAGATGCTTGTTCGGCGATTTGGAATATGTGGTCATTCCTTCGCAAGTATTTGGCTAATGTTACTCCTAAGATGTTTAAAGATGAATCGGCCATTAGTTCAACTTCATCCACTGCCACGGATGGAGAGGTATTGCAGTTTTTATTGGAGATAGGGCAGTAGGTACTTGGTTTTGGAGACATTGAAGTCGACACGATTCTTGGGGCCTCAAAATACAATGGAAGTCTTTGTTCAAGAGTAACGCAGAGTGCCGTCATCAGCGAAGCTGAGAAGTGGGTTGGAGGGAATTGAAAGTAGGTCATTTGTAAAGATAAGAAATATAGCAGGTGATAAAATTGACCCCTGGGGACCCCTCCAGAGATGGGGTGATATTCAGATTTATCGCCATCCAATACTACAAAAGGGCAAAAAGTATACGCAGAGGTTTAGCCAAAGATGAGGCGTATTTCCTTAAGACGATAGGGGATATATTGTCCAGTTGATTCATTGGCATCGAACTCCTATATACCTCGCCACTCCTGAAGAATATGACAAAACCGCGCCGGGCTGATCGCGCATGTTTACCACGTAATTTGTTGATATTCGCAGGATGGAAGAAGATATAGGCCTCGATTCCCGAAACCGGCGGCGTGGACACTCCCGTCGCGATTGGGACTCCCTTCACAGTTCTTGAGCGATTCTTATATCCGCCGAGAGCATTGCCATATTAAACTACGAATTTAAAAACTCCGAAATTAATCAGCTGATTCTTTGACAAATGGGAAATGTCAAAGTCAGTATTTGAAGCTTTGTAAGAATAAAAAAGGAAATTAGAAGTGTATTTAAAGCTCTGTATGTTTACTCCACACGGGATCCCGCGTGCGCAAATTTTGTGTGTTGTGACATATAATAGAGAAAATCATTCAAATTTATTTTTTATAGGCTGTTGAACTTGAACTGAAGTTGTTGCCAGAGCGGAAATCGAGTATATCTTATTCAACGAAACAATAGTACACAGTACAATCCTGTTTATCCATTTATTTTATACTTATTTTGAAAAGCCTTTTAAAACAGTTGAATATGAGGAGCTGTAGGCCTACTTTTTGATCCCTTTTTTGTCGTCAGAAGCCTAGTGTGGTAGTTCTTGACAGCCAATACTAATGCTAATTAATTAATATACATTTGTTGAGGATAAAATAAATTCGCGTAAATAAAAGATTATGTAAAAGTATAAAATAAATATTTAATCTATTAAAAAATAAATTCAAGAACAATAAAACTATGTAATTTTGTAAATTATAAAATAAAAAAAAATCAACAAAAAATTTATTTCAATATCAATTTGCGGAACGAGCTCTCCCAAAACTTGGACGGAGTCAATATTTTTCTTGCATAGGCGAAGAAGATGATACACTGGATGCGACCCTATCCGTATTTATAGATGCCGCCGTCAAGCTCCTCCTATCATTAGTGGAGGAGATGAAGCCGAAGGTTGGCATATGCCTTCGCTTCAAAACAAAGATGATGTAGACTACCATATCTGAGAACCAGTGTGAAGCTGGATCTTATTTCACGGCAGCTAAAGCAAAAACAAATATAGAGGTCTGGACTTACAAAAAAGCCAAAACCCACAACAATAAGACAGGAAGAGATAGAAAGAACCTATAAAAAATCCAATTAAAAACATCAGCAATTATCAAACTTTATAAAAATTACTTATTTCATACGGTTAATCATGTCCCGCAAAATTTCATTTTTTGCTCTCATTTCGACAATTACTTTTTTGTTGTGGTCCTTCTGCTCCTTCATAATGTGGTCCATGTGTCTGGACACGCGCTTATAGTGGTTTTCGCGGTCAGCCGAATTTTTATGAAGGAGGTCGATGAGCTCGTCATTCTTCCCCCTTTTCTTCACCGGGGTTTCTATATCCACATGGCCACTACGCGATGTGTCTATAGAAACCTCTGTTATATTTTCTTTTTGTTTCTAAGAGCCTTAGGGAAACTTTCTCTTACGCAGAATATCGAAACACAATGATATTTTGAAATACAAATCTTTACTTACAACAATCTTCTTCGTAAATCTATTCCAAACGTATTTCCTACTTTACTGAACTATAACTTCTTTAACAGCTATCTTACTTCACAAATCTATTGAATCACACTAATATTTTCAGATTAAATATTTAGTCACTACAGTCTTCTTCGTTAATCCTTTTTAACCGACTTCAAAAAAGGAGGAGGTTATCAATTCGACGCGTAGGTATTTTTTGGTCCTGTTCACGCATAACTTTGTAACGCAATGACTTTTTTGCTTTTTTTCTTTTTTGTTTGAAAGGGTAGTTTCCCACGGTGGTCCCGTACAATTTTTTTTAAATTCTGATAAAGGAGTTCGAAGGTAGGCGTAAAAAACTGGTAAAATTAGTACACCTTGAACGGATAGAAATATTTTCAAAGGCAGCGAACAAATTACTTTATTGTTGCGTGCTCGAGAAGAGGCCGGTGGATGAATCGGCAAAGGCGTTGACCTGCAAATAAAAATTGCGGGTTCAAACCCCGGAGGGTAGTTCGACTTTTTTTCTTTTTTTCTCTTTCTAAAATCCATTCTGATTGGATTAATGTTGTAAAGAATTACAAACTCTTCGGTGAGCAATTTCATGCATACTCTACTCATGCAGACTGTAGAGAGTATTCCTTTGGAATGAAATTCTATTTAAAGCAGTTTCTGAAAAGCTTTATTTACGTATTTAGCCATCTTGTTGTAACAATCTCCCGTAGCACAACGACTGAGAGGCTTGCCTCTCGTCCTGGAGGTTGCGAGTTCGATTCTTTGACCTGGAGCAATTCTTTTTTCAATCGACACAATAAATATTTCTTTTTAATTTCCTTTGGGGAATTTTGTTTCATATTAAATAAGTTTTTTTTTAAATTGCTCCGAAAATACGCAAATAGATTACTGCAAAAACTATTTAGCTACTGCGTCTATTCTTTTCGACGGCGCGCGGCTGAGTGTCATACTTCTCGTAATAAATAATTTTTTTTATATGGCCCCCGAAAAAAATCAACGGACTAAAAAGTACGAAATAAAATAAATTTTTAAAAACCGACTTCAGAAAAACCGAAAATAATGCACAAAAAACCAAAAATAATGCACAAAAAAGGATAAAATAATTGTTTGAAATTCTTTACAACATTAATCCAATCAGAATGGATTTAATAAGAAGAATCACTTTTGAAGACGGTGCCAACACCTGTTTTCGGGGTGATGTATTAAGGGCATAAGCCTAACAAAGAAATGAATACAATTTTCGCAGCAATAGTTAATGCAATGAAAGTCAACTACTAGCTGGCACCGTCTTCAAAAGTGATTCTTCCTATTAAATCCATTCTGATTGGATTAATGTTGTAAAGAATTTCAAACAATTATTTTATCCTTTTTTGTGCATTATTTTTGGTTTTTTGTGCATTATTTTCGGTTTTTCTGAAGTCGGTTTTTTTAAAACATATTTTCTACTTTACTGAATTATAACTTCTTTAACAACTATCTTATTACACAAATCTATTGGGTTTTATCCCGAAAACAAAAACACCGATCGCGTCCGCCGCGAATGAAGGTTCAAGTCAAACTCCTTTGTAAATGGATCAGAAAACGTCAAAGAAAATCAAAAATTTATACTAGGTTTGAGAAAAGGCCACCCATCGGTGTTCACGATTAAAACAACACTCTCTGGTCGATCAATCGATCGATCCCAGCTTGAAAAAGCTTTTTCCAAGAAAATCCGCCGTTGCGAATTTCTTCCGGGCCGTCGACCTTGGGGCAAAAGTCAGCTGCTGGTCTTTCACCCAAGGCTGAGGGCGCCGGCCGGAAAAACGCACCCGTCGGCTTTTCTTTCCAATGCTGGCGGAACTTGCGCAATTTGCTTACGGGCTTTTTATTCCCGTCCAAGGCAAATTGGGCAAAGTTTTCCTCTGCCAATTTCTTGGCGGTTTCATGTTACAACCTTTTTAATGTTTTGCACGGGTCATTTACTGGCCCCGTGCATTTTTATTTACACAACATTCCTTCCCCCCCGGAACAAGAGAATCGCCTCGATACGAAGTTGAGTGGGCGATTCTCTTATCTTCGTTTGGGGCGAGGAAGATTTGTTCTAGTTTTTGTATATATTTTGACTTGCACTTGTTGTGAGAAAAAATTGTTTTTGTTTTTTGGTTTGTCGGTAAAGTGTATTTCGTTCGGTATGTCACCTGGAGTATTGTGAGTGTTTTTTCTTTTACTTTTTGTTTGTTACTGTTTTCTGCTGATCTTGCGATTTTTGTAGGTACCTCCTAAGTACTATTGTACTTTTTAAGTCGAGTGATTTAATTCCCGTTTGGACTAGTGACCTACAAGGATATGCCATGGAGTAAGTGTTTTCCATATATTATTATTTTATTATTTTTTTTTTGTGTTTTTATTTTCAAAAAGTAAAAAATTCCCCCTTTTTTTCAGTTTCGAACGTATTTCGGAGGTGCTAGCGGAGTGTGTACGGTTATTTCGAGATCTGGCGATCAGCGCGGCTTCCTTGCGGGTGTTGTTTTTGGCCCCCAGGTCTCCTGACTCCATCGTCCCAAGACCAGCTACATCGCCCAACGTGGGGCTTAGACGACCTTGTCTCCGCTGTCGTTCCAGGGCTCATCGAGTTGAAGAGTGCCCCATCCGCCGAGGACCCAGGCGACGTCGGCGTAACCGGGGATTTCGCCCCCAGTTATCTGGGCACCGTAGCGCCGAGGGACGAAGCCCCGACCTAGTGGAGGATGCTGCAGGGCAGTGCAGCGGAGGGGGACGTGAGAGTGTCTCCTCCTTTGCCACTTCTCTGGAGTAATTGTCCCAAGACGATTTTGTTTAATGAAGGAGAAAAAATAATAAAAATTTCGTTTGTATGTTACTTCGAATAAATCACAAGTAACTTATTTTTGTCTTTCTTTTTATTTTTGAGGTTTTGCTTTTTAGGTTCTGTTTTTGTTTGTTCAGGTTCTGTTTTTGTTTTGTGTTTAGGTGTTTGGTCTAATGCATTCGGGATAGTCAGGTATCCCGTTTAGGTCTTTGTAAGTATAGGGTTTTTTTTGTTTTGTGGACTCATCGGCGGGATATTCAAACTACTTAACTTTTGCTTTTCAGGTTCTGTACTCATTCGGGGGTGATAAGATATCCCCGGATGAAGTTTCCTAATCATAAGACGATGGTCTTTCCGGTCCTCACATGTGCATCCAAACGTCCTGCGATACTTATGGGGTGCGACAGCGAGGGAGACCCAACCTCCGCTTAGGGATGCCAAACTAGAAGACATCGGCTTAGAATTGGGATCGTTGGAGTGACAGTTACTGAGGTCAGTACCGGGTCCCGATTGTAGAGCCGTTAAAAAGGAAGAAGTGGGTAACCATTTTTATATTCCCCGTGTTCTTTTAATGAACTGGGTTTTGAGAGCTTTTCAGGAGCTTTTGAGTTCCCATACAAAATCGAAGAACCAGAAGACCCAGATAAAACCTAGGTTTTCGATTTTGTATGGGAACTCAAAAGCTCTCAAAACCCAGTTCATTAAAAGAACACGGGGATTATCACGTAAGTGACATTATGATATGTGTTATGGCTATGTGTTATGATATGCTTAAGCACTTGGCACTAAAATTACTAATTAAAATGCCATCAGCCGGTGAATGAGATTGGTTGTACAAAGTTCCCAGTAGAGTATGTCCTTACAACACGAATTAAATTTAGATAAGGAGAGGGAATTACTTGAGAGGGTTAGTGTTAATAGCAAGGGCTTGTTTTACTCAATTTTTACTCCTTTATTTTTCTTGTTTTTGTGTCTGCTGTTAACGGGTTTGGACTAATAGTAGTGCTGCTTAAACTAGTTGATGGGAGGCGCTTCTGGGTAGTGTCTGGGACCGGATTAGTGGTTTTGGTATTGCTCCCGGTTGCTTCCCTTCTGTGTTTCCCTGCACCTCTGCATATACTTGTGTGCTGTTTTCTGGTGTGCCTTGTGTTTGAGTGTTTTGGGTCCTAACCTTTTTCCTTAGCCAGGGGGTGATTTGGTAGAGTAGATACCCTAGGACAGCTAGTATGGTTATACCACTTAGTGAGAAGGAGGTGGTCGATAGTACATGTGTGTGCCTTTGTGTTACTCGATCTAATTGGGCGCTTATTGATTCGAGGGATTTGGCGCCCTCTTGTAGTACCTTATTGGTTTCGTCCCCGGTTATCAATTTGATGTCATTTGTGTTGATGTCCGTTTGTGTTTTTGGTATTTCTAGACTGTAATTTGTGGTCCCTATGCCTGAGAAGTACGGTCGTTGATCCATTTGGTATGTTTCCTTCGCCTGGTTTGTGTATATTAATGTCTTGTCTTTTACTTGAACCTGGCAGGGTTCGTTTATTGTCAGGATCCCTTGTTTGGTTACCTTTAGCGTGTGTGTCATTTTATTGCATGTAATGCGGAATGATACCGCCGTGTTTAAGGCGTATAGCCATGCATTGGGTCTTGCCAGGCTTATTAGGACATTAGTGGGTGAGTCTAGGATCTTTATTGGGCACTGTATCTTCTCTTCTGCTGGATCGTATAGTAGTTTGATTGCACATTCCTGAGTATCGGGGTAGTATATGAGCGGAGTTTTGAGTGCTCCTACGTATGAATGGGTTTTAGGGTCCCCCGTAATTTTTTGGAAGTTCTTAACGTCTGTTGAGGTAAATAGCGCGAATTGTTGTGATTTGATCTCGGACGCTATGTGTGAGTAGTCGATGACTGGGATTATTGAATGTCCGGTGTTGGATAACGTTGGGAAGCATCTTATTTGGTAGTATGACATTTTTGACATATTGAGGATGGGTAGTGTTATTTTTACTACTAATTTGTCCCTGATCATATGGGTACGGATCTTTGTCGTTTGTTGGAGGATCGGTAGGCAATTTTCACATTCGGGGTGAGTCTGCCGATAGGCTTTGTTCAGTGTTTCTGGGGATACTAGTAGAGGGTGGATCCTGTTGCTTTGACTGGTTAGTATTATGTCCAGCAAGGTCCTTTGCCTGGATTCGATTTCCACTAACTGGAACAGGAGATTGGTTACTAGTCCCTGCCGTAGTTGGTCTTTTTCCCTACCTTCTATTGCGTTATTTAAAGCTCTTATCTGCTCGGTGATCCTATGCTGTCGATCTAGGAGGGTGGTTAGGGGTGTCTGGATCTTCCGGAGTGTATTGTTGACCACTGTTATCTGTAATTTTTCTAGATCCGCGAGGGCCTTTTGGTTTGACTCCAGTTCTCCTACCCGGCTGTATATCTCCGGCTCATTGTTTTCGTCCATGGTACCGATCAGGTAGTGTAGGGCGTGACCAATGCCATCGAATATAGACCTAGTGTTTCGAATCTTCGGTAACATTTCTTGTATGGTGTGTGTGCGTTTTTTTATGTGTTCTAAGATCGAGTGGATGTGTGCCTGTTGAGCTCCGCATAGTGGTAGTATTGTTTCCTTGCATAGTTGTTTGGCGGTTTGTCCTGCCTGTTCCACTAGAATTGTTTGGGCCTCTAATTCCTGGAGGTCGACCTCGGTGATAATGTTCCACTCTTCGTGATATAACCATAGCTCTCCTAAATATTCGTAGATTACCCCAGTCGCGTTGATTTGTAAGAACGTGTAAGGGGGTACGTTTTGGTCGGCCAGCGTCGCGTGTAGCAGTAATAATGCTATTAGTGTCCTCATTTTGTGCTGTAATGAGATTAATAAATAGGAGATTAGTTTTGGTGGGCCGTAATTTTTATCGTTAGGTGTAGGTTGTCCGTATGCCATCCGTCTGGTCGGCTGTTTTACCTTGTAAAACACTTTTAGATGATATAGTTGGCAGGACTGGCTTTTCCTTAAAGCTGAGTTTTATCTTCATAAAACGGCTTCAAGCGGTTATTATGGACAGTTACTAATCTCTTATTTATTTTTATGGTGGTGTTTACCCCGCTTGGGACAGCAACCACTGTATAGGGCCCGATCCAAACTTGGGATAACTTGTGTTTTCGGGCCTCGTTGCGGAGGAGGACCTTGTCTCCTATGTGTAGGGTAAGTGTACGTACGTTCCCATCATAATACGCCTTGGAGCGATTCTTGCTGATGAGCAAATTTTTCCTCGCCATTGCGTATGATTTTTGCAATTTGTACCGCAATTGGTGGTAATAGCTCTCGTGGTTGTATAGAGGCTCCGGGGTACGTTTCAGATTGGATGGGACATCGGCGGTGAACCCATATAGGCAATCCATGGGGGTGAGTTTGGTCCCCTCGTGTACACTGTTGTTGTACACGAACGCTGCTGTACGTAAAAACTGGTCCCAACTGTTTGGGCTTTCATCTACTATAGTGCGTAAGTATTCGATCAGGGGTCTATGGGCACGTTCTAGTGCACCGTTGGACTGGGGGTGGTAGGCTGAAGTCTGGAGTTTCTTAACTTTTAAGAGCCTACACACGCCTTTAAAAAGGTCACTCAGGAAGTTCGACCCCCTGGTCGGTGACTATTTGTTTTGGTATGCGGTAGCGCGTGACGATTTCGTCGAAGAAAATTTGTGCAACCGTTTGTGCTTCTGCATTGGGCATGGCATACCTGTCGACGAATTTGGTCAGGTTATCCTGGAAGGTTAGGATATACTTGTTTCCTGAAATAGTTTCTTCCAGTGGACCCACAATGTCCAAGTAAACCTTGTCAAACGGTTTTTCTGCGATTTTCGTTATAACCATGGGCATTTTGAATTACCTTGAAGCCTTAATGGTTTGACATTTTTTGCATTTCCGGATATATCGACTTATGTCGTTGAACATTCGCCTCCACCAATACTTTCGGCGAATTCGGTTGTAGGTTTTGACGATTCCTTGGTGTCCGCCGAAGGGGGAGTCGTGGTAGTCCTTCAGTATTGTGTTGATTTCTTCGGGACTTGTTATTACCTCAATTTTAGTTTGTAGCGTGATTGGGCTATTTTGGGAGGTTTCGGCAGGTTGGGGTATTTCGGTTTCGAGATCGTAGGCCATTCGTCGATATCGGGGGCTGTTGGAGTTGGAACGCGTTGGTCTTTACCGTTGTCCTGCATCTTCTCTGCCTGAGCCCTTGTGACCGCATTACATTGTTTTAGCCTTTCGGTAGGTGGCGATTTAGCCACGTTTTCTAGTAGTATTGGTGGTGCTTCACCGGGTTGGTGAATTGGAGCGTCCACCGTGGAGGTATTGGGTTCTTCTGCTCTTTGAGGAATTCGGCTGAGAGCGTCAGCATTCGTGTTGTATTTACCCGGTTTATATTCTATGTTATAGTCGTATTCGGACAGTTTGTGATGGAATCTTACAAGTCTCGTGGTCGGGTCTTTAACGTTGAAAACGCCCTTTAGGGGTTTGTGGTCTGTGTAGACCGTGAATTTACGACCCATTAGGTAGCATCTAAAATTTTTTACAGCCCATACTATGGCTAGCAACTCCTTCTCGATGGTGGAGTAATTGCGTTCTGCCTTATTTAGAGTGCGACTTGCATATGCTATGGGCTGATCTTTGCCTACGTCTCCTTGGGAGAGCACTGCTCCGAGTGCCTCACTGCTGGCGTCCGTTGTCAGATTAAACGGTTTGTCGAAGTCGGGGTAGATCAGCAACTTTATCGTTTGGAATGCTTCCTGGCATTTCGGTGTCCAAGAAAATTTTACGCTCTTTCTTAGCAAATTCGTTAGAGGCCGTACTATTTTGGAAAAATCTGGTATAAATTTTCTATAGTAATTGGCGAGACTTAGGAATGACTGTACCTGCCTGATTGTTCGTGGCGCCGGGAAACTGTGGACACATTCTGTCTTTCTGGGGTCGGGGAGGGCTCCTTTTTCGGAGCATACGTGACCCAGATAGACTACTTCCTTCTTTAGGAACTGGCATTTCTCCGGTTGTAGTTTGAGGTTGTTTTCCCTCAATCGGTCGAATACCCGTTGGAGCTTTGAATTATGGTCCTCGAGGTTCTTCCCGTAGATGACTATATCATCTAGGTGGACGAAGCATTCGAGGCCTTGTAGGCCTGTGAGGACATAATTCATTAGTCTCTGAAACGTAGCCGGCGCTCCTTTCAGCCCGAACGGCATGCGTTTAAACTCATAGTGCCCATAATTCGTGCTAAAGGCTGTCTTGGGGCGGTCTTGTGGTTCCACCAATACCTGGTGGTAGCCACTGGCCAAGTCGAGGGTGGAGAAGTATCTCGAGTGACCGAGTTGGTCTAGGATGTCCTCGATTCGTGGCAGCGGGTATGCGTCACCTATTGTGTTTTCGTTTATTTTGCGGTAGTCTACAACCACGCGCCATTTTTTCTTGCCATCGGGGCCCGATTTTTTGGGCACCACTAGGAGGGGTGAGTTCCACGGACTTCTACTTGGTTGGACGATGTCATTTTCCAACATTTCTTCCAACTGTTCGTTTATGATCTGTCTTTGGGTCTCTGGTAACCTGTACATTTTTTGGTTTATAAATTTGTCGTAGATCATGGGGATTTCGTGTTTTATGGTTTCTGTGTATGAAAGTTTGTCCCCTTTTAAATGGAAGATATCGGCATATTCGTGACAGAGTTTCTGTATGGATTTTTTCTCGGCGGTTGTTAGAGGGTGACCGAAACTGAGTTCTTCGTCTGAGGCGCGTTTCGCGTTTCGCGCTCAGGGTCCGGATCTTCGTAGTCCGGGTATATGTATCTCAGCTGGTGGAGGGTCTCGATTTCCTTTTGCTTTAGTTGTAACTTCAATCTTGCCCGTTTTCCCTTCGGTATACCGTGCGGGGTTGCACCATTTTTGGGTATACCCTTAGGTCTTGCGTTGGACGACGATGGAGTACTGGCGTTCCTGAGACCGACTGGTTCAGAGCCTGAAGGATACCCACATTCGTCGTTAGCATTCGTTAGCGGCTTAGGGTTGTCGTTGGGGGCTAGTGGTATAGTAGAATAGTCTTTTGTTGGAGTGAGCTTTAGAGTTAGGCTCGATAGGACTACTGGTTGGGTATTAACATTGAGAAGGCCAATAAACACTGTTTTGGTCCCAGATGGTAAGAGGGCATTGGCGAGGAATACTCCTTCGCTCGGCTCGTATGCTTCACCGAGCATTTCCTCCTCTAACCGGCTTGGTAAGCGAAGGTGTTCTTCCAACGCTTTCGTATGACTTATGCCTGAAGGAGTCTCAAAATCGTTGGGGTTGTTTTCCCACCTTGACCCATCTTGAGATAGGTAGCTGGTATTCCTCTCTGAGGGTACCTGGGAGACACCACCGGGGATTATCTCAGTTTCTGCGAACTGATACTCCCTGGTTGGGGTTTGCTCCTGCTGCTCTCTGGGTTCCGATTTGGAGGTATTACTGCGTAGTGGAATTGCAATTTCTTCTGGATTGATTTCCGTGCGAGGGAATCGCAGTGTTTGGTTTGGGCCCTCAACGTTACAGTGATTGGTAACAAAATCGTATCCTAATAGGCCATCGTCGGGGATCTCTGGCATGTTTTGGACGATTTGGAAGGTGCATGGGGGGGGGGTATTGAGAAGGAAATTCCCCTGACAGCTCCCAAGTGTTTTTCCTTGGCCGTATGGCGTTTGTAATGTGCACCTTTTTTTGGAGTCGATTAGGTTGGGATCCTTAAGTTTTTTGTGTTTTAATATACTGACCTCAGCGCCAGTGTCCACTGCTAGGTCGGCTTTGCCGTTAAGGCTTATGTCTAGTGGAAGAGTAACGAGTGGGACACACGGTTCGGGCGCTTGAGATCCCCCATTAGTATCATTTTTAGACATTAGTGTCGGGCCGGGGTTTCTTGGTCTGACTGCGGGGAGTTTCCCGCCTGTTGTGATTCCCAACGCTGTCTTTGGTGACAGTCGTCTACTAGGTGCCCACGTCTGTGGCAGAAATCACACCTGTATCTAATGTTGAATACCGCCCTCGTATTGTTAGTGGGTTGTTGACGGTTAATTTGCTGTTGGGGTTCATTGTTAGGGGGTCGGTCGTTGTGATAACGATTATAGCCTTGACTTACCTGTTGAGGCCTCTGGTTCTGGTATCGGTTGCTACCTTGGAATTGGGATCGTTGATTTGGGTAGTGATTATTATTATTGCTGTTAAATGGGGGTCCCTGATTTTGGTAACGTCCATTATTATTATTAAAATGCCTTGGTGGTTCTGTTGGTTGACGACAGTCTTTGGCATCATGTGTGTTTGACCTACAAATTAAGCAGATAGGGGTATTTTTACGTTTCAGGCAATCAGTGTATGTGTGCCCTCTATTTCGGCAGTAACTGCAGGTTATATTTATCGGGAGTTTCGCCGCAAGTTTTGTGGGAGATATAGCGGCAATCGCCTGCTGAGCGCTTTGTAGTGGGGGCTGTTGTATGTTTTGGTGATTGCTTGGTGGTGTAGCATACGTAGTGTACATCACATGTGGGTTGTTGGTGTTTTGGAGTGTTGCTGGTGAGATTATTACGGGCGGGGCGGTGCGTTGTGTATTTGGGTATTGAGAGTTCGCAGCGGGCATTGTTTGTTGTATACTTTCGATTTGTGTCATAGGAGCTGGCTGTGTGTAGGGACTATATATCGGGAGGTTGGGCGACACCTGGTACGGGGCTTGCATATACATGGAGGTCTGTTGGAGTCTCTCCATGTCTAGGGCCTTCTGGATTAAATTGTCCAAGGCGTCGTCTCCTGCTGCCAGTAAATACTGACACAAATGAGGGTTTGTAATCCCACTCCTTAAGGCGTTTTTAGCGAAATCCGCCAGTTGTGTTTTTACTGGATCCGCTGTTGCGCCGTATTTATTTGTGGCTGCCTCTTCACATAGAGATAACTGTTGTTTCACCCTTGTAGTGTAGGCTATTAGTGGTTCGAGAGGGAGCTGACGTAGGGTAATTAGTTTGTTCACTAGTTCCTGGTACGTCTCCCTTGGGAGATACGTCCTATTAAGGAGCTTCTCAGCATCGTCAAAAGTTGCCGGTTGACTGGCGGCTATCAGTTGGTAGGCTTCAGCTCGAAGCCTGGTTGGGGAAATTTGTAGGAATGCTGGTTGCTCAGCTTCCGTCAAACATTGAATTACCCTCCGACAGCACCCTAAGAACATCTGGAGCTCACTTGCTAGGGTTGGGCTATGCCCACCAGAGAATATTGGTACTAACTGGGAGGTTAGCTTGGCGACTTTAATGTAAGCGTCTGCCATGGCTAATTTAAACAGGGGTTTCTTCTCCTCTTCCGAGGTACCGTTTCCTTCAGTTTTGTTCAGGGTAAGGTCGTCCTTCTCCGATTCCGTGAGGGACACGCTTATCCAATTGAGGAGTTCTTCTGCGAGACTGGTGGTGTTCGTAGCGGGGGTGGTGGTCGAGCGGTCGTTGTTTTCGGTTTCACAATTTTTTTCACTTATATTTGAATGATCTAATTTATTATTATTTCCTACGCTAGGTTCTTCGCCGGACAGAGGGCGCTCGAGAGACTGAAATTTAGCTAATTCCTCTCTAAATTGGAGGGTACTTTGTTTGAGTTTATCTACTTGTGTTAGGCGGCGTTTACGGATTTTATTTGTCTCCCGTTCCACTGCCTGACACGCGGTGATATTTATGTCACCTGTCTCGAGCGCTCTCTGTAATATTTGTTCTAAACTTAAACTAGGACCTACTTGTTTGACTCCTTTTTCCACTACTTTTCCGCTTCTTAGTATTCGGGGGGACACGTCTGGGGTGTCTGTTGAAGTTGAAGCCGTCGGCGTGGATGTGTTCCCTCGCTGGTTTATCAGGTGTTCTGATGGGATGTGACTGGATCCTTGTAATGCTGCGGGGTCTGATGCGGCCGGGATGTTGGTTGCTGCTTTGCCTGCCTCGTTGAATGGTGGGCTGGTGTCGTTGGGCCCTGACGCTGTAGAAAGGCCGGCTGGTGCTTGTTGATCCCTCGGTGGGGGGGTTTCTGAGTGGTGGTTGTCCCCCGGTTGGCCCTCTGACATAGGGCGTTTCCTGGGCACGGATGAAGCCCGCAAAATTCCCTCGATGAAAATTCCCTCGATAAGTTACAGTTCGCCTGGAACAGAGGCACTTTGTTGAACACACCCGAGCGATGGTTCTTTGTAGGATCTAGGATTTGCTGCACTTTTGCAACCGCTGACGCTGCCCCCAAGTTAGGCTCAACCTTGGGCAAACGGTCTAGTGTGCCTTGACCATCAGTGTTAGCGATTTTTTATTATTAGCGCACCCAGATCCTACCGGCTGCGCCAATTGATGCCTCGCTGATGTCCACACTGCACCCAGCATCAGCGAGGAGGTCCTCTTTGATGCTTTGGTCTTCTAGACGGGACCCCAAGAGAAACTGCCTACCTTTCATATGGACAGGTTTTTCTATCTCTTCCTGTCTTGTTGTTGTGGGTTTTGGTTTTTTTGTAAGTCCTTTCCAGACCTCTATATTTGTTATCTGCTTGAGCTGCGGTGAAGTGATATCCAGCTTCACACAGCTTCTCAGATATGGCAGTCCACATCAGCTTCTTCGTTTTCAAGCGATGGCTTCGGCTTCATCTCCTCTACTAATGATAGGAGCTTGACGGCAGCATCTATCCATATAGATTGGGTCGCATCCAGTGTGTTTTCTATAAATACCCATTAAAAATTATAACATGTGTAGGAAGTAGGTATATGAAACTAGAAATATAACGCGCAATTCGTCACTGGGCAAAGGAACTACTAGATTCTTTGGCAATAAAGTAATCCTGCTCAGCATAATCGAGATACTGGCTACAAGACACAGGCACCGAATATTGAATAAATGCTAAAATTAAACCTTAATAAAAATATATTTAATAATTAGCTAGAACTAGTAGGCTGATAAAATTAAGTTAAGGAACAATAATCAACATAATCAGTCAATGTAGTCGTGAATGACCAAGCCGTGGATCTTCTGATCTTACTTTTGCATATTTATTGAAACCAAGTATTGGTAAAGTGGATACAAAATTGTACAGCCGAAACAGCTGTCAATATCAACAATATCCGAGTTTCATTGGCTTTATACATTCATTTAGAGGTTGCGATATCACATCATAGTACCCATAGTACCCTTTAACGCAATTGTTCCTTACTACCTTTGATTTCTCCATAATTGTATCAGTCTATAGCAAAACTCAA
Source organism: Thereva nobilitata (assembly GCA_963855945.1). Taxonomy (NCBI): domain Eukaryota; kingdom Metazoa; phylum Arthropoda; class Insecta; order Diptera; family Therevidae; genus Thereva; species Thereva nobilitata. The sequence continues at coordinate 52,741,687 of OY979695.1, forward strand.
AACAAAAGTGCCGGCGGCAGGGAAGAAAATAAGCCGCACGCGTGATTGTGAAGTGTGGGTGAAAAAGTTAAATTGAAATGAGGTATTATTAACAATCTATTATAATTACCTGTGTTATCTTCCTCTAATATGGAAGCAAGATAATTATCAGCTGCCGCGGCTGTACAGCGCTGTGCTGTACTTGGGGCGGCAGTCCTAGCTTCGTCGTTTTGGGGAAGCTCGTTCAGTATATTAGGATCTAAAATTTAATTAATTAATTAAATTTGAATTATGAATGAATTAATCTTACCTTGTTGTACTCTCCAGAATGTCCCTGGGGACAAATTTAGACTGAAATCCATAGCACAAAATAAAATAGCACAAACTAAAAGACAAACTGGAACAAACGCAAATGTCATTTGCGTTCTTCTTCTTGTTTTCTAAAATACATCCCAGAAAGCGTTTTCTTACTTTCCGAATTTTATCCCCACTCTTCAACTTTCCTGTCAAAAATCTTGGGATCCCGCGGGATCCCGTGTGGCGTAAACGAACAAAGCTTAAATGTAATTGCCTGCGGCTGCGGTGTAGTTAGCAATTGTTAGCCTTTATCGATTAAATAAGTTTCGACATCATGATTCTTCGGTGGCTGCTCTTCTTTTACCCGGTGGATTCGATGGCAGTGTAATTGAAAGGGATTTAATTGGGATTCATCCAGAAACAAAACCAGAAGCTCTTAAGGACAAAATTGGTGCTAGAGTGTTAAAGTTGTGTTTATCGTCTGTGGGCTTTAATCAGAAAGTAAAGAACTAAATTTATATTTTTCTTATTGTTTTTTTGGTTAAAATGTACTATAACCCGACCCACCTCCGATTTTTTTTAAATTTTTTTTTATTTATGTATTTTGGCCTGTAGAATCCATTTTTCGAAAAATAAATTGTCGCTCACTTACCGTTTTCGAGTAATTAATTTTTAATAGTCCATGGAAATGGTACTTTTAAAATGAAATTCTTTGAATAATAATATGTATTAGTTGCTTCAATTTTTGAAAATAATTTGTCTTAGGGCTGCAAAAAATAGTGCTTCATTCAGTTATGCTAATTATCTAGCAAAATACGGACGTATTCATTTTGTGGGACAATGTTGAATTATTTTAGTGTAATTTCAAAATTGTTATTTCAGTTTGATCTTAGTAAAATTTTCAATTTTATAAAAGTGTACGTGTTATTCAGTTGTGCTATCTACCAAAATTGAAAATATTAATTAAATTAAAAAACCGTAATAAATAATTTTATTGCATTACTCAAACATCGGCATTTCTTAGAACTTAAAGTCATTCATTCATCACACAAATTATTTTCAAAAATTGGAGAAACTAATACATGTTATTATTCAAAGAATTTCATTTTAAACCATCTCGTACCTTGTAAAACATACCATAACAATAATAAAAAACCGTAATAAATAATTTTATTGCATTACTCAAACATCGGCATTTATTCAAACGGAAAGTCATTCATACATTATTATTACTTGCTACCTGTTTTTGAGAAATTCTAGGGAGAGGAGGAGGTAAAATCGTTAAAAATTATTCAGAAAATCTGTCACTTTGATACCTTCGGGGCGCTGTGAACCCTTCGTAGTGAACGAAATTAAAAAAAGAATGAATGGAAATTATTCGTTATGAAACCCTCTACAAAAAACTTGTTATTTTTTTTTGTTAAAATTGAAGGAAAAAAAGTTATAGCCTTTAAAAGAAAATATTGTGACTAATTTTTGTGTTCTAAGGCTTATAACTTCTTAATTCTTCAATTTACGACAAAACGCTTAAAGAATAAATTGTAGATAATTTAATTCTAAACAAAAAGTCTCTTTATAAATTTTCTGTAAGATGTACTGTTACGGAGATATAGTGGAAAAACCATTTGCACACCTTTTCCAAGATGGCGGCCAAATGGGGGTGGGGAACTCGAAAACTCAAAAAGCTAACACCGACCCCCCTACACAACCCAAGAAAAAAATCTTGTCCTGCATTTTTGCAATGTTAAAGTACCATTTCCATGGACTATAAAGTAGGGAAAATCCGGTTAGCAGAAAAGTGATAACCGCCATATTGAAAACACATATTTAAAAGGCACGGGGGCTGTATGGAGAGCAAAACCCCCCAAAATTATAACGGGTGGCCTTAAACAGGGTAAGGCGGGCAGAGTCTTAAATCGGAAAGTTTAACCTTAAACCGGGGGTATGGGGGCGGTAGCCACCAAAATCGGAAAGTTTAACCTTAAAACGGGGGGTATGGGGGCGGTAGCCCCCCAAACGGGGTATTGGGGGGCAGAGCCCCCATTCCATAAAAGGAGTACTTAATTTTTCTATTACACCTTTTGTTTCAGCAGAACATATAGGATGATTTGCAGTTTTACTTCCAACATTAGTGTTAATTTCACGATTTTGCTGAATCCTTGCGCAGGTAGACCAATGCTAAGATTCAACTGAGGAGCTCCTAATTTTAGAAGATCTAAAAGGAGATTCTGCAGTTTTACTTCGAACAGTTTGTAGCAATAATATGTATTTCAATTTTGTTTCCGAAGATAAATAATGTGTTTTGTTTTTGGTAAGTACTGGATACTAGTAATAAATATTTATTTTATTTCATATAATTTATCCTTTAGAACATAAAATTCAAAAAAAATAATTTGGGAATATTTTCAATATGGCGATTAAACTTTTGTACTAACCGACTTTGTGCAACTTTAAAAATTCATTACTCGAAAACGGTAAGCGAGCGACGATTTATTTTTTGAAAAATGAGTTCTACAGACCAAAATACATATATAAAAAAAATTTAAAAAAAAACGGAGGTGGGTGGGTTATAGTACAGATTTACCAAGTTGGGTTGTTTGATCGACTGCGGCGCATGTTTAAAATCAGTCTGTGTAATTTAGGAAGCTTATCAGTGCTTTGACTGCTAGTTTGGTGATCTCTTTTAAGTCTTTCAGAAAGCAACTGCTTAGTGTGCGCGGTCTGGCTTTGGCTAGATTTACACACAGGAAGTGAACGAGTGTTACTATTTCGTTCATTTCCCGGCAATTACGGCAACAGATGTCGTTCCCAATGATTTTAGTAATTCTGACAGGCCTATTCTTTATTGTAAGCCAAGTCAGTTTTGTAACAAGTAACAATTTTTCAAGTACAAATTTTCCCGCGCATTTGATACGTCAAGTTCGCAAGTTAGTTTTTGTTAGTCAATCAAAGTGGAAATAAGTGTATTAAAACAGAAATTAACATTTTAAAAACGTTAAAAAGGAAGTGAATTGAATTAGAAAGTAACATTTTAAAAGTGGTGAAAAGAAATTGTGGCTTAAAAGAGAAAAACATTTTAAGAGCGTTGGAAAGGTAAGAGGTTCTTCCTACCTTGACAAAATAATTTGTTTCGTGTGAAATAATAATATCGGTAAGTGGAAATAAGTAACAAAAGGTGTGGTCAGTCCGCTCGTAGTGGGTCATTCCACATCGAATTAACTAATTAGGTTTTCCATATTTTTTCTTGGTATATTTATTTTAGTATTATCGAGTTGGTGGGAGGAAAGGTTTTGCAGTGGAATGACCCTAGTCAGAGTCAGTTTTTCCGAGCTCCTGCTACATTCAAGTCTTCAGACATACGGTTCATCGCATCTTTCATCAGCACCCGCTAGACTCTTCTTGGCCTTTGTTATTCTATATTAATTTTTCGATCTCTGTTTGTACCACTCGAAACAACGCCTAATGCAATGTCTAGTAGTAAGCTTAGTACGAGCGAGAGAAAAGGTTTTGGGTTATGAGGTGTCAGGAGGATGTTAAGGAAGATGGCGATGAACCCGTCAGGTAGTAAAGGGGAATGCCCATTTCTGGCCCTGGGTGCCCACATATAAAACTATAAGGAAACGATAGTATGCAATTAAAGGAATGAAATGGTTAAGGAATTGGTTTAAAAAAAGTCCGGATTTTTAAGAAATACAGGGTGCGCCAAAAGTCCGGCAACGATCCGATATTTCCTGAAGGGTAGGTGATCATGAAAAAAGTTTCGAGCGAAAGTTGCTCAACTTGGAGGGTGGAATCGTCTGCACACAAATCTCACCCCCACCCACTCACCCCCTAGCGGGGGTGGGGGTGAATCTAACATTTCAAATGGCAACCCCATTTTTTTTCACAGATTCTAATTCTCCGCAGCGAAGTATGAAACTTTTGCCTGAACAATTTTTTTATCCGAAGCCCCCCTGCACCCCCAAAAATCATCAAAATTATCCCCAAAAATCATTCATTTGGGGGTCCGGGAAGCTTCGGATAAAAAAATGTTTCTAACAAAAGTTGGATATTTCTCTTCGGAGTATCAGAATCCGTGAAAAAATGGGGGTTGCCATTATTCACCCCCATAAAAGTATAAGGAAATGATAATATGCGATTTAAAGAATGAAATGGTTAAGGAATTGGTTTAAAAAAAGTCCGGATTTTTATGTAAAATGGTTTTTATTTTCACAAATGCAGTTTTTTACAAACTAGTTGGGCCCAGGACTCGAAATTCGAGGGTCATTTTCTATACCTTTTTTGAATTTAAATCTAGAAGTCTTTCGATAACAATAAAACAAAATTGAAAAATGAAGCACATTTTTTGTAGTTGGAAAAAGCAATGCCAAAAAACCAACTTTTATTATCCCTTAATGTCACATATTACATTTTATTGTACATATTACATTTAAAAGATCTTAATTTAAGAATCAAGTACTTCTCTGTATACAATATTTTTAGTGTAATTTCTATCATCATTTACTGTTCTGTTCTTTGAGTGATATAAAATCGTAATCCATCAAATGAACGAACTCTACTGGCAGCAATATACAATTGCAATATACACAGATGGTGTACGTTTCATATGGGAATAAAAAGTAAAATTATTTTCTAATTTTTAACCTTTTATTCAAGCTCACTTAAAAATACGTCCCAGATGCCGTACGTACGTTTTTCACGGATTCTGATACTGAGAAGAGAAATATCCACCTTTTGTTAGAAATATTTTTTTATCCGAAGCTTCCCGGACCCCCAAATGAATGATTTTTGGGGATAATTTTGATGATTTTTGGGGGTGCAGGGGGGCTTCGGATAAAAAAATTGTTCAGGCAAAAGTTTCATACTTCCCTGCGGAGAATTAGAATCTGTGAAAAAAAATGGGGTTGCCATTTGAAATGTTAGATTCACCCCCACCCCCGCTAGGGGGTGAGTGGGTGGGGGTGAGATTTGTGTGCAGACGATTCCACCCTCCAAGTTGAGCAACTTTCGCTCGAAACTTTTTTCATGATCACCTACCCTTCAGGAAATATCGGATCGTTGCCGGACTTTTGGCGCACCCTGTATTTCTTAAAAATCCGGACTTTTTTTAAACCAATTCCTTAACCATTTCATTCCTTTAATTGCATACTATCGTTTCCTTATAGTTTTATATGTGTGCACCCAGGGCCGAAATGCCTATGGTCGGTGGGCATTCCCCTTTGTGTTTCTTAATAAAAATGTTTAAAGTAGAAAAGCGATAATGGATAGTATCGGGTGGTTTAATTTGGTGGTACAATTTCAAGAGGATGAAGAAGTCCAACCAGAAAGTGTGACCCGAAGATTAATAAGACAAAAAAATCAAAGCCTTATGGATATGTCTGATTTCGAGTAAGAACATTTTATTCTATACAATTTACTTAATACAAAATTTCCATATTTAAGGTTTAAAAAAAACTTTCGAATAAATAAGTTGGCATTTGCATATATAGAAGATGAATTGAAAGGCAGTATTGAACCAACAGTGCGGGCAACGTCTTCTTCAGGTCCTTCTCCATCCTAAAGTTAAAACTCTTTCCTTAATGAAACGTAAAAATTCATTTAAAAAACAAAAAAGTTCATAAAAATATAATAAATTTAAATTGGATTAAAAAAATATAAATACTCCTCCATTTTGTTTGAAAAAACAAATTCTTCAATTCGTACTCAGCTGCACCTTTTTAATTCCAGCGCCAATAACTCCTTCTTCAATTTAAGCTTTTCGAATCCAACAGTTTCCATAGCTTTATGGTGACGTTTTTTCTCCGCCTGTTCTTCTTCCATAAGCTTCGTTTGATTTTTCTTTTCGTAATACATTTTTTCCATTGTTTTACGGATTAGTCTACCATCTGATGCGAGCTCTTCATATTTTGAGCTCAATACCCTCAATGAAGTAGCATTAGCTTCATAAAACCTTTGCTGCATCTCTATTTGGTTCTCCAACAGCTTCATGCTTTTTTCCAGCAAGTTCTGAGGAGGACGCCCTTCTCGACTAGCTTTCCTTTTTCTGCTACCACTTGGTTTTGGAGTTTGGTACACAGTTACTGTATCATTTTCATTGATATTGATAGCATCATCTATATCAATTTCGGATTCGTCAATTATCTCCTGACTTGGGAATTCCATTGGTAAACCAATACACACTGTATTTGGTAATCCACCAGTCGAAATATTAAAATTTAGCATGTCAGCTACTTCCTCCTCTAACGAAGGAAATATTACTATGTTATTAGGGCCACCGCCCGTTCTTTTATGTTCTTTTGTATTTGCGGTTACTTTTTTTCTTGTAGATGACGAAGTCAGTCCAGACCTTAAATTAAAAATAAGAAGAAAAACGTAGTTAACCTGCACAAGGAATTGATATACCTTTTTCCATTCCGCGATTTCTTTAACTGGTGGACCTAAACTGTTTAAATCTCCCGCTAAAGACGACCAAAATGCTTTTAACGTTTCTGGGGCTTTATTCCTGGTTCAGGTTCCTGCCAATATCCGGGTTTACCTTCATGGTATCCACCACCTTTGCAAACTGGTTTTGGTTTGTGGTTTTCTTCCTAAAATATTTGTTTACATTACAGATTCGATTTTTTTGGGTTTGCTGAAACATCGGCTTAGTTATCCATTTAAAATTACGGTTTTACATATTTTTTTTTATAAATTTCGTATATATGAAAAATAAGCAAAAATTGTAAATTGATTTACCAGATTTTTTGGATGATAAATGTGAATTAGATGACTTGGAAGAGAAATAAATCAGAGATAAGGGTGTAAAAGTATGATTCAAGATAATAATAAAGCTATATGGCAGCTGTACAATAACGAACGATACATTATTTATTTGTTTGTATTACGCAAATGATTTTGAATAATTAAAACTTAATAATTACGTAAAGCGTCAATAATCCGGACGTCAAAAATCCGGACCGTCGATAATCCGGATTCAATTCCGGTGAAGAAAAAAAAGTTCAAGTGAATTCATACGTCACTGTTAGTCGCGTCCTACACGCTGTTACTACAACATGTATTGTATTATTCTCTGTGCGTACTCAAAATTTTTGTTTCTATAGCCGGTCGTTGTTGTGATTGTGTGTTTGTGTTTATAGTGACGCACTACATAAATATTTTTCTTTCAAAAAACCGACGTTTTGGCTCTTTTCGAAAATCTGGACATTTTGATAATCCGGACCGGGTCGGGTCACAATTAATCCGGATTATCGACACTCTACAATACTTAAAAACAAAACAATGAAAAATAGATTATACAGAAAGAAACTATTTGAATCTAACTTGGATATTCAAACATCAAAACTAATTTGTCAAAAATTATGTTGAAAAGACGATTAAACTGAAGTACAAGGGTTTGCTAACATATGAATCCAACTGAATCTATTTCAAAATTTAAATAACAACACTATTTTCGACATGAGCCGTGATATTCACCTGGCATTTCAAATATTTCGATTAACTAAATAAAATTAGCACACTTAGATTTTGCAGGCTTTTTAGTCTCCCTCTCTCTATTGGTTTTCTTTTCTCTTCTTTTTCTTTTTCTATACTCCTCTATTCTCCTTTCTATAATAAATAATCAACGATTTTGGATTAACTTAATAAAACTTTACAATTATCAAATCCTTTGTGGAAACAAACAACAAATCGCCGGAAAGATTTTCGATTAAACTAAATAATTGGCACACTTACACTTTGCAGGCTTTTTTAATTTCTCTCTATATCTACCTATACTTCTCTGTTCTAAAATTCTTTCTATAAATAACTAAACAAAAACGAAATCAAACACTTTTCTAGCATAAGTAAAACAAAAAGAAGTCGAATTAGTAGCACTAAATAACTAATTAAAATCCATTTTTGTGGATACAAAAATGAAATCACCGGAAAGATTTCCGATAATAATTGGCACACTTCCACCTTGCAGTCTTTCTTAACTCTTTTATATTTCACTTTTAACTCCTTTCTATAAAAACCAAAAGAAATCAATTAAAATCACTAAATAACAACATTAAAAACATGTCAACCTACATATTAAAATCACTTTACAAGTGTGATTCGCAACAATTTTCCCGCGAATTTTAAACTTCAAATTTGCCTAAGCCAATCCGACATCGCGAATTGCATAATCGCGTGAGTACTCACTCCGAATTTTTTCGGAAATCAAATTCGCATTCAATTCGCGCCTGCAGGTTTGAATTCGCGTTGGCGGATTCGGGAGTCGCAAAGTTTCAAACTCGCACTCGCTTTCGCGCCACCGGTTTCGGGAATCGAGGCCATAATGATTGTTAAAGAACCACCAAAATTCGCCTTCGATGAAGTTTACGAGATAAAACTGTTATTTTTATGTTTTTAAAAATGTTGAAATATTCTGCGTTTTTAGAAATAAGGTGTTTGATTTGTTAGATACAGGGTGTTAGTAATACCCTATTAAAAACTTTATAGCGTCAAACTATTAGGAGTCCAAACATACGTGACAGACCCTGTACAAGCAGTTGTTGAAAATTGTGAAGATGTGAGGATGGATATTAACAAAGCCAGTGAATACTCAGTAAAGCCACTTAATACTGTTCTCAACCTGCCCCTGTTGCGCTGTCGAATTCAAATTTTGAAAATTTAAATACATAAAAGGTGTGATTTTATATATGTATGCCTGAAAAAAGGATTCAAATGCTTTACAGTTCGACGATAATATAGGGTATGTGGATCTATCTTTATTGCCAAAGTTCTAAATCCAAAGAAATGCCAAAAGCGAAAGGATCTTTTTGTTTGAAAGCCGTGGATTAGGCCTACTGGGGCCAACACGTTATAAAAAACGCGCCCATTACTCGACTTCTTAGGTGATGTGGAAGAGAGTGTACAGACTTATTGCATTGCGATTCCTTGATGCGTTATAATCTTTACAATTTTTTTTGGAGTAAATTGACTCAGCAACAATTTAGCATGGAATGAATTTTTTTTACTTAAAAATCAACCATTTTGAGTGATAAATTACCCCTTTACTTACTTTTTCCATATAATTTAATACCAATTAAAACATAATGAGGCAAAACAGATCATTGCCTGAGATACTATGATAAAAAATTATATTATAATTTCTATAATGAAAATTTCTCAGGCTTAGATTTTTAATAATACCAATTTTTTACTATTATTTGCAATCAGAGAAATTGCCATATTTTTTTACACAGCACTAATTAAAATTTGCGCCACCGCACAGTGCGTAATTTTCATAATCTAGAGGGACAAAAGTCTTGAACCCAAACTATACAAATTTACTACGGGATAAAATGTATTGAATGAAATTTAAAGACATTGTCAAAGTTTTAGACATATATTGCAACCATATTATATAACATATAACACAAATAAAACATATAAAACAATTATTTGACTGTACAAAAAAACAGATTCATAAAAAGTGAGATTCGTTTGAAGAATCATGAAGACCTTTTAGAAATGAAAACTTCTGACATTGAACACGAAGAAATTCAGTCAGAATAATGAGATTCTTCAAAGTCGCTATGGGTATCAGAATCTGAATTTTCTGACTGAATTCCTTCGTGTTCAATGTCAGAAGTTTTCATTTCTAAAAGTTCACAGACTTCAGGAGTCATTTGGCTACGTCTAGTTTTGGGAGCAGCACGTAAGCTTGCAATGTAGGGGTCTGATGTTATTAATAACCGATTTATTAAGTCTGTGTTCGTGTCCACTCTTGAAGTTTTCCGCGTAAATAATTCCCTAAATTTTCTATTGTCCTTATTTCTAGCCTCTTGTGCTTCTTCCGAAAGTTGGCCGATTGGAAGAACACAAGAAGCAATTATTTCTTTTCCGTGAAAGAGTATTTTGTGCACGCTAACGGGCATCGAGTACCATGAGTACTCTTTGATGTATAAGTCTCTCGTTTGCTTAGCAAATTCCTGAAACTTATCGATATTAATGTGAAATCCGCTATTTATACATTCTAAGACGACATGGAAGCGCTTAATAAGCTCAACATTAACACCTGTTATTTCAGCTGACTTTTCAGCATTTCTGAAGAACTTACGGGCCGTATTACCATCATTGGTATTTCCAGTTTGTTGTTTAGGCATATCTACTAATAAGCCTAACTCACTCCTGAACTTATCTTGAACTTCTTTCTTTTTCTCGGCAATTTTATTTTTATTCTCAGCCCCTCGAGCCTGCCACGATTTTATTTCAAGTCTATACGAAATGTGCAATATGCATTCAAAAAATCTGATCCATGAATGGAGAGGTGACACGCCCAAAGAAAGAAGATTGCTATTTACCGGCTTTTCTAAGATGCGGCTTTCATTATTCATGTCCTTGGGCTTTGCACGACATAAATAGCAAGTCTGTGTGGAAGCACATGATGCTACGGCATTACATATTTTGCCATCAATCATGCAAAATATCAATTTTGGCCTAACCAAGACTTCCATGTCATTTATAATAATTTTAGTAGGTGATAGTGAAGTTACTTGTCTCTTAATTTTATTCACCTCCGTCGTTATAACATTCACGGTTTCCTTGGCAAACACGAACTTGATGGGACGACAATATCTGGTCGAAGAAGGCGAAAGGTTTTGCCACACAATGTTTTTAACGCTCTGGTTATTTATTGAATTCATTTGAATAGGCACCATCGATATACTGAACAAACTTTCATCACTGCAATGTTCTTCAGAAAATTTTTGTTTATATTTATTTTGCTCCGCTCCATCACATCCCCATTTTACAATTATATTTAAACCTTTCAAGTCACTTATAGTCTTCAGTACTTCTTCTTGCACTTTACATAATCGTATAATTGTGTGATCCATTAGAGATTGCAAGTTAATTTCGGCGGACGTTTCTGTGACATTAATGCCACTCGGGTAGCACAATTGTTTTGCCGCTTTAACCCTGTAGTAAGGTGGATACATTTTTTTGTTAATTCGTTTAACTTGCTCTCTTATAATATAATATTGGTGTGTAGAGAGATTCGCATCGACCATTAATGCGAGAGCTTGATCTGCCGAAAGGCCGACCGGTTTTGAGCTCTCTAAACACTTTCGCGTTTTGTTTATTACAGTACCTCTTCTAGGCGAAAACTGACAAAGTTCTTTTACAATTGCCGCCGAATCTTTTTTTCCTTCCTTGCGAAGTTGTACTTCGGTTGCCATTGCTATCTCTTGCAGACTCGATGTTTCAAGAAGATGTTGTATGCGTCGTCTTTTTGTTTTAGTGCTCGAACTTTCAAAGTCTCTTTGCGGTCTTCCGAGCGAACCCGAATTCGTTCCAGGTAGTGACACACCTTCGAGCGCTTCAGAGGCAATATCAGGTAACGGTAAGTTTCCTTCTAACCACGCTGAATTTGTGTTTAGGAATCGATCTCGATGTCTTCCCGACTTCGACCATTTTTGTTCGATTTTTTGGCAAAAACTTCTGATAGTCACTTTTAAACTTCTTATAACGTCATCCGAAAAGGACGGGTTACCAAGTTCTTGCAATATGTGGTGTAACAAAGCATCCGTCCTTATTTCTTTTGCGTTAGCAAACCAAACGTCGAAAAATTTTCTACGAGATATTTGTGAAGGCATTCTGAAAATAAAAAAAGTTATATGAGTGTCGCAAATATTCGCAAACAACGGAACGTTTTTATTGTAGCTAACAAATAGTTCTTTCAAAAAAATATTGTAAGGGATCTGTATACTTCGATATAATGCACTAAAACTCAACACCAAATTGATTTAGTAATATTTCGACTAAAAATAATCTCTCTTTAGTAAAATGGCGCTCGTGATTAAATTTGAACACAGAATAAAACAAATACATATGGAAACTTACCTCAATACTTCGAAGAAAACAATAAAAACTCACAATAGCTAGTAGCGCACATAAACACAGTATATTCAACGAGCGAACTCAACCGAATGACGCATCTCTTTGAGCGCTTGGCCGACACAAGTCAGGTAGCCGGCCGTTCTGACCCTTTTTTTATTGTGTGTTACGAGTTATTGGAAAATAACCTTTAGGGACACGTAATATGGTTCGTCTTCTTTAAATATAAATAACTATTTTACCAGCATAGACTAGTATAGAATTTGACTTTTGTCTCTCTAGATTATGAAAATTACTGTAACTGTCATAATAAAAAATTTAAGCTACTCTAGATAAAGCAGGGTATATATATGGTGAACAGGACGCATATGACACCGTTGGTGCCATATTTGTAACTGTCCTAATATATATATAAATGTACATGTAGTAAATGTATACATGTAAAAGATAAACTAATTGGTCAATGGACCCAGAAGCTATGACATCACAAATAATAAAATGTATAAGGGATTTTGAAAGAAGTCCAGCAGGCTGAGGGCCTTGCCGAACTGCAGATGATAACCATGAAAGAAAATGGGGATCTATCTCGCGAACTATCGGATCTTACCCTCTACACCAAAAACATGGGACACGCCTGGCGGTGCTGCGGCTAGCTCGCCGTTGGGGGGGGTTCGTGGTGTAGGGGCTCGTCATTAGAGACAGTTACTGTATATACTACATACCGAAAAATTCCGCGTGTCAACACAATAAAAATAACTAAAAGGTGTTCGACGAGATAGAGGCTAAATAAGATAGGGTAGCCATACGAGAGGGGGGTACCGATGTCAAGCAGCCATGCTTACTGCCTCACGGGATAGGGGGTGGATCTGAAAAGAATTATGGGGTACTTACCATACCGGAGGACCTCTCCTCCCCTAGAGCGCCACACATATCGATGGGTCTACTCACGCATTTTTTTCTCTTTTTTTTTCCAAAATAAATCAAAAAAAAACCAAGAGCAAAAGAGACAACAAAAGAAACTTTTAGAAAACCAAAAAAAGAAAAGGACAAGTATTTAGGGCTATCGTTAAATTTTATTTTTATTAAAGTCTTTTTTTTTTTTGTTTGTATCTTTGTTTATAAAGCCATATGTTTGTAGTAAACAATAAAAAATTTAGTTTGATTAGGAATATTTGTTTGTTTCCTTGTTTATAAATATATATGGTTGTAGTAAATAATAAAAATTTAGTTTGATTAGGAATATTTGTTTGTTTCCTTGTTTATAAATATATATGTTTATTCTTTTTCAGTAAATAATAAAAAGTTAAGTTATTTAAGGAATATTTGTTTGTTTCCTTGTTTATAAATATATATGGTTGTAGTAAATAATAAAAATTTAGTTTGATTAGGAATATTTGTTTGTTTCCTTGTTTATAAATATATATGTTTATTCTTTTTCAGTAAATAATAAAAAGTTAAGTTATTTAAGGAATATTTGTTTGTTTCCCTGTTTATATATATATGTATTTTTTTTTCAGTAAATAATCAAAAGTTAAGTTATTTAAGGAATATTTGTTTGGTTCCCTGTTTATATATATGTATTTTTTTTTTTTTTGTAAATTAATCAATATTATTATTAACATTTCCGCATAGATTTTATTTCTATTTCATGTTGAAAAAAAATTACCTTTTTCTTCTCACAGTTCTTAATTTATATTACACATTTTCTTTTCTTTTTTTTTATACTTTTCCAGACAAAGAATTTGTTCTTTTTTTGTTTTTTTTTTCTCAGTTATTTAAGTAACACCATCTGCACTTAAAAATTTTCAAACACGTGCACAAGACAAAAAAACATATATTTTTTTATTATAATACGTCACCGATTTTCTTTCAAGAAAACTGATCGCTCAAACCACGATTTAAATTGGTTTCCCTTTTTCTTTTCTTTCTTTTGTTTTTCTTTTTTTTCATTTAAAAATCTTCTCCCTTTTTTCCTTTTTTTTTTTTTTTTTTATATCTGGGTAGAGTCACATAACACAATATTGAAGAAAGTATAGGGTAAAAAAAAAAGACTAACACGTATGCGTAAAGATGCACCCAATAATATTAACACAAGTTCTTAAAGATGGGACAAAATGTCGTCTTCCTTTTTTTTTTCAAAAAAAAAAACCACCGACCGACGGACGACACAATCAGGGCCAAAAAATTTTTCTATCAATCCCTTTTCTTGCCTATATATCTTTCTCTTTGCTTTTCCTTTTTTTTTGTTTTTTTTTTTCACGATTTAACAAACAAAAGAAACCATAAACATGGAAGAGAGTATGTGGCAAGGATTATCCATTGATGAGTTAATAAGTTTGAAAAGTTTCATCACGGGGAAAAGAAATTTTGTATTGAAAAACCGAAAAAAATTTAACGAAAAAGGATCGTATCCTGAACCGAAAGCAAAATGGCCACAGTCAAGTTTAACGACACCGATTACAAAAAAAATATTTCGTTCCGAGGTCACCTCATAAATCTGCTAACTTTTTTGTTTTTTTTTTTTTTTATTTTTCTAATTTATTTATTTTCACTTCATGTTGTTGATGCTGGTGGCGTAGATTTCTGTATCACCACTTTTTTATGTATTTTAAATTCTTTTAGGTTAACATAACTATTATCCTAGAAGAATCATCCCGCATCATTCATTATAATTTCATAACGCAAATTTCATTTTTGAATCACGCGATCATCAACATATCACCTAGATTTATACTAGTAAGCAATTATAGCACAATTTTAAATATAACTAACATCCTTTAGTGCACTTACTATTCACTCCTAGCATTTCCCGACACTATAACATGAATCAAATCTGCTCCCCGACGAAACCGTTCAAACTCCGCTTCCCGACTGTCCTGGACGAGTCTACTTTCCGAATTAACTTAAAAACGACGCCAAGCCAAAAATTAGCCCTTGGCGCATCTGTGTTGGGGGGGTGAGGGCAAAAAAAAACCAAAATGAAATTGTATCCGCCGCGTTTATTCCCTTATATGGGTCGAGACCTTGAAACTCGAGGGTGGGGTAATGGCGTGGAGGAATTTTTCATGGAAGGGAACAACCAAAGTTGTGGTGTTTCTTCTCTTCCGTGTAAATTCAGTCCACTACAGGGGCAAGAATGAAAAAAAATTCTGAGAAGCGTTCCGCTTCACTGGGATTTCTGCCAGGAGATTGGCTGGGCTTACGCTGCCGCAATTCTGGATGTGTAAAATCCATGTGTGAGTGTGGACATGCTATATCGGATGGGGCAAATAGCCAGTGTATGGGCAGGAGTGTTCGCCGCCGGCAATTCTGTTGCGCGAAAACTTATGTGTATGTGCGTTAGGCGGTAGAATGGGGTGAAAAAAAATAAGCGCAGAGGCGTGCGTATTTTTTTGCAAAAGTTCTCTTTTTCATGGAAATTTTGAATAATTATTGCCTAGAAAAATTGGTTGGCTGAGAAATTTTGGCGGGGTTATTGTATGACAATTTCAATTCGGATATGCAAATTAAGGCCGACCGTTACATTACGCACTGTGCACCGTAACCACTTGCAATAAAAAAATTGATTTCATAAAAAAGAAAAAAAGAAGAAATCTTCCACGGCTCAAATTTTTCTGGAACCTAACAAATCGTTTTTAAGGCATATAAACACAACAACAAAAAACTCAGAAAAATTTGTCTCAAAGAACGGCAGACGCAATCGCAACTATCTCAATTAATACTATATATCGTCGTTGCGACCTTAAGATCTCCTATGTGCAAAATGTATAACTTTAGGAAAACTGAAAAAAACTGTTTTGTGAAAAAGTTACTTAAACAACTACTTTTAAAAAAAATATATTGGTTTGCTTTAATTTGTATACGAACAATGCAATTTAATGTTATGAACAAAACCTATGAGGTTCAGTAGAAAAACTTTTTTCCAGACTTGTGCACATAAGTGTTTTTAATTGCGACTTTTGGTTACATAGGTGCTTTTTATAGGAAATGGTAATGGAATAAAACTAACAGATTGTTAAAAAATATCGGTTATGGGTGTCAGGACAGAGCTTGTGCGTCACAGATTCATTCTTAGAATGAACATCCGATTACCGCAAGTTGTTCCAGACTCTTTTCAAAGGAAGAGAGGGAACAAGTTTACGTGCGTTAAAATTTCTTTTGGCTTCCTTAATTTTTGCGACAACTAAATTCCTCTCCGCTCTTTTTTTGCCTCGCGTGCTTCATTATTTTTCTCAATGTGTAGCTCATACGCCTGTTGTGAAATATATCCGGCTTTATAGCTACAACGCGTATCGCATTGGTCCTTCCGAGGCTGATTTATTATGTATAATATTTTCTTGCTTTAAAACTTTGAGAAAAGTTTTACTAGATGTAGGATGCAGCCTTATGATCATTTACCTAAAACGGCAAACATGTGCAACTCAGACCTAAAGGTCGATTCTACATAAGATTTTGTAGAGCTAGCTCGACAGTAATGGCTAGGAACCTTGGGTAGTATATCAAGCCATATCGTTTCATTATTTTCTTTACCTGTACATTATGTGATTTGTCTTATGAATTTACTGTCAAAATTACGATTTGATAGTCCATCTGACTTCGTATTGTGTCCACACTTAATTTTGACAAGTCAAAACAGAAATATTCAATGCAAATTTTGACAGATAGTCCTATGACATGTCAAAAACGAATGTCATTTAACATTTTATGTTTAGGTTTGACTTCATTGACAGTAAAGTCATATGACAAATCATATAATGTAAAGGTACCTTAACAGGGAACGTGGAACTGTACATTCAATAACTCTTGATGTGGAAGGCATCGATTCATCGTGGATAGATACAGATTCTGGTTCTGGTTCCTCTTGAATTACGTCACCCTCTCTTGCCCAATCCCGAAAACTTTCACATAAGAGATTTCAAATTGCCAACTTTTTAGGACCACCCACATAGGAGTATTTTTTATAACTGCAAAATGACTTGAAGTTATTGTTTTATCAACATGGGTATCAACATGGGAGTTTTTGCATTCGATGGAGGACATCCCGAAGTTTAAGCCACATTCACACGGTGACACTGATGTCGTGGCGTGAACTATTGAATGTCGCGACGTCTCGACGCCGTGACACTAATGCCGCATATCAATTTTTTTTTGATATTTGACACCTGATGCCGCGGCACTTCTAACACATCCGCTACTGCGATACATTTTTTACACGAGTGTCGCAACACTATGCGGGCATCATGTGAACACTTAGTGCCGTGATAGCAAATGTCGAGCACACGGCACGGCATCAGTGTCACCGTGTGCTTAAAGGTCGCAACGACGATATATGTACATCATTTCAAAAGTTCTATGTACATGAACTGTGAAACTGATAGACAACTTTTATATTTTTCAAAAGCTCGTAAGCCTAAATTTTAACATGGATTTTTCAAATCAGTGTAAGTATGGCCATCTATATTCAAAGCCGTACAACAAGGTTACGGCATATCTACTTTTAGATAATCAATGTTGCGTAACTGTTTGTGCCTTTGCTCATATCTTAGAGCAGGAGTATGTGCAAGTACTCACGAGCAAAAATAAGCAGAAAAGAAACGCAGCTAATAGCAACACAGTCTGTATAATTACTTGGACATGCGGGAAGGTAATTTTTGGCAGCAAAACCAGTTTATGTCGAATTAAAAGAGACGGCAAAAGCATAATACATTACTTAATTTCTTTATAAATTAATCTAGATTGTTTTGTCTCAAATGAATAATGACGCTATATCTTTCTAACTATTGTTGGCGCTAAATTGGCATTGTGTCTCTGTTTACTATAAGTTATCAAAGATTTGTGATCATTTGGCATATTTTGTTCAACTTTTCAGAATTTTGAATTAAGTCGATATTCTCGCAAACCAGCGAGATGTTATTGAAATTTTTTATAGCTAGGCCACCCTACCCGAGGGGGTAAAATTCACGGATCCGGTCCTCCTGGTAGAGGGTTGGGCATTAGGGTAACTACCGGAGCCCGTAAAAACACACCAGTTAAGAAACATATAATTTTTTTTACAAAATAAAAATATTTGTGAACACTAGGAAACCTGTAAAATATTAGCATCCATATATTCTTTACCTACTTCCACCGAAAAATGCGTAAAAGCTTCGCTTCTGTCGGGCGTCCCCCGACACCTATACTTTTTTTTTATTATTCAGGCATGTTGTTGGAACAGGTCACCAGTTCACTTAAGTAGCCTTTATCTATTCCAGTTTGGAATTGTTAATCAGTATTTAAAGGTGAAAATCGAGTGTTAAAAGTATTAACGAAATGTCACGTTTTTGAAATAAATAATACGCTGATATTATGTTCATTCACTTATGGGCTCTGCAACGTTTGGAATACACCCGCAAATATCCTAATAGACAACCTGACGCCAGAGTATTCTCAGGAACATTCTGAAGACTTCGTGAAACAAGATAAGTTAATCAAACGAAATTTAGTAATGAAATTTAGTAATGATTTAGCAAAGCTTTTTACCCTTAATAAAAGCTTCAGATTCATAGGCCGTTTACGTTAAATTGTGCAACTGGTCATTTTCATTAACTATCTTACACTTTAGCTATAATTCTTATAATTTTTAATTTTTCATACTAACAACAAAAATGTAAGATTACATAAGTTATTGAATATGTTCAATCGAACAAATTACCGTGATTTCCATAACGTACATAACAAAACTGAATGTTTAAAATGCGTAATAATTTTTTTGCTTTAAAATCCTTAAACTAAAATAAGAAAGGACATGGCTAGTGAAATTGATATAACTCCATTATAATATTTTAATATATTTATTTTATTATAATTGAAAAACGGTGAAATTAAAATTAATTCATAACGACCATTAAATAAAATTCTAACATTACTATTCAAAAATAGTCAAATTAAAATTACTTCATAATAATAATTATAAAAATTATAATTCAAAATCAGTCGAAGTAAAATTAAAAATTCTTCTTAACAATAATTAAATAAAATTTTAAGGTTATAATTTCAAAGACTGAACGTTAAAAATTATTAAATACATATATCATTTTCTTTATCTCCATTGTTTTCTATATTATGGCTGTACCTTTTTATAGATTTGCCATATCTATCTTTTGCCTCGTACAATTATTTTTTGATAATCTTGTCCATTTTAGATAATTTCGCTCCTTGAATATTTAAAATGCATGAATCTGGAAATAATATCTTTATACCACACGCTAAGATTTTATTTACATCAATATAAGACATTCAATAATTTTGAAATCCCTTACACTCAAGTGATTATTAACTGCTGTCCAAGAGAAATGTCTGGCCAGTATCTATGTCCCCATCAAATATTAATTTTAAATTAGAAACCAAAAATTTTCCCGTTTCACCAATTTTACCTACCTGAAAATAATGTTATGCAAGTCAGCAAGATCCTTCAAATATTTTGTACATTTTACTTACCAATTGCTTTCGCATTTCGATGTTGCCTTGTAACTTGCCTTCGAAGTTAATAATTTTTTCTTTAGTGCCAAAGGGAAAGTCCGGTAGAAGGTCGAATAAGTTGGACTGTATTTTTACAACTTCTAACAAGCTGTCTACTTTACGCCGAAGAGAAATGAATTCTTTTGTAAAATGCATAATTATTTTCTTGTTTTCTTCCCGTTATTTTTTTGATCTCATCTAACAGTTTTTATTTTCTATTTGGCTTGAATTGAAGGCATTGAGAAGTTCTAAAAAAATCATGGCAATATTATAATGTTTCAATTTATATATCTTAACAAAAATATATTGATATATCAACTAACAAATTTGGGTTGTCATTATTTTTTCTGTCGCAGTTTGTGCTGACGTCGCAGGATAAGTATTTCCTGGTGCTTCAATAAGGAATTGTGTGCGGTCGATAAGAGTTTTGAGAGTAAGTATCATGGTTATGTTCGGCTTGAGCTACGATATATTTTATGTCCGTAAAGTTAGCCCCGCCATTTTGGATATTTAAAAAAAAATAATGTGTTAAGACGTACTCGATGTGTGCTATAACGGGCCACATTAAAAATAAATTTGGTAAATATCCAGAATAACTCCACCATCTCCGATTTTGATAAAAATTTTACACAATGTAGGTACAGCTAAATATGTA
Source organism: Thereva nobilitata (assembly GCA_963855945.1). Lineage (NCBI taxonomy): Eukaryota > Metazoa > Arthropoda > Insecta > Diptera > Therevidae > Thereva > Thereva nobilitata. The sequence goes on from OY979695.1 coordinate 52,761,977, forward strand.
GAATCCAACTACGTTAATAAAAAGTGTCGCTCAAGTTTCGCGGTAATCTTACTGTAAAGTGCTGTAATTCCAATAATTCTAGAACTAATAATTCCTATATTATTTCACCAATATTGATGAAATTTGCACACATAGTATATTTTGTTGTGGACAATTTATTTTTGAAAAAAAAAATTCGACACTCATGCCCCGTTATTTTTTTTAACTGTAAATTGCTAACACTTTAAATGCGAAATTTACATAAAATGTATATCTTTGTAAAATAAATTTTTTTTTAAAAATATTGCTTCCTATTTACCCCTTTTTCCCTATATATTTTTAAAGCACTTTCATGTCGGTAAGTATGACAATGATAACTGCCATTTTCTTACGTTTCAATTAATTGCGTCTAACTTCACTTGAATTATTTTGTAAATGCTAATACAAATGTGCTTTTATTACAGTTATAACTGTAACAAGTAAAGTGCTGAAATTGAATTGAAAGTGCGTTTAAAAAAATTATTATAAAATTGTGAAAGAGTATTTTATTTTGAGTAAATAAACTGGAAAATAATTCCTGGTAAGTAAAAAAATGATTATTTTAATGTTAAAGGTAACTGTTAATGTGTAAAATTTTATTATTTTATTTTAGCCAATGTAGTTATACATATGTATTTAATCACGAACTTTTAATAGTTCAAACAAACAATTAACCGTTCACAATTAATACCCACCTTTTCAATCACTGAAAAATAAAAATCTCCCACTTTGGATGGGTAGTAAAATAATAACACGTGTCGGTCAAGCTTGCTGAAAACGTAAATAATATGAATGAAAATAAAATAAATATGAATATACTCCAATCGTATGATCTCACGTCCTTGGAATGTAGAATGGTCCGAAATGGATGAAAATGACATATACCCAACGCACAGTGGGGCCAAATCCAAAAAAGCTGGCCAAAAGACGAAAAGTGTTCTAAATGATCTCAAATTGTTTACTTGGGGGTTTTCGGGGTCGCTGATGACGAATCCGTTATTAGAATTGAGATTTTCAAAATGGCGGACTGAATATGGTGGACATAACCTCTCCAAGAAGTCAAAAACTTTAGTAAATAATACCCAAACATATTAATCGAGGGTTTTCGGGGTCGCTGATTACGAATCCGATATCAGAATTGATATTTTCAAAATGGCGGACTCAATATGGCGGACATAACTCAAAATCTTTAGTAAATAATACCCAAATATATGAATCGGGAGATTTCGGGGTCGCTGATTACGAATCCGTTATCAGAATTGACATTTTCAAAATGGCGGACTCAATATGGTGGATATAACCTGCCCAAGAAGTCAAAAACTTTAATGAATTATACCCAAACATATTAATCGGTGGTTTTTGGGACCGCTGATTACGAATTCGTTATCAGAATTTCAATTTTATAAATTGCGGAGTTAAAATGGCTCATGAGAAGTAAGGAAGGCTTCAAAAAAGACTAAAATATGTTTTCATTATAATGTTGTCATTGTTTTGTATCTAAAAAGTTATTAATATGTAAATTAAAAAATAATGTAAAGATTTCATGCTAATACATTTCTTTCTAAGTGAAGAAAATTGCCACAGATACAAAAAAACTATCTTGCCAATAATACAAATTTAAATGAGCCAGTTGAAGTATAAATTACGTTAAACCTCTAAAAATCATAGATTATTATTATTATTATTATTACAAGAGGCAGGAAGGCTTGAAAGCACAACCGACCAAGTTAAGCGCACACGGACTATAGATCCAAAAGGCGCTGAGGTGTGAGAATAGTTAAACTGAGTCAGTGATGTCTAGAGATCTGAGAAGTCTAAAAAGAGGGCTGTTATGGTTCTGACCGGGTTCTAGTAAGGATGAAAGTGAAGGATAATCTCCGAAAATGTTTGCAGTTTTTAGACATTCAGTTAAAATATGTTTGACTGTGAGGGGTGGCGCATTGGGGCAATTGTTGCAGGTGCGGGGAGAGGATTTAGTAAAAAGATGTCCGTGGGAGAAGAATGTATGACCGAGTCTGATCCTACAGAGCATACGTGCCTTAAGTCTGGGAAGATCTGGATTATAACGGGCCGGAGTTGGTGAGGGCGTATGGAAACGTAAGAAGGACGAGGAAGTATTCCACTTTGAAAGTGCTTCCGTGTGAAGGACGTTAAGTGCATAAAGGCGAAAGCAGGATTCTGAAGGAGGTATGATGAGTGAATGATTGTCGGAGAGGGGAACATTTTTCGCCATGCTATCTGCGACTTCATTACCTTTTATACCAACATGTCCTGGAATCCAGCAAATTTTTATGTGACTATTTTGTGAAAGTAGACACCGGATGATAGACGGAAGATAGCTTTTGTTGTTTCTATTTCTGATGGCCAGTACAGAAGATAAGGAATCGGTGAAAATAAGATGGTTGAGAGGGGTGTTCTGTAGAATTTGGATTGCTTGGAAGATAGCGAAAATTTCTGCAACCTGAGGGGAGGTGTGGTGGGCCAGGAGACCTGATTGTAGTAGGGACACCTCTTTATTTATTACTTTTGCCACAGCGAAGGCAGCCTTATGATCGGATTTACTGGCATCAGTGTATAGGGCTATATGGTCAGGGAAACGCGCTAATATTTCTTGGTGGAGTCGGCGGTAAATAACGGAAGGGGTATCTTTCTTGTTGAGGGGCTCGGCATCCGTGACAAAATGGTGTGATAGGGGGTACCAAGGAGTCAACGTAAGCCAAAGATCGGGCGGGTGTTCGGGTGTGGGTATGTTGAGTTGAGCTATAAGCAAAGTGCAATGTCGGAGAGCGGAAAAACTTTTAGAGTTGGTATTGATGTAATTGCGAAGCCGATGATACAGAGCTGCGGAAGGGTTTATGATGTGCTGTGAGAGAAGTTTGACTTGAACCTTTCGGACTCTCGCAGAAATATGGGTGAAACCTGTTTCAACGAGTAAGGAGTCGATTGGGGTAGAGCGAAGAGCACCAGTAGCTGACCTAAGGACATTGTTGATTGAGGCTTGAAGAGGTTGGAGAACAGTGGCTGAAGAGTTACCATATATTGACAGGCAGTAACCAGCAGTGCCCAGGATAAGAGACTTACAGATGTGTAAGAGGGGGGCAATTGACAGGCCGTTTTTGCGAGAAGCTAAGCATTTCACCAAATTATTAATTTTGTCCATTTTACTAATCACTGTCTTAATGTGCAGGTTCCATTTAAGGTTTTTCGAGAAGAGGAGGCCTAAAATTTTTAATTGGTTAAGAGGGGTGATGCGGTAATCTTTGACTGAGATGGTAGGTACCATGCATTCCGTTTTCTGCAGATGTGAAGTAGTTCTGATTTGTCCTTTGAAAATATTGCTTCGGCAGAAGAAGCCCAGTTCAGCGCTGTTTTCAGTGCGACAGTTAGCTTTTTTGAGACTGACTTGGGATTACCTGAGCTTAAAATTAGGAGGTTGTCAGCATAAAGATAAGAAGTAGTATTATTAATTTTATTTAAGCTGGAGCAAAGGGAGATTGTGTACAAATTGAAAAGCGCACATGAAAGCGGCGAGCCTTGTGGAGTTCCATTCTGTAGCGGCATGATGGGTGAAAGGAAACCATTGACCCGTACTTGGATAGACCTATGACTGAGGAAGTTGAGGATGAGGAATATGAAGTTTTTGTCAACTTTTAATTTTGCGAGTTGGTTAGCGAGGAACGAAGCACTCAATCTATCGTAAGCCTTCGTCAGATCAAGGGAAAGGATGGAAGTGTGTTTTCGCCGAGCCAGACTATCGCAGATGTCAGCGTCTAGAAGGTGTAGGAGAGTATGCGTGCCTTTTTGAGGAATATAAGCATGTTGGGACTTAGAGAACAAGTTACACAGGCTTGCATTTATTCTATTTGAAAGAATTTTTTCTAGAATTTTTGATAGGCACGAGATCAAGGATATGGGGCGGAAGTTACTGACGCACAAAGAAGTAGAGGCTTCCTTGGGAATAGGGACAAGAACCGCATGTTTCCAAGCGCGGGGGAAAGATTTTTGCAAGAGGATAGAATTATATAGGTTGAGGAGACGAAATTGGAAAGAAATGGGAGATTTCCTGATTAATTCGTAGGAGATCTTATCGAGCCCAGGGGTTGTGCCCTTGAAGGAATTTAAAGCATTTTTAAATTCGCTTAAGGTAATACGGTGAGAAAGTGTAACGGCTGTGTCACCAGGGTATCGCTGTATATCAGAGGCTATATTTACTTTACTTTGCCTATGTTCAGTAGTGAAGTTACTGTCTGCTGAGTAGCTCGACCAAACTGTGGCAAACTCTTTGGCAATTTCGGGAGAGGTGGTGAAATTTACACCGCCTGAATGAACATTTGATATTAGCCTGGTGGATGGACCAACGGAAACCGCACGTACTTTCGCCCAAGCCTCTTTAAGATTGGTGCGGACGTCTATGGAATTCGCAAAGGAAAGCCATGAGTCCGTTTTAGCTTTTTTGATTGTTCTTTTTAAAATAGCTGAATCCAGACGAAACCTCAGGAAATTAGACTGGGAAGGGTGACGACGACAGAGCTGCCAGGATTTGTTTTTAGTTCTTATCAAGTCAAGGATGTCGCGTGTCATCCATTTGGGCTGTGATATGGATTTGGGATGACTAGTGGGGATAGAGACGGACGCAGCGCCACGGAGAATTTTGCTGAGCTTGGCCGCTTCCTGATCGACATTTCTCGAGACAGGACAGGTTGACGACAAGTCAGTGACTTTTGTGGAGAAAAGCTCCCATTTGGCTTTTTTCAGGAGAAAGTAGGAAACGTGTTTTGTATCAGCAAGGGGGATGCTCGAACGTATAATGATGGGAAAATGGTCACTGCCCTCAAGGCTGGCGTGGGTTGTCCAGCTAAGCAAAGGGGATATATTAGAGGTGCTAAAAGTAAGATCTGTGGATGTGAGGGTGTTGTGAGTGGATAGATGAGTGCAAGCACCATTGTTTAGGAGGACAATGGGCTGATTACTAGTGATGAAGTCTTCGATTATTTTACCTCTAGTATCGGTGGAAGGGCTGCCCCAACAAGGGCTGTGAGCATTAAAATCACCACCCATAATAAAAGTGCTTGGCAGTTGATCGTAAAGATCTTGGAGGTCAGTTAGAGAGGCGCTTTGATCAGTTTCTAAATAGACATTGGCAAAGGCTGTAGGGGGGGAAGAGTGAATAAGAACACAGTTAGTCACAAGATTTGTACGTAGGGATAGGGGAGTGTGGGATATGGATTTGTGAACAAGTAAGGCAACGCCACTTTTCCTATTCGGGTAGCTCTTATTGTAGTGATAGCAGTTATACTGACCAACGTGAGTTGGTCCTTCGCCAAGTAACAACTTAGTTTCCTGTAGCAGGACTATGTGCGGTTTGTAAAAATGTAATAAGTTTTGCAGATAGGGAAGATTATTGTAAAAGCCGCGAATATTCCATTGAAGGCATATAAGATTTTTTATCGAGATCATATGAAAAATAGATGAAGAAAAAACAGAAGGATCTATAGCTAGAGCAAAGTACGGAAGTACTTAGTTGATACTTTCAAGTAGATTTTTTAGTGGGACTTTGGGATTGATTTTGCGTTTTGCTTGTTGTTTTTTCTTTTGGCGTGATATGGCTTTAGAAGGTGCGGAGGAGGCAGCACAATCGGACTCAGATAGAGAAGAGGCAGTTTCCATTTTATGTGAGTCTATACTTTTTTGAGTTGTTGAGTTTGGTGTAGGAAAGGTAGGTTCGACAAAATTAGAAAATGTGCAAGGAGTTAAGTTAGAGTTTGATTGGGTGTTGAGAGTTGTAAGTGAGTGAGAGTGGCTGTTAGGTACGAGGGGTGAATTGTCGGCAAGTGGAATTGTAGTCGTTGAGATTTTAGAGTGAGTAACGGAGGGTTGAGTGGCGTTTTGCGAGGATGCAGCAGGTTTCGTAGGCTTGAAGTAAATCAAGTGAAGCTGGTTTGCCAGAAGTAGTTGAATGGGTGGAGGAGGATTGGAAGTTGGATACTGGAGGTGTTATAAGGGTAGCATTTGAAATAGCAGATGAGTATGAAATATTGGGGTCAGTAGAGGTAGCCTTTAATTGCTCGAAATAGCGCTGTCTAGCTTCATACCTGGAGCACTTGTATTTTGTCTGTATTTTGAGGACTTCCTTGGCTTCTGTATATTTTGGACAGTCATTTGCTCCAGATGTGTGTGTTTCAACTTCACAATTAATGCAGAAGATTCTGGTGCATTCGCCTTGATGAGGGGGGTAGCCGCATGAGGGACATAGTTCATTGCCAGAGCAGCGGACAGTGGTGTGCCCAATTCGTTGGCACTTGCGACAACGCATGGGATTCGGGAAGAATTCCCGAACTTTTACCAGTTCGAACCCAATTTCGATCTTTTCAGGAAGTGTGAAGCGGTTGAAAGTAAGGAAGATGAGGCCTGAAGGGATATCTTTGTCACCATCCTTCCTGGTATGAATCCTAACATCCGTGACATCGTATTTAGCAAGGCCGTCAATTATTTCTTTGGGGGAGAGGTGAGCGATGGAACGGCAATAGATAGTACCTCTGGTTTGGTTCAACTTTTCATGAAAAGTTATGTTAACTGGAATGGGACCTGGTAGAACCTTTGTCGCCGTGAATTTCTCAGCTATCTGCTGGTTATCACATAGTAAGAGTAGAGAACCGTCATGCAGCCAAGAGTACTTAGAATACTGCTTGCTGATACCGTCGACAGCCAATTTCAAAAGAAACGCGTTTTCATCTCTCAGAGTTTTATTGGGCTTACACGATTGCAGTGTGATGAATTTTGCCGGGTTTGTGAGCTGTTGAGAGGGTAGAGGTGGAAAATCGAAAAGGGTGGAGGGTGAGGCAAAAGTTGTAAGATCGCGTTTGGATCGTTTTTTTTTTGGAGTAGGTTGATGCAGGTCAGCCAAGGGGGAGAAACGATTAGACCCTCCAGGGTCCGGGCCCATGTTGGAGACTATACCCCAAAATATGAGGACAAAACTTGTAAATAAATAAAAAAACTAGCTACTAAATTAATAGAAAAAGTTACTTATCTTAAACCAAAGCAAAAACCGGGAAGCTGCGAAAATAAATCACAACACCGCAAGAAATTATACGCACTGACGCACAATCAAATAGCAGAGAAAAAAAACACAAGAAACTGGTAATCACTGCTGACTGATTTGAAAAAATCACTGCTCAGTTCAAGAGCTCGCAAGCGACTGAAAAAAAAAAAAAAAAAAAATCATAGATATAATGTATGTATATGTACATAAAATACGAACAAATCTGATTTTCACAAAAAAAGTTTAAGTCAGTCGTTAGGATTCGATTTTCTAGAAATATAAATTTTTTCAATATAAAGTATGTCAGTACATACACACATATCCATACATATATTGATCTTCAATGTATGCGTATATAGAACTATAGCTAAAGTATACGTGCCTTCACAGTTCAATATAAGCAAAAAAGTTGACAAAATACCTTGTTTTTATTTCATTCGGTTCTGGTCTCTTATAACGATCAAACCAATTTTATTTAAAAAAAATTAGTAAAAAACGGCTAGGGGCAGCTATGGGCAGCTATTTTTTTATTCATTTTATAGCTTACCTGTTTACCTAACACCTGATATACGTTAAATCATCGAACACGACAGAACACCATAACTTTTTTATTATTAACCCTCTTTTTGTTTGTTATTTAATTTTTAAAAATCTGGAACAATCCATGATCTTTTAACAATAATTCATTCATGAAATTTATCTTTAATAACCATGGTTGTATTGCACTCACCTCCAGGAGTTGATTCCATTTTGTCTGATCTAAATCGGTGATGTTTTCAGACTTCCATGCCTATTTTTTGCACTATACTTTTTTTCAACTAACCGAACAAAGAAATGCACCTTAAGCAGAGGTGTATTGCAACTGAAATTTCAGAGCAGATAATAGGTTTACGATTCTTCTGTATGTATTTTCTGACACTTAGGGTATTACTGTTGCCAACCCAATATAGAAAAAAGTCAAGCTAAAACATTTTTTTTCGACTTTTGGCCAGCTTTTTTGGATTTGGCCCCACTGTGCAACGGTCAGTAACCAAAACGTATACGAAAATTTGTATGATCTCATGGGCATATAAATTTTCCTGGCGTCTTTGGTGTACGGTACTTCGATGCGTGTACTGTACCTTGACTATATTGTTTCCCTTCTATCTGATATGTGGCAGGAAACGCTGATTTATAATAGAAAATTATGTTGCTGATGTATAAAAAAGACTCGTGTCACAATCGGCATGTCGTGCTTTATTACTATCTGATAAGTTCTTGCAATAATACAAGTATTTAAGGCAGATGCATAAAAACACTCATGGCCTAAATGGCATGTTGTGCTCCTAGTATCTGTTACCCCGGGTCTGCACATGCAATATTTTATTGAAAAGCAAATGTCATTTTGTGTCTATATTTTCTTGCCAATTTGAAGCGTGGGACAATTATGTCAGACATTTCAGTTGAAGACATGGCGTTGACAAGTAAACAGCAAATTCAAATTCTCTCGACATTAAGAAAGCTGGAATTGCTTCAAGTAATGGAACTTGAAGAAATACGGGTTTTAAGACGGAAACCAAGATTTTGGGTAAATCCTTTTCTTGCCAAAAGGCAGAAGTATGATGTTGAAGTTCACTTGCTAAAGGATTTGTTATGGGAGGACGGGAAAGATTACAAAAATTTCTGTAGAATGACGATTGCAAATTTTGAACATATACTTTCGTTAGTTGAAGAAACAATAAAAAAGAAGAATACCAGAATGCGATATGCTATACCGGCTAGAACACGATTAGCTTTCAGTTTAAGATACATTGCTACTGGAGACTCATATAGATCTTTGGAATTCCTCGTACGAGTGTCAAGAAAAACTATTAGTGAATTTATGTCGGAAGTGCTCTCTGCCATTTATGATTCTTTTCAACCTGTCTATTTACAGGTATGTAACAGCAATAATTTCGTTTTATTTTTAATTTATATTATTATCTACATATTAAATACAATTAGATCCCGAAAAACGGAAGTGAGTGGTTGAAGGTAGCAGAAGACTACAACAATATTTGGGATTTCCCTCATGCACTTGGAGCGATTGATGGGAAGCATATAAGAATAAAAGCTCCTCCGCAATCTGGATCGGATTTTTTTAATTATAAAGGATTTTTTAGCATTGTTTTGCTTGCAGTTGTTAATGCACATAGCAAATTCATATACATTGATGTTGGATGTAATGGCAGAGCTTCCGATAACATAATATATAAGCAGAGCACCTTATATAATGCTTTACATACAGGTACTTTAAAGATACCACCGCCATTAAAATTAAAAGGTCAGATAGTTCCGACTCCTTTCTATTTCATTGGCGACGATATTTTCGGTCTTGACAAAAATCTCATGAAAGCATACAATAAAAATAGCAACTTAACCGTACACCAAGACATATTCAACTACCGGATTAGTAGAGCAAGGATGACAGTGGAAATGTCATTTGGCCGCTTAGTCAGCCGTTTTAGAATATTCCACCGCCCAATGGAAGTTTCTCTTTCAACATGTGATGCTGTCGTAAAAGTTTGCTGTGCCCTTCACAACTACTTGTCGCAGGATATTAAAATCGCTCCAGATGGTGAAGAAAGTATCAAGCTTCCTGATACAATTACCCCCTTGATATCGCAGGAATGTAATAGTTATAAATTTTCATGCAGAGTTAGAGATAAAAGTAAAAATATCTTATTCTAAAATATCATGTTCATCGAAAACGTCTGCGTCAAGCATTGCTTTCCCAACGACATCACTATGATTGCTTTGCCGTGAACTCGTTGATGGGATTGGTGACCTATTAAAAGTAATGCTTCCAGAATGGAATGATCTTGAGCTGCATGCGCTGTCTGGTCGTTGACTGGGCGGTTTGAACAATACATCCGCTATGATGTTTACACGTGATTTCGATAAGAGCACCTGACGAGTATGTTTCGTCATTACGTTCTGCATTTCGGCCATAGCCTCCGTTGCATTAATGAGAGGAAGTTGTTTTAATTGAGACTCGATGCTTTTAGCGAATGAAGAGAAGACATTTTCTTCTTCCGGTTGCTGCTGTGAAGAGAGCAAAACTTTCTCAATTGCGCTATCATATTTTGATGATATTGTTTCCCGCAGGCCACTCTTAAATTTTTTCTTCTCATGTTTATTTTCCGGAGCAACATTTTCTTGGTTCATACAGGCTTCGCTTTGCTGGGTGCTTTCTTCCAGAAATATTTCCTCTGTACGCTCCTATGCAAACTGTACGTCTGTGGAGTCATTCTGTAAAGAGAAAGCAGAAAAGATAACCACATTTCTTACTAAATTTTTTTCAAGAAAACATACCAATTTTGCACTGCATGTACTATCTCTAAGTTTAATAGTTTCATGCAAAAAGTTGAATTCATCATAATAATACAAATTGCTCTCATATACATCGCCTGATGCCCCCGATTTTTTTGATCCGTCCACTTTTTTCTTCTCAAAAATAAAGGAAGTTCTCAGTGCTTTTAGCTTTTTCTTTACTAAATCCGTATCCGTACTAAATTTACTAGCTATTTCTGCCCACGCATGTTTTTTCAAGTCCGTTCTTTTGTATAAAGGTGTTTTATAGTCCCATAAACACTCTTTTTGTTTATACATGTTTATTAAGTTAATAACTTCACTCCGCGAAAGTTTCCACTCTGCCATTTTGTATGGATAAATGTCAAAAATTCTGCTGAAAATATATGGAAAGAAATATTTTTTTCCATATATTGCCTGCAATAAATTATTGCCAACTTCACTCTGTCTCCACTAGACATATGATGGCAATGCCATAAGCAAATCAATAAAATATTGCTTGTGCAGACCCGGGGTTAGTGAGCACGTGAGATCAAGTTGGCAGTAAATGCATACCATGATCCTTGTGTTTTAACCGCTGGAACAAGAGAGAGACTGAGGCTTGCTGATGTGCTGTTTATATAGCCTTGTCAGCGGAAGTACTGCACTGTCATTTGACTCCTTTTAATGTTTTTTCTATATAAGTAGTTATTATGCGCCTTCTACTGGCATATTTCTTCTTTAAAAATTCAGTCTTAATTTTTCCTTCCATATTCGTCAATAATTTCCAATTTATTTACATTTTCTATTTTATTTGGAAGTGTCTATTTGCACCACACGGAAGCACGCAAAGAGAGCCACGGAACCACGCAAATGTCAAAATGGGACTTTTATTAAAAAAGAGAGCCACGGAAGCACGGAAATGTTAAAATGGGAAATTTCCCAACAAAGAGGGAAATTTGCCAATGCATGATTTTAACCTACACGGAAACACGCGACATGGAATTGATTTACCGATGTATGCATTTTCACCTTCATGGACCCACGCGACAAGGAATTAATTCATTGTGCTAATCGAGTATTTTCACCACAGCCAGCGGACACCACACGGATGCACGGGACATGGGATTTATTGCGATTATCGGGTGTGCGGACCACACGGCACCACGGAAACAGGGATGCACGGGAAATGAGATTCGTGGTGATAACTGGGTGCGGACACCACACGGAAGCACGGGACAATTTTACAATGGCCCCTGTGCTGAAAGTCGTGTCGTCACGACACGACAAGTCGTTTGAATTGAAGAAAGTGACGTTTCAGTCGAATTACGACTTTCAGTACAGTGGCCTAAACTTAACTTAACACTTCCACTATCTAGCCCCTGTCCTGAAAGTCGTAATTCGACTGAAACGTCACTTTCTTCAACTCAAAAGAATTGTCACATTACACGACTCGACTTTCAGCACAGGGGCCAATATTGTTAGATTTTCAAGTAAAATTGATGCCAATATTGTAATAGAGAATACGATTTCGTCAGTTTCGTTAAAAAATATCACAATATTGTAATAGAGAATTAGGGCCCTGATAACTTTATCCGTGTACCGAAAATCGCCATCGGTAAATACGAAATATCCACGTTATTTATTATCTAGCAGGTCGGTGAAACCGGGCCATAGAGTTATGTTCAATGATGCACATTTATCTGCTTTTGCAGGTTGCTTAAGCTGTCAGTGAACGTCATTTGCTTTCGTGAAACTTTGCAAAAGCAACTTGCATCATTGAAAACACCCATTGTAATAGAGAAGAATAAGGCCCCAGAATACAGAGGATAATCAATTGTCTTATTAGTTGAAATTATGAATAATACAGAAAATAATTTATTTATTCAAAAATACTCAAATATTAAAATAAAATAAGGTAAAATTAGGTTCCTTACACCCATGTTCCACATTTCACATTTTGTGAATTGTAAGCATGGAAGTGAAATTAGGTGTTCTGAATTTCGATCGAAATGGAAATGTGAAATGAGAGTTTCGAAAGTGGAAATTGGTGTTCCACATTTCGATTCGTTCCAATTTTCACACGAAAGGAATTCACATTTATTTCAGTTGTGAAATCGTGGTAAAGCAAAAACAAAAGTTGTGAAAATTTTGGTTTTTTATATTTCTTTTATGCAAAAAAAATAATTCTTTTTTTTAATAGGGGAAAACATAAGAACCAAAGACAAGAATTCTTAATTGTTACACAAGGCGTCTATCACATATGACATTTTGATCCAATTACAATACATTTTGATACTTTCAAAGGCATTGTTCGTTACTACAATTGCAAAATAACATAATTTACTTCAATTGTAACTGCGTCAGCTTCTTCTTGAGTTGTGGATACAATTTCAGTTTCTGCTTCCTTCGAATGTGTTGCGGTCGGCTGACTTCCCAATTCTCGCACTCTAACAGATCGTCGTTTAAGTCTGTAAATGCTAAAGTTTTATAAATATGCTTTTATATAAGTTGTTTTAATTTTATTATTACCTATATCGTTCTGGTTCTCTATTTTTATTTATACTTATTTATTAGAAGTTTTTATTTAATTTTTCAGAAGTTTATTTTTTAGAAGAGAAGAGAACCAAGACCTCATTGGTAATGCAAATGTATGGCCCAAATTCATCCGGAAAATGTTTTGGGATCTATATATTAATACGCAAGCACTTTTTTGTACAGCACTTTATCCGACTTCCACTAAACCGATTATCCTCAAACTGGTTTTATATGGAAGTCGGAGTCATAAAGGTGTGCACAAAACAAGGAGTATTCATTTATCTCAATTCTGTCACTCAGAAATGAGTATTGCATTTCCCAATATAAAATGATAAAAGGACAACAACAATATAAGGTAGAAATTACGGTTAGCATATAAACAGGCGAATATAAAAATTTATTATTAGGGTTTGTGAATAGACTAAATTTCATGAGCCTAGATTGCTTAGCGAAAGTTTGCCGTACTTCCTTTTCACTACGCTTTATACAAATCAAATTGGCATGTCAAAATTTTGTTTGTTTTTGTTTTTGTTTCAACAAATTAGATTAGAAATAAATGGACATACTATCACCTGGCGGCAATAACTCAAAACAGCCAATTTTTGAGTTGTGCCACTTTTCTTGCCGTAGTGCGATTGCATGTCAGCGTCATTCCGCTTATGTTGAAAAGGCTTTTCTTTCTGTGGAGATTTTTACCGTCCCGGCAAATTTTAATTAAAAAAAAATAAATAATAAAACAAAGTGGAAATTATTATCAAAATATCACGGTAAGCGATGGTGTTTTTTACTTGAAGAAAGATTGGTTCAAAGATGCGATTTTAAATGAGTGAGGCTTTCATTAACATGAACTGGGGAGTCGGCTGTGAATCCATCCAGCTCACAAAGCGGAAATTTCAAGTTTTTGTTAATTTTCAAAGCGTGCATAAACGCTTTCGCCTCCCGCTGCCCAGAAAATTTGACGACAATCGGCCCATTACGCTGACGCATCCCAACACTCAGCCGAAAGGCTTCGCAAAAGTCAGAGAGACGATGGTTGATCAAAGCAGCTAGGTTGGAGACAATTTTAAGCGGTGAGTCATCAGATTTCGCCGGAATGCCACGAATAATGATGTCGCTGAGCCTCTGAGTCCGCCGCAAATCATCTAAATGACGTTTATTATCAGCCAACTGCGAGTTGATAATCTGAAGGCCATCAGCAAGATCAGCCGGTTGGGGATTGTTTTCAAGTGAGAAAACCCTCGGATGTAGAGACTCAATCCTGCCATCAATATCAGCCAGCTGTTTTTTGTTCCCAATTCCAAAATATTCTGCTCTCTCTGTTCTTCAGGAATTTTTTGGATGAGTTTGCGTTTGTTGCTGGTCCATTTCCTAAGGTTGAATCCCCCAGAGGCCAGCAAATTGATTAATTCCTGATGAAGTTTGATAGCCGTTTCTCGCGAATGTGCTCCAGTCAGTAGATCATCTACATAGAAGTCATTCAATGCAGCAGTGGTTGCTACTGGGTAGTTGCGTGCTTCATCAGTTGCAAGTTGTTGGAGAGTACGTATTGCGAGATACGGAGCTGAGGTTGTTCCGTATGTTACTGTGGTTAATTTGTACTCCTTAATGGGTTCTGTTGTTGAGAATCTCCACAAAATTCGCTGATAATCTTGATCCTCTGGTGATACTCGTATTTGGCGGTACATCTTTTCAACATCTTCGGTGTAAACATAGCGATATTTGCACCATCGCAGAAGTATTTGCGCCAAATCTTGTTGGATGCGAGGACCAGACAGCATTTGCTCATTCAAGGAGGTTCCAGATGATGTTTTCATCGATGCATCGAAAACGACGCGAAGTTTAGTAGTGGTGCTGTCGTTTTTAAATACTGCATGATGAGGGATGTAGTAAAGTTGCCCTTTCAGTGATTCAGTTGAGTTCGCTAGCACCATGTGTCCTACGTCAACGTATTCTTTCATGAATTTTTTATAACCCTCTTCTAAGGCCTTATTAGAAGAAAAATTTCCTTCTAAGTGTAAGAGACGAGCTAGTGCCCGTCTTCGCGATTCTCCAAGCGTTTCCAGGGGTTTCTTGAAGGGGATTGAAACAGTGTATGTCCCATCTTTGTTGCGAATATGAGTTTCTTCGTATTGGCGTTCGCAATCTTGATCGGCGATGGATAGGTGTGTATTATTGTTTTGAAGGTCTTCTATTTCCCAAAACCTTTTGAGCTGGTCATTAATATCCATTTCTGAGATCATGCTTACTAGATTAGCACCTTGAAGAGAGGTAGATGTTTGCCCCGAAAGAATCCAGCCTAATTCTGTGTTTTGGGCCAATAGATTTGCTGCCTTTCTGATATTGTTAAGTAGAATTGTAGGAAGGGTGTTGGCTCCTATGATGATGTCTATTGGTCCGGGTTTATTAAAGGTAGGATCGGCCAATAGTATGTCCTTCCATGGTAAATTATGGGAAATGTCCGTGCTCGGAAGTAGTTTTGTTAGTTTTGGTAAGATAAGCACGTCCAAGTCCATTTGAAAGCTTGAAGGAAATCTCGGTATTATTTTTATTGTTGCTTTCCCTACAATGCTTCCTGGTTCTGTTTCTCCAAGACCTGATACCTGGGCACACGCTTTGGTTCTTGGTATGCCAAGGCTCTGCACAGTTCGTTCTGTTATAAAGGATGCTTGCGAACCAGAATCAATCAGTATTCGTAGTAGTTCTTCCTTACCATTACTGCCGAAGGTCTTGATTAGTGCAGTAGCCAATAAAACTTGTTGATTTTGCCCTGCGTAGTTGGTGAGGACTTCCTTGCCTTTCCCTATCTTCGTGTTAGACGGTTGATTACCCTTCCTCAGTTTTTCATCGTGAAGTAGGGTGTGGTGTTTTTTCTTGCAGATACTGCATTTAAAGCGGCTGTGACATACTTCCTTAATGTCGTGACTGAGGCAGTTCAGGCATAGTTTTTTACTTGTGATAGCTTCTAAACGTTTTTGAATTGGCAGTGACTTAAATTTATCACAGGAGTATATTGAATGTCCTTTATTACAAAGGTGACATCGTTGATCAACTGATGGGGTTATATTCCGTAATTCGTGGAATTTGGTTGGTTTTTGACTTGTCTGCTTCCAAATCCTGTTCTCATTCTGCAGATCTCCCAAATTTTCCAGTGCGTTGAATCTTGTCTCGAGGAAATTAAATAATAATTCGAAAGTTGGTATTTTCTTTGGTTTTAGTAGCGTAATCTCAAACAATTTTAATGTCTCCGCATCAACCTTACGAAGTATTATTGGAGTGACTAATGCTGCCCAGGAACTGATGTCCACACCTAGGTTATTAATGGCTCTTAGAGACTCCTTCAGAGTGTCGTGTAAATGTTTTATTCCTGAGGCTGATTTCTGTCTTCAGCGTTGGGAGATCAAGCAGCCTATTGACTTGAGTTGTAACAAGTTTCCTTTCATTTCCGAATCTGTCAATGAACATCTCCCAAGCGTCGTCGTAATTTTCTTCGGAAATGTCCAAATGGCTTATAAGGTTCATTGCTTCTCCGGCTACATTTGTTTTGAGATATTGCATCTTTTCCACCTTTGCTAATTTGTTATTCTCATGGATGAGTTTGGAGTATACGTTAAAAAAGCTTCTCCAAGAATCGAAAGTCCCGTCGAATACGGGAAGAGTCAATCTCGGTAAACGCATCTCTTTTTGTAATGGTAGATTATCCGCAACTTCTTTTTAATTTTGCACGCTTATTATGATATCATAATAATTTTGCTTTATTTGCTCCCATTGATGGGTAAGTTCTGTCATGCGGCAGTGGTCATCGGTATACAGTTGTGTTTCTTCAAAAAGTTGCTGCAAGCTTCTAAAATTCTCAGAAAGCTCTTGAACGTAAAATTCGATCGCACCTTTGGATATTACTTCCTCTAAGTTGATGGAATTTAATTGTTGCTTGAATGCTTCCATTCTCAGCGACAATTTTTTCAGGCGTATTTCATTTTCTTCTGCCAATGGTTGTTTCGATGAGCTTTCTTTACCTGCTTGGTCAGCATTCGTTAGTTCCACATATGTCATTGTGTATGTATAAATCAAATTGCGTGCTTGATTTACAACGGTGGCAACTTGCTGATAGTAATTATTTTGATGGTACTTATGGGTTGGCTCGTTGTACTTTAGAATTTCTTCATTGCAAAGATCAAATTCTGCCCATAATTTCTCCAATTCTTTGGATCTTTTCTCAATCGTAGTTGGAACTCGTCTATCCTTAGGATCCTTTTTAATAAGATCCAAAAGATGGCTAATGGGTTTACCCGTTGTGGCTTGCTGGACGGTTAATTGATCCAAGTTTATTGTGCTCATGGTGGTTGGGGTAGGTCTTGGTGGGTATTATCGGTGGTAGCCTTGATTGCTAGATTGTGCTGTTGTTCTTCTGGGTTGACTTGGATCGTCAAGTTGTAATTCGAGTCCAAGGTTGATGACTTTAACTGTCTCGTGTTGAGAAGGTGAGTGTGAAATTAAAAAAAATGTTTTTAATCCTCAGTTGATTGCAGTCTTCTGGATGTATATTTCCCTCGGTAGTGACTCCGCGAAATCGTCTAGTGGTGTAGATCGGTGTAATTAACGCGTGATGCTGTGGATGTAGTTCGGTGATCGGTTGTAAATCGATGATGAGTGTTGGTTTAATTAAGATGATTATCTTAGGTGTAGCTTTCTACTGGTGCACTGGTTTTTCCCTTTGCCGGCTCGAAGGACCAAATGATAAGACTCGGGGTGAGTAGTGGATTGATTGATAGTGGAAGGTGTTAAAGACCGCACAACTTTAACAATATGATAGCGGTTTTATGAGTGAAAATATACTATTACTTGAAGACTTTATTGAATTGACTGTACGACTTAGTTAATAAGACTACGATCAAATTAATTGTACTTCGACTTATATATTAGGGGTTTATCACGAGAGTCTATTCCCTATAGACTTAAAGTCGAATAGACTTAAAGTCTATAGTTGGTAACACGAAAGTCTACTACAATAGAAATTTTTCTACAATATCGAACTGTCAAATCTATTACAAATATTTACATGACTTAAATTTTGTGTGTAGAATTTTGCTTTGCTCTGTGTTTTTTATATCCCTAAAAATGGAAAATAATGTAATTAGGTAAGTAATATAAAAGATTTTAAGATCTAATTTAAAAACTAATGGAGAATGTAATATAATTTTAAGAAATTTAATCTTTAAAATTGATTTTTTAATTCTTAGGAAAAAAAATTTTAGTAGCAAGCAACAATTGGAGAAACTAGTTGCCCTAATGGAAGACAATCCCTTAATAGCCAAGGGAATGTGCAGAAAAAGTGAGGCCGACGTAAAGTGGGCGCAATTTACGAAAGAATTAAATATTTTGGGACCTCCAGTAAAAACACCGGAGAAATGGGCCAAGGTAAATATGTATTTGCTTACAAATATAGAACTTTTATCTAACATTGAACTTATTTAAGGTGTGGGTAGATCTAAAAGCGAAACTGAAAAAAAAATTAATTCAAAATCAGAAGGAAATTCGAAGTACCGGCGGTGGACCAAACAAGCTATTTACGTTAAATCATTTGGAGGAGAGGATTTCAGAATTTTTAAGATTAAATACATGTGTCGATCCTCCTGGGCGTGAACAGGGGCTTGATATATGTACAGATTCAAATATTGAACATGTACAAATTGAGACCAGTCGACAGTTGGACGAAAATCCTAATGACGACTCTACTGCACCGATTCTACAAGAACTGCCATCCACAAGCAGGATTAATTCATCTAACAATAATAAAAATAGTAGAAGCATCATGGAAAACCGAGTGAAACTATTGGAAGATCACAGTAGTGAATTTAAAGCACTACGGAATGATATATCTGAGATGAAACAATATTTGAAAGGTACATTTGAATACACAAAAAGAAATTATTATTTAAAAAAGGATAAGCACAAAGAAGTGTTTAATTTAAAAAAAGGAAAGTTAAACATGTACAAAACTGTACAGGAACACGAAAAAAAACGATAGAAAGGTGAAGCTGAAACTGAAAATGGATTTAATAGAGCTTCAAAAAGAAGGAATAACTTCTTTTCATAAGTAGACTGTTTATTTTGTAAGATGCCATGAAGGCTATTTATTATATGTCATGAAGGCTGTTTATTTAGTGATATGCCATGATGGTTGTTTTCTATTTTTGTATTTTTGCTAAAAAGTAAAAATTTATTTTTATAAATTAATAAAATTATCTTTAATTTGGTATAAATTATAAAATAGTATTTAACAGTTGGTTTCTAACATTTTCTGCAGCATTTCTGTTGCTGTTATTTTGAGCAAATTCGTCATTTTGCTCCAATTCATCATCGAATTCTTCATTTTCTATTGTTTCTTCAAATTCAATTCCATATTGCAGAGAAATGTTATGAAGTGCTGCGCAAACATTTACAATTTTTGTAACCTTTTCGGGCTTATAGTGAAGCTCCCTTGCTCCTAGTAGGCACCTAAAACGATTTTTCAGCAGTCCAATTCTTTGCTCTATAAGGATTCGAGCTTGTGTGTGCCTTCTATTGAAATGTGATTGCGGAGAGTTCGCTTCTGTACTCCGAAATGGAACTATTAAATATGGCGTTAAAGGGTAAGCTGCATCACCTGGTTAAAAGTATAAAATAACTATGGATACATGCACATACATTTTATTAATCTTACCAAAAATAAATGTATTTCTCGTCCCATTTCTGTATTTTTCCTCTAAATGGTTCCTTAATAGAGATGCATTCCATACCATCGCATCATGGCATGATCCTGGATATTTTGCGTTAACATATTTGATTATTTTTTTGTGATTACATACCTGGAAATAAATAAATATACATATATAAAGTATTAAGAAATACATTGCATAGTTTCATAAAATGATCGATCATGCTCTTACTATAAATTAATTGTTGGAATTAAAGTATGACAAAACGGGTAAGAAAATAATCGATAATTTTTCGTAATTGGTATCCTGCATTCAACTTACAATCATGGCATTTATACTAAAATAGCCCTTTCTGTTGTAATACAGATGTTGTACTCCTTGTTCAGGTGCCCTTATTTTAATATGGGTTCCATCTATACACCCGATGATTCCTGGAAATCCACTTTGTTCAAAAAAAAATGCTTTTGCCTCCTCCTCTTCTTCTCGGGTATAATTAAATTTGATCCACTTGGGGCAAATATGATCTTCCATAATATCTATCATCTCAGTCAAGATGTATGATACAGTTGACTGCCCAAGCCCAAGATTGTAATCGTTGCCCACACTCACTTGGTAGCTTCCTTGCGCACAAAATCGCAATAAACAAGCTAGTTTTATTACATTGGGTATGGAGGTGAATCTTTGAGCTTGTGCCATATGAGGTTCTATATCGTCTAACAATTTAATAAATATTTCTTTGGTCAACCGGAAATTTGTTTTGAACCTGAAATGTTTAATATATATTATGAATTACTAATATTTCTTTTAATATGAGACTATATTTACAAAATGTCATCCATAGCTAGAGGATCTGATGCCATTCTCAAACTTCTTCTTCTGCGAAGTGTTGAAACTATACTATTTCGACGAATTTCATCTATTTCGTCCTCAAAAACGTCGAACCAAATAAAACTCATGGTTATATACTTTTAATTTATAATTTATTGTAAAAATAACTCATAAAAATCACCAAAACAAACAACTTTGACAACTATTGAAAATAGATTTGACAGGTTTGACAATAGAAAATTATTGCTTTAAATGGCAACGCTATTTTTCAAAGTCGACTGATTTACGCGATACCATTTCTTTCCCCAGTAGACTAGAAGTAAGTCGAGTCTATTCTATTACAATCGACTCTCGCGATAAGCCCCTTAGTTGGTTGACATACTTAATTATATTTTACTTATGTTATTGCCTAATATCTTGTTCTAAATTGCTTTTAATATTCTTTTGTACCATCAGCTTTTCTCTTTCGTAATACATGAATTAAATTATGTTCTTCGGTATTACTTCATACTTCAATTTAGGTTAAATTGGTTGATTAGTGTGATGTGCTTGCACACAATTTGAACATGAAAATGCAGCAATTTATTGTAATTCTTCCAATATAGTTTGTGAACATATAAATGTATATACAAAATATGAAATAATAAAATATGAATACAAGCCCAATTCCGCAATTTCTAAACAAACAATAATAGGCGTGTTTCTTTTTTCTGGTGTACCTACACCAGTGTACTCTGGAGTAGATGGTAAATTAAACGGATTTTTGCACAATTTATATTGGGTGCCCCCCCATTTAGACACAGAAAGACAACTGTGTCCGACACAGCGTGTCGCTCTGGTGTAAGGCCAAATAGAACACTTCAGTTCATGAAAAATCCACCACAGCGCACTTTCCTCGTTTTCATTTTTGTTTCACAAGAATAATTTCTTTAAATTAATTACCCGACATCTTATAAATGCTGGGAATCTTCAAAATGAAACAATATTGTTATAGATTATTAATTTACGATCACATTTCAATTCGCGACTGGTGGTAGCATTGGCTTGATTGTGCCCGGCCCTTGATGGAACACTTCTGTGTCGCACACAGTGTAACACTGTGTCTCTCTGTGTTTAAATAGAAGGCACCCGTTATACTTCGGCGACGCCATCTGAGCTTACCTTTGCGTAAGATTCCCTATAGCATTGGTTGTCCGCCCAAATGCTACAAACACTCGCCAATTGATATGTGATCGTTAATTAATCTACACTAAAAAGACTTAAGGTACCTTTACATTATGTGATTTGTCATATGACTTTACTGTCAAAATTACGATTTGATAGTCCATCTGACTTCGTATTGTGTTCACACTTGTCTAACGTATGACATGTCTAAAACAAATGTCATTTGACAGTTTATGCTTTGGTTTGACTTCGTTGGCAGTCAAGTCATATGACAAATCATATAATGTAAAGGTACCTTTACTTATACCCGGGCAGACAGCGTTCTTAAACTATAAATTTAAGCTGATCATCGTTAACTGGAGTGTTACCCCGGTTGAACCCAGTCGTAAACAGGGATCGAGTTGAAACTAGGTCCACTCAACCCAATACCATGTATACATGGCGAGTTCAATAGTTGAGTTGAGTTTGAGCTGATCTTTGGACTCGTTTGGGAGCATCACTTATTATTTTAGTCTGCTAAAAGTCCCAGAATATTACTTAATCCGCTGACGCAGCGACCCAAAGTGCCCCTTGGCATACGTCTTGCGAGGACAGCACTGCTACTATTGCACGATTTCTTACTAGACGTCAGAATCTCAAGAAGGTCCATGTTTGTGTTCTAATTATTTTCTAGTTTTTTGGTACAGCTTATGATTTAAAATAAAACCGTTTAACTTAAAAGTCTTTTTTAACTATTTTTATTGTATTCTTTTTTGTCCTAATTCAGTCATTTTTGGATTTTACTTTTTACAAAATTCTGATGAAGTGATTTGTTATGCATACCATATTGCCAGCGCCATTTTGAATTTCCTAATTTTGACAATAAATTCATTATTTCCGACCTTAAACACCCCCAAATAGCGGTTTTCAGTAAAATCAAATCGTAATTGCTAAAATCGTACCGCCATATTGGCGCGGCCATTTTGAATTGTCGAATTTTGACCACAGGTTCGTCATTTTTGACCTTAAAAACTCCCCAATACCGATTTTCAATGGATTCAGAACACATTTTCAAAATCCTTCCGCCATTTTGAATTTTCAAATTTTGATCACAGAATCGTCATTTGTGGTCCTAAAAACCCCCCGATACCGATTTTCAATGGAATCAGAACACATTTCCAAAATTCATCCGCCATATTGGCGCCGCCATTTTTAATTTTCAAATTTTGACCACAGAATCGTCATTTGTGGCACCACAAACCCCCCGATACCGATTTTCAATCGAATCGGAACACAATTGCAAAATTCATCCGCCATCTTGGAACCGCCATCTTGATTTTAGTACAAAATTGTCAGATTGCATTGTCACGGGAACTCAATGTGTGGTCAAAATTTTATAAGAATCGGTTTAGTAGAAGTAGTTGAAAAAGCTGTCGCAAGATTTGAACCAAACAAACAAACAAATATACGAAGTGAAGCTAAATAAAACCATTAAAAACTAAACTCATTTTACCTTATTTTATTTTATTTAAATAGATATTTATTAAATTATAAAATATATATTTTATTTTATTTGAAATATACAATGTAAAAAAAAGCATATCAAAAGCAAAGCATACACTCGATAAATCCCAAACTTTCTGGAAATCCTGGAAAAATTTCGCAAAGGCACAAGGCTTTGGTAAAGACTGCGCAAATCTTGCTTCCAAGCAAATTTTCATTTTGCGATCACAAACCTGGAAAGATATATTTTTAGTTATTTCTATGTACATTCAATTATATGTAATACCAATTAAAGTATTCAAATTATAAAACGAATCCCATTTCCCGTGTATCCCTGTATCCGTGTGATGTGCGCACACGATTCCATTGCCCGTGTATCCCTGTTTCCGTGGTGCCGTGTGATGTGCACACCCGATTATCGCAATAAATCAAATGTCCCGTGCTTCCGTGTGGTGTCCGCACCCAGTTAGCACCACGAATCCCATTTACCGTGCATCCCTGTTTCCGTGGTGCCGTGTGGTGCGCACACCCGATAATCGCAATAAATCCCATGTCCCGTGCATCCGTGTGGTGTCCGCACCCAGTTAGCACCACGAATCTCATTTCCCGTGCATCCCTGTTTCCGTGGTGCCGTGTGGTGCGCACACCCGATAATCGCAATAAATCCCATGTCCCGTGCTTCCGTGTGGTGTCCGCACCCAGTTAGCACCACGAATCCCATTTCCCGTGCATCCCTGTTTCCGTGGTGCCGTGTGGTGCGCACACCCGATAATCGCATTAAATCCCATGTCCCGTGCATCCGTGTGGTGTCCGCACCCAGTTAGCACCACGAATCTCATTTCCCGTGCATCCCTGTTTCCGTGGTGCCGTGTGGTGCGCACACCCGATAATCGCAATAAATCCCATGTCCCGTGCTTCCGTGTGGTGTCCGCACTCAGTTAGCACCACGAAACTCATTTCCCGTGCATCCCTGTTTCCGTGGTGCCGTGTGGTGCACACACCCGATAATTGTAATAAATCCCATGTCCCGTGGTTCCGTGTGGTGTCCGCACTCAGTTAACACCACGAATCTCATTCCCCGTGCATCCCTGTTTCCGTGGTGCCGTGTGGTGCGCACACCCGATAATCGCAATAAATCCAATGTCCTGTGCTTCCGTGCGGTGTCCGCACCCAGTTAGCACCACGATCTCATTTCCCGTGCATCCCTGTTTCCGTGGTGCCGTGTGGTGCGCACACCCGATAATCGCAATAAATCCCATGTCCCGGGCATCCGTGTGGTGTCCGCACCCAGTTAGCACCACGAATCTCATTTCCCGTGCATCCCTGTTTCCGTGGTGCCGTGTGGTGCGCACACCCGATAATCGCAATAAATCCCATGTCCCGTGCTTCCGTGTGGTGTCCGCACTCAGTTAGCACCACGAAACTCATTTCCCGTGCATCCCTGTTTCCGTGGTGCCGTGTGGTGCACACACCCGATAATTGTAATAAATCCCATGTCCCGTGGTTCCGTGTGGTGTCCGCACTCAGTTAACACCACGAATCTCATTTCCCGTGCATCCCTGTTTCCGTGGTGCCGTGTGGTGCGCACACCCGATAATCGCAATAAATCCCATGTCCCGTGCGTCCGTGTGGTTGGTGTCCGCACCCAGTTAGCACCACGAATCTCATTTCCCGTGCATCCCTGTTTCCGTGGTGCCGTGTGGTGCGCACACCCGATAATCGCAATAAATCCCATGTCCCGTGCATCCGTGTGGTGTCCGCACCCAGTTAGCACCACGAATCTCATTTCCCGTGCATCCCTGTTTCCGTGGTGCCGTGTGGTGGGCACACCCGATAATCGCAATAAATCCCATGTCCCGTGCGTCCGTGTGGTTGGTGTCCGCACCCAGTTAGCACCACGAATCCCATTTCCCGTGCATCCCTGTTTCCGTGGTGCCGTGTGGTGCGCACACCCGATAATCGCATTAAATCCCATGTCCCGTGCATCCGTGTGGTGTCCGCACCCAGTTAGCACCACGAATCTCATTTCCCGTGCATCCCTGTTTCCGTGGTGCCGTGTGGTGCGCACACCCGATAATCGCAATAAATCCAATGTCCTGTGCTTCCGTGCGGTGTCCGCACCCAGTTAGCACCACGATCTCATTTCCCGTGCATCCCTGTTTCCGTGGTGCCGTGTGGTGCGCACACCCGATAATCGCAATAAATCCCATGTCCCGGGCATCCGTGTGGTGTCCGCACCCAGTTAGCACCACGAATCTCATTTCCCGTGCATCCCTGTTTCCGTGGTGCCGTGTGGTGCGCACACCCGATAATCGCAATAAATCCCATGTCCCGTGCTTCCGTGTGGTGTCCGCACTCAGTTAGCACCACGAAACTCATTTCCCGTGCATCCCTGTTTCCGTGGTGCCGTGTGGTGCGCACACCCGATAATTGTAATAAATCCCATGTCCCGTGGTTCCGTGTGGTGTCCGCACTCAGTTAACACCACGAATCTCATTTCCCGTGCATCCCTGTTTCCGTGGTGCCGTGTGGTGCGCACACCCGATAATCGCAATAAATCCCATGTCCCGTGCGTCCGTGTGGTTGGTGTCCGCACCCAGTTAGCACCACGAATCTCATTTCCCGTGCATCCCTGTTTCCGTGGTGCCGTGTGGTGCACACACCCGATAATCGCAATAAATCCCATGTCCCGTGCTTCCGTGTGGTGTCCGCAGCCAGTTAGCAACACGAATCCCATTTCCCGTGCATCCCTGTTTCCGTGGTGCCGTGTGGTGCGCACACCCGATAATCGCAATAAATCCCATGTCCCGTGCATCCGTGTGTGTTCGCACCCAGTTAGCACCACGAATCCCATTTCCCGTGCATCCCTGTTTCCGTGGTGTCGTGTGGTGCGCACACCCGATAATCGCAATAAATCCCATGTCCCGTGCTTCCGTGTGGTGTCCGCACCCAGTTAGCACCACGAATCCCATTTCCCGTGCATCCCTGTTTCCGTGGTGCCGTGTGGTGCACACACCCGATAATCGCAATAAATCAAATGTCCCGTGCTTCCGTGTGGTGTCCGCACCCAGTTAGCACCACGAATCCCATTTACCGTGCATCCCTGTTTCCGTGGTGCCGTGTGGTGCGCACACCCGATAATCGCAATAAATCCCATGTCCTGTGCTTCCGTGTGTTGTTCGCACCCAGTTGGCACCACGAATCTCATTTCCCGTGCATCCCTGTTTGCGTGGTGCCGTGTGGTGCGCACACCCGATAGTCGCAATAAATCCCATATCCCGTGCATCCGTGTGGTGTCCGCACCCAGTTAGCACCACGAATCTCATTTCCCGTGCATCCCTGTTTCCGTGGTGCCGTGTGGTGCGCACACCCGATAATCGCAATAAATCCCATGTCCCGTGCGTCCGTGTGTTTGGTGTCCGCACCCACTTAGCACCACGAATCCCATTTCCCGTGCATCCCTGTTTCCGTGGTGTCGTGTGGTGCGCACACCCGATAATCGCAATAAATCCCATGTCCCGTGCTTCCGTGTGGTGTCCGCACCCAGTTAGCACCACGAATCCCATTTCCCGTGCATCCCTGTTTCCGTGGTGCCGTGTGGTGCGCACACCCGATAATCGCAATAAATTCCATATCCCGTGCATCCGTGTGGTGTCCGCACCCAGTTAGCACCACGAATCTCATTTCCCGTGCATCCCTGTTTCCGTGGTGCTGTGTGATGTGCACACCCGATAATCGCAATAAATCCCATGTCTCGTGCTTCCGTGCGGTGTCCGCACCCAGTTAGCACCACGAATCCCATTTCCCGTGCATCCCTGTTTCCGTGGTGCCGTGTGGTGCACACACCCGATAATCGCAATAAATCCCATGTCCCGTGCTTCCGTGCGGTGTCCGCACTCAGTTAGCACCACGAATCTCATTTCCCGTGCATCCCTGTTTCGCTGTGGTGAAAATACTCCATGTCGCGTGTATCCGTTTAGGTGAAAATACATTGGTAAATTTCCCTTTTTGTTTGTAAATTTCCCATTTTGACATGTCCCGTGTTTCCGTGTCTCTCAATTTTTGATACATTTCTCATTTGACATCCGTGTTTCCGTGTTTCTCTTTTCCGTGCTTCCGTGTGGTGCAAATAGTCACATATTTGTTTTTTAGTACAAAAATTGTTTTTTAGTACACAATGGCTATGCGGAAATCGCATTGTCCATTTTTTTCGAAAATATCCCTTTCTCCCTCACTTCTGTCTCCATTTTCTTCTCGCTCTCTCTTCCGTATCTTTATGGAAAAATAAATTTATTTAAATAATTTTTTATTTGTTCAAGTTTTTGCCATTCCGGCTGTGTTCTACGTCAAATTTTACATTGGTTTGATATACAACAACATTTCCATCCATGAAGTTTGACGTTTACGCGAAGTCGAAACTTTCGCGAAATCGCGGTCGCTAGCTAACCAGTGTTTGTGCTAATTGTTAGTGTAAAAATTATGTGCGATTTTATGTTGTTTTTTTGTTGTTTTGCGAAAGTGAAAAAATCGGGTTATGGTTTGTTTATGTTTTTGCAACCTACATTTTACCTATAGCTATGTGCAACATAAGGTGGAATATGTGTTCCTTGTTCTTTATTGAATTTATATAACGCATGTAATATGGTTTGTTCATTGCCTTTTTGTTCATTTTCATTTTTGACATTTGTTGTTGTTTTTATGTGTAAATTTTGTTGGGGGCTCACAGCCGTTGAATTTCTATTATCAAAGGGCTCGTGTATAACAAAAATATTACTTTATGTTTATATTTGTTTAATTTCAGGTAATTTTCTTTAGTTAACATGTATAATTCATTAACTTAACTTAATAATTCAGTATTTTTTTAGGTTACTTAACTTAATATATAATAATTCAGTATTTTTAATTAGGTTTTGCAATTAATATGGAACCAGATGAGGATTACGTATCGTATTCAAACTTTGGCAGTTCATTAGTGTTTTTGTCTTTTTCAGATTCCACACTTCTATTAATTTTAGAGTTTCTTTAATATGTACACACTTAATCTTTGTAGGAGTCGAATTCTGAGAAAATTGGGGGCCGTGAAATTATTGTAGAGATAGACGAAGCAAAAATAGGGAAACGTAAATACAATCGGCGGCGTCTGATAGACGGTAAATGGGTTTTTGGAGGGTACGAGTAGCCGTTTTTTCATTGTTCCTGTACCTAACAGAAACAGAGAGACGTTAGTTGCTGTGATAAAAGAATGGGTCTTGCCAGGGACAGTAATTATGTCCAATTGTTGGCGGGCTTATAATTCTTTAAATAATGAAACATTCACACATTTAACGGTCAATCATTCACTAAATTTCGTTGACCCCGATACAGGTAAGGAAATTCTACATAAAATTAGTAATTCCAACATTGTCATTATATATTATTTTAATTTTAGGTGCCCACACTCACAACATCGAGCGTGTTTGGCGTGAAGTACGCGCGAATATTCCACGATATGGCACGCGGGATTGCCATTTAGTTGGATTCCTCGCTGAATTTATTTTTAAGAAGAAATTTACACCCATAATTAATTATAATAATTAATTTTTTTAAAACAAGAGCAAAATTATATCCGCCAGAATAATATGAATAAAGAAAATAATATTAATTAGAAATTATTTTTTAATATACTTATTAAAATTCAAATCAGTAATTTTTTTAAAATGGACGCTATAACTATATACGCGGTTACGTCGGTCGTATCGTAACATAATTCAGATGAGCTTTATTTATTTAATTCAATGTTATTACCGCATCATTTAAATATTGAAATCTCATTTTCAAACCGTTGCTTTCGTTCTCTCGTAAATGATTTCTTTAATGTATAACTTAAAATATCTTCTAGTGAATCTTCGGATCTACCATTCAGATATAAAAAATTAACTAAAATCGTCCGATTGTGGTGTTTTTAATTTTTACTAGTATCGCCCATTGGTCGAAATTCGACCCTCTCTCCCTACTCTTCTCTCAATCCGTTCCGTTAAAGTTTGACGTTTACGCATTTCAAATAACTCAGTAATAATTTAATTGAACTATTACCACTTTTCAATTTCCCTATCAGTTCTAAATAAAAACAAAAAAAAATTGTTTTAAAAAAGTGTAATTAAAAACTGCATTATCATTTAAAATCGCATCTTTGAACCAATCTTTCTTCAAGTAAAAAACACCATCGCTTACCGTGATAATTTGATAACAATTTCCACTTTGTTTTATTATTTATTTTTTTTTAATTAAAATTTGCCGGGACGGTAAAAATCTCCACAGAAAGAAAAGCCTTTTCAACATAAGCGGAATGACGCTGACATGCAATCGCACTACGGCAAGAAAAGTGGCACAACTCAAAAATTGGCTGTTTTGAGTTATTGCCGCCAGGTGATAGTATGTGCATTTATTTCTAATCTAATTTGTTGAAACAAAAACAAAAACAAACAAAATTTTGAAATGCCAATTTGATTTGTATAAAGCGTAGTGAAAAGGAAGTACGGCAAACTTTCGCTAAGCAATCTAGGCTCATGAAATTTAGTCTATTCACATACCCTAACAATAAATTTTTATATTCGCCTGTTTATATGCTAACCATAGAGTGCCTTCCAATTAGACACAGAAAGACAATTGTGTCCGACACAGCGTGTCGCTCTGTGTCGTTCTGTGTAAGCCCAAATGGAACACATAAGTTCATGAAAAATCCGCCACGGCGCACTTTCCTCGTTTTTATTTTTGTTTGGCAAGTAAATCGTAAATTTTATGTTGATAATTTCTTTAAATTAATTACCCGACAACTTATAAATGCTGGGTATCTTAAAAATGAAACAATATTGTTGTAATTATAAATTAACGATCACATTTCAATTGGCGAGGGTTGGTAGCATTGTCTTAGTTGTGCCCGGCTGTGTCTAGCTGTGTCGTTGATGGAACACTTCTGTGTCGGACACAGTGTAACACTGTGTCTCTCTATGTCTAAATGGAAGGCACCCATAATTTCTACCTTGTATTGTTGTCCTTTTATCATTTTATATTGGGAAATGCAATACTCATTTCTGAGTGACAGAATTGAGATAAATGAATAATTCTTGTTTTGTGCACACCTTTACGACTCCGACTTCCATATAAAACCAGTTTGAGGATAATCGGTTTAGTGGAAGTCGGATAAAGTGCTGTACAAAAAAGTGCTTGCGTATTGATATATAGATCCCAAAACATTTTCCGGATGAATTTGGGCCATACATTTGCATTACCAATGAGGTCTTGGACGAGAAGCCAAGGATTTTTATTTATTTGTTAGTGACCGACCGAAACAAGATTTTTAGGCGAAACCGAAACTTCGGCCTCGGGCGCATTTTCGGCCGAAACCGAAACTAATTTAGACATGCTAAAATTTCTATTTTTAGTCCAGTAAAATAAGGCAAAAAACCGGCTTAACTTCGGAATTCCTTGTAACAGGTCGTATTGTCTTGGGGCTTTTTTTAAATTGTTGCAAAAGCTCTACATATAAAATCCCACGCTTTAAAAAATGCCGCTACATCCTTATTGTTGCTATTATAAACAATTAGTGCAAAATTAAATACGAAATTGTGTGCACGATTTTTTAAGAATTCCCCCTTTTTACAAAATCATGTTATAAACAATGGTTAAAGAATTATGTAAAACATCAGAGAAAGTCTGCATTAAAGGATATAAGCCCCAGTAACAATTTTTTATGTGTTCAAACGTAAATTCTGCTCTATTTTACATGATCTTCAAAGATCTCCACATTTTTTTCAAGATAATGTTATAAACAATGGTTAACGAATTATTTAAAAATTCTAAAAAAGCACATCTTGAAAGGTACAGATCTCACCTACAACCTCAATATATTTAGAACATTAATAAGAGTTTTTTCGCTTAATAACAGACGGTTAATTGCACTAAAAAATTGCATATTTTTAAGGAATAATCATTTGTTTTTTACTACTTCATAAATAAATAATTAAAATTTATATTTTTTGATAAAATAAATTATTCTATCGTAAAGTAGGGGTTTTCAGCTATAAATTGACCACCTACTAAATGTCAATAAGTATGTTGCACCTGTTGTTATTATTGATTGAAGTTACGCATGGAAAAAAAATGCTCGTTTTCCCGAAATTCGTGAAATAAAAGGTGCGTATTGAAAAAACACGATTTTTTTAATTTTTTTCAATACATACATCTTAATTATGACGAATTTAGAAAACCAATCCACAAATTAAATTTAAAAATAATTTTGCTTTTTAACAATTTACAGAAGATCTTCTGAAACAAGTGATATTTTGCCAATTATTAGTTAAATAATTGTTTAAATATGTTTTCTATCATTTATTTATTTATTTATTTATTTATTTATTCGCCAAACAAGGCACACTTAAACTAAATACAACAAAAAATGAAACAAATCACTGGCGTATTGAAATTACTTAATTCTAAACAGTGTTAGTATTTAGGATGTCAGGAAGGATTTAAGTTTTTTTTTATAGGATGCTTTATTTATAGAAAGGGAGTAACATGATCTATAATTGTTAAAGATCACACAGCATCTGTTGACCGGCTCATTCCTTCCATACTCAGTCCGAAGTGGGTATTCCTTTAGCAGTTTCGTATGTCTTGTAAGTCGGATGTCTTCATTAAACTTGATAATATCCGACAGAAACTGAACTTTAAGGTTGCCGTTAAGCACTTCTAAGGTGAGAG
The DNA here is from genome assembly GCA_963855945.1 of Thereva nobilitata. NCBI lineage: Eukaryota > Metazoa > Arthropoda > Insecta > Diptera > Therevidae > Thereva > Thereva nobilitata. The sequence goes on from OY979695.1 coordinate 52,793,792, forward strand.
ATGCGATAAGAAATTTTCTCCTAGCAGAGAGCGGCAAGAGATCCAATACTTTGAGCCTGTCCGTGTAGGGTGGTAGTCTTAGAAAGTCACGCGGGTCGTGTAGACTTCTCATAGCAAAGAGGATAAATTTCTTCTGAATTGATTCTATCCTATTGCTACCTATGAGAAATATGGGATCCCAGATAGGACATGCATATTCCAGGATAGGGCGCACTAGAGAGCAAAAGAGAGTTTTTGTGACCCATATATTGTCGAATTCTGTGGCTCTTCTCTTTATAAAGCCAAGAAGTTTGTTGGCTCTGGCGGTAATATTATCATAGTGCAAATTGAAATTAAGTTTTTTGTCTAGGACGACACCTAGATCGACAATTTGATCGACTTGATTCAACACCCTGTCGTTGAGACGATAATAATACTGCTGTGTGTTATGTTTACGAGAGAAGGTAATCGCTTGACATTTGTTGGTGTTAAGATGCAATTTATTAGTGGTGCACCAGTCTTGTAAAGCATTGAGATTCGACTGAATAAAGGATACGTCAGTTTGGGATTTTATGACACTATATATTTTGAGATCGTCCGCGTAAAAGAGATGCGGGATATTCTCCAATTTCTTAGACGATTTCTTAGAAATTATATGACGAAAAAAGGAAATACCAATTCTTTTTAAAATCGAGTAAATATCTAAAAAAAAACATATAAAGGGAAAATTCAGCAAATTAGCAATCTGAGTTTAATTTACGAAGATTTGTATTACGATTGCAGTAATAAAGCAAATAACTCGGGAGGGTATGTTTTATTGACTTAAGTCATTTATACATTGGACTAATGCATTTATATAATTTAATGTTATTTTAGAAGCTATGAAGGAAAATGTGAAGCAAACCTTATATTAAGATTATCATTAGATAAGGAAACATTGAAAGTAACTGAATATAATGATAATCATAATCATGATCCGCCAGAGGTAATAAACTATTTTTCAACTTTGGAACATCAAATTGTTCGCTTTATTGAGATAAATGTTCCCATACTAAAAGCTTTAACGTTGAACCTAATACCTGGATGTCATTTACACGTTGAATATCATGAGGGTCCTCGGTTTCTTTATGCCTCCCAATTCTTATGCTGGAAATAGGTGTTCTCTTTTTATTTTCCCTTCATCCTCGAAAATCAGGAATTTCTATTTCTTTGAGTTACTTTGTTTAAGCAATACTAATGCATTCGCAATACAAGTATTCAACAAAAGTTCCATTGCCAATTTTTTTTGCCATTTCACAGTTCTACGCAATGGTGAACCATATGCTATAATTTGATTCGATAAATCTACTAAAGCCTTTCATAAATCATATAATGGACCTTATTCTGAGAGTAATGTGACATTGTGAGTGAAGTGACACTCAAGGAATGGTATTCCCCGAGTCCACTTAGAAACATCTCTCATTCAAAATTGCCAACCGTCAGGTGCATGGGGCATTCCCAGAATGGAATGAAGATTGTTAACTACGTTTCCACTCTGGGAATACCTCTCCGAAATTGAGGTGACAATCAATCGAGAAATGTCATGTGAGTGATTCGACTCTCAGAATAAGCCCCAATACTTTTGGTTTCTCACATGAACACCATGTTTTTTTATTTACAGTCATTTCCGTTGAGTGTTTATAATAGAAAGCATCAACACATCTCTTTTATCCTTTCATTTCATTACTGTCATACATTTTTAATTTTCTCTAGCTTCTTATATATCACACATTTTAAAAAATATTAAATATTTTTATTTTCTTCAATTGCGGTACAGCCCTTGTAGGACCTGGGCCGCTTGAAGTCCCTTTTCCCACTCGTCTCTACGTCTTCCTTCCAGTTTGATATACGAACTTTCCGTATATCTTCATACACGTCATCCATCCGCCTATTTCTTGGTCGTCCAAATATTCTTCTATTCTTCGGGCAAGCCATGTAAAATTAGCGTGGCATTCAACGTGTTAAAAATGCCAATAGAGCAGAGCGTCCAATTGGGTCCAATTTTAAAGGGTCCAATCAATTGAAAAAAAGAAGAAAAAACCGATTTGTTCGACATTTTTCGCCTCCTGCAACGGCAAGCAAACCTCTCATCAAGCAGAGTGAAACATCTGCTTCAATTACTTTACAACAATCAACTTCTTATTTTCATGATCTTCTAAACAAAATAGAATCAAATATATTAGCAACGGATGCCGATGAAAGGCGTAATAAAATTTCCCAAATTGAAGGACTGCTAACGAAATTAAAAGCTAAGTGGGTAGTACCAGTGGACGAAGAAAATAGATTAAGGGATCAGTAGGGTAATCTGGCCTGTTTTTTGATATATTTTTTTTTATTGAAATTTTTATTCTACAATGAAACCTTTTTTACATGTAATGAGGTATATTGTAAAGTGTATAAAAAAATTTTTTTTGGAATTTTTTGATGACATCTGTCGGAGAAATGGCTGGGTGAATAAAATACTGATTTTCACTGGCCGACGCGATTTCTCATGTTTGGATCATCTGAAACATAAAAACTCAATTTATTCTCAAAAAGTACATAAATGGTTATCGTCCCTACCAGAATCAGGGAAAAATGTTAATAAATAAAAAAGTTATCAACTTTTTTTTTTTTTTCGTTTTTTCCCTATGTTTTTTAACATATATTTTGTCATAACATTGCCAATAATTAATAAAAAATGATTTTTTTGGTAGGGACGATAGCCAGGCGTTTCGTGAATATTTAAAAAAAAATTCAAGCAAATCGGTTAAGCACTTTGGCCGGAATCATGTCGGCCAGTAAAAAAAAGTGTGTTTTGAGAACAACGCGTTTAAAGTTTGAGGTACTGAAAAAGTATACAAAGATGGACATAAACGTTGAAAAATTGACATACCCCTAATCGGCCATGCCTGCTTCGTAGAAAACACCCTCGGTTTCGTCATACAGCTCGTTCTTGCGTGATCGATTCGCCTTGATGTTCGACCGGTGCTCCTTTGAGACCTCGCAGTTGCGATCATCCGCGGTACGAATACGACACTCGTCGTTGCGCCTCGCAGTATCGGCTGCTCTTGGGCCAATCGTAACACCCATTGTGTCCATTATCTTCAGTATAGTTGTGGAACCCTCGTTGAACATGCAAATCGCACAATCCGTCGCCAAATCCACGATTTTTTTGCCATTGAAGATGTGCTTGGGAGCCATGTTCCAGACCATTGCATTAAAACATTCATTATTGTTTTGGGTGTTTGCTCCCAAGCACCGGCTCAACAGCTCGTCGGTTGTGAGGTCCTCATATATCTTTTTCAACGCAGGTTGAATATCCTCGTCCAGTGCTGGGGGATGAAGAAAATCTCGAGAAGTCCCTGAAGCCTCGGCTACGTTGTATTTGCACCATGAACTTTCTCCTGTAGGACAGAACTCGTGCTGTGGATGCGCGTTGGTGGAAATTTTATGGTAAAAAGTTGCCAAGGCGGCGCGTCGCATTTTTTCTACAGAATCTTTATTATCTTTGATTGCTCGTTGGTAGTATGACGACAGGTGGAGCATGACGTTATTCGTAAAGGCGGCAGTCTTTATTTTTGGGGGAGGTTTCGTTGTCGTCTTTGGCCTGCCCCTCGCAGTACGTTTCGTGGCCGTTTTTTTTTCTTCATCTCGTGCGACTGTTTTCTGCGACTTTTTGAGCTGCGTGAGATTTTTTTTTGCCTCTTTTGCACGTTTGTACATCCTTTTTTTCACATGTAGAACGCACTCCAATTTACTAATTTCCAATTCCTCTCCATACGGCAATGAGTCTTTCAAACACTTGAATGTTTTAGTGTCACCGTCACCAATGTAGTTCTTATAATAAACGTTATACAGTTCTAAGGATCTTTTAAACATCTCCAACACTCCATCTACCTCCATTTTTCCAGAACTGCCAGAATGATTACTAGTGCACTCAGCTTTATGATCCTCGTACCAAGCGTCATATTCAATGACGTCCAATTTTGCAGCCATACTTTCGCACGATTTACATTTACTAGACTTCACAATTACGTCCAAAATTTTCCCCGTAAATTTGCCAATCAAAGAAACAATCCCAATAAGCGATGTAAAACCGCGCTTCTCCCAAGATCCGTCTCCCGACACAGAAAGATGATTTTTCACGTTACCGGCAGCCTCGTTTCTCTCCTGCTCTTCTTTGACCGCTTTTCGAAGCACTGCTTGAGCTACTACACGCGCCGCGGTAGAAATATGTGTCAGAATGTCATAATACGAAGTCTTCGTCAAAGACAGTCCAAAATCCATGTACCCGCAAAAATTACTAATGCCCTGGAAGCCAATGCCGAGTAAGCGCATTACAAAAACAAATCGACGGTTTATTTCGTACGTCTTTCCAATTTGAGGGCTGCTCATAATATATTGTTCTTCGTCACATTCACATTGCACCACTAACTGAAAACCAAGCCCTTTTTCAGCTCTCCTCGAAAATTTCACATTTTTCTTGCACACTTTGCACAAAAAAAGATCTTGTAGAGTGAGAAAAACACCGAAGCTTATGATGAAGTAACGCAGTGAATCGTCGATGTTGACGTCAAAATTCCCACCTCCCGATGAAATTTTTCTCGCTGACGTACTGGTGTATGAATCATCTTGCTCCGCTGTATGTTGATTTCCACGAAAATGTCTCTTTCTTGTACGATCCGGCTTCCCATCACATCTCTTCGTCCCTTTGCGATCCATTGTAAACGGGAAAAAAACACGCGCTATATACGCACTGATGCGACCGTAAAAGCAATAAATTATCAACACTGTACTGTACGAATGATTCCGTCAATGACAACGTGTAAACAAGTGGTTAGATTTCATGCGCCAAGTGTGCACTCCGAGCGCTCGGAACGTCGCACAGTGGGGTATTTTACTAAAAAAGCTGGTCAAAAGTTTTCCTTCAACATTTTCAGTTTTTTTCGTATGTTTTGTCTCTTTTAGGGACAGAAATAGTAAAAAATTGAAGAATTAGCTGCTACAATTTTGTATCAAAATATTGAACATTTCTGTTTAAAAAAACGTACTTACACGTGGTAAAATATATCTGTTTTCCACGTTGGTATTGTTAGCTGATGGTTATACTGAATGTAGCATCTAATTCTTCAATTTTTTACTATTTCTGTCCCTAAAAGAGACAAAACATACGAAAAAAACTGAAAATGTTGAAGGAAAACTTTTGACCAGCTTTTTTAGTAAAATACCCCACTGTGCGTCGAGCGGTATTATTACTTTTGGGCCTTTTTCAAAACTTTCCAATGGTAAAGTGGGTTTCTACATTAATTCTAAGGGTATAAAGGAACAGAAAATGCAAAAAAAAAAATCGATTTTTTGAAAAAAGATTACCCTACTGATCCCTTAATCACTATTGAGAAGACCAATGATGGAACTGAGAACGTATCAGAACATGATGTCCAAGAAGCCGAAACAAAATTTGATTTTGATGTTCATGAGCCCCATGATGAGAAAGATCATCAAGTCATTAAAAAAGAAACTGTCCCTATTATACAGTCGGCCCCTCAACGGGGCACTAAAAAAGGGAAGACCACCAGAGTCATAGGGCTTCCAAAAAAGAATCAATCAAAAAATGTTATTTAATTCATATAACGAATTAACCGAGTTTATTGACGGTTATTGCCGTCAGATTAGGATATATTTAGGGTTTGCAGCCCCGGGATCCCGGGATCACAAAATCCCGGGATCGCGCTGTTTTTGCAAATCCTGAAATCCCGGGATTATTAAATAACTAATCCCGGGATTTAATTTTTGTCCGAATTATATTTTGAAATTTTTTTCTCATCAAAATTTTCTAAGAAATTAATGATCAGAAAATTTTTTTTAGGAAATATGTACGTAATAAAAAAAGGTCAATACTAATGCAAGTCCATCAAATTTTCTTCGTGTTGATCAATATATGAATGCCTCACTTGCCAAATCGATTAACTCGACTTTTGAATTTTATTAAATCTTAATGTCAAAATAATTTATTGGCTCTTCTTAACTGTACATATTCAAAACAAATTGCTCTGATAATAGTCATTTAGAAGTGTTAATACTTCTTATTATCAGAGCAATTTGTTTTGAATATGTACAGTTAAGAAGAGCCAATAAATTATTTTGACATTAAGATTTAATAAAATTCAAAAGTGGAGTTAATCGTTTTGGCAACTGAGGCATTCATATTATACCCCGGCTTCACCGGCTGAACTGCGCAAGTTCGATTTCCCATACATTTTCACATTTTGAAGTCAGGAAAAATAAAGTCTGATTTCGCCCAACAGAACATGAAATCAAGCTTAAAGTAAAAGCTCGCTCAAAAGAGAGTAATCAACTGGAATAGTGAATGCCATTCCAGGGAACTTTTGCATTTCTGACTTCTGACGAAAAACCAACAACAATTTCAAGCACTGAACTCGAGTTAAGCCGGTGAAGCCACTTATGCGGATTGAATTGAACTAGATTAAACTGTGGCCGGTGAAGCCGGGGTATTAGATAAGGAACTGCCCCGGCTCCACCGGCCGAACTTCACAAGTTCGAGCAAATTGGTATACTGAACTTCTTCAGTTCAGACCTCAGTTCCCATACATTTACACATAATTAACTCAGGAAACATAATGAACCCGCATCGAACTGAGGATGAGCGTAAAAGCTCGCTCAAAAGAAAAGAAATATTGGAATATTGGAATGAACTCTGAGTACTAGACCTCTAGACGCATTTTAATATTTTGCATTTAATATTCAGTTTACAATTAAAATTAACGTGTGAACAGACTTAAGTGTAGCAGAAGAACTAGATAAAGTTATTAAAAGGAATTAGCACCAATGCAGCTTATTAGAGTTTGAGACATCGTCGCCAAAAATTCAAAAAGAAATGTCTTTTTTTGAAAATGGAGCGAGACGTACTGATTACCTGGACCGAATATACTCTCTGAACGAGCATTTGCTTCGCCAGGACAATTTGTAACAAAAATAAGAAACCGTTTGAGCGATGAAACGCTGGACGAGCTATGTTTTCTAAAATCTTATTTACAGAAACACAAGATTTGAAGAAATATTTTTAATTTCATTATGTACTATTTTTTATTTGTTTCTTATGATAAATTGGGTTTTGTTTTGCTTTTTTTCAATATAATCAAAATAAATCAATCTTCTAATTATGTTTCCAGTTTTATTATGTAATTTCAACTATGATAATGTGTAAGCATTTTTCATAAATATTCCAATCCTAATCCCGGTACAAATCCCGGGATCCCGGGATTTGGATACTGTAATCCCGAAATCCCGGGATTGAAAATATAACACGGGATTGCAAACCCTAGATATATTATCCAAAAACGCACAGTACCAAATTGAAACCGGCAAACGATATTCTTGTTTATAGAAACATCAAATATGGATGTAAGTTTGGAGGTAACAGAGAGTCGCAATCAACAGGCCAAAGGAGCTCCAAGTAATATTTAATTTGTAGCTTTTATATTGATTGCATTATAAAATCATTTCTTTTATTTCAGTACGTATTGCTACGGCTGTCCGGCCTATATAAAAGTGCATTTAAGTGGTGATAAGAAAAAACTGGAAATCTTCGAGGTAAATAAAATCCACGAAAACCACCCGAAGCATGCCGAGGTAAGATTCTTACTTTTACAATATTTTGGAAGTATATTAATATAAGAATTTCAGGAATTGTTTTTGGCAATACCGCAGAATCGACAAGATTGTAAGATTCCACTAATAAAAAATTCGTTAGCAGAAAAATATAACATATATCTTGAGCAGAAAGATATTCAAAATCAAAAGGCGAAACTAAAAAATAAGAGTGGCAACAATCTAGACGAATTGATTAAAGTATTGAAAAAACATGGTAAGTAAATGTATAATATTCTTATATTAATTTAATTCTTCAATATATCAATATCAGAAAATAATCAATATCAAAATACACTAAGAATTAAATTTTGTTTAAATAACATGTACCAGTATGCCATCACTGAAATATTTTTCGCTTTAAATATGGACTTGACCTGTTGCAAAAGTAGTTACGTTAAGTCCCAAGTACTACATAACAACTTCTTGTTATATTTTAGATTGTTCAACGTCTATATTGTCCGATGAAACAAATACATTCAAAGGAATTTATTTTTCAACACCAAATATGGAAAAAGCTATGAAAGCTTGGCCAGAAATTGTTTTCGTTGACGGAACATATTCATTAACAAATTTAGGATATATTCTGTTGCTTCTTCTTGTTCAAAACAGCATCAGAAGATCTGAAATTGTTGGCGCTGCTATTGTAAGGTCTGAAGATGGTTTGACATTTGATTGGTTTGTAGAAACTTTCAAAAATATAAATTCCACGGCTTGTCTTCGCATAAAATGCATTATGTCCGATAAAAGCGAGGCGCAGAGAAGCGCATTCAAAAAGTTTCTACCGAATGCCAAACTTTATTTGTGTATTCCATACTTTACTTTTATTTATGTATTCCATACTTTACAAAGTTTTTCGAAAGAGCTAAAAAAATTGAATTTGATAAAAGAAGCATACACACATTGTTTGGAATTACTAGAAAAAAAATAGGTAAAAAAACTTTTAAGTTAAATGGTTTTATTTGAAATCATAAGCTGTACCAAAAACCAGAAAATAATTAGAATACAAACATGGACCTTCTTGAGATTCCGACGTCTGGTAAGAAATCATGCAATAGTAGCCGTGCTGTTTTCTTATGTCGTATGCCAAGGTACCCTTTGTGTCGCTGCGTCAACGGATTAAGTAATATTCTGGGACTTTTAACAGACTAAAATAAAAACATGGGGCGCATTTGAAATATATTGGTGGGCTTGGAAACACATTCTTCTAGACAAGTCGTTCTTATTTAATTATACAGTGGTTATACAGGTTTTTATGCGCCCCATGTTTTTATTTTAGTCTGTTAAAAGTCCCAGAATATTACTTAATCCGTTGACGCAGCGACACAAAGGGTACCTTGGCATACGACATAAGAAAAGAGCACGGCTACTATTGCATGATTTCTTACCAGACGTCGGAATCTCAAGAAGGTCCATGTTTGTATTCTAATTATTTTCTGGTTTTTGGTACAGCTTATGATTTCAAATAAAACCATTTAACTTAAAAGTTTTTTTACCTATTTTTTTTATTTTCTAGTTTTTAGTTTGATTTTTTAACCTTAAAAACTCCCCAATACCGATTTTCAATGGATTTAGGACTCATTTGCAAAATTCATCCGCCATTTTGAATTTTCAAATTTTGATCACAGAATCGTCATTTGTGGTCCTAAAAACCCCCGATACCGATTTTCAATGGATTCAGAACACATTGGCAAAATTCATCCGCCATATTGGCGCCTCCATTTTGAATTTTCAAATTTTGATCACAGAATCGTCATTTGTGGCCCTAAAACCCCCCGATACCGATTTTCAATGGATTCAGAACACATTGGCAAAATTCATCCGCTATATTGGCGCCGCCATTTTGAATTTTCAAATTTTGACTACAGAATCGTCTTTTGTGGCCCTACAAACCCCCCGATACCGATTTTAAATGGAATCGGAACACAATTGCAAAATTGTTTTTGTACAAAATTGTCAGATTGCATTGTCACGGGAGCTCAATGTGTGGGCAAAATTTCATAGGAATCGGTTCAGTAGAAGTAGACGAAAAAGCTGTCGCAAGATTTGAACCAAACAAACAAACAAACAAACAAACAAAAAATATACGAGGTGAAGCTAAATAAAACCATTAAAAATAGTATATACCCATTCGCTAGAAGAATATGAAAAAGTATATTATAAACTCAGTATCACAGCACCAAAATTCGATAAAAAACGAATGGACTGTTTTTAGTATGAACGATGGAAATTTAGGACACACAACAAACAAAGTTATTGAATCCTCAAACTGTCATATTAAGAGAGTCGGCGAACGCCGCAAATATTTAGTGAGCTTCGCAAATGGTTTTTTCCACTATTACAAATCCCAATGTCAAGAAACGGATTTACTTAGAGCTCGACAATGTCTTAAGCGACCAGTGGGTATGACAATTGCTGATGAAGCAATGAAGAAATATTCTGAATATTTGACAAAAGCTGCAATGGAGATATTATCACCACACCTTGCGGACAATATAAAAATAAAATTCTCAGATATTGACACCGAAAACCAAATGTGCAAAAGTGAATATCGTGGAAATATATACAGTACATCAACTGTAACTTGCACCTGCGGATTTTTTTCGAGTGTTGGATTGCCCTGCTGTCACATCTTTGCTGTACGAAAACATTTTGGTTTTCAATTATTTAGCGAAGAATTGTGTAAAGAAAGATGGTCAAGAGTATACGACGAACAGCATCTTCGTCCTTTTAGCTCTAATGTAGGTGTTAGAAAGGATTCTGAGCCTACTACTTTCACTGTCGTTAAATCAAAGAAGCTAAAAACAGTAGCACAAAGACGAAGAGAATTACTTTGTTCTTTGAATGAGCTAGCTAATATTGGGAGTGTTTCTACTGGCGAATCTTTTAAAGAAAAATTAGAAGTCGTAGAAACAATAAAAAATGCATGGAGTCAAGGTTTAAATGTCCAAATTGTTATACCAAACGATAATTCGGATGCAAATGAAATTTCGTCTACCTTATAAAATTTGCAAATACGAGAAGAAGATGGGACATTCGTAACAAATATTGTGCAGCCAACCCCAAGTAAAATCCGAGGTCGTCCAAAGGGAATCAACCAAACGACGCCAGAGTGGCTATTCTGTAACTATGAGAAAGTGAGAACATGAAAAGTCTTTTCATTCTCATTCTCATCGGGTCTTCTCATTTTGAGTTCTCATTTTGTCAGCAAAGCGATTCTATAACCTAAAGTGAGATATTCCAGTGAGAAATTAGCTGAATGTAGTTCACATTGGAAATTCTCACTTGTATAAACGTCAATCATGTCATATTTTGTACTTATTCGAGTGGCATACTTTGTTTTACATTTCAAATTCCCATTTTTTTCAATAACTGTTGAACTTAAAAAGTTACACATTCCTTATTTTCAGGGAAAATAAATGCAAGGGCTATTTTCCACTATCTTTAACGGCACCACCATTTAAATGAGTGGCACACTTCCCCATTATTCTCGCCGGAGGCGGGAACAATCTATAAATTCAAATCTCCAGCGATTAATAAATATAATATATTAAACTGCAGGAAAAACTTAAAGATGTACTTATCATTTGCCAAGTCCACATGCAGCTTAAGGAAAATTACAAGAGAGTTTTTTTGCTCCTCGCTCGGCCAACAACTCTTTTAAATCCCGACATAATCCCGATATATTATTAAATCTGCAAAACACTACTTACAAATTTTTTTTTTCACACGGTTATATTTTGAAAATTAAAAGTTTTCGCACTTCTCACTGAGAAAACGCAATACAATTTTTAAAAATTGTACAACCTGTTGATATTGGAAAATGACAAGTTCTCACATTTCTCACTAGAAAATTTTTAGTGAGAAGGCATTTTTCACCATGAAATAATTTGACACATAAACTCACGTTCTCATCGTTCCAGAATCGCATTTATTGGAATTCTCACTGAAAAGACTTTTCACTAGACTTTTCACAGTTACAGAATAACCGCTCAGTTCTCTTCTCTTCTAAAAAAAAAATAAACTTCTGAAAAATTAAATAAAAACTTCTAATAAATAAGTATAAATAAAAATAGAGAACCAGAACGATATAGGTAATAATAAAATTAAAACAACTTATATAAAAGCATATTTATAAAACTTTAGCATTTACAGACTTAAACGACGATCTGTTAGAGTACGAGAATTGGGAAGTCAAATGACAGAAGAAACACCCGAAACGGGTATCCATTGGGTAAAGAGAACCAGAACGATATAGGTAATAATAATATTAAATCAACTTATATAAAAGCATATTTATAAAACTTTAGCATTTACAGACTTAAACGACGATCTGTTAGAGTGCGAGAATTGGGAAGTCAAATGACAGAAGAAACACCCGAAACGGATATCAATTCAAGCACGATGAAGAAACATCTTATATTTGTAATAAAGATTGCTTTAATCTGCTGAGTAAAGAGAACCAGAACGATATAGGTAATAATAATATTAAATCAACTTATATAAAAGCATATTTATAAAACATTAACATTTACAGACTTAAACGACGATCTGTTCGAAATTGTATCCACAACTCAAGAAGAAGCTGACGCAGCTACAATTGAAGTAAATTATGCTATTTTGCAATTGTAGTAACGAACAATGCCTTGGAAAGTATCAAAATGTATTGTAATTGGATCAAAATGTCATATGTGATAGACGCCTTGTGTAACAATTAAGAATTCTTGTCTTTGGTTCTTATGTTTTCCCCTATTAAAAAAAAGAATTATTTTTTGCTTAAAAGAAATATAAAAAACCAAAATTTTCACAACTTTTGTTTTTGCTTTACCACGATTTCACAACTGAAATAAATGTGAATTCCTTTCGTGTGAAAATCGGAACGAATCGAAATGTGGAACACCAATTTCCACTTTCGAAACTCTCATTTCACATTTCCATTTCGATCGAAATTCAGAACAGCTAATTTCACTTCCATGCTTACAATTCACAAAATGTGAAATGTGGAACATGGGTGTAATGTGAAATGTGGAACATGGATGGAACCTAATTTTACCTTATTTTATTTTAGTATTTGAGTATTTTTTAATAAATAAATTATTTTCTGTATTATTCATAATTTCAACTAATAAGACAATTGATTATCCTCTGTATTCTGGGGCCTTATTCTTCTCTATTACAATGGGTGTTTTCAATGTTGCAAGTTGCTTTTGCAAAGTTTCACGAAAGCAAATGACGTTCACCGACAGCTTAAGCAACCTGCAAAAGCAGATAAATGTGCATCATTGAACATAACTATGGCCCGGTTTCACCGATATGCTAGATAATAAATACCGTGGATATTTCGTATTTACCGATGGCGATTTTCGGTACACGGATCAGGGCCCTAATTCTCTATTACAATATTGTGATATTTTTTAACGAAACTGACGAAATCGTATTCTCTATTACAATATTGGCATCTATTTTACTTGAAAATCTAACAATATTGGCCCCTGTGCTGAAAGTCGAGTCGTGTAATGTGACAATTCTTTTGAGTTGAAGAAAGTGACGTTTCAGTCGAATTACGACTTTCAGCACAGGGGCTAGAGAGTGGAAGTGTTAAGTTAAGTTTAGGCCACTGTGCTGAAAGTCGTAATTCGACTGAAACGTCACTTTCTTCAATTCAAACGACTTGTCGTGTCGTGACGACACGACTTTCAGCACAGGGGCCATTGTCAAATTGTCCCGTGCTTCCGTGTGGTGTCCGCACCCAGTTAGCACCACGAATCCCATTTCCCGTGCATCCCTGTTTCCGTGGTGCCGTGTGGTGCGCACACCCGATAATCGCAATAAACCCCATGTCCCGTGCTTCCGTGTGGTGTCCGCACTCAGCTAGCACCACGAATCTCATTTCCCGTGCATCCCTGTTTCCGTGGTGCTGTGTGATGTGCACACCCGATAATCGCAATAAATCCCATGTCCCGTGCTTCCGTGTGGTGTCCGCACCAAGTTAGCACCACGAATCCCATTTCCCGTGCATCCCTGTTTCCGTGGTGCTGTGTGATGTGCACACCCGATAATCGCAATAAATCCCATGTCGCGTGCTTCCGTGCGGTGTCCGCACTCAGTTAGCACCACGAATCTCATTTCCCGTGCATCCCTGTTTCGCTGTGGTGAAAATACTCCATGTCGCGTGTATCCGTTTAGGTGAAAATACATTGGTAAATTTCCCTTTTTGTTTGTAAATTTCCCATTTTGACATGTCCCGTGTTTCCGTGTCTCTCATTTTTTGATACATTTCTCATTTGACATATCCCTGTTTCCGTGTTTCTCTTTTCCGTGCTTCCGTGTGGTGCAAATAGTCATTTATATTTGTTTTTTAGTACAAAAATTGCTTTTTAGTACACAATGGCTATGCGGAAATCGCATCGTCCATTTTTTTTCGAAAATATCCCTTTCTCCCTCACTTCTGTCTCCATTTTCCTTTCGCTCTCTCTTCCGTATCTTTATGGAAAAATAAATTTATTTACATAATTTTTAATTTGTTCAAGTTTTTGCCATTCCGGCTGTGTTCTACGTCAAATTTTACATTGGTTTGATATACAACAACATTTCCATTCATGAAGTTTGACGTTTACGCGAAGTCGAAACTTTCGCGAAATCGCGGTCACTAGCTAACCAGTGTTTGTGCTAATTGTTAGTGTAAAAATTATGTGCTATTTTATGTTGTTTTTTTGTTGTTTTGAGAAAGTGAAAAAATCGGGTTATGGTTTGTTTATGTTTTTGCAACCTACATTTTACCTATAACTATGTGTAACATAAGGTGGAATATGTGTTCCTTGTTCTTTATTGAATTTATATAACGCATTTAATATGGTTTGTTCATTGCCTTTTTGTTCATTTTCATTTTTGACATTTGTTGTTGTTTTTATGTGTAAATTTTGTTGGGGGCTCACAGCCGTTGAATTTCTATTATCAAAGGGCTCGTGTATAACAAAAATATTACTTTATGTTTATATTTGTTTAATTTCAGGTAATTTTCTTCAGTTAACATGTATCTGTCTATTGCTTCTAAGGTTCTAAAACGCGATTCTAAAAAGGTTTTTAATGAATCATATGTTGGAAGGGTGTTACTGTCACTATTTTCTTGTTCCCATTGGGTTTCTTCCTCACTTGGTTTTTGCGGCGGATTCATTGTTATGAAGTCATGATTAAGTTTAAATTTTTCCCAAAGTTCTACAACTATTGGTACTTTATTTTTATAATACGTTGCGGTTTTTCGTATCTTAGGATCCTTCTTCTCATTCTTAATATGTTTATCTAGCATATCAGCTAGCGCGAATTGTGCCTCAACGTATCGCTTAGTTTGGGTATTTTGGGGAAGCGCCATGTTCAGTAAACCCTTAATTAATTTTCGCGAGACTGCAAATTGAATCTATTCACGAGATTGGAGACTAACAGAAAGTTTAAGATAGAGTCAATAGCAAATCACTGTTCGTTGTTGCACCCTATTATCAATTTAACTTATTATAGTTCGTACATGCAATAAGATTGCTAGTACAAGAAATTTCAGTTTGTTACGAAATAAATAATTAAACACACCTTTAACTATTGATAGTTAATATATTTCTTACATATTAGCAAATTACTGAGGTTCTTTATTTAATTGTCATATGTGGAGTATGTTAGTTACTCTGGTTGTATTTCTCTGTGGACGTCAACTTAATTCACTTACGGTAATAATTTAAACGCCGGTTATTTATATAGTCACAATTCACATTTTTTCTTTATTTAATTTTAAATATGTATTTAAGGTTCAGTAATTGGTCTACTTCTACATATAATAAAATTTAAACGGACTCACCAGCTTCCGGTTACTTAAGTGTCACTTCAAGGAATGGCTAGCAATTCCTCATTGTCCGTTGTCTTCTGTGCCCTTAAATAATTGTGTGGCTTTCTGATTTCTTTCTTGCTTGATTCATAATCTTCATGACCTCTGCGCTTACTTTCACCATTTGTCTTGTGATGCTTTTTTTTGTTGTAACGCCCGTTAGGCGATATAATTTTATTTTTAACGCCCGTTAGACGCACACATTTAATTAACGCCCGGTAGACGTACAAATACTGTTAACCCTACTTTCAACAGGTTATCCGGCTCGAAGGACCAAATTTATGTACCGACACTTTTTTCAACGTTCGCACCATGAGACCCAAAGATTCAATGAAAAGTAATTTATTTTATAAATGTTTGTTAGTTACATCAATCGTGTGAATTTATGAACTGCTCTATTCAACTTCTGTACAATTATGTAATTTTTAAATTAATTTTCTTACAGATTTTTTGTTCTAAATAAATTCAGGTTACTTTTTTACAAATTACATTTTTCACACTTTAGCTTTCACTCATTGTAAGGTAACTTCAACATTACTATAATTATTACTATATTATTTAGTGTTGTGCTGGAACAAATTCATTAACTTAACTTAATAATTCAGTATTTTTTTAGGTTACTTAACTTAATATATAATAATTCAGTATTTTTATTTAGGTTTTGAAATTAATATGGAACCAGATGAGGATTACGTATCGTATTCAAACTTTGGCAGTTCATTAGTGTTTTTTTCTTTTTCAGATTCCACACTTCTATTAATTTTAGAGTTTCTTTAATATGTACACACTTAATCTTTGTAGTATCATTTATTCTTGATGTAAGTTTATTTAGTGTTTATGTTTAATATTTAGTATTTCTACTTCAATTCATTTTATATATATTATTTTATTTATGTAATTCTGTGGCTTATATTATTGTAATTATAATTATTTTTATTTTATTTATAAGTCACTATGTATGTTTTTAGTATGTTGTCCCTTTGTTCTTTATTATTTAGGTTTTTATGTTTGAATAAAGTAATTGTACTTTTTATGTGTTAATTGTTAAATTTTCTTTTTAAAGATTGTTCATTTTGATGTGGGCTAAACATATGAATTTTTAGTTTTGGTCGCCGATCGATCAAAACTACTCAACTTTTTAAATGAAATCAGCGTAAGCAAATTAGAAATAAATTTCAGTAATTGTGGGTCACAATTAACATTAGATCCAGAAAAATTAGAATTCAAATGCCACAAAAGAATATATTTCATAAATGCCCATAAAAAACGTATCATGAAGAAGTGTGATTTTTCCGAAGTGTTAGAGCAAACACATGGTTTGACAAAGCCAAGCTACCTTTCGAAAAAGTTTGCATATTTGTGGCACATTTTATAATGTTACGACCACCTCGCCACAATTTTTTAAGAAATGAGTTAGAGTTAAGCCATACCACTGTAGTTGATTGGCAAAGTTTTTGTCGAGAGGTAACTTTATAAATATTTTCATGGTTTTCATTTAAATAAAGTACATTTAAATATACTTTCGGTGTGTATTTACTGGGCCGAGTCGCATTCTGAGAAAATTGGGGGCCGTGAAATAATTGTCGAGATAGACGAAGCAAAAATAGGGAAACGTAAATACAATCGGCGGCGTCTGATAGACGGTAAATGGGTTTTTGGAGGGTACGAGTAGCCGTTTTTTCATTGTTCCTGTACCTAACAGAAACAGAGAGACGTTAGTTGCTGTGATAAAAGAATGGGTCTTGCCAGGGACAGTAATTATGTCCAATTGTTGGCGGGCTTATAATTCTTTAAATAATGAAACATTCACACATTTAACGGTCAATCATTCACTAAATTTCGTTGACCCCATTACAGGTAAGGAAATTCTACATAAAATTAGTAATTCCAACATTGTCATTATATATTATTTTAATTTTAGGTGCCCACACTCACAACATCGAGCGTGTTTGGCGTGAAGTACGCGCGAATATTCCACGATATGGCACGCGGGATTGCCATTTAGTTGGATTCCTCGCTGAATTTATTTTTAAGAGGAAATTTACACCCATAATTAATTATAATAATTAATTTTTTTAAAACAAGAGCGAAATTATATCCGCCAGAATAATATGAATAAAGAAAATAATATTAATTAGAAATTATTTTTTAATATACTTATTATTGTTATTGCCGCCAGGTGATAGTATGTCCATTTATTTCTAATCTAATTTGTTGAAACAAAAACAAAAACAAACAAAATTTTGACATGCCAATTTGATTTGTATAAAGCGTAGTGAAAAGGAAGTACGGCAAACTTTCGCTAAGCAATCTAGGCTCATGAAATTTAGTCTATTCACAAACCCTAATAATAAATTTTTATATTCGCCTGTTTATATGCTAACCATAATTTCTACCTTATATTGTTGTTGTCCTTTTATCATTTTATATTGGGAAATGCAATACACATTTCTGAGTGACAGAATTGAGATAAATGAATAATTCTTGTTTTGTGCACACCTTTACGACTCCGACTTCCATATAAAACCAGTTTGAGGATAATCGGTTTAGTGGAAGCCGGATAAAGTGCTGTACAAAAAAGTGCTTGCGTATTGATATATAGATCCCAAATCATTTTCCGGATGAATTTGGGCCATACATTTGCATTACCAATGAGGTCTTAGACGAGAAGCCAAGGATTTTTATTTATTTGTTAGTGACCGACCGAAACAAGATTTTTAGGCGAAACCGAAACTTCGGCCTCGGGCGCATTTTCGGCCGAAACCGAAACTAATTTAGACATGCTAAAATTTCTATTTTTAGTCCAGTAAAATAAGGCAAAAAACCGGCTTAACTTCGGAATTCCTTGTAACAGGTCGTATTGTCTTGGGGCTTTTTTTAAATTGTTGCAAAAGCTCTACATATAAAATCCCACGCTTTAAAAAATGCCGCTACATCCTTATTGTTGCTATTATAAACAATTAGTGCAAAATTAAATACGAAATTGTGTGCACGATTTTTTAAGAATTCCCCCTTTTTACAAAATCATGTTATAAACAATGGTTAAATAATTATGTAAAACATCAGAGAAAGTCTGCATTAAAGGATATAAGCCCCAGTAACAATTTTTTATGTGTTCAAACGTAAATTCTGCTCTATTTTACATGATCTTCAAAGATCTCCACTTTTTTTTCAAGATAATGTTATAAACAATGGTTAACGAATTATTTAAAAATTCTAAAAAAGCACATCTTTAAAGGTACAGATCTCAGCTACAACCTCAATATATTTAGAACATTAATAAGAGTTTTTTCGCTTAATAACAGAAGGTTAATTGCACTAAAAAATTGCATATTTTTAAGGAATAATCATTTGTTTGTTACTACTTCATAAATAAATAATTAAAATTTATATATTTTGATAAAATAAATTATTCTATCGTAAAGTAGGGGTTTTCAGCTATAAATTGACCACCTACTAAATGTCAATAAGTATGTTGCACCTTTTGTTATTATTGATTGAAGTTACGCATGGAAAAAAAATGCTCGTTTTCCCGAAATTAGTGAAATAAAAGGTGCGTATTGAAAAAACACGATTTTTTTAATTTTTTTCAATACATACATCTTAATTATGACGAATTTAGAAAACCAATCCACAAATTAAATTTAAAAATAATTTTGCTTTTTAACAATTTACAGAAGATCTTCTGAAACAAGTGATATTTTGCCAATTATTAGTTAAATAATTGTTTAAATATGTTTTCTATCATTTAAATACATGGATCAAGTAAACGAGGTATTTCTTTTTCTTCACTTTGGTTTTTTGCATTTGTTTTTACCAATCAAAAGTTATAGCCATTTTTGTACGGCACACATGGCTTTTTTTTGCTCATACACACATACTATGAAGCTATGTATTAGAGCTTAATTAACAAATTCGCGTCTTTCAGGGATTTGATAGAACCAAAAAGTTTCTTAAACATTATTTACGTAAAATTTCCTCCTCTTTCGAATGGCGTTATCAGTTTTTTCGGAAAAATTATATTTTAAAAGCTATTCGCGAAAAACCATAATTTAACACTTCTTTTGTTTCATAACTATGGCAGCGGCACTTTTTAGGAAGCGGATTTTTGATCATATGTTATTGATACAATTTAGAGGAGAATGGAAAAAATCCGCCCCGTTACAAAGGATTCCGAAGTGAATTCCGTATTTTACCGGACTATTTATGCTGAAATCTATTGTATATTTTATACGTTATAGCTAATTCGTGTTAACCGAGCAAACCAAACTTTGCGATTTCTTAACGAAATAGTTCCTAATATCGGACAAATTTATTCGCTATCGTAAACGAATTTTTTAAGATTTCTACACGATTTTTTTATGAAAATGATGACACGACTTCTTAAAGAAGTATTGTTAAGAAATAGATAAGAAAAGTCTGTATGACTTGTGAAAGTTTTTTAATTGAAATTTCCCCTCTTTTATAAAGCTTTCAGAATCCATACAGAATTTTCTTATCAATTTCGTAAATATGTACATGTTTTTACTAGAATATCTGATATTGATATAGTCCTATTGTCTAAGTCATAATTAAGACAATATAATTAGCAAGCCATCAAGATCAAGTATATTATGTTAAATCATGTAGTTACGAAATTAATCAAAAAATTCTGTATGGGATCTGAAATAAGAGCATTAGTTGAGTAAGATTCTCAAAAATAAAAGAAAATATAATTTTAATTTTTTTTATATATTTATAAAGAATTCATAAATTGAAGGAAAAACTAATGGATTATTTAATAGGAGACATATTTTCTTGATCCGAATTATTTTGATCATTTGAGTTATTTTCACATACACTCCTGTGAAAAACGATAGGGACAAGTAAATATTTACTGTTTTTTATAAATTGACAGTGAAAAGAAGGATCTTTAAGGAAGTTATTCAGAAAAATGGGAACAAAACTCACTATTAGTACCCAAGTCAAAAAGTGGGTTGTTATTTTATTTCACAAAATCTCTGAATTAAAAAAAATTGTTTCGTCCCTATAATTATTCACAATTTCTACAACACAAATCTTCAATAATTTTCTTTACCGTTACTTACAACAGATAACTTAACAGATAACTTCTAATTATTGGTAAAATACTTTCAATAAAAGGCATTAACAAAACAGTTCCTTCTTTTCACTGTAAATTTATAAAAGAACAAGTAAATATTTACTCCCTATCGTCCTATCGTTTTTTGCAGGAGTGTATAGTTGTTCTTGCTAATCTTTTTAAAGATTTTGAGTATCGATCCTTAGCAGCATTAAAATATTGTTTTATGGCTTTTTCTATAGATGTTATTTTTACTTTGGGGTTATCCAAAACGCAGGCATCTAATTGAAAGGTCTGTGTTACAAATGTTTTTAAAGCAATAGAATATCACATACCTTTTAATACATTAATTATTGTAAAATTTTTAATACTAAGAAAATAATTTTGCCAGTTTATCTTCTCCGAAGATTAATTTCAGGTTAGCATTCACTGTTTTTGTGTATTCCATAGAACCATTCTGGGTAAACTTTTGAATCTGGAATGTAGTTTGATGTTTTATGTTATAATTTAAAATATGGTTGCAAATACGTACCAATTGTTTTTGCATATTTTTATCCTCCTTTAAGTTTTTTTCAAATATTATAATTCCCTCTTTCGAGGTTATTGGAAATGATGGCAATAAATCAAATCGATCGGTTTGGATTTTCAAAGTCTGTAGTACCAAATCAACTTTTTTTCGTAAGGCGATGGACTCCTTTGCAAAATGGAAAATTATTTTTTCTGTATCTTGTTTTTGTTGGCGTAGAATGGTATTTTCTGCTTGAATGTTTTTACATAAATTGAATATTTCGTGAAGGAAGAAAAATAGTTAAAATTTTTAACTAAAGTTAGTAGTTATAAAATACGAACCTGTCAAAAGATTTAATGAACCATTATTTTCATCAGTCAAATTTGGATTTTGCGGGGAAAAACTACCTATTTTGAAGAGTAACAGCTTGTACACTAGTGGGATCTTTCTGGGTAGTACGATATTCGTTATCTATAGGTTTAAGAATTTTTTATTATATGAGTAAGAAACTAAAAAAGCATGTCATATCTGCAGCAACCATCACAAACTCAGCGTATGTGAAATCATTAGAAGGTAAATTTGGATGGGGCTCACATTCAGCTAAAAACAAAACAATAAAATTTGGTTATTTCATTTGACTTTAACTGAATATAAATTCATAACTGCAACAAAATTTACGAACCCTTACCATTTTGCGTGTTTTCTAGTACTTGCTGTGAATCCATTACAATAATTAAATTTTTCCTGTATTTTAAATTCGTTTGGAATTTTTGAGAATACTGCAATTTAATAACTTGTTAGTAATCTTATCTATAAATTTGTTATTCAGCGTGCAATAGCCATAATATAAAAGCCAACCTTTATAAAATCGGAAAAAATACTGCAGAAGTAGTAGCATTACTATCAGACTTCGTATACAATTTAATTATTTTACAATTTATTTCAGGAAGTGGGAATGTACAGCTAGGCTTAAATGCTAGTTCACTATCTGCTGTGAAAACTTCAAGGAAGTGGAGATCCTTTTCGAATGAATAAAAGTTGCGCAGGCCGTCAATTTACCCTCAATTAATATTTCTGGATCTTCGTTAATAATTTTTTCGATTATAAAAATTTTGTTACGGTACATGCACATATTATTTGGTTCTGCATTTGAAAACTTTACATTAGACGTTGTTACTATGTACCTCTTTGAATGTATTACTTCCCATATTACGCCTGAGATTGGGAAATTGGTCTTCCTTTTTTCGTTCTTTTATGTAAAAACTTTCTTCAATAAGCCTATTTGATATTTGAGATAAGACTCAAAAAGTAAAAGAAAGTAAACGAAAGTTTTCTTTCTTAATTTTTTGCTTTAAAATATATAAGTAGTTTTCAAATTTGAACGCACTGTAGTTATCTAAAGGCCTATATTTCAACGAGTCTTCATTTAAATGAATTAGTGAATGCATATTGTAGGTTGGGGGGCGTCCATAAATTACGTGTGGTGTTTAGGGGGAGCCGAATCTCACCAAATCTCACGTGGGGGAGGGGAGGGTCTCCGCAAATATCACGTAATTTTTTTCCCGCAAGAAACAGTGTAAAATCGCCAGAAACCTGGGTTAAATTAAAGTACAGGTAAATTAAGCCGAAAAAAGCGATATAGCGGAAATAATTAGGTGCAGGCTGAAAATTGGCAGAGGGCTTCTTTTTAGGCTTCTTAATAAGGGGTTATAAAGTCTACCGATTTTCTACCCCGAGTACCACACTTTTTAGGGGGCTTTAGCCGTCAAAATGGGTATTTTTCGATTTTTCTGTAATTCTTTTTGCAATATTTCTTAATATCTTTTTGTTTTTTCAATTTTAAGTACAATATCTGTAAATGAGAAAATCTTTAAAATCGTGTTTTTGGACCCGCACTTAGATTTCATTCACGAAAATCTTGGAGCAGTATCAGATGAACATGGTGATAGGTTTTATCAATACATATTGCAAATAGAGAAGGAATAATGAATCCATTACATAAAAAGTATACGTGATATATTACTATATTTAGACTCAATAGCAATTGGGTATAAAAATTTTGCACTGCCGTTTACACTGTTTTAAATACAATGCAACTGGAAAATCCAAAAAAAAGTAAAGAAAATAATTTAAATATCTGGGAATGAAGAGTGTATGACGTGATGAAAAATTCTTATCATTGTATACAATGGTCTGGGAAAAACTGCGAAAGTAATGTATGCATTGACTTATACGACCATTTTTGGTCAGATTGCGACCCTACGATGAACTAGTGTGGGGGTCTAAGCTTAAACAAAACAAAAAGACCTAGAAGCCAAATTGAAAAACCTGGAACCTAATGCCCTCCTAATGCCCAAGTGCATAATGTACCCAATCCTACTGCAATCATAGAGATTATATTAAGAATCGGCTCTTTTCACATCAGTCAGAACACATGCTATCTGCGGTGCATTGCCACTATACAAAAAGCAGACATTTGCACCAGGCCACATAATTAGTCATCTAAGCAACTTACAGGATTCGAATTTTGAATCGACAACCATCTGCTCTGATATACTAGAGGCCAAGATAGATTTTGAAAACCTTTTGTTATCATTATCGAGAGTTGTGAAGAATGGAAGTCTAACAGGTCCGCACTTCTTGAATCTGTATCCTGATGTACAGGCGGCTCAAACGTCAATTTGAGAAGCTGACTGTGACTTCCGACTCCGCTTTTCTAAGGCGATAGGAAAGTAGGAAGCAAACGGAAGCTAGTAGCGATGCCTGATAAATCTTCGAAAAGAAATTATTAGCCAACCAACTTCATTTATTAACTTAATTTGACATTTTGATGCGAACAATAAATTTCAAGAGTTTTTAGAATATTTTAAAACAAACAATTTAATGCAGCGCATGCGGCAATGGCTTTACTCGCGGACTGAAATCCGATAACAGGCGGACAAATTTAATTCGAATTCGCATTGGAGGAAACCATTTTCTTATATCCGAATATCATGACTTTCGAATCGCATTCCAGGATAACCCCCTGGGTCATTCAGTCACAGGTTTTTTACCCAAAGATAACATCTATAGAAGAATGCTCCGGAGTTTGTATATCTCCAGAGTCATAAATGGCTCTACCATTACTATTCAAACAGTCAAGTCGTTACTCTCTAAAAACGAATTAGTGGATGCCAAAGTCAACCTTCGTATGTCAATATGCTAAATGGTTATCCACAGGTATTGTAGTTTATATTGGGTGCATGCCGAGTTGGTGCTGTTATGATTTTGTGGTACTGTTCTTCAACACAAATTATGTTTTTTTAAATAAATCCAACGCAATGAAGCACAGATTAAGGTATTTACACTAAAAGTACGCATAATAGTGTAAATCCTACATATTTTTTAAAATTTTAAAAATCTCACGTGAGATTGAGGGGGTGGGTGGGGGAGGGGTCGAGCCAAATCTAACGACATCTCACCAAGGGGGAGGGGGGATCGAAAAATCCCCAAAATCACCTCACGTAATTTATGGATGCCCCCTTAGTGTCTCCAATCCATATAGTGTAGGTATTTCAGATAAAAAAATCTTCTAATAATGCTCTAGCCAACTGATTGTATTTGTTATATAACTGCTTGTCGGCAAGAATTCGTATCCCAGCATGTAATTTCAAAAAATTATTGTAGTAAGTCGTATCGAGGATATTTTTTAGAACAACTATGCCGCTATACAAAACAAAACTTCGGTATTCTGAAGCCTATCCAGCTTTTGTAAAGTTCTTGGTTTTCTGTTAAATTCATATGGGAATTGTTTCTGCATAAAAATGTTTTGTAAGCTAATATAATCTATTTGTGTAGATGAAAGAGAAAATGGTTTCCACACACGCACACACACCTACTGTTTCCAATGCAAGGGGTTCAAGCTTGGTATGATGTTCAGGTTGTGTTCTACTTTTGAAGGAGTCATCCGTTCTGGATGAGGCATTAACATCTGCAAAAATCAGGCGTTTGTTAGTACTTTGACCTTTTTGCGTACACTTCGTGCAAGAATAGTAGCCTGAATGCAGTTTAATATTCAATAGAAAATACCTAGCAAGTGCATCGCAAATGAAGTAATTGATACTAATTGAGTACATTTTGCCACAATAAACGAAGCCTTCTAACTGCAATAGATGTAATTCAGAAACTAAATATTTGAGAAAGATCTTGGGACCTTTTGGCTTGCTAGTAATTTTAGTAGGCTTTGGCGTTCCTTCGAGTATATTACTGTAGCATCTGGACCGGTTGCCCAATTTGGCGATTGATCCAATTTAAAAATAAATTGGGCGATCGCTTCATATTTCATAACAACCAGGAAAAGAAAAATACTTGCATACGCATGCTGAGCGACACCAAACTGTGACCTGGAAGCATGGGTTGTAATAATTCCATAGTCCAATAATTAACCATCATCGTGCTGACCGCACCAAAACCGGCGGAATAAAAACAAGAGAGCACCAGAGGCGAGTGTGTCATAAACACAGAAAAGCTGAACGAGGTGTGCGATCGCCACAATTAATCGTCATTTTGTATTGTTTACCTTTTTCGGGATCACTTTAATGGGGCTTATTCTCGTTGTCGAGTGCCGTGGCAGATGTCACTTCGACCCTCAATTGGTATTCCCATTGTCAATCTAAGTGACACCTGGCGACTAGATCGACAAACGTCGAATTCTAATTGTCACTAGGTGGAAGTATCAAGTGACATTTTGCTCGATACCTTTGTAGGTATCGACAGTTCTATTTTTAGCAAAATGGAAGCAGAAAAAAATGTAAACAAAAATTCTTTTGATTGAATATTCCTTAAAAAATTATAGACAATTAAAATAAATATATAAATTTTAATATTTTAGTGTAAAAATAACAACAAGAAAACAATTCAAAGTGATGGTGGAGTTTATGCTGCAAAATTCGGGATCCGAAAACCAAAACGCAAATAAACTCGTTTTATTTATTTATTTTTACAAATTGTTATGCTTTTTTCACAACAAACATGGCACTGTTAAATATGTCAAACTCATTTTTCAAATGAAAATGTGTTTCATTTCACAACGTTCCTATTAGCCCCGTCACTCGCCAACGAGAATACCACATTCAGAGTGGCGTGACACCGCCTAAGACAAATCTCACTTAGGTGATTCGACAACGAGAATAAGGCCCAATAATTTTGTAAACTTTGTTTAATAAATCATAAATTCAAATCGTAAAATCGTGAGTGTTGATTATTCAAGTTTCCTTTTGTGTTTTGGTTTTACTATTCAAATTTCATTTTGGTCCTTCGAGCCGGATCCGCGAGTGAGTGAGTGAAAAAAAAGTGCAACTTAGGGGGAACACACGAAGCCTAAAGGTTTCTCAAAACGGTAGCAGAGGCTGGCTACTGACCCTAAGTTTCTCTTTAAGTGCAAAGACAGCTAACAGTGAAGAACACCACGAGGACATTTTCATTAGGATCAGGATTCAAGGTAGGTGGTTTTGTTGTACCTTTTATTGGCATCCATTCCCTTCAATTTTCAATATAATACCATAAAAGTGCTTGCTTTTAATTAAGTAAATGTGCATTAAATTAGTGAAACTACTCCATCTGAGTAACGCCTGATTAACACTGCGTGCCACCCGCTTCCCTGTTCATTGTGTTCTCAAACGAAGCATCTTGCCACCATCATTCGAGTTCCACAACTTTAAATCTCACCGTTGGCAATTACGCCGTCATCGAGTGAACAACAGTAAAACATTATACACACCCACATTAGAAGTGGCTAAGTCAATACTAATAACACACACCCACATTAGAACTCTCTAAGTCAATACGATTAATACGCGAAATTAACAATGGCCAACCCTAACTCCGACGCGGTTGTGACATCCCTCATCAAAACACAAGCGATCGAAGAATCAGAATTAGATCGGATAATAGCAAACACCAGAAAATCTCCTAAGGATAGGCTCAAGGAAGGCTACCTCCTCGAGCGAAAAGCATTGATGCAGAAGCAATGGCGGATCATTGAACCCAATCATCGCCAATTGCTTTCCTTGTATTCTGAAGAGCACAATACACTCAACTATTTTGCAAAGGATGTTTATAGTAGCATGGAAGAACGTTACTGCCAAACTATGGGCTTTATAGCAGACCATCTGTCAGCACTCAGACCTCCACCAGCTCCATCAACCTCAATTCAAGAACCCAGCGCAAATGTTTGTTATGTGCAACATCCGCCAAGACCCGATCCGAGTGATTTACGACTCCCGAGAATAAACATCCCAAGGTTCACAGGAGATTATATTTTGTGGCCATCATTTCATGACCTTTTCGAAGCCATTGTCGACAAAAACAAACACATAAGTAATGTCCAAAAGCTACATTACTTAAAAACATGCATCAGTGGGGAAGCCGAGCAACTTATACGACATCTTTAGCTCACTGATGCAAATTATGCAGCAGCATGGAGTATCCTCAAGCGGCGCTATGAAAATAACAGAATACTAGTGAATACTCAGCTCACTGTATTGACAGCAATGCCCACGCAGCATCAAGAAACAGCCTCAGTCCTACGAAAAATGTTGGATAAACTCAACGAGGTATTGGAGGCACTCAAAGGGTTGCACATCAACACAGAAACTTGGGATCCAATACTGATCCACGTGCTATCTCAAAAATTATGTAAGGAGACAGTCAACCACTGGGAAGATACACTGAGCTCCCACGATGCCAACTACTTGCCAACCATAAAAGAATTCAAGGAATTCCTAGAGAAGAGATTCCGCACTCTCGAAGCCATAGGGGGAACCAAGCGAACTACACACAAGCAGCACCTAGGCAAATCAGAACCTAGGCAAATCCACCTAACAAGGGTGAGTAAATGCAGCCTGTGCCAAAGGGATCACAACCTTTGAACGTGTCCTCAATTCATTAAAATGAGTGTCAACGATCGAATCGCTCACATCAGGTCACATGGGAGGTGTCACAATTGTTTAGGCACTTCACACTCCATTAGAAACTGCCCAAGTAAGGACACATGCTTTAAATGCCACAGACGGCATAACACTTGATTACATTTGGAGGAGCTCAGGTACATCAAGAACGCTCCAGAGCAACCAAGAAACGGGAGCACTCCAGCCAAGGTCAGCTTAGGAACGATCAACGAAGCTAACAGCAGCAAGACTCAAATTAACCCCGAAATAGTTTCACTCCAATGCAAGGGGCAGCAGGAATGCAAACAGGTCACTAAATCCGTCCTGCTAGCCACAGCACTCATTCAAGTGCACTCCAGTAAGACAGGGACTAGAACACTTAGAGCTACATATCATAGACCAGGGTTCACAGATTTCACTCATCACTGAAAGGAGCGCTCAGCTTCTACAACTCGACAAAACAAACGCCTTCGCGACCGTCTTCGGAGTAGGAGACCAACACTTGCCAAGCAAACATGCAGTCAACTTTAGACTCAGCTCTCGCTACTCGAACGATCACTACATAGATGTGAATGCGTTAGTAGTGAAGCAAATTTCAGAAAACATTCCCACTCACCAAATGTCACCACGAGATTGGTCTCGCATCAAGGGTATCCAACTAGCAGACCCTCAATACTTTGAATCAGGGCGTATCGACGTATTATTAGGAGCCGATGTCTACCCCGAAATAATTGAAGAAGGAAAAATAAAAGGTCTCCCAGGTACACCACTTGCGGAACGCACCATCCTGGGATGGATATTGTCAGGACCGGTGAAAAACACCTGTCATAGTTTCAAGGTTGCAATTAGCCTACACTGTGACATAAAACAATTGTTAAAACAATTCTGGGAGTTAGAGGAATTGACCGAAGAAAAGCACCTCACTGAAGTCGAAGCTCAATGCGAAGCACACTTTAAGGCGACACACCGACGTAGAGAAGGTGGTCGATATGAAGTGCAACTGCCGTTCAAATCACATCCAGAGCCACCAGCGCTCGGCGACTCTAAAGGAATCGCACTAAGAAGATTTTTTAGCTTAGAGCGAAAGCTAGATGCACATAGCGAATTGAAGCAGGAATACGAAAAATTTATGGCTGAATATCTGGAACTAGGACACATGGAACTAGTGATAGCTGAAAAACACGATACACACACACGCGGTAAACCGTGCTACTTACCGCATCATGCAGTGATAAAGGAACAAAGCTCCACCACAAAGGTAAGAGTAGTACTCGATGCTTCCGCAAAAACCACTAACAAATCATCACTGACCGATCACCTACTAACGGGACCTACCATCCAGGCAGACCTAGCATCCACCCTGCTAAAGTGGAGAACTCATGCAATCGCATTCACTGCTGACGTTGAGAAAATGTACAGGCAGATAAGAGTCGCCCAAAAGGACACTGATTACCAGCGCATTCTCTGGAGGAGCGAGACAACGAAACCATTACAAGACCGCTTGCTTACCGTTACATACGGAACAGCGTCAGCACCATTCTTAGCGGTACGTACCCTTCAACAGATAGCATTCAACGCAGCGTCTCAGTCCGAAAGAGCTGCAAGGGTAATTTTAGAAGATTTTTACGTTGATGATCTAATGTCAGGAGCGGATTCAATCCCCGAATCCCTTCATCTAATAGAAGAGGTTCGAAAAATACTCAGAGAAGCTGGTCTACACTTACGAAAATGGACCAGCAATCACAACCAAGCGCTGCGTGATATAGCAAATCAAGACAGAGAATTGAAAGGGCCTCCCGAAGTCAACATCAACACTACTATCAAAACATTAGGGATTCATTGGAACCCCATCACGGACACATTTCATTTTAAAATCAAGAACAATCCAAGAAAGGTGGAGACTAAGCGGGAATTATTATCAGAGATATCACTACTATTCGATCCCTTAGGATGGTTAAGTCCGATAGTAATTTCAGCTAAAATATTAATGCAACAAGTATGGCTGGAGAAGGGCGAATGGGATGACCAACTATCTCAAGGACTTAGCGAAACATGGCATACCTTCAGAAACCAGCTTCACATGATCGAGGAACTTACAATTCCACGCTGGTTACAAACACATAAGGATGGAGAATTTGATTTACATGGATTTTGTGACGCGTCAAATCCAGCCTATGCAGCTGTACTATACGTGGTCGTTAAAAGTAACGATAAAACAAAAGTATCACTACTAACAGCTAAAACCAGAGTAGCGCCACTGAAGCAGATAAGCCTCCCAAGATTGGAGTTATGTGCCGCGTCGCTACTAGCAAAGTTAGTACAAAAGACACAACTGATACTTCCAAGCAAACCATCCCAAATTCATCTTTGGAGTGATTCCACTATAGTATTATCATGCCTTCGAGGACATCCATCAAGATGGAAGACATTTGTCGCAAATCGAGTTAGTGACATCCTTCAAAGATGCAGTAGCTGTATTTGGAGACATGTACCTACAAAGGACAATCCAGCCGATTCCGCAAGCAGAGGAATCTCGGCTCAATCGCTCATAAACCATACTTTGTGGTGGAATGGTTCCACTTGGCTTGTCAAATCCAAGGAACACTGGCCATCACAGGAACAAATCAAGGAAACACAGCTGGAAGCGAAAGGAGCAGTCACTTTAGTCACCACTTTGGAAAATGAATTCTTTACCAGACTACTGGAGCACTACTCCTCCTGGAGAAAATTAATTAGAGTCACAGCATACTGCAACCGATTCATGAACAACTGCAAGGCAGACACAAGGTACAAAACAGGTCATTTGAGAATTTACGAATTGCAAAAGGCCAAGAACAGTATCATCCGAATGCTACAAAAAAGGCACTTTATGGAAGAAATTACAGCATTACAGAGTCGAAAACAATTATCTCCTAAAAGCTCTATTCGCAACCTAAATCCCTTTCTTGACACTGACGGAATAGGCTCTGTTACATTAACACTATTTATTCCCGCTATACAATCAGTTATTATAGGAATATTTTCCGTTTCTTCTTTTTCCGAAACCAGC
Organism: Thereva nobilitata; assembly: GCA_963855945.1. Lineage (NCBI taxonomy): Eukaryota > Metazoa > Arthropoda > Insecta > Diptera > Therevidae > Thereva > Thereva nobilitata. Next base: position 52,824,893 of record OY979695.1, read on the forward strand.
AAATTTTTTATCAATTTTTTTGCTTCATTTTCTACACTCCTTCAGAAGTTTTGCCGGGACATTTCTTTAATTTTTATTTAAAACAATGAACGCTTAATAATTATATTTCAAAAGAAATCAAATAAAATATTTCGTTACTTACCGCAATTTATTTTTCTTGATTATCACAAATATTTTTTTTGTTTCTTATTCGCACTACACTTTGCTGCAGTTCACTTTCCGGCACTTTAAAACGAACTGGAAATAGTATTACGAAATTTCCTAAATTTCGGTTGAAACCATCAACGTCAACAGTTAGGGAATAATTGTATCTAAAAGTGACTACTGGGTGGCTGCTCCTTTTTTTAACGAAATTTTTCCGATTTCAATCCGAAACAGCGGTAATATTTTTTGTTGGTTTTTTTTCGATTTAGGAAAACTTTGCGAAGCGTCTGATGCTCTGAAAGTTTGGTTTGCTGGGAAATGAAATAAAAAACAACAATTAAAATTAAGTAAGAAAAAATAGATATGTATTTATTTATGTAATACTAGTCGGGCCCCTGCACAATTGTGCAGAGTATATATTATTTTAACTATCGCAAAGCCCACAGTGGTAATTCCTCAAATCGGAAGTTACGATTGGATCATTTCGAACTTGAATTTTGCAATCGCTTGAGCACCGTTCAAAAAGAAGAGTTATCTCCTGGTTTATTTTTGAAGTGAAACTTCCTTGCTCTCGTTCCGGGGATTTTGAAGTGATTCGAGCAAGTACGAGTGAATTCAGAAAACAGAAACGAAAACAAGGATAGTTGTACGAAACGGAAGTTGCCTTCTCACTCATTTACAACTGTCACAATTCAGAATTGGCAACAAAAACAAGAACTGCCGTATGAAACGGAAGTTGCCTTCTCATTCGTTTACAAAATAACGAGAAAAAAGCAAAAATCTTGAAACAAATTAAATATGTACAACAAAACACAAACACAATGAATGCACAAGTATACATACTAAATATTTAGTTTCCACTGTATTTCGTTAAACATTTTGGATTTAAACAACCAAGCTGATGAATATCACCGCCAAAAGAGCAGTAAACAACAAAACACAAACAAATTTCACAATTCAATGAATGCACAACTAAACTAACAATTTAGTTTTCACTCTAGCTCGTTTAACATTTTGGTTTTTAATAACTTAAACTGATGAATTTCGCGAAGATCACCAAGTAGGTGACAGCGACAGCCATGATAGCAACTAAGTGATGCCATATAAACAAATTCTTAAATATTTACAATTTATTTAAATTCGTACATAGATGGCGCAGGCATCGGAAAAGTAAAAATGAGGAGTCGGTTATTTAAAAAATTAAGATTGTTTATTAAAGATAAAGTTTTTGTAAAAGCAGCGAAATGTTTTTGATTTTATACACTGTACTGCATTACTTTCAAAATATTCATTATACTATGATTTATTAATTGAGTTCAAATATTATGGTTCTTATTTCCTATTCCCTGCTTCATTAATATTTTAGATTACAACACAAGCCACGAGCAAATGAAGAAACAAATACAATAATAAAGATCATATAGACATAAATATGTACGCGAAGTTTCACTTCTGCTTTGTGTTCTTTAATACACAATTATTTTTTTTAATTACATTAATACTTCTTTATAAACCAAGTTCTCAGTGACAATTCCTTGAGGGGTAATTTCCTGTTTTAGACCACTTGAAACATGAATTTTACAATCGCTGTATACAACTACGTAAAACATGGTTCCGCAAGAAAAATACCAACTTTTTCGAATGTTTGACCTTGTGACTTATTTATTGTCATTGCATACGCTAGGCTCAGGGGAAATTGATGACGCTTGAAATTAAATGGAAGAGCAGGGTCGTTTGATGTATCCGTGGGATAAAGTGAATCTTGCCTCTTTGAGATCATGTAAGCCACTCGGCTGGGATTACATTCGCGCGAAAGTCCCGAATAGCTAATCTGGTTCCATTACACAAACCATTCTTAATAGAAAGGTTTCGTAGTAACAAAACTATGCATCCTTTTTTTAAATTTAACTAATGTGGGGGCCTACCGGATGGGTTCAAAGTATTAAGAAATTCTACTTGGAAGTTTACTTGTACTGGTAAAAAAATTATCGTCATGTATTACCATGGAATCGATTGAATAGTAATGACACTTCTTCCGCGTTCATTCTAGCAAGAACAGATTCATTTATTACACGGGCGTGATCATTTTTAGGACATAAAACTGCTTTTTTAGAAATACTAAGGACATCTTGCGTTGTGAAAGTTTCACCAAACCCACCTGTAACAATATTTTTCGAGATAAATTTAGAGGAAATTAAAATACTATGCTGAGTTGAGTATTTTTAATTCCTTCTGGACATTCAACAGTAGAATTGCCAACTTTGTGAACCCAACTTGAAAAATCTTCATCAACTAAAGCTTTCATAATCTATAACCTAAACCTGAACACTATGTACATTCCTTGCACAAATCATCTAAGCTGAATTGTTCCGGTATTATTACAATAATCTTGAATGGCAGCCTTGAAAAATGCTTTAGGTTGCCTACGAACACAACCGGTAGAATTTGTAGCATTTTGCCTTTCATTTCCATTCATCACTTGCAATTCATTAGTCTCGATGTCCTCTTTTTAGCGATTTCTTCGCGATGTTGTTCATAATAATTTCTGGTACCCGGTGTACCATCGTATACCATGCCTTGTTGCAATGAAATCGGTGCAGTAGTTTTCAAGTGAAAATTTAAAAACAATTTATTTCCTAATAAAATTTCATAAATGGGCTACCAGTGACGTCACACCATCAAAGCTCTCCGTAAGAGCATACCTTGGGCAAAAACTTACGTTGAGAGAATATGAGTGAACTTTCAAAGCTTTCTATAAGTTTTTCAATATGGAAAAAAGCTCCTGAAGGGTACTGAAAAGAGCTTTCCTTGTATAATTATAATATAGATTAGTATTCATAATTAAAAAGTCTTATATTGTACGCTACGAAAAGCAGTTAACTGCTCCGACAAATAAGACTGAATCCTTTCTTTCAAGAAACTTTTTTGGTCAACAATTCTCTATCTTACGTTTTCTCGATCTGATTTGGAGTATTATCGACATAATCGTGTGTATCCCAAAGACTTTCTTTTTCTTGTTGTATATTGGAGGCTGGCAAGTTCAGTTCTGAAGAAACTGAGGGAACATTTTCTCCGCTGCCAGACAGTACAGGGACATCATTACACTCAGTCAAAAAAGATATTATTTCTGTCATTTCTTCATCGGAATTGAGATATTTAGATTTAAATCTTGGGTCTAGTATTGTCGCAGCTAGCAACGAAGGGTGCCTTTTTAAAGAAGAGAATTTGATGTTCAAAGACTCGTACAGTGAGATTTTCATATTCGTCATCATCTCATCTTCGTTTCCGCATCGAACTTGAAGTTTCCAGTTTAATAATACCAAAGGTATTACTATTGATATGCATGCATAATCAATTGATAAATCAAGTGTGGCCTCATAAAAGGCTTTCAAAACGGCTGTGAGGTTCTTTATAACATCCCACTCTTTAGAAAAAATACATAGTATCAATCTTTCCATATTCAACACTGTACAAGTTGACAGCATTGTTTTGCTCCAAAAGCCTTTGTAACATCGAATAGGTGCTGTTCCACCTGACATCGACATCTTGCACCAAAGGGTTTTCTGGCAGTCCGCATTGAGGAAACTCCTCTTTTGATACAAACGGAGTATTACCGCAAACAAAATTACCTTTAGAAAAAGCAATTACTACGTTTATAAGCGGAGTTTCACTCCCTTATCTTCAATCCGAAGTGAAACTGCCGATGCGTTTATGAGCAATGGGAGTGAAAATCCAAAATACTTTCTGGTTTGAGATGACAGCTCCGAGCTCAAATTTAAAATGGCAACAAACACAAATATAAACCCAATGTTTAATTTAATGTGTTTAAAAAAAATCTATAAGTACAGAAAAAATACTATTGTAGCAAAATAAAACACCCAGCTGCTTCTTCACTAAGTTTTTTTCCTTCTGAAAACAATTAAAAATTATGCTCCGGTCATCTCACTCCCAGTCAGCGTTTATAAGCATACCATAAAGCGGGAGCGAAGTTTCACTCCGACTTTTTCTTGGGGAGCGAAAGTCCAAGTTCTGGATTTTCACTCCCCGTTTATAAGCGGTGTTTCACTCCGGATCGAAACTTCCATCCGGAGGAAAACTCCGCTATGTGGTATATGCTAACTACCTTATGGAAATTGGCAAATCAAAGTTCTTATAGGCAAATAGCAGATCGATTTAATTTATCGCGAGGATATGCTTATAAACTTGTAATGCTGACTTGTAAACTAATTTGTAAAAACATATCATATTTTATTAAATGGCCTGAAGAAGAAATGAATAAAATCATGGAAAAATTTGACGTCCTAAGAGGAGGCAAAAGCTTCCCAAATGTGGTGGGGTGTGTGGATTCTACACATATAGCAATTATGGCTCCAAAAGAACATGGGACCGATTACTACAATAGGAAAGGTTTTCACTCAATGATTTTACAGGTAAGCGAGGATAGAAACAAAGAAAATCTTATACATATTTACTTTTTGTATAGGGAATATGTGATAGTGACAATATCTTTCTTGATGTCTATTTTGGTTGGCCTGGACGATCGCACGACGCGCATGTTTGGGAAAATAGTTTAATAGGACGAGCTTTGAAAGAAAAAACGATATGTTTACCGAATGATTCTCACTTAATTGGAGATTCAGCCTACAAGTTACTACCTTACCTAATGATTAATTATCGTGATAATGGGTTTTTAACCCAACAACAAAAACAATATAACAAAATATTAAATAGCTCTAGAGTTTGCATTGAGCAAACTTTTGGAATGCTAAAATCAAAATTTAGAATCCTTAAATATGTTGAAACAAAGAATATCAACCATATCAAATATGTAGTAATGGCATGTGTTGGTTTATATAATTTTATAATGAAAAATGAAAACTCGGTTAATCCTACAAGCGATTACGAATGTTATAACTTAAATAATGATGAAGGACTTCCTATGGAGAAACTGAACTTAATATATCAGAAGAATCAGAACTAAAACGAGATGGAATATGCTTGTTATTATCCTCATAAATTATTACAATAAAAGAAAACATTTTACAGAATTTGTTATTATTTCTTTTACACAACAAAAAATATATTACATAATAAAAAATAAGTGATATCATTCAATAACAAAAAAATAAGTGATTTCATATCAATAACAAAAAATAAGTGATTTCATATCACAGAAATTAATTTTAAATAAACGGAATTTCTACCAGAGTTAATACTGAGATTCGTGTTTATTCCAAACACCTCATTAAAAGTTCTTTCAGATCTCTCAGTTCTTTAATTTTTTCCCTTTCTAATACTATATTTTCTTCCTCAATTTGTGTTAATTTCTCAAATCTTTTATCATCTTTTTTAGCCTCTTCCTTTATAAATTGCAATAAGTCGTTTTCTTCCGTCTTCCTCTTCTTCTTGGGAGCACTTAATTCTTCCAATAATATTTCATCATCAGTATTATTTTGGCTCGATCAAAAATGTTTGTATAATTGTACTTGATGGTGGATTTATTGTATATGAAGAACCTTAAACTTCATCAAAGTTTTCAAAATAAATCCAGAACGTCGAATTTCTACCCGTTTCTTTATTTCTTTTTTTTATTCTGTTGTATGTAGTATACAAATTGTTGAACTTTTTTGCATATATATCGTCTTTGGAAAATGCAAAGTTTGATTTATTTTTTTTAATGTTGTTTAAAACAACAGACCATAGAACAATTTTCTTTCTCTTCCCGCTTTTAAATTCATTTTCAAGCCTTAGCCTTTCACTTATAAGGAGTTTCACCTCCGCATCATTCCATTTATTTCTATTCTCTTCACCCTCATCATCAAATATTGACAAACTGAAATAAAATTCATATATTGATTGTAATTGAAATTATGTAGTTCTATACAAAAATAAAAAACAATTTATTTACCTGCAAGTATCGCTTAGATCCATTTTGTAGATGACAGATACTTAACCTCAATCACAAATTCTGCTTGAAAGCAGTAAACTTTTTTTGACTGCAATAACTAACTTAAAACTGCTGTAAAACTTTTGACATGGACACGCTGCATCTTTGCAGACAATTACATGAACACACTGCTTCTTAATAGTCAGTCAGTTCTGCGCTCATGAACTCGGCCAGTTTTGATGACAAATACTGACAAATACTGTCAAAACAACACGTATTAGGCACGATAGAAGTTTTTTTTGTCCAGACGAATATTTTTACAGAACGACCCATTTATAATGAGGGGTAAGTACCCTTAGAAATATCTCTTGCCTTTCCGGTAAATGATCTTAGAATAATTTTGCCTTTTGTTCTTGTTTCGGCAATTTTTTTCTTTCTGTAACTCGGATACGTCTTCATTAATATGAATGTTGAACTTCCGTTTCTTCTTTGTTTGATTCTATAATTGGATCTATTTTAATATTTTTGCCATCAAAACTGGCCGTGTATTCAGCCAGTGCAATCTTTATCTTCCCTGGGAAAGTTGATAAGTGTCGAAGTGTGAATTTGTCCACTCTCACATCTTGTCACATCTTGTAATACTCTATTTTTTAAATCATTAAACTCCGATTCTACTCCTGCAATGGTTGGCCTTTTGGTGCCATCCTTGAATATTGGATTCATAACGCCGCTGAAAAGTGGAAAATACGGTAGTAATTTCCTTAAAATCTCTCAGCGACCCTTGGACAAAAATAAGGATTTATGTCACCAGTTTCATTTTGATCTGCGACTTTCTGTTCACTTGTTTGAGTAGATTATTTGCCCATTGGAAAATGTTTATATCCGTAAATTCAGTGCCATAATCAAAATCGTCATCGTCTTCTTTCATTTCTAAATATTTTTCTTCTACAACAATTCCTTTAATAGAATTGGATAAGAAGTTTCGCGATTGTGCCGTTAAGTTACCATTAGTTTGGTTTTCATTCTGTGATATAATGAATATGGCTTGAGCAAGCGTATGGAAGTTTTTTTCGTACAGCACACAATAGTAGAGGTGGAGAACTATCGATTGTCAGCAAAATGGTTATAGCCCACCCGTTGACTATCGATAGCTATCGATAGTTTTTCCGCCATATTTTGAGAAGAAATTCTCTCCATTTTTTTCATCCGTTAAGTGAAGATTTGACGTATTCCCACTAGTTTTATATTCTTTTTTACATGTTAAACATTTGGCAAACCTTTTATCTGACTACTTTTCAAAAAATTTCAAAAAAATTCCATACATTCGATATTATGGGCCGTTTTGTTACCGATTATTCATCTTCAACTACGTGTCGGTTTTCTAAAGAGAAATTTTACCTTGTAGAGTCACACAAAAGTTACAAAATTATTATTTTTAATTTAATTACCTATTCTTTCCATTTCCAAGAACCTTTTCATATTAAATAAAACATAAAAACTTGACACTCAACAAGGCAAAGATAGAACACTCGCGCTTTTTTTAATTTTAAAATGACAAAGAAAATTATCATGTTTGTAAGTGGAGTTTCCCTCCGGATGAACGTTTCGATCCGGAGTGAAACACCGCTTATAAACAGGTATTGAAAATCCAGAACTTGGACTTTCACTCCCCAAGAAAAAGCCGGAGCGAAACTTCACTCCAAACACATCGGGATTTTCATTTCGGAATGAAAACCCGGAAGTCAATTTCCTTCCGCCTATAAACATGGTAAATGACACGTGTCAGAAACTATGCTAGTTTTTATATACTATCGATAGTCGCCGATAGTCCCCAACAATCGAAATCGAATAGTACTATCGATAGTTCTCCAACTCTACACAGTACCACAGTTCGAGCACATCATGACATGATCAAGGTTTCGGCGGAAAATATAAAATGCGGGCCCAACTTCTAAAGTAAAAAATTTCTTCGTCTTAGCACATTATTTTTTTTTAAATTTCCAAAATGGCGGGGCCAACTTTGCGGACATTATATTTTATATAACTTACACATGTATTACAACTTACCTGATGGCAATACAATTAATTCTTCATAAAAACTTTCTTCTTGTTGCATTTTAACTTACAATAAAGGTATGAAGATATCTGCGGAAGAATGTGAAGATGTTGTAGATAAATGTAAAATTGTCTGCTCTATTTCTTATTCTTCTTCGATGGCTCTACAGCCCAATTCGAGCCTTGGCCTCCATCAGCTTCTTCCTTCAGACCTCTCTCTCTGTTTCGCAGCTTGCCTCCAGTTTCTGATTTTGAGGAGTTTTGCTGCATCAGCCTTAACACTGTGTTCTCACCTTGACCGTGGTTTGCCAACTGGTATTTTGCCATATGGTAGTAAATACAGGGCTTTCTTTGGTATCATTGAGTCATCCATTCTTTGGACATGGCCGGCCCAACGTAAGCGCAGAAGCTTGGCATGTGTTGAAAGTTTACACTCTTTGTATAGATCGTACAATTCATGATTGTTGCGTATTCTCCATGCGTTATCTTCATTGGTTGGGCCGTATATCCTTCGGGGAAGCTTCCTCTCAAATACATTCATCTTACCTGCGGACTTTTGGGAGATACTATGCTTCACACCCATACGTAGCTACTGTACGTATGATTTGAAGATTCTTATTTTCGTTCTTCTGTGGATGTCTCTGGATTTCATTACTGGCAATAGTGAGAAGTATCTTCTATTTGCGGCGTTTATTCTTCTTTGCACGTCTATCGTCTCATCGTTGTCTTCGCTGACTGTGGACCCAACGTAGTTAAATTGGTTTACCCGTTCAAAGTTATATTCTCCCCAGGTGGTGTTGTGGTTTCTTCTTCTTCTTTCCACCCTCGACTGAATTAGAATCTTGCTCTTGTCTGCATTTATTTGCAGCCCTATATGTTTAGCTTCCTCTTCTAATTCTGTGAAGATTTCTCTAAGGTTTGACAGTGATCTGGCAAGGCAGTTTATGTCATCGGCATATCCTGCCAACTGTTTTGATTTGTTAAGCAGGGTTGCATCAATGTGTACTTTGCGAATTACTCCTTCTAGGCAGAGATTAAATAGCATGGGTGCCAACCCATCGCCCTGCTTTAGGCCTTGCTTGACTGGGAAGGATTCTGTCAATTCTCCTTGTATTCGTACTGCACACCTTGCGTTCTCCATTGTCAATTTTCTTAACTTAACTATTTTTAGGGGGATGTTTATAGTCCGGGAGGCAGCGTCATATTTTTTGACGTTATTCCTGCAAAGGTTTTACTATACTTAATGTTAATACACTGTAAATTAGGAAAGTGAAAGTCTACCGAGCTTTTAGCGGTGGGTTCAATAATAACAAATTATCGATTATGTAAAAAAACAATAGACCAATACCTTATTCCTACAAGACTGAAACTTCGTAGAATGTCTAAGAAAAGTTGAAAATGAAGGCTAGTGATAGTCTACCATTTTGTAAGCGTGGGTATCAAGGGTCTACCACCCACGCAAAATGTGGTAAAAATGACCCCGATTACCTTATTCCTACAACGTTCAAATTTTTTTTATAAAATAAAGTAGCTTGTAAAACAACAAAAAAATACCGTCTACCGCTTATCTAATGGTGGTAAAGCCTCGGTGGACGCGATGGAATGTACGATTAGTCGAGCTCAAGTCGCTCTGAATTATTGTGTACACCCATATTAAAATTGATTCTACAAAGCTACGTTTTGTTGTGCAAGCAGTTAAACTTAATAATTATTAAATACTTGGTCTACTTTCAATAGGAGCTGGCTAAGCCGCCGGTAGACGGGGCTCAAGTCGTAGCGCGCGAAAATAATTGTAATATTGCCATTTCGAAAACAATCCTAATATTACATTTCAAGTATAATATTATAAGAACAGACAACATACATTAGTATTATAACTATTTCATGTTAATTCATATTATTTTATTCATCTTGTTTTTATTGCATAAATATTTGCAAAATAAATAAAATTAATTATTATAAGTAAGGTAAGGTATATTATTCTTAAATATAAACAATTGAAAAGTAAAATTGAAACACGCGTAAATACGGGCAGCGTAAGCAAGGCCGTAGCCAGCTCCGAATATCTAAGGGCGCTCATCGCAAAGTTATTGGCGCCCGAAATAACCACAGTTCCGATAAATAAAAGATGCAAATATATAGTGTTTTTATGAGTTAACAGGGCTTATCGCCCAAAACGTAAACGTGAACTAAACGTCAGACGTTCAATTTTGGTATCGAAGTAAAGGCAGCAGATGAAAATGTTAAACGTTAATTTCGAAATTGTTTTTTCAGTGTCATGCAAAACGTGCGGTGGCAGTTCCCCACCGTGAAATTTTGTTGGCCGCAGTTGTACGTTTCTTAGCGTCTTTTGACTTAAATTTGGAAATATGTTTTAAATAGTTTCATTTTTAGTCTATTTATTTTAATTTCGCCATAAAGGCATGTATTTTTTTTTAACAGCCCAAAGTTAAATTTTTGGAAAAGTTGCTATTTTTGAAAAGTTTCTATTTTTTTCTTCAAATAAACTTATAAAATAACACATCACCGAAAAGAATGAGCAATACGTCTTCATATTTCCACAGCTTCTTCGTGTTAATAAGAATTTGCTAGGCTCATCATTTGATTCTTCTGTTAATGATGAATAACTTTCTTCTGGGATAAAATCTTTTGTTGACATGCCATAATGAAGGCAAATATTGTGCAGAGCACAACATATCTGCACAACCTTTGATGGATCGCAAGTTAGCGCACTTTTTCATCCATTTCATAAATATCCAGTCGCTCTAAAATTTTGCCTGACAGCTCTTTCGCCCTCTTGACACCCTCTTGAGACACTGTATCCATAATTTATAATTTTGATTTAAAGCACGATGAAATTTATTAAAAAATACAAAATTTTGAATTTAATACTCAAATAAAAATCTAACTTGATTACGACTGTAATTTTTGACAAATGTCTGATTGCAAAACTTTTCGAACATGACTACATTCACGCGTTTTCCACGATTGGCTTTTTAAGTGAAGTGAAACGCGCAGACAGTGCATTTCGTTAAACGCACGTTTACCACGATAAGCCGCAATTTTTCCCGGGGTTAGGCAAACTCAGAGTTATTTCCGACATGCGCAGAAACGAGTAAATTTCTTAACTGGCAGTGAACAAATGCAATTTTGGAATAATAAGGCCCAAACATGTAGCCGAAGCGAAACGAAAACGAAACGGAACCGAAACGAATTCCAATGTGATACCGATTATATAGCAATCGGACCGAGTCGGTTTTTGACATTTCTGAGAAATCGGTTCGGTTTCGTTTCGGTTCGGTTACATGTTCAGGCCTTAACCCTGGGATTAACCCAGAGATAAAGTTATCTACGAGTGAACAAAACGGCCCTAATTGAGTTACCTGGATTTTCCAAAGAATATTGGAATAGAAGATGGGCTCTCCTTACTGACGTCCTCTCACTAACTGCTTTTCCTCACCAGTTTCTGTCGATCAATCCAAACAACCAAGGACGTTCTCAATAAGACAGACGGTACTCTGTTCTTCCTTCTGGTTCTGGTATCTTGAGGCGTGGGGCGCTAGCGAAAATTTCCGGTGTTAATAAAATGAGAATATAGGAAAAGAGTCCTACGCTGTTTGACATTTCGAAAGGTAGGTTGTTTCCATATTCTGACTGGAGCAATAAGCACTTTATAGCAGGAACACAATGCTCGCCATAAGCCGCGGGCTATGAAAGCTTTATCGCTCTCAAATTATGCCGCCGCTGTCAATCGTTAAAGTAAAATTATAATAGAGCCAGGGGCGATGCCGTAGGCGATGAAATTTTTTTTCTTCTGTCAAATTAGTTGCAAATTTGAATTTCAACTAATATAACGAGGAAAAAAAAAGTGCAAAACGTGCGTTTTTTAATTTTAAAATAAACCACCGCCAGTATACGTAAAATTTAAAATTAACATGGAACGACTGGTGAAGGTGGTGGCTATTATACGCGTTTTGTATATTGTATATCTTGCGTTTGAAGCGTATAATATGACAAAATCGCGCAGACGATGGTGGGTTCGACCAGTAAACCTCACTCGGGAAGAACTTGGTTTATTTGCTAGTTGTACTAGCCAATTAAAAGACAAAGACGAGGAACATTTTTTCAAAGGGACAAGAATGTCAGTTGCTAAATTTCAGTTTTTGCTTTCCCTCATAAAAGGGCGTTTGGAGCGGTTTTCTATAAGAAAACCTATTCAGCCTGAGGTCCGTCTAACATTAACGTTATTGTAAGTAACCGTTATAAAATATGGGACATAAATGGAATACTTTAAATTTTAGATACTTGTCGCAAGGATGTTGTCCTCAATTTTTGGCATGGTCCCATAAAATTGGAATTTCCACAGCCCGAAAAATAATATATGAAACTTGCCAAGCACTTTGGGAAGAGCTACATGACATTTACATTTCACCCCCGTCTACTGCAGAATGGGCTGAAATAGCGGACATTTATTATTCAAAAACAGGAATGCCTCATTGTCTCGGGGCAATTGATGGAAAATTAGTGGACATTGTTCGTCCAAAGTGTAGTGGATCACTGTACTACACTTATAAGAAAACCTTCAGTATAATTTTATTAGAAGCTTGCGATTCGAACTACCGCTTCACTTTCGTCGATGTTGGCGCACTTGGTAGCCAAAGTGATGGGGGTGTATTTTCGAAAAGTGCTTTTGGCAAAAAGATTTTGCAAGAAAATCTCAATGTTCCTCTGGATCAAAATTTGCCTGACACTATTATACAATTTCCCTTTTATTTTGTCGGAGACAATGCTTTTCCACTTAGGAAAAATTTAATGCGCCCATATCCTGGGCGCCTTCTATCCCCGGAGAAAAACGCCTATAATAAAAAATTATCAAAAGCTCGGGTGTATATTGAGAACACCTTTGGAATATTAGTCAATAGATGGAGAGTACTTTATAATCGTATAAATGCTTCCCCCAAAAATGCAGACAAAATTGTATTGGCGACAGTAGTTCTGCACAATTTCTTGATGATGAGTAAGGATGACTCATACTTTAATCCTGGTCTTGTTGACCATGAAGAGAATGGTGTGTTGATTCCGGGGGGATGGAGAGAAGATAGGGCCCAATTGCAATCGGCTCGAATTACTCCAGCAAATCGCGTGTCAAGAACAGCTTTTGAAATAAGGGATATTTTGAAAACATACCTAAATAATAATTGAAATATTAAAAGGCTTTTCGATTTATTTTAATTTTGTTTTTATTTCAATACATTTAAATATAAAAATTACTAACTATCATAAAAAAAATAATATACTAAGGCAATGAGGAAAAATAAAATATTTCAAGAAGAACATGAAAGAAAAGCAAAAAATTTGGACCAAAATTGCTCAGAAGGTATTTGTTCCATTTTTAAAATTCTGGATGTCATCGGACACTGTCTTCATCAGCTTCATTTCTAATACAGAAAGAACTTCGTCAGGCAGTAGAGCGTCCTTTCTTTTTTTATGAAGCGCATCGAAAAGGATAGCTGTACTATCCTTTTCTGCAGCTGCGACGCAATTTGCTGCAAGATTTGCGCTGGCCATTTCCAGAAGTTCTTCGAATTTCTGCGGTAGCTCGCTGCAACGCCTTTTTCTGGACAATGATCTTCCTGATCTTCCTGATGAGGATGTTCCTGACGAAGGTTCTTCGAATGCCGAGGGTTCTTCGAGTGGTTCACCAATCTCCGCATTGAGCAAAACCTCCTCTTCTACTATATTCCCAATTGTCCTACAAATAAAAGTACATAAAAGCTTTCCAACAAAACACGTTACATTTTTCAATACAAACATGAAAAATAACTTTACCACAACAATAATAAAATACATACCTTCTACTGCTCGTTGTGCTATCTAAAAACGATAGCAAATCGAAGTATTTCCATTTTCTTCTAAGCTCCGGGGCAGCACTTCCTGAAGCACAATCTTCATCTTTTTTGAATTTTTTATATGTGTCCCGAAGCTCTTTCCAACGTCTCCTGCACTGGTCAGCTAAAATGTATAATAGTAATAAAATATCAAAAGCACGATTCAAGAATATTTAATTACTAGTTGCATTTATTTCTTTAGCAATTTTGCTCCAAATTTCATCGTTTTTTTGTGTGTTTCTGTAGTCCCACCTTTGCAGGTTATACAGCATCTCATTTTTTCTGACTGCCTCTATTAATTTTTCCTCAAAACTCATCTTAAAAATTTAATTATATATTAATCTCTAGTAAATAACAATTTCTTACCTTTTCCATAACAGTTTTATTTTTTAAAAATTTAAAAACTTTAACAGACGTAACAGAATTTATCGAAAAGTCACTTTTCTTGTCATAATAATAACGTTTTATTTGTTTGCAGCGGTGTTTTTTGTATGCATAAATTGGTAGAACTGTAAACGTCGACCAAAAAATAGAAATAGGTTCTAATTTTTTTGGTCATGGTTATGGTCGCTTCGCCGGGAGTTTCATTTTGTTCGTTCCTATGTAGATACATGGTGTCTATTATTTGACAACCAAAAGCTTTCATAGCCCACGGCCTTTGGCGAGCATTGTGTTCCTGCTATTACATTCAAAAGTATTTTTTACTTTATAGTTCATATTAAAATAAAAGCGTATTTTTTAGGTTTTTTAAACTATATTTTTTAATTAATTTATTTAAGTTGAATTTAAAATCGGTCCAAACCTTTAAACATAAAATTGATTAATTTTAATTTAAATAATTTTTCAACATTATCTACTTTTAGCCATTGCTCTGCTGTTTTGAGCTAAAGCTAATTTGAGCTATTCAGGCCTATTCTGAACTCCGCTGGAATCGATTCCGCGGAAATTTTCTTACAATCGTATCCTACCAATGTAAGAAAATTCCAGCGGAGTTTAGAATAGGCCTGATTAAACTCGGCGCATTTTTTCTATTCGCGAATTACTTGTGATTTTTTGTACAAACGGGTGACGGGAGGAGGGCTCTTCTTTCCTTATCGATTGTCCTCGGAGCAGCCTTCGTAGTCACATCTCGGGTGACGCCGCGATAATTCTTTCTTTCAAGGAACTATATTTGTCGTTGGCTGGAGGCGACTTAATCAGATCCAAGTTGATTAGCACGTATCTGATTTTACAATTGTGGCTACGGCATGGACCTGATGTGTTTTCCCCATGGCTGTCCGGTTGTTGAATTGGGTTGTGATTGTTGTTGAGCTTGAGGCTTTATAGTTCGTGGGAAATCTTCCATTTCTTACGATAAGTTGTGTTTTTTGTTCTTTCGTGCCAGGGTCTGCTTAAGAAGCGTATCAAACCCTATACTTTTTATAATACTACAATTAATCGGGTTATTATTTGTTAGTTTGCATTCACTAAAAATACTAGCATGTGTCTATTTGTAATAATATTAGAGTTGCTAATAATTACTTTTTATTTTAGTTTATTATTTCTACCATTATTTACTTATGAACTTATATACAGTGGAGATCGGTTAACACGAAATCGTGGGGACAGCGCAAGGTTTTCGCGGTATCCGAATTTCGTATTAACCGTTGTCTTTGAAATACGTACATAATACATTGTATATATATTATCTACCTATCTTCTATGCATCTCTATATATGAAAAAAAATACATTTGATTTAAAAGTTATACAGCAATGCACACAAAAAATTATTTATTTATTTAAATAATAACGAGTTAAATAATATGTAACAGATTTTTTTTTTTAATTTATAGGATTGGAAAAAAATTAGTAATTTTCTTCTGTACCATTGTGGAAACTATTTTAGCTTCAGTATAATTTTCCAGATCGTGTAAATTTTGGTACATTGTACCACCGTCTTCCTGGCTTTCTAAAAATCTCCGAAGGTGCTTCACCGACCGCCGAATATCTGTAAAACTGGGAATAGGTATTGAATAATCGTTCTCTTCGTCCTCGTTATCTGAGTCTTCAGCGTTTGCAGACGTTGATGGTTGGATCATTTCCACAATTTCATGGTCTGTCAACATTGGAGCAATGTCAATATCGTCGTCTAGGTCCAAATAATCCGCGAGAATAATATCCGTACTCAAATTCATTACACTAGACACACGCGCAAACATATTGTTTAATTCGACATCTTCTTCGGGACCTGTAACCTCCTCTGGAGAAGCCATTGCCAAAGAAAATTCCGAATGATTGAAACAATTTTTAATTGTAGATGTTACAGATCGCCAGGCCGATTGTAGGAGATGCAGGGCATCTAAAATTGTCCCTGCCCTAGTTTCCTTCTTGGACTCAATGCCAGCTAAAAACTTCCTCAACAGAAATTTTCTGTAGAACACTTTCAGGTTCTTAATGATAGCCTGATCACATGGCTGTAAAATGCTTGTGGTATTCGGTGGTAGAAAAATTAGTTTTATCGCTTTCAGTCCTGGTACATTAGGATGGGCTGGGCAATTGTCTATAATTAAGGCGACTTTCCTATTTTCCCGCGAAAATCTTACATCCAGATTTAATATCCATCGCGTAAAAATATCTGCGGTCATCCACGCTTTTTTATTTGCAGTGTATTCTACAGGGAGTGTTTTCTCATTTTTAAAGCACCGAGGTTTTAAAAATTTACCAATGACAAACAAAGGTAGCTTGTCAGAACCATCTGAATTACACCCGACAAGTTCAGTAATACGCTCTTTGGATTCCCCCCCCCCCCGAGCATTCTTCTCCTTTCATTGCAAGAGTCTTTTCTGGAAGGCAGCGATAAAAAACCCCGGCTTCATCTGCGTTATAGATGTCCTTTGGTTCAAACTCCTTCAAAATTCCGGGCAAGGTTGAAAAGAGCCAACCCGATGTCATATCGCTGCTAACTTCTTTCGATTCTCCAGTAATGCATTTAAACACGATACCGTTTCTTAGTTTAAAGCGTTCAATCCAACCTGGATTAGATTTGAAGTCTATACCCATATCGTGTGCTAAAAGCTCTGCTTTTTCCCCTAATATAGGCCCAGATATGGGAACATTTTGGGATCGAGCTTGCTTAAACCATAGAAGTAGCGCAGCATCCAAATTTTCATGTTTTGCTAAACGCAGACGTTTTCTTTCAGGCTTAAACAAACACCCTTCATACATATGCCAGTTTAATCTTTTCACGATTTTTTAAGATCGTTGATAGGGTAGAATTTGGAATTCCGAATTCTTTGCAAACCTCTATTTTCTTCTTGTCTCCACGGTCAACAGCCTCAAAAATTTTAATCTTTGCCTTTATCGAAAGTGCATTTTGTTTTTTACTATTGCTTGCCATATTGAATGTTAATTTAAACAGTAAAAAGGGGGAAATCAAAAATTGAATTTCACTTATTCGCACAAGTTACAAAAAGAAAACGCGTGATGCACCCAAAATCAAAAACAGACTGAAATTTTTCTTATGGGGCCCATCCACGGGCCAACTGGTTGCCCAAACTGAATTGTAAACTGAGTTGGTGCTTTGCCACACACACATCAACTGAACGGATACTTCGACTGTCACTTTGATATTTGACTGCCAATTTTAGAGTGAAGTGAAATTTGTAGTAAGTGATTGCGATTAAGTGTTAAAAAATAATAAGAAATGGATGAAGATAATTTGCTAATGTTATTAATTGTTGCTGAGTGTCTGGAGAATGATGAAGAGGAAGATCAGGAGCGGCGGATAGGTCGGAAAAGACCGAGGGTTTGGCAAAAAGAATGGTTAAAAAACAAGGACAAGTATTCCAGTCAGCGGCTTTTGAACGAATTGAAATGTACAGAGCCTGCAGATTATAAAAATTTTATGAGGATGGATGGAGGCACATTCAATGATTTGCTATCACTCATAAGTGATAAAATTCAGAAACAGAATACAATGATGCGCGGTGCAATTCCACCGGAAGTACGGCTAGGCCTTACACTTCGCTTTTTGGCAACGGGTAATTCGTTTGAAGACATGAAATACTCTTCAGCAGTTTCTGCTCAAACCATCGGAAAAATAGTTATAGAAACTTGTAAGGAAATTATAAGGGCGTTGAAGGAATATATAAAGGTAGGAAATATTAAATTTTCCATTCAGTAAAGAACTTTAGCCAGATCAAATTTATTTTCATTTCAGATGCCAACTTCAAATGAAGAATGGAAAGAAATTGCAATGGGCTTCAATGAAGTTTCGCATTTTCCTCATTGCCTTGGGGCGATTGACGGAAAACACATAAATATAAAAAAACCAGCACATTCAGGGTCCCTATATTTCAATTATAAAAAGCACTTCAGTATTGTATTACTCGCTGTAGTGAATGCGAAGTGCGAGTTTATCTACGTAAATATTGGGACCAATGGCAGAGTATCTGACGGAGGAGTTTTTTTAAACTCAACTTTCTTTTGGAAGCTGCAGGAACAGAAACTTAACTTGCCTTCGCCCGAGATAGTGTTTCCTGGAAGCTTGAGTCTTCCATATGTTTTTGTTGCGGATGATGCTTTTGCCTTGAGGGAGAATATAATGAAGCCTTTTGCCCATACAAATTTGTCAGCAGAAGAAATGTGTTTTACACCCGTTTAAGTAGTGCGCGTGTTAAAGTGGAGAATACTTTCAGCATTTTGGCCTCGCGTTTTCGTGTTTTGTTGACTACAATAAATCTATGTCCAGAAAAAGCAACAACTATTGCTTTAGCCTGTTGTTACCTACATAATTTTCTACGTAGGCGTCGTGACAACATTTATATGAACTTGGATGGTAATACAGGAAATTGTTCAACAAATTCCACAAGCTTCACACCGATTGCCGCCACAGCTTCAAGAAATGCTTCCAACGAAGCCAAACAAATAAGGAGGAATTTTTGTGAAGTAATAAATACTTTGTCAAAATAAATTAGTACATTATGAAATAAAATAAACATATAGAATACCAGAGTAATAAAAAACATTTATTATTATTACTGAAACAAACTATTATTGCTATATACTAAATACTAAACTATTTTCCTAGCAGAAATCTTCATCCAAAGACATATCTCTGGTTGTTGAATGTTGCGATTGATTTTGGGAATGTTCTCCAATAGCTAGAGGAACAGCAAAAGTCCCATCCGACAAAGCGAAAAAATGCCTTATATTGGTATCACTCGACGCTGTAGTTGGCGATGGTGTACTTGTCAAAACAGGCGTGGATGACCTGGAAGAAAATTGTGTGGGGACTCGCAACGTACGGGTTGAAGTTGATGGTGTCGGCGCTGGGCAAACGGAATTTAGGGTTAACTGATTCAACTGCCCATAGATGGAAATCTCCTCTATCGCTTTTTTGGCGTATATTTTCTGGATACCAGATAAGTTCCTGTACGCACACGCCCAGGATTTTCCAAATATGTCGGCTTCATCCTCATCCTTTTTTCCGGGTTTCGTTGTCAAATGCTGCACAACTGCTTTGAGGATTTGTGTCCTTTCACCGATGGCATCAATTTTCCGCGGTTTTTTTGTTGTTTGGGATCTCTGAAAATAAACATTTTTTTGGTAGGTATTGATACAGCATATATTGCAAAATATTTTACCGAAACATTCAATTCATTTTCATCATCGCCGAAGAAATCACTATCTGAGGATTATTGTGTTGCTTTCACCCGAAGGTGTGATAAATGAGAACACTTGTTTTTATGGTTTTTATATTTATAATAGCAATTTTATTTAGTTTATTTGTTATTTTTACACGGATGTCTATAACTATCACTTAGTATATTAGTTTATTGACTAGCAATTTAAAATAGATCTATATAATATTTATCGGCTTTATCGCGATTGATTTTTCTAGCGTGTGGTTGTCTTAACAGAGCACGAGTAGAAGAGTGGAGATGCCGGAAGCTGGCTTCTTCGATAGGGACGATAGGGACGGAACGGAAAGCGGCTAGATCACTGAACTTTGGGTTCGGTGATCGCTGAAATGTTCCAATTGATCGTTATTGATCGTGTTTACCATTTCGGAATATGTTGTGTGACTTTGCGTAAAACTTAGTAATTAAGTTTGTACGCGGTCACCACAGGATTGTGACGGCAGTGGTTCTGCATCGTCCTTCATGAAATCAAGGATGTCAAAATACCATATTGACGGCACATAAACATCCTCCGAACTAGCACCCGATCTTTCGCTATTCCTTATAAGTTGGAGTTCTCTGCGATATTGCGTTCGGATATTTGCAATTTTCTGCTTTAAATTGCCCACCTTCGCTTCCGGCACTATCTTTCTATAGTGAGACAGCAGCTCATCCCAAGCCTTTGACCGCAAATTCCTGTTTTTGTAAGAATTCATCTTTGAGTTCCATAATATGGGTAGATTTCGAAATTCTTGAAAGAAATCTCTCCATTCTTCAGTATCACACACATGTATTACTCGCTGGCTCATTGTATTCGAGACTTTGAAACTCTATACGCTTTAGCTTTGGCAGTCGGAATGTGACCCCTAAAAACACAAATTTAAATTACATTTAACTGACGCCATTATTTTAAATTTCGTATTACCTTGCCTTTCTCCAACAAAATCAAAACTGACACTTTATGAGCGATCAACGTAGAATAATTCTCGAATAAACGAACAAATTTATATGTTAATTAATTTATTAATTATTACTACAAATATTTATTTGTTTTAAAAATATAAATGCTCCTGCTTCAATTTTGTTCTTTGAAAATTCTGAAACTAATATAATATTAAGTGAACTTTCATAATTTAAATTAAAAATAACCCAAAATAATGAAAATATAAGCTTATAAAATAAATATGTACTTAATTCATTCATTCAGTTTGCCAAACTGAAATACACACAGCCCGACTAGTTGCCAAAACTCTTGGCCCCGCCCCCATAAAATTAAAAGATTTTGATTTATCCCAACTCAAACACCAACTGTCAAATCAGTTTGCCAACTGCCGCACACACGCTTCGATTCAGTGACAACACAACTCAGTTTGGGCAACCAGTTGGCCTGTGGATGGGCCCCATTAACTACGACGCACTTGTTTCGGTGAATCCCCCATTTTCAAGAACGTTAGGCCCATTCTGAATTTCGCCGGAATTTTCTTACATCGTATGCTACGGATGTAAGAAAATTCCAGCGAAGTTCAGAATAGGGCTGCATATTTAGGAGCAGGCAGAGAACAAAATGAAACTTGCCCTACAAAAATAGGGGGGAAAGAAAGCAACAATGAAATTAGGGAAAATATGAAAAAATAAATGCCTAAGGCCTTCCGCACACTTGTCCATAACATCAAAACAAAAACCGGTTTTATAGGCAAGGGGTCGCAGGGAAGACAGTTTTTCTTCCATAATTTTCCATCATTTGTTCACCCAAACATTTTCTCGTTTCACCGTCCATTACACTAACCCAAGCATGCCTTCGTTCTCGGTAAAGCTGCTTCGCTGTGCTTGCACCCCACACTACTCCATAGGCATTACAATCGTTACACGAAAATGATGGAGAAAAGTGAGTTCCGAGTGTACTATTAAACTCATATTAAAACCGGTTTGAAATTATGGACAAGTCTGCGAAGGGCCTAAGAGATTTCAAGTTTTTTCGTGTTAAGCGATGAGCGTTTCGCCATATCAGAACAAATTCGCATGAAAAGCTGCGGACTGGGACTAGACTTTTGTTTCGTGTTATGCAATATTTCGTGCTATCCATTTTCGTGTTAAGTGAACTCCACTGTATTTTAATTCTCCTTCCCGCTCGTTGTGTTCGTCGTACAGTAGTGTGAATTGTTTCTTGTAGAAACTTGTTCTTAATTTTCCTTTGGACCACCATTTCTATTTGTTATTAAGGATATGGCCGAAAGTGAAGAGAAACCAATGAAACGAAAAGTGATGTCCAGCAACTGCACAGCCGTATGTTGAATTACGATTTTCTGACTTTACTGGGATTTTGGAATACAATACTAATCCGCGTTGACCGTGTTCAAAAGAGACTATTATACCCGTGACAGACTGGTAGTATCGAAACCATGGTTAACAAGGAGACTATCAGTCTGTACTCAAAAAACACGTTTGTACTAGGCACAACCCTGGTACTATCATGGTTTCGAAATCTGCATCTACTGCATGGTATACTACGTTTGGAAGTACCTTCAGCGCCAATTTCCAGTTGCGGAAATTAAAGGAAACTTATATTTCCAGTTGTTTGACAGCAAATTGGTTGTCAATGGTAAAAACAATCTAGTTTGCGTTTTATTTGCCTTCACGTTATTCTATCCCGATCCCGCCAAAAACTTTTAACTTTGACAGCTATGAATACCATCAAAGCTGTCTGTCACTATACCTAGTACAAGGAAACTATGGTACTGAAATCATGGTTCGTATACTAGCTGTCTGTCACGGGTTTAAGGCCGGCCGCACATTGGATACGAATTTGTATCGTACGTAAATGTATGTTATTGGACGTCCGAACTGAGCGCGCACACTGGTTGCGTTTTTCTCCGTTGAAGTGCCTCTAGTCACTGTCACCTGTGGCCTGTGACACAGGGACCGCGGAAGTAGGGTTGCAAGGATTGCGGCCGCAACCCCTGATAATTTCGCGGGGTGGCGCCGCAACCCCTGTGTTTTTGAAACAAAAAAAGCAAAATTTGAGTTATTTTTTAAAAATTGTAAGAAAATTATATATGAACATTTTTAAATTCGATAGTTGTAAACAATATTCAAATTTAACAGAGAAAATTAATTTTACTTTTATTCTTTACCGAATTTAAAATTTTGCTATTAAATTACAAATAAATAATTTTTCATAACCATTTTATCAAAGATTATTTGCGTTCGCACCACCGTCGAGTCTTTTCAAGTGTTTACAGATCAGCGGGAGATTCGGTCAAACGTCTAGAATGGCTGTTAGTAAAATAAAAGCCAACAAAGGAATATTATGTACATATGTACATATATGTATTTCTATGAATCAGTTTCGATGTAATATTACACTTCGAACGAACACTTGAAAAATATATGGTTTCGACGACGTTTTTTTCTTCATGATCACTGACATATAGTAATGGACTGCTAAATAAGCAAAATCCCATACAAAAAAATGGCACCAAAAACTATTGTTGTCTCACTCCCCCGTTAAATTCCTATGAACTTTAATCGATATTATAATAAAAAAACATTTCAGTGCATGTCAGCGATATTAAACATAATTAGAAAAAACTAGACAGGTATAGAGTTTTTTCTTCTTTCTCTCTCTTGCGTTATTTTTAAAAGTTCGTTAAACAGAGGGAAAGAACCCTCACATATTTAAAAAAAAATACATTTATTTAACGAAAAAACTGCTACTAAATAAATAATAATGATGGAAATTTATTTCTATCAATTATAACAGACATCTTATTAGTTATTTTCTTCTAAATTCGAAGAAAAATGTTTTGTTTACATAAAAAAGGTTTTCTACTTCTGGAGAAAAATGGTGCCATTGAAAATTGTCAATCAGAAGTCCATTTCTATATGTCAGTGTTCATGATGGTCTCAGTCGTGTGTGTAATTTTGTGTCTTCGTTTGTGTATCATAAAAAACGCAGAATTTGCAATTATCTTCAAATCAGCTTTACCCCAAATGAATAAAGTGTAATTTTTTTTCTCGTGAGCACAAGGAAGAAAGTCTGGAATAAAAAGATTTTGTTCTATCAAAGATTGAAACCGCACATTTAATAGTAAAATATGTTTCATTCATGTCTTAAAAAATTTTATAGTTTCCTCGAAAAAGGTTTTTCTGACCACTTAGATGTGATTTTTCCAAAGATCATAAAAACGGCTCTTGTCTTGTGACTAACTAATTCTTACGGCATGATTCTTGATTCTTGAAAAAAGCTCGTTGTAGTGTTGGGTAGGACACGAATATAAAATGAGTTTGTAAGAGCTGCCTCTTTATTCTTTTGAGCCAGTACAATGTCATACTTCAAATGAGGCGGGGTGCTATTGTAATGCCAAAATGACAAAAACAAGCAGATTAAAAGACAGAAAGAAAATAAATACCAATGAAGTGCATTTTTACAATTTAATTCTAATATTCATTAACTGCCTTAGAGTAAGTAAGAAATATATGCCTCCACAATGTACAGTCACGGACAACTAATTAGAAACAATTTCATAAAAATTGCATTTATACATTTTCTATGTTTTTAAGTAGCAATCCTGTTAGGAATTCATTATTGTATTGTTATTGATTTCCTTCTATCATTATATATTTAAAAAATATTAAGAGATGTGGTCGGAATTCTTTAATTTGATTCCTACATAAAAACTGTATAAATGCAATTTTTATGAAACTGTTTCTAATTAGTTGTCCGCGGCCATATATATATATATTTTGCAATCTCGCCTAATTTCAAGTTGGAAATTCTGCTAGAAGTAAGAAATGTGTCTCCACCACAAAATTTCACTCCCTCAAAAAATGTAAGAATTGTCTCTTCAGGACTAAACCTCATTCCCTCGAAAAATGTAAGAATTGTCTCTCCATCCAGTGATCCAGTTCTTATTTACCATCTCACCACGGCTGCTCAAATTGGATATTTTACTGCCGCAAAAGAAGTGAGAAATTTGTCTCCAGTTCCTGTTTACAATCTCACCTCGCCGCAGTTCAAATTGGATAATTTACTGCCACTAAGTAATTTACAATCACACCTCGCTTCATTTATCTCGATACACGCTCATATACCAGTAGGACATTATTTTTGAGCCGGGACATTTAAAAAAACTGAGGCTTCAGTACAATTTACATCGTGTAAGGGAAAATGTACTGCCTCGTGTAAGTCCGGTTCAACACTAGCTTGTTGTCTTTCTCATATACGAAGGTCGCCTCAAAAGTGAGTATTTTTTTAAATCCTTGTGGTTGGCGGGAAAAGTCTGGGAGTCTCAGGGAATTTGCGTCTGGGATTAGGGGCGATGTAAGAATTTTTTTGTATATAAGAAATAATTAGATCAAATAAACAGTCAGTCTTGTTACAGTCAACAAAGCTTTATTATTCAAAATCATTCTACTTTCTGGTGCTATACCAGAAAGTAATAGTTAGTCCCAAAGTTAAGGTTCTGAACCTCTGCTTAAAATCATCAAGTGTTCTAGTAAATATCTAGACTACTTGAACTAATACAATACAAGGTAATTTAGCAGCAGGAAGTAAAGGTACTGAACCTTTGCTTTCACTCAGCGTAAGTGTTTTAGTAAAGCACTAGAACACTCTCTTCTCCAAGTAAAGGTACTGTACCTTTGCTCGGAGTCTTACCAAATGCCATCATCTAGGCGGCAGAGAAAGGCGGTATAAAATCAGAAGTTGACAAAAAACTGTTTCGCAACCCCAGTTAAAATAAGGTTCCGCGGTCTCTGCTGTGACATCGTCTTAATGAATAATTTATATCTGCTAGATACTATAGTTCTTCGCTAATTCGAAGACTGCGGCGGTGTCACAATATCCACCGTAGAACTGAATGGGTGCGTGAAATTTATTTAAAAAGAGATGAATATGGCGAATTCTATCTTATTATGGCGGACTTCTATGGTCAGTGTCTGCCGTGGCTTTTTAATTAAAACACTTGCTTTTTATTTTGTCACTAGAACAATTTATTTAACTAACTATATCACTAGATTTATTCTATAAATTATTATAATCCTACAATATAGATACATATATATATATTGCACTAACTGATTAAACTTATTGGCTTTTTAATTAGGACCTTTAGGAGCACTTTTGTGTGAGAGAAACTCTTGCAAATCAGTGAAGTGAAGGAGATGCCGGAAATTGGCTAGATCACTGAACTTTGGTTCAGAAGATGTTGTGTGACTTTGCGTAAAACTTAGTAATTAAGTTTGAACGCGGTCACCACACTTCAATAATGAGCCCGGGCTATATCATGGTTATCTACGCATGAATAAAGAAACCTTTGAATATATTCTAAGCACCATACGATCCAATCTGACTAAATACAGTGACTTCCGCAAGACTATGATGGTTATTCTCGTTGGCGGGTGACGTGACTGCGAGGGACGCGGTGGAATGAATCTGTCGATACCTACACAAGTATCGAGGGAAATATCACTTCACACACCACTAGGGAATACAATCCCGGACCATTATTTTAATCCCGGGATTTAGGGACTAAGGGACACTGATCCGGGATCCCGGGACTAGTCCCGGGATTTGCAAAAAAATGTTAAGCAGCAATATAAATGATACAAAAAGTTCTAGTAAACAGAGAAGCCTGCGTCAGTTATCGCAAGGCGATAGTATAGATCAAGAATTGTTTTTGGAATCCTTATCTTAAGTAGTGCAAAGCGTTCTAACATCGTCAAGAGGCTGTTCCATCGGGTGCGGCAATCTAGTAGCAATGACATCTTTTAGGCTAGTCGGTGAGGCATTTTCATTGCAATTTTGGCCCATAGGAGAGATTATTGTTGGAATCGCTTTGTTTTAGGGTGTAGTTAAACACCCTAAGTTTGCCCACAAATTGGTTGACCGCATAACTTTTTAATTAGGTTATTGTGAATAAAATAGGTACTTTTTTTATATTTCTTTCAATAGCTCCGTTCCTGCTAACTTTTAGTATAACATATGCATTGGGAAAGCTCTTCGTTATGAAATTCTCTAAAAAATAAGCCCTGTTAGAGGTCGCTAGGTGCAAGGGTGATCTTGCAAATGGCTTCCAAAGTTTTCAAAACACGTTATTTTCACTATTTGTTTACAGGAAAACAACTGCACATAGAAGGATAAAAATTCGTAAAGATGGTGTTTATGTGGTCCCGGTAATGAACAAAAAATTTCAACAAGATCGGTTCATCACTTTTTGAGTAATTAACGATCAAGTTTTTTTTTTTACCTTAATTAACAATGCTGCCATTTTGTGTTGGATCAGTTTATAATTGGGAAACTCATTTAGAAAACTTAAGAAACAATTGAAAATGAAATCCCGTTGGAATTTTTGAAAAATCGCAATTTTGGTACATTTTATGAGGTTTTTTAGGCACGTACCTTTTTATATTTGTTTATTTATGTCGCCAATAATACACTTTTTATCATTTTTTCCTTCTCGCCGACTAGCCTATTTATTGAATGCAGACTTTACGTATTTTTGTAAAACAGTATCGTTTTTTGTTGGCGTTTTTTTAAAAAATAATATGATTTTACATACTTTCTTTATCACATCAAGAATCTTAAGATCATTAGTTAAATTTAGAACACTACTTGTATTCCCTTCGTTTTCATCGATATTTAAACAGTAGTCAGGGTCTGGATCTTCGTCGTTACATCGCTATCTAGAGAACATTGCCCCTGCTAATTTTAAAGCCTCAATATTTTCTTTTATGTGATCCCGGATGTTATCACTAAAATTCATGATTCGGTTGGGAACTGTTGCTGCAGTTTTCGGCAATTCTGTAGTATATTCTTTGACCAATAGTAGCTTTCTTAGGTCATTAGACTTTATAAAGATACTAAATGGTAAACCATCTAATCATTCGTGACAAAACTTCATCTAGTGTGTCGTTTTCACTTTTAGTTTTTTTGAAAATAATCAATCATTTTCCGTTTTGCTTGAGTCGGGGTAGAACTAGGCGAAGATACTTGATTGGATGATGGCCTGTCTGAAAGGGTTATGTTGTGCTTCGTAGCTAAATGAGTGTGCAGTCCTTTTGTAGAGCCTCCTTTAGGATAGATGGACACTTTTTACATTGAGCACTGTTTCCATTTGTAGCTACCCTAAAATGACTCCATACTAAATTTGGGTCTCTGTCTTTGTAGTGATTGACGAAAATTGTTGACTCCAATGACGACATGACGATTTTTCATGTTATGCTGCTACTATTCTTGTTACCTGTGAAAACAATATTTTCTTGTGATGGTCTTCACACAACACAATATAACTCACTGAACCGGCTGACGCAATCACGCTGCGTTTCTATTGGGGTTTGGTTCAGTTAAAAGCTCAATAAAAACTTTAATGTATTTCCATTTTAGTCGTTTTAACATTTTAAAGCAAAGCTTTTAACTGTGCGTTTCCATTAAGCAAGGCGCGCACTGAGGTGGGCAGAAATTGACGTGGCGGTGGTGTGGTGACTAAGTGGCAAGTGGAATATTTTAATCACACGGAATCAAGGGAGGTAGCGCGCATCGAGACCCCCAGCTACTAGAGTGAGATGGATACGTGTGTATGAGAGCGAAGGAGCAAGTCGCAGACGGTTACCTACCTACATTACGTGGCTGAGCAAATGGGTGGCAATCGCAATACTCTCAGTTGGGTTGTGTAGAAGCTTTATTATTAATATTATGTCGATCCCGAAAATCCCGGGATGGACGGTTTTAAATCACGGGATTTCGATATCAAAAAACTTTCCGGGATTGTATTCTCTACACACCACCTTCCGACAATTAGAATACGACGTTTGTAGATCTAGTCGCCTGGAATCTCTTAGATTGACAATGAGAATACCAGTTTAAGGTCGAAGTGACATCTGTCACGTCACTCGACAACGAGAATAAGGCTGTATATCTCCTGAAGAACGACTACTTTTAACCTTGAATAAACGTAATAAATTAACTTACCAGGTATTTTTATTTCTTCTGATATTTCTCGCCATGCCTTGCGTGAATCGGAATCACTTTGATCCCATAAACTTTGTGTCCACACACCAAATTAATAAATTGTTCTATATCCATACTATATTTTTAACGTACGCACGCATAAAAAATCCGAGCATGCTGGGATTGATTTCGAACGTCGGAAGTATACGCCCGTACACATACGACTAGCTCGCACCTAGTTTGCGAGCTACCTTAGTACTCGGAGTATCGGGATTGTTCGTGCGTATTCGTACGTGTTCGTACCAGACAAATTCGTACGAAAACGCATCCAGTGTGTGGCCAGCGTAAGATCCGACCATGAACTTGCACGATTCTGCTAAGGGTTTGAAAGCGTTCAGAGACTATTTCGAAGAAGATAGAGAAAACTAGGTAATGGACTCATTGGAAAAAGGACTCAATCCCAATGGACCAAGACGAAAAGAGAGAATGGCTGGTGAAAATTCGCAGGATGCAGGGTTTATATTGGTACCAGTTAGACTGAGACTAAGTCATAAATTTTCTCTATTAATCTATTTATGTATTTAAACCAATGGTGCCTTGCGATAAAACGCGTAGTTAAAACTGCAAATTTAATATAAAAAACAGACAGACAAGAAAGCGAGCTAATAGTAACGTAGTAAAATAATTTGAATAAGGGCGGCGTTTCGTGTTTGCCATGGGCGCTACTTTGGCTCTCAGAGCAGCGTACCAACAAGATAGAGAGATCCGAGTCGAAATTGGAACGTCGGTTCTTTCGTACCGTCAACAAGCCCAAATGATGGTGGCGGTCTATCAACATATGGTCTTATTTGCTTAGGCGATATCTAGGTGGATTTGCGGATATCTTTACCCGCAAAATATGGGTGATTTTTTAAGATTTTCGTTTTTAATTTCGAAAAAACAGAAAAATTGGAAAAAGGTATAGTATTTTTATTGGAAATTAATTAATCCTTGCCATTTATTTTTTAAAGATTATTATTATTTCATGTAAATGTTGGCCACGGCTACTTTCCAGGTGGTCCATACGAGAAGTGCAATTTTGAGTGACTTTTTCGACCATAGCTGCTGGTATCTCACCGATAACACGTGTGATGTTGTCTTCTAGTGCTTGAATCGACGTTGGTTTATCGGCATAAACAGCAGATTTGACGTACCCCCACAAAAAGTAGTCCAATGCTGTCAAATCGCATGATCTAGGTGGCCAATGCACCGGTCCAAAGCGAGAGATGAATTGCTTGACGAATGGACACATCACGATCTTCACCAACACTGGCGGCTAGTACACCAATTGTTTCTTCTGTACGCACTCTACGCACACGACGTGGTTTGATGTCCAAGAACGTGAAATTGTTGCGAAATTTGGTCTCTATGGTTTCTATTTCTTGTTGAGGGGCGCTTTGGCGGGCACTGCGAGCTATTTTATTTGGTCTATTGTGCCATCCCCGTCATTAAAACCCATCTAGGTTAAGGCTGCTAGGTTAAGGCGGAACAGTCTGATGACACCCTGTGAGATTTAATGGCCAACAGAGAAGCTTGACTGCTCGAGAAAATGACAATGTTAGAGCTATTTGGAGTTCTATTAATACAAGTATGAGCACACACTTGGATGGCGAGTACCTCAGCCTGAAAAACAGTGGTGGTAGTGCCCAGAGCCATGGCTATTTTGCTCCTTGGGCCATATACTCCCAGCCCTACCCCTTTATCGGTTTTGGAACCGTCCGTATACCAAAAGTCCGTGCTTCCTCCAAAGAGGGGCCTGCCATCTTGCCACTCTGAACTACTTCGAATAATCGTCGTAAATGGTTTGTCAAAGTCAAGAGTGGCAGGAATGGTATCGGACAGGTTTACCTCCTTGAGGTTCAATAAATTATCCAGGTCTCCTGGTATAAAGGAGAATAGCTCCCGTTGTCGCAGCGTCCCCGCAGAGCCTCCCTTTTCACTGCTAGGTGAAGCGGAGGAAGGTTAAGTAGGGCCTCCATAGCCGCAGTCGGACAGGTGCTTTTAGCCCCCGCGATACCAAGAGAGGTCAGTCTTTGCACCCTGGCCAGCTTTTCTTGGTCTTGACCCACCATGTGATGGATGCATACGTGATCCAGGGTTACGCCTAGATATTTAGCCTCCTTTGAGAAAACCATTTCTTTGCCATCCAAAGAGGGAGCTTTTAAATTTAGCTTCCTTCTATTAGTAAATGGTACGATGAGAGTTTTTTGTGGGTTAATACCCAAGTTCTTGCTCCGTCACCAGCTATGCACATTGCACATATGACAGAGCGGCTTGCACGAGGTCTGAAACGGTGCCATCAAGATCGCCAAGAAGGACGACCCTTTGAGCTTGAGGACAGCCTTTAGCAGCCATTACCGTAATCGATTCACCATTCATCTCAACAGTTATCAATCTGCTGCTGAGAAGCGACGTGATCCATTTCGTAGTGGGGGATGAGTGCCTTCCTGCAGCTTCATTGATGGCGTCGAAGGTAACGTTGTCAAACGCACCCTCAATGTCTGCAAAGCCGCAGAGAGAGATTTCCTTGGCCCTGAGGGACATGAATGGCAGTCTCTGTAGATCTGCCTGGCCGCTAGGGCAGTGAAGTGGGTTCGCTGTAAGACCCTCTCTAATATGCCTGTCGAGAACTTTCTCTATCGTTTTCAGGAGAAAGGAGGAGAGGCTGATGGGTCGATATGATTTTGCTTCCCTATATCATCTTCAGATAGCGGTAGCAGGATTGGAAAGATCTCTTCCAAGCCTCTGAAGGAGAGCTGGGAAGATGTGGTCCTTTCCACCGCTTTGAAAGGCTTGAAGGTGCCAATGGCCCACTCAATCTTACCCGCACTGAAAATCCTGTTTGCCAGGCCTTTGTTCCTACTGTAAGACCGGTGGGCAAGTACTACCTCCGATCCAATCCAGGGTCAGTTACCTGAGAACCCGGGTAATGAATGCTCATTAATAGCTCCATGGTATCGCTAGAGTTTTTCGTAAAGGACCTTTCAGGAGTCTTGAGAGAGAAAATGCCATTGGAGTGATCCTTATATAGAACTTTGTGTAACCTCGTGGAGGCTGGAAGCTTGTCTATTTCTTCGCAGAAGGCTTTCCATAACCTTCGTTTGGATCTTCTCAAATCTTTGTTATAATTGGTGAGGTATTTCTTCTAGAGGTCCCAGTTGCCCGAGACCTTAGAGCTATAAAGTAGTTTTCTGACTTCTCTCCTTTGCCTGCAGAGATCATTGCTCCACCCAGAATCCTTTCGGTTAGTACTTCGAGGTTTTGCAGTGCAGCTACTTTCGAAGGCTGTGAAGATCGTTTCCTGCAGATTGGTAGAGACCAGGTCGAGATGGGCCTCAGTGATGGAATTATGATCAACATGGCTGACTCCTAACCTGAGGGCTGTGCGATAGGCCTCCCAGTCAGTCTACCGTGGAATCCTAAATGCTTCCGAGGATATTGCAGAAGCTCTCAAGTTAAACCTTATTATGTCTATGATCACTGATCAGACATTGATGGCTCACTTGAGAAGTGCCAGTTCAGTATTCTGGAACTGGCGAATGTGCTGGCAAGAGTAAAGTCAATCACCTCTAGGCAACATTAGAAAAGGTAGGTTCGTGCCCTTTGTTCATAACCTGTAAATTGTAGGTAGTAATGAAATCAAGGAGGTATGCGCCCCTAGAATTAGAATTGGTGCTTCCCCGCAAGGTGGTGCGCGTTGGCGTTGCAACCAATCACTAGCAAAATATTTCTAGCGCAGTCCTCCACAAGTCTCCTGACATCTGACGGCGGTGGGGCAGGGTCTTCTTCAGGGAGGCAGAGGTAGGCCGAGGCTATGACAAGCCGGGGGTCGCAGTTGATCCAAACTAATCCATAGAACAAAATCTCGTTTTATTCACTTAGCTTTTGTAGATTTTGAACAATTAAAACACATATGGAAAAGGCAACTGACTTAAACACTGGTAATCTGGTTCTGTGTTTAATCTTTTGTGGGAAAACCAAGCTTAAGTATCACACTTTGTACTACCTATGTCGTTCGTGTCATGGTGCAATGTCTACTAGCAAGCTTGGTTTAAAAGATAGAAGAGGATATGATAGATCAGAAGGGGTCTGGGGGTGTTGGGGCAGGTGGCAATTAACCTTACGTTTGAAATCTTGGGCGTTGTGTGAGTTCGGGAAAACTGATTGTGGGAGATTATTCTACACCCAAATTGTTCTATTTATAAGCGAACTTTTAGACGTTAGTGTGCGCAAAAAAGGGGCTTGCAGGGTATGAGAGTGAGCCGAATGGGTCAGTCACCTATTGATGTCTCTGCGTTCCCTTTGGATCGCCACAAATTTGTCAATAGATGAGTGCCACATACACTAGGTTACTAAGATCAGTTTTGAGGAGTTGAGCATTATGTGAAGTTTCCCATCTTGGTAGGCGAAAATCTCCTCTCTTTAACCCCCTATTTTTGATATACTTGCGTATTACTTTTGATACGTTTTGGAAGCACCCCTATTTCATGCTTCAAAAATCGAGATTTTAAGTGCCTTACGTGCATGCATTCACTTCATTTTCGTTGTGGTTCTCATAAAAAAATTAGCCTTGGTTATTTACATAATTTGAACAAAGCTTGTTTTTTAATTTTACCGCGTTGCAAATAATTCATCACAATTTATATCTGCTTGCAATCGACATCATACACAGACCCGCCGCTACTCCACCTCTACTGAAGCAAAACGTTGATGTTTTTCGAAGATTTACAAAAGTCGAAACATAATGAATTTATTCATGACTCGTACAAATCTCATTGTAGTAATTTAAAAGCATAAATTATTTATGTTGTTTTGAAAAAAAAACTCATGTTCGAGTCAATTGCTCTTTGCTACATATGAGTGAAGGCTTTTAAGGCTCACAGAGCCCGCATTAACCTTTGGAAACTGAAATTTTTTTTTCCTTCTCGTTCCATTTTGCATTCAGGACTTTGGTAAATCAATTCACAAACAGAAGTCGGTTACATGTCGACTAAATTAGCCAATTTCTAAAGTCGCCTAACAAAGCACTCATATCGGATCATATATAAGCATTTCATGCATGAACATTCGCTTCTATTTGAAAAGCTCTCATCATCTGGCTACATCGTCAATGTTTCACGTTTCACCGCAAATTACTGCTCCCCACCCGCACCCTCGTTTTAATTAAAGCAAATCCAAACAAAAAACGGGAAAAACGGGAAAACTGAAGCCAAAACGCAAATTCATTCGACTATTCGTAATGCACGCACAGCAATGGATTCGAGGTGAATAAGCACGCATCGTCCTTCTGCTATTAGCAATTTTTCATGTGGCAGGATCCGGCGGGCGGTGGGCGTGGGCGACGGCCTGGCTGCGGGGATGGCTGCCGACCAGAAGACGAGCACATCAAAACCTTTATCCTCTGTGTTTGTTGAGCATTAGAACACAGGACGAAGCTCCAGCTGCAGCGAGCGCTGCGTTCAAATTCATTTCATTTCACTAAATAGCTTTAACGTCAAAAGGAAGTTTTCCGAGAGTTGGTAATTGGCTGCTGTTTCTCTTGTTTGCGGAAAAAATCCAAAAGTGAGGGTGGAGGGCGAAATCCTGCATCCGCACAGTATCAACATTCAACAATACTCGGAGCCCGTTCTAGTTAACGCACCCCGTTAATAGGTTGGCAGTTCGCATTTTCCTGATGGCGAAAATCGCCTTCCGTGTATTAATTGCGAAATAAAAATTGTGCGTTTACGTTGAATGGCAGCTTCCATAATAAATACCTACAATGCGCCTCGGTTCCACGGATTTTCCCAGTTTTAGAGGGAGAGTTAAAAGTTGAGTAATCCACGAATGCTGATTAATTGTTGGTTCGTTAGTTTTGCAGTTGTGAGATTTTTTAGTAGTTTCTGTGGAAAAATTCACCGCCCCCGTTTGCTGCCTGCTACCCCCTCCCCGGATTTATGCACGGAAATAATTAGAGGCAAATACGCAAATGGCATTCAAGAAGTAACGAAAACTTGCCATACTCGTAATATATGCTAACTAAGGCGTGAGTTAGAATTAGTGCTTTACAGGAGAAGGTTTTCATTGCGTTGCCTTTGAAATTGGGGTTTTTGACTGCGCCAAGGTTTTTATGTAACTTATATGTCTGCAGTTTATTTGATAAATGCCCTTTATCAACTTGAGCTTGAGTATAAGTTTACCGATTTTTTTAATGCGTAACACGGAGCTTGTTACGGAATAAAACTAACTTTTGCGCGTTGGTATTTTATATCAGCTTTTATTACGCAGACGAAGTGGCTTTGGCTAAACTAATATGCATAAGTTTTTACCATCTTATAGCTTACGGAAGAGACTATAGAGACATCTGGGAACTACTGCATACCAACAAAGGATCGAGTCAATCGTGACGAGCATAGCAATCTTGACAAAGGATCGAATCAATCTTGACGATTAGCTACGTAATCCAACAAAGGGTTTATTGAACGTCTGATGTCCTATACAATAGAGTGAAGCTAAATTTTTTTTGAATTTCGATTAGTACTAGTGCGGAAAAGTTGCTACCTGATGCGAGTATAAAAAGTGTAAAATTATATGAAAATCAAATTAAATCCTACGGTATAAAGACATTTTTTAAACACCGAACTACGTAGAATCGATATAATATCAAATAAAATTAAACAAAAACACACCTTAATGATTCTACTCGCAATTTATTGGAATATAAAAAAATATTTCATATTCTCAATAATAAAAACTCGAATGCATTTCGATTTGATTTACAAATCATCATCAGCAATCACGACTGAAGTAACTAAAATTTGCGTTGATCCATAGTAGGCATTAAACGATTTGAAACGGTCCGGTGTTATAGGAGAGAGAACAACACCGACTCGATGTTGCCATTGTCCAAATTAACGGTGTTATTGGTTTTGTGGATATAGGCACTTTCATAGGCATCGAGTCTTCTCTCGTCACGCACGCTTCTTATCAACTTTACGTTGTCAATAGAAATATTCAAATGCATTTTCTCTATGGCGTGAGCTGCAAATGCCGATTTTGTTACTTGCCTCTGTGTTACACACTTCTCATGTTCGCTGAATCTTTTCCTAATTGAACGTCTCGTTTGACCAATGTAGACAGAATCACATTCGTTACAGTCAATCCGGTAAATGCCCGATTTTTCTAGTGCGTCTTTTTTGTCTTTTGTGCTACCAAGCAAATCACCTAGTTTATTATCACCTTTGAAAACTAATGTCATATTTTGTTCGTTGAAAGCAGATTTCAACTTATTGGTAATTTGTGGAACATAAGAGATCGACACTTTCATTTTTACTGGTTTATCCAAACATGATATTAGAGTTGTCAAATTCTTCCTTTTTGCACTCATGGAGTGTTTTTTAATGATTTGATCTATCATATCTGTTGGATATCCATTAACTTTGGCTACTGACTTGATGTAATCGTATTCATTTTAGTTACTTCAGTCGTGATTGCTGATGATGATTTGTAAATCAAATCGAAATGCATTCGAGTTTTTATTATTGAGAATATGAAATATTTTTTTATATTCCAATAAATTGCGAGTAGAATCATTAAGGTGTGTTTTTGTTTAATTTTATTTGATATAAATCCTACGGTGCCCCAACCAACGCTCTCGAAAGTTCTACAAAAAAGTAAAAAATGTTTGCTATAGGAAATTTTTTTTTTTGAATTTCGATTAGTAGTCCAGTTGTTAGGGGTTTTGACCCCCTTGTTAACTCACTAATTTTTTTTTAAAATAGTTTTTAGTGAGTAGAATATGTTACAAAAAAGTTTCGGAGAATTGGTTGTACGCTACCACCAAAAACAAAAAATTCCGTTTTTGGCTAATATCTCTTAAACGGCAAGTCTGTAGATTATGCGATTATCTACAAAAAAGGATATTATACATTTTCCTGTACGAATTGCCATTCATTAAATATCGCCTTTTTTAAGATTTTGAATACTCATATCTCTTCATTCGCAACTTCATCAGACGTTCAATAAATTCTCTGTTGGACTACGTGGCTAATATTTTCAGGGGTGATTCCTGGATATATTTGGAGATAAAAATTGTCCTAGAGATGGGGGCTATCCCTACTATCCACTAAGTTACAGGGTGTTTATGAAAAAAACAAATTTTTTTTCTTTAAATTTACTTAAACTTAAATAACTTTTAGACTGATTATCGTAGAGCAACGTAATTAAGTTCATCTTTTAGGTAAATGTGTATTCTTTTATTTGATATAAATACCAGAAACTTGAGTGACTCGGTTTAGAAAAAATGTTGGTTCAAAGTATGAACAAAATGCGAAAACGAAGAAAAGTGGGATTTTGCTCGCACTTATTGTTAGTTTAAGTTCAGTAATCAAACAATTATAACATCATTATAAAGGTTGTTATGGGAAAAATATTAATTAAAATCATTATAAACAAAAATTCATTATAGTAAAATACTATTTTATATTTTGAAAAATATTGATACACTATAAAAAATCTCCCTATTTTACAAGCTTTATATTATCTTCGTTCTCTGTCTGTGGCGGACAAATCTTGCGAATGATTTTTCGACCAGTTCCCGATATCGGATGATGCTCAAATTTGGCACACACCTTTGGTTCTGAAGACAATGCAATACAGTGTATACAATTTTAGGCTACATCCAATATGGCGGCCACCATAAATTGGCGGGTTACTTTTTTCTTTAAGATCCCCGACATGGGTATCAAATGAAAGAGTATGACGAGTAGAATACAGTAAGCCATGTGACGTAATTTTAAATCCAGTTTTGGCCAGAACTCAGTCCGATGGCGTTAAGGAAAAATAATAGTGATTTCGATCCTTCGTTGAATAGACGGCAATGTAGGCTGCTAAATTCACGACAGTTACTCCACTCGATACCAATTTGGGGCTGATTTTCCAAATAAGCTGATTCTAACTTTCGTTGTTATTATGATTGAAGCCACCAACACATCTTTCAAGTAAAGTTTCTTTACTGAGATCAGTATATATGGGTCTGATGGCGTTCAAAACATTTGGTGGAAGTGGATTAAGCTTAATTTACATATCCGACGTTTTTCTGCCGCGCCGCTCTTTTTTAAGATTTCAGCCAATCAAAAACAATTTCGGTCACGTCATATTGTTTTTGATTGGTTGAAATCTTAAAAAAGAGCGGCGCGACATAAAAATGTCGAATATGTAAATTCACCTTTATAGACGTGCTTGAAAGCCTTGTTTTTCGCCTGAGCTAGTTGATACGCACACCCAGGATACTTCACCGGTTGGACATTTCTCGTGGCGTGGATTTGCATCGGTTGAACTATAATGATGGAAGGTCACCCATATTGCCTCATGCTTATCGTGAACAGAATCAGAATGGCGTCGAATAGCAAGCCCGTAGTACACTGTGAGCTTGTCAATAAATTTTCCTGTCAGCTTTCCTATACCACCAAGTTGTTTATTTTTTTTTCACTAAATTACGAAGGGGGGATCCCATAAGCTTCTGGACGTGTCCGATCATAACCTTCTATATTTACAAGCCATGAACAAGAATCTCAATTAAGAGAATCGGACTACCAAATTCTCCCAAATTCTCCAAATTACACTAACAACATAACGTGACTTCACCGAGTTGTAGTCCGATTGAGCGGAAATTCGCTCTCATTATTTTCCTTGTTCATGGCTTGTAATATAGAAGGTTATGGTCCGATGCATTCTTTTTTAATAACTTCTACGTCGCCATAAGGATGAGGATTTACTACCCCAGTGTATGTCTTTGAATCTCCGTCTCCAATATAGTAGCGGTACTTATATTTTTCATTATATTTTATATATATATTTACATTATATTTTTCTATTGAACGCTTGAAGATCTCGACAATAGAGTCATCTTCCATTTTTCCCGCGGAGCCTTCGTGATTTGTACTGAATTCGTTTTCGTGTTTTTCGTACCATTCTTCGAATTCCGCAGCATTTAGTTTATGTTTCCACGATTCACACATTTTGCAGTACGAACTTTTTACCACAAGATCGAGCACTTTTCCACTGTAGTATCCTATGACAGACGAAACTCTGAATAACGACGTATATCCTCGCTTCCTCCAGGATCCATCTCCGGAAATTGTTAATTTTGAAGTTGCATCGCCTGCCGCATTCGGTGTATTTTCAACTTCTTCTCGTACGGCTTTTTTTGAAGATTACTTCAACAGCTTACAGACTAATAAATGCTTTCTAAAATAATTGTATACGTAGTTTCGGAAAGAAAACTTGCCATGTCCATAAGTCCGCAAAATTTTTGTGCTCCGGCCAATCCTAAGCCGAGAACTCGCATAGTAAATATGAATCGACGATTATTTCATACGAATGTGTCAGAAAAGGAAAAGATGGTATCAAGTTATCTGCACACGAGTCACATTTCACAACGAGTTTGAAGCCTAGTCCTCTTATACTCACTTGTTTCAAAGGTAATATTCCCGTCACACGTTTTATACTTGACTAAATTCTAAATCGCAGCCAACACAGTCAAAAAGTTTAAAATGCTATATTCAACATTACTATCCTGACAAACAGTCATATCAACATTATCTTTCATTTTCTTCGCAGACGTGCTGAAACTTTCACTTGCCGATTCGACCCGTTTCGGGTTAAACACATTCTTCCTTGTTTTTGGTCGGGATTTCCGGAAATGATCTTCGCTTCTCGATCTTCGCGAACCTTTTCTTCGATCCATTTATGTATATATAATAAATAAAAACTGCGGTTATAATATAATGAACAGCGGAAATAGAGTTATTAATAGAGTAATTTAAACCATAAAAGTCAACGAAAATTCGTTTCTACAAATTCCAGCCTACTATGTGAATGCCAGTAATGGTCATTTACGTAACGGATTCTTCCCTTTCAACGCTCCTATCTCAGTCAATTTTGTTGGGATCGACTTGAAATTTTAAGGACATATTCTCAGATAGTTATACTTCAAAAAAAGGAAAAATATTCAAAGCTACAAGTGGGGTTAACCCCTTAATGAATTATCATCGTCACTTTTTTCAGCAATGTACTTTGCATCTGCATCCCTTGCCACTTCTCTTACACATCTTTTGGTATATGAATGACATGAGGCTCGTTCTCTTCTTTTCTCCTGCGACCTCAATCGTTTAGTTGTGCTAACATCAAGAGCACCTATTACCATTCTAGGTTTGTTTCGCTGATCTAAAAGGAAAGCTTGCTCCCTTTTAGGCACTTTGCGATCCTTGTCGCAGTCGCAAATTGAAAATTCTGAACATTTACAGGCGCAAATGTCAAAAAGTTCTTTTGCAGATCTCTCACTAAATTGCTGAATTTTCTTTTTATATGTCGTCTCGCTTTGGCGGCTCTTGAACGGCTTTATAATTGTACGGTATTTGTCGTGGTAGTTTTTAATCATATTTAGAATTCGAATGTCGCTGATAAGGAATCGATGCCCTTGTCCAAATTTCTTTCACTTCTCGGACCACTATTCTCGAAATTTCAGAAATAGTGGGATCAGTCTTCCTTTCTGATTTTAAATTGTTACGTACTAATAAGTAATATAACATAATGTCTTGATACGTAAGGAAAACATTGCCAGGGAAATCCTGTAGTACACCAAAAATTGGACAAATAGATTTACTACGCGTAGATGGCCTTATTGAAATCTTAAATTAACACCATTAACAGAAAAACTCCTAACGGTGTTTCGAGCACAGTTTGGACCACACACACAATAACAGCGAAAGTTCAGCTAACAAGAGAGGACAGACAAAATATAACCTTCACCGAAAAATACTAACAACGTACTGAAGGCAAATGATAAATTGTAGCAGGATTTCTAGAAATTGTATGCGGAAAATTATGGAGAATTCATATTTTTTACTTTTTTGTCCAAATTTTGAGAGTGTTGGGGCACCGCAAGATATAACTTGATTTTTATATAATTTTATAATTTTTATACTCACAACATGTAGAAACTTTTCCACCCTAGTATTAATCGAAAGTAAAAAAAAATTTCCTATAGCAAACATTTTTTACTTTTTTGTCCAACTTTCGAGAGTTTTGGGACACCGCAAGATTTAATTTGATTTTCATATAATTTTATACTTTGTATAATCACATCATGTAGCAACTTTTCCGCACTAGTACTAATCGAAATTCAAAAAAAAAATTTCTTAAGGCCATATGAGTATTTTAAATGTTTAAAACGACGATATCTCATGAATGGCAATTCGTACAGGAAAATGTACAGTGGCTCAAACGAATAGTCGGACAGTGACAATTTTTAAATAAATCTCATAAAAACATGGCGAAATAATCGATTGAAATTAATAACACGTAGCTCATTTTCTTCTAATTTCATTTTATTTTCATATACTTTCATCAAAAATTAATTTATCTCAATTATACATTAAGAAAAACAATGAATAAAAAAATAAATTCAAGTTTCATGTCAAAAGAATAATCGGACACTTTGGTAACAATTGTA
The DNA here is from genome assembly GCA_963855945.1 of Thereva nobilitata. NCBI lineage: Eukaryota > Metazoa > Arthropoda > Insecta > Diptera > Therevidae > Thereva > Thereva nobilitata. The sequence continues at coordinate 52,866,007 of OY979695.1, forward strand.
AAAATAGCTGTTTTTTTTTTAATAAAATTTAATTCAATATTTAGTAGCAAATCCTTTTGCTGCCACTACCGCCTGCAGTCTATTAGGCATAGATTTTACCAATTTTTTGCAAAACTCGGGCTCAATATTACACCATTCTTGTTTAATTGCCTCTATTAACTGATTAATGTTATGGAACGTTCTGGTGTACAGTCTTCTTGCGATTTCTGCCCACAGATGTTCTATTACATTAAGGTCCGGAGATTGAGCCGGTGTTGACACCAATTTGGGGCAATTATGAATGAGCCAAAGCCTTGCAACCATCGACGTGTGCTTGGGATCGTTGTCTTGGTAATAAGCAAAGTTCTCTAAAATCCCTAATTTTTCCGCGCTTTGCTTAACATTTCCTTTGAGAATGTCGAGGTATACAAATTTGTCCATTTTACCATTTATGAACTGTAAATTACCCACTCCCGCACTAGACATACAACCCCAAACCATTACAGAGCCTCCTCCATGCTTGACTGTGGCCCGAGTATTTTTATGCTCGAATTCTGCATTTGGTTTCCGCCACACGTAAGCTCTTCCATCAGACCCGTGTAAATTAAATTTACTCTCATCAGTAAATAAGAACTAAAATTGTTCGTTAGAATTATAAAATATTGAGCTGAAAAAATTTACTGTGTCCCAAAAGCTATGGTCTTTTAATAAATATTCTTCGGCAAATTTCAAGCGCATTCTTTTATTCTTTGTGCTTATAAAAGGCTTTTTCCTGATGATTCTTCCGTGTAAATCGGCTTTTCTTAAAACATTTCTTACGGTTTCCGTACAAACATTTTTTCCCAAATTTTCCTGCACAAAATTCCTTAACTCCTTCGCTGGCTTTAAAGGATTTTCTTTAATTTCCCTTAGAATTCGCCGTTCATCGCGATCATTTAATATTTTTCCTTGGCCCTCTCTGCTTTTATTGGTTAGCCTATTCTCATCACGATATCTTTTTATGATATCATGGACAGTTGAGTGACCCTTACCAACGATTTTCCCAATTTCCCGCGTTGATTTTCCTTCTCCAAACAGCCTAACTATAAGCTGCCGTATTTCGAAACTAGTTTGCTTACCTTTTGGCGCCATTTCTATTTTTCAAAATACACTTTTACTATAAAATGCTTCTAAACTTATCGTTTCACGAACAGAAGTAGAATTTAACCGACAAAAGTAAAAAAATTCTAAGAAAAACCTTTATTTCTGCAAGTGTTACCACAGTGTCCGATTATTCGTTTGACATGAAATTTGAATTTATTTTTTTATTCATTGTTTTTCTTAATGTATAATTGAGATAAATTTATTTTTGATGAAAGTATATGAAAATAAAATGAAATTAGAAGAAAATGAGCTACGTGTTATTAATTTCAATCGATTATTTCGCCATGTTTTTATGAGATTTATTTAAAAATTGTCACTGTCCGATTATTCGTTTGAGCCACTGTATAATATCTTTTTTTGTAGATAATCGCAAATTTGTAGATAATCGCACAAACTTTGTAAACACTATTTTATGGCAAGACTTACCGTTTAAGATGTATTTGCAGAAAACTGATATTTTGACCGTAAACACCCCTAAAAAGTGGGTGAGTTCTTGAAGAAGAAGATGCTGGGGATGAGCCTAGATATAATCGTGTTTGCAAACTTGCAACCGCTTTGTTGTCGTTGCCATGTTCAAATCCTCAGTTAAGAAGGCATTTTAACCATTGCAAACGTTGTTACAAATAAGCTGCGCAATAGAATGTCAATAATGACTGCATGCAATCATGCGAATACTGTTTATTTTAACACAAAAAACGTCTAACTTTGAGCCATCGTCAATGATGATGAATCTGTTTTCTTCCAAAAATGCTTTCAAACTGGTCACTAGATTTGACGTTTGAACTTGCCGACCTTTTCCAGAGTTTAAGTTGATGAGAATGGCAAACGACAAGCAAACATATTTCTTGCTACATGTCATTTCGAATCTATTAACTCCAAACCGTAGTCCATTTTAAATAGTTGGATGTGGTAAAATTTTTGTGATAAAATTATCATGGAAATCTATAACAGATAATGATGGATACTGTAACTCGTACATCAATCCCATTCAGTGCTGCAGTAGCACATCAATATAGAGCACTATTTAAATACACATATCCGCGCCAAGTCCGCTCCGCATGACAGCCGTGTGTTGGGAAACACACGGAGAGAAAGTAAACAAGTAAAATCTTACCAGTCAGTCCCCACTTTTCCGCGCCTCCGTGTCCGCACCGCGTCAAATTTTATTTGTTTAATTTCTCTCCGTGTGTTGTCCAACACACGGCCGTCATACGGTGCAGACGCGGTGCGGATATGTGTGTCCCGGGCTTAATTCTACCAGTCCGTCATGCAAGACCCTCTCAACTACAGGCCGTGCTGCGTCAACTCTAAGAAAAAGGTTGATAACTACCCTAACACCATGCACCACACGGACTTGTCTAGTAGTGAGTCGCCTGCGATTAGCAACATGTTTGCCTCATTCTTTCGTCAATCTTTCTCACCTTCTGACTTTCAGCCTAATGACAATAATTTTCGTCATATAATTCCTAACCGAGAGGCTTATAGTGTATCCCTTTCAATTTTCAATGACGATATCGCGAAACATATTGATGAACTCCCATACGATTTCACCTCTGGCCCTGATGGTATTCCTCCTGCTGTCCTTAAGTCCTGTGCAGGGGTTCTCCAGTCTCCTCTGAAAACCCTGTTTCAAAAATCCCTTGACAAAGGGTACTTCCCTACTCTCTGGAAGAATTCGTTCATAATTCCTATTCACAAGAGTGGTAGCAAGAATGAAATATCGAATTATATACCAGTTGCGAAGCTGTCTGTCATTCCGAAACTCTTTGAATCGATTATCTATTCTGCAATCGCGCCTATCTGCAGGAGTTTGGTATCAACGAACCAACATGGCTTTCTTGCAGCGCGTTCCACTACCACCAATCTTCTTGAGTTCACTTCTCATACTGTCGAGGGCTTCGTTTCCGGTTGCCAGACTGATTGTGTTTACACTGATTTTAGTAAGGCATTTGACAAGCTCTCTCACTCCATTATACTTCTCAAATTAAGGATGTTAGGCTTTCCGCGAGCCCTTCTAGTATGGTTCCAGTCTTACTTAGCTGACAGGACCTACTAAGTTCTTTTTCATGGATCCAAATCAGTAACCATTGAAGCGTCATCCGGTGTTCCTCAAGGAAATCATCTTGGTCCCTTGCTCTTTATTATATCAATTGATGATATTGTTCCCTTGCTAAGACACTGTAGAATCTTGATTTACGCTGATGACATCAAATTGTACCGTCACATAAAGAGTATCGAGGATTGCAAACTTTTGCAAGCTAACCTTGACACCTTTTACTCTTGGTGTGCGAACAACAACCTGGTCCTTAATATTAGTAAATGCGAAACCATGACTTTTGGGAGAAGTCGTAGTCCCTTAATTTTTAACTACACCTTTTCTAACGTGAGTGTCCCTCGTGTTCATTTTGTTAAAGATCTCGGGATAAGATTTGATAGTAAGCTTGATTTTTGCGCTCACATTAACTATATTGCTTCTAAAGGTAGTTTAGTCCTGGGTTTTATAAAAAGGTGGTCTAAAGAATTCAATAACCCCTTGATTACTAAACACCTTTATATCTCTCTTGTCAGACCATTACTCGAGTATGGGTCCCAGGTTTGGTCTCCTCACTACTCTTCCCACGCTGGAAAAATTGAGTCGGTTCAAAGAAGGTTCATTCGATTCGCACTGAATCATCTTCCTTGGGATAACCCATTAGTTCTTCCACCATATGAATCCCGACTTAAGTTACTCAACCTAAGCTCTCTTTCCAGGCGTCGTGAGGTAGCCGATGTTTTATTTGTTCATCAGCTCCTTAATGGAAAGGTCGACTCAGGTTTTCTGAGTCGCCGTACATCGTTTAGAGAGAGTGGATACAATTTGAGAGGGCCACCTCTCTTACACACCAACTCCTCTAACACGAATTACGTCAGATTCGAGCCTGTTAATCGCATGTTCATTAATGTGAATAAAAATATCAATGTTTTTAGCGTGAGCATTAGTAAGGACGTCGTTAAAAGGAGTCTTTTTAATCTCACGTGACTCACTTTTCTTGCACGCTTCTTTGTGTATTGCATTTCTTACTGTTTTAAGTTATATGTTTTTAACATTTTTTTGTGTTTGCATGTCTTAGCTGAGCCACTGTGCAGTGGTAAATGTGACCGCTTTTGTGTGCAGGGACCGGCTTGGTACCGGAGTGCCGGGGAGGGTCGAGAAGGAGCCTGCATTTTAGATCGCATGCTCGTTATGTGGTGTTTTCTCTTCTTATACCTTTTTTGGTGCTTTCGGCTGGTTCGGTCCCTGCACATAGGCGTGGCCCGTTTCTCAGCCCAGCTGAGAAGTGTACCTTCTGAGCTAGAAGGATAAACTCTATTATTATTATTAAAAGAAATTATCAAATAATTAAACTAATATAAAAAAAAAAAAAAAAATATTTTGCATATGTGTGACTTAGTCTGAAAGTTTACTGAAGAACTGTCAGATTTTTATCAAAAGTGCGCGAATCGGGGCAGTTTTTATGTTTCGGAAAACAAATAAATCGATATTTTCCAATTAATGAAGTAAAATAAAAGTGAAATTATAAAGATAAATAGTGGTAAGGTATTATAATAAAGTTATATAGTGAAAGTGCTACCGAAATACCTATGTTATGTGAAAATGTGAAATATTTGTTCAGTTTAGTAAAAATGGATTTTATAATTTTTGTTTATTTATTATAAGAATATTCTTATATTAAAATTAAATAGGGAAGTGGTTAGTTAAAGTGGTTAAATTGTGCGTTTACGGTAAAACGTCTTTACCATAAGTCAGAATTATTTTTTACAGAATGTAATCAAAAATTTTGAGGTTATTGTAAAGGCGCCAAATTTATTAAAATGGAATGTAGTCGGTTTCCATAATCAAAATTTTAAATTTTATATAAATGTAGCAATAATTTTAATTGCATGATAAATAAGTTCTTTAAATGTGAAAAGTGGAAATAATTAGTCAATTTTTATTTTGTAGTGCAAAACCATAAAAAAAACTCATAAAAAATACTGAAAATAAAATAAAAAAAAGGAATTATGAAAAGAGCAGAAAAGCTGGTAAACAAGGTAAGTAAGCGAAACTAATAATCTTTTATATACCCTAAGTAGTTCGAGTTTTACCATTTAGTCTTTGATTTTTCAATTATGCCTCGTCATTGTTGCATACCTGGATGCAGGTCGAATTATGATAAAAAGAAAAATGAGGAGAATTCCAAAAAAGTTTCTACTTTTTCTTTTCCGAAAGAAGATGCCGCTAAAAATGAGTGGTTGAAGGCTATTCCACGGAAAGATTGGCAGCCAACGAAGTATTCTTCTGTTTGCATTCTGCATTTTCGTGATAGTGACCTTTTTAAAACCACTATTGGCCCAAAGCCTAAACTTCCAAAACTTTTACTCGGCGCGATACCTTCAATTTTCCCAAATTTGCCATCGTATTTAACGAAACCGGAACCGGCACCTAAAAGAAGCGCTCCTTTGCGGCATGATAAGGTTTTAGCGAGACTCGAGGAGCAAAATGAAACCTTGCTGCAAAATGATAAAATCAACTCATTTGTTGATTTATCAAACGAAATTGAGAGCCGAGTAAATGGAATGGTTTTTATCTATATATTAATACGCAAGCACTTTTTTTGTACAGCACTTTAACCGACTTCTACTAAACCGATTTTGCTCAAACTGGTTTTATATGGAAGTCGGAGTCGTAAAGGTGTGCACAAAACAAGAATTATTCATTTATCTCATTTCTGTCACCCAGAAATGAGTATTGCATTTCCCAATATAAAATGATAAAATGAGTGGAAATTACGGTTAGCATATATACAGGCAAATATAAAAATTTATTATTAAGGTTTGTAAATCGATTAAGTTTCATGAGCCAGAGCTGAAAACAAAATTTAATGCCAACAGTCGCCTGGCGGCAATAACTCAAAACAGCCTATTTTTGAGTTGTGCCACTTTTCTTGCCGTAGTGCGATATATGTATGTATGTCAGCGTCATTATGATTATGTTGAAAAGACCCGGCAAATATTAATTAAAAAAACTAAACAAAAATAATAAAACAAAGTGGAAATTATTATCAAAATATATCACGGTAAGCGATGCTGTTTTTTAAATGAAGAAAGTTTTGTTCAAAGATGCGAGTTTAGATGATAATGTAGTTTTGAATTACACTACACAATTTTTTTGTTATTTTTTAGAACTGATAGAGAAATTGTGGTAATAGTTCAATTAAATTATTACTGAGCTATGGAAATGCGTAGACGTCAAACTAACGGGACGGATTGAGAGAATAGTAGGGAGAGGGGGCGAATTTCGACCAATGGGCGATACTAGTTTAAATAAAACGACAGATAGTATCGTACTTTTTAAAACAAGCCCAGATCCTGATATGGGGCCTGATCATGGTTGGTGCTTGAAGTGAGAAATGGCGCGGCGACTGTAAAACGGAATCATAGTTTTCGAAAAAACTGACATTTGTCGGGAAAACGCCTTCAGGTGTATCACAGTTGGCCTTTTTTAAAGACAAAGTTACGTTTTTCACGACTGATTTTAAATTTTTTTAATTATAAGAAATGTTCAAACATTTTCAAGCGACAACCATAAGGTTTTTTTATCGAAAGTTGTCATGTCGCTGCATTCGCCAACTATGATACGAAAAATGACAACGACAAACGGCGCTGTCATTTTTTCGCCGCGCCAACCATGATAAGGCCCATGGGCTGTAATATCTCGTTGCGGATTCTGATAAATCGTACTCTAAATGTTAAAGTAGTAGTTAAAAACGAAGAAGTTCCGGCTAGAGCGCTAGGTTGGCAATTAGAAAATTTAGTCGCGCATTACAAGTACGACGTGCCGGTAGAGTTTTTAAGTCGGGAATTTTATATTGACCGAGCTATTCAATATTTAAACAAAGCGAATGACCTCGATGAAAATACGGAAATAGAAGGAAAGTTGCAATTGATCATCAATCAATTAAAACTTCTTTTACCTAAACGCGCGAAGTATGACTCTTGTTCAATTATAATGTCCTTTTTAATTTTTTGTAACTCGGCGACATCGTATTCGCTTTTAAGACAATTTTTTACTCTCCCGTGCGTTAGGTATCTTCAATCTATCTCCTCTTCTTTCAACATATCACCTGATTTCCAAAATACCGGCAATGATGAGCACTATTTACTAGAAGGCATAAAAAACTGTCAGATCGGGAAAAAAATGTAGCGTTAGTAATCGACGAAATCTATGTAAATAGAAGCTTGCAGTACAAAGCAGGCCGCGTTGTTGGATTTGCTGACAATAAATCGCTTGATTCTGCTGGAACCGTGCAATCTTTTATGATAAAGTCGATGTTCGTAATTTTAAAGAAATAGTTCGCCTTATTCCAGTTTTGAATGCAACTGGTCGGGAGTTACTCGCTTATACAAATGACGTAATCGAATTTGTACAAAATTTAGGTTTTGAAATTTTGGTAATAATTACTGATAATAATAGGACAAACCAAAGCTTATTTAATTTATTAAGTCTTACAAATTGATTTTCTTTTCAAAATCCGAAGTTCGAAACTTCATTAATTTATTTACAATTTGATACCGTACATATTTTCAAAAATATCCGGAATAATTGGTTAAACGTTAATAATTTTTCTAAGACAAGTTAACTAGGACATTAAAATAATCAATAATAATATATTTATATTTATATTTTTATTTTTATTTTTCTAAGACGTTTGTTTATCCAGATTTTATAACGGGCGAGGTTAAAAAAGCGAACTTTTCGGATATCGTTTCACTTTATACTAAAGAAATGGGATCAGAACTAAAGCAAGCGTTTAAATTAAATTACAAATCTGTTCATCCCAGTAGTTTGGAAAGGCAAAGTGTTTCTTACGTCGATAATGTTTTTCACGATACCACCATCGCGGCTTTAAAATCTTCCCCAGAAACGCGTGAAACCGGCGAATTTTGCGAAATTATTAGGAAGTGGTGGAATATCGTTAACGTTAAGTCTTGTTTTAAAGGAATTCGCACACGGAACGAATTTTGTGAACCTCGGCGCGATTTTACAATAAGCGATCCCCAAATTAAATTTTTGCATGATTTTATCCAATGGCGTCGTATTTGGAACGAATCAGAAAACAATAACGGCATATTAAGTAGCGATACATACAAAGCAGCCTCTTCAGCTACCGAGGTATTGCTTAAAGTCGTTGAAGTTTGTTTTAAAGAATTTCCAATTTCCTACGTTTTATTAGGGAAATTTCAAACTGACGACCTTGAGGGAAGATTTCGTTTATATCGATCTTTAGCCGGAGATAATTATAAAATTTCTTATACGGAATCAATAGAATCGGAAAAAAAATAGAATACATAAAATATTTTCTAAAGATTATGACGGCTTTCGGTGTCATAATTATATTGAGCAAGAAAAAGTTATTGATTTTTCCGAATTTGAAGGTATTTTTAGCTCAAATTCCTTAGTAGTCCAGTCAAATTAGGGTTTCACCTCGGAATGAGAGGTAATAAGCTGAAAATTTGTATGAACCTTTATTTTGGCATTCTAAATAATGTGTCAAAAGTCTCATATAATCTCGTGTCCGCGTCTTGAGATATTAGAGGTCAAAGGTAACCAAAAACAGTTTTTCGCAAATATCTCGTAAATTATCGGCTTTAGGCAAATTTTGGTTAAACAAATTTTGTTCATTAGATAAATCGGCATAAAAGTGTACTATACCTAATTTACGTAGAACCAATAGTTTTCGAGATAAAGGGTTGAGAAGTCTTGGCATCGTGCTGCATTCGTTTCCGCACCACCTCTGAGGTAGAATGGAAGGGGCGTTTTTTACATGGTGCTCCCGTAGGCATAATCCATGGGTTACAAGTTTCGATAAATTTTTTTTGATTATCTCTCTATCTCTTCTGTTTCCACTTCTTCTATATTGTCATCTTAATCTACAATTATCTCTGAAGAAAATAATGAAATGTGGTCGGCTCATCATCGTTGAAGTCATATTCAACCGTTGTACCCACGGACATACTATTGAGATACGACTGGCCCCGACAAGAGCCATACACTACGGAACAAGGCAATCTTACTTTTCTTCATTCATTTGATACATGCACCTCTGGCAACTGCCAACTGGAGATTTTGGACCGCGATTCTCTTTATTTTGGGGTCACAAATAATTTCTCAAAAGTCCATAAAGGCATCTAACCGGCTACTCAAGTTTCGTAGGGTCAGAGATACATGTATGAAGTGAATGCAGAAAAGTAGGATTGCCATGTTCCGAAGCGTATGGCTCTTGTCGAGGCCAGTCGTGTCTCAATTCAATGTCCGCGGATACAACCATTGAACCTGAGTTGAACGATTATAACGCCGAACACATTTCGTTATTTTCCTCTGAGATGAGTGTTGATGAAGATGACAATATGAAAGAAGTGGAAATAGAAGAGATAGAAAGATAATCAAAAAATTTATATCATAACTTGTAACCTATGGACTAGCCCTACTGGGGATACCATGTAAAATGCTGGTTGCATTCTACTTCAAAGGTGGTGCGGAAACGAATGCAGCACGGTGCCCGAGTTTTCTCATCCCCATTTCTCGAAAACTATTGGTTCTACGTAAATTTGGTATATGACACTTTTATGCAAATTTATCTAATGAACAAACTTTACTTAACCAAAATTTGCGTAAAGCCGATAATTTACGAGATATTTGCGAAAAACTGATTTTGGTGACCTTTGACCTCTAAAATCTCAAGACGCGGACACGAGATTATATGAGACTTTTGTCACATCATTTAGAATGCCAAAACAAAGGTTCATACAAATTTTCAGCTTATTACATCTCATTCCGAGGTTGACCCCTTTTTTTGCCTTATTTTACTGGACTATAGCGGATCTTAATCTAGACGATTCAACAAAAATATATGTTGACGGATATGCTTCACATACTGAAGCGAAACGCCTTTCTTGCACATTATGTAAGTCCCTTATCGTAAGGGCGAAAGGGTGCAACGCGAATGACCTTTATTTCGATTCTTTACAAAAAGGCGGTCTTTCAATTCCAACAACAGAGGTTCAAGTTTTATTATTTCATATGTACGCTATTTTTCAAGAAATTATACGGCGCGATGATTTAAAAAAAACATTCTTTGCCTTTTCAAATCAAAAACACCCTCTTTGTCTGTTAACTATTAAAAGCATTCTGTCGGGCCATTTTTGTGATGCTATCAATGTTGATATTGAATGTTCCTGCGGTTCTAAAAGTATTTTTATTTTCAGCAAAATTTGCGGTCGGTTCGCGAATATTATATTAAATAATTATACCAAAGGTCACAACGATACTTTGAGCTAATTTGTAACGGTTCAAAATCGCAAAATATTAAATTTTAAATAATTTTATAATAAACCAAACTATTTAGGGTATACTTTTACAATATCGTTTCAGGGCCAGCTGTGATATTTTGTTTTATAATATTTATTTATTTATTAGAAATGAATTGTTATTTTTTTATATGTGCATGTTAATTTTTTTATTTATGCAAAATGAATTATTTTTTTTTTGTTGCGCTATTTTTATATATATATATTGAATTTTATAATTATTTATTAGAAAAAATATTTATTTTGTTATGAATTGTTATTTTTTTATATATTTGCATGTTAATTTTTTTATTTGAGCGAAATGAATAATTTATTTCTTTTTTGTTGCTTTGTTTTTATATATACTTATATTGAATTTTTTATTTATTTATTAGAAAAAAATTTATTTTGTTAAATTTTATTGTTAGCATTTCACTTATTTTTTAAATAAGTCTAGTGAGTTAAAGAAATGCTGACAATAATGAGGCTCCTAAAATCCAACCCCTCGTCCTCGCCGTGGGAGCTGGAAACGCAATAAGCGGCTAACGGGGCGCTGGTGAAAACTGTATAACATTCGTATAATGTTTAATATCCATAAACAACACTTTTTAAATTGCTTGTTAATATCTTTATATAGTGACGATCAAATTCTGAACTCTGTAGCTCACTTAATATGTTGAAGTGGCGTTCGATGTACAGTGGCTCACAGTGAAAATCGTCCACCTTACGAGTAAGAGGAATTAAGTAGTTTTTTTCATCTAGCTCTCAACAAATCCAAATAAGAATTTACATAACTAAGTTTTTCATTTCTTTTCTTCAAAATAATAACGAAAAATTATGAAATTAATCAGTAACAAAACCGGGAAAAATTCAAATTTCCGGAAAGGTCATATTTCTATCTCACAATGAAAATCGTCCATAACACTCAATACTAAGAAACGTCGTCCATAACACTCAATACTAAGATAGTTGGTCCTCCTCATGATGTAATTACTGCTAGAAGCCTGTTCGGCATTGAATATACTAATTTTTAGTATACTTAGGATTAATTCTGGCCCATTCCTGCTTGAGTACATTTTCAAGGTCTTTCTGCGAGGTAATATTGTCTTACGAATGCTCCTGCCCGGTGTATCCCATAAATTCTATTAACATTCAAGTTAGGGATTGAGGAGGAACGGGGAAAACTGTTTTACAATTGTAATATCAGCCAATAGCGTTCAACGTCTGAGGTATGCTTAGGGCCATTATACTGATAGAATGCAAACCCAGCAGTAATACTTAGAAGTTGCGCACTCTGCTGCACATTTCTTTTTAGAATATCAAGCTAAACCATTGCATCCACTGTTCCTCGGATGAACTCAAGGTTGTCAGTGCCATTTGCCGCCATACACCTCCATACGATACCAAACAACCGAGTATTGCAATTCGTTCTTTAGTAGTCTCTCATTATAAGGCGGGCAAAAGTCACAGAGAAATGGCAGAGATTGTTGGAAAAAGTCGAACAACTGTCCAATATATTATTAAAAGGTGTGAAGAAAGTGGTAGAATAGCAAGCAAGCCAAAAAACAACACCAGAAAAGTATTTCCCAACAATCTGCCATTTCTCTTTCTCAAGGGTACCACAGGCTTTCGCCGTACCGCCGCGGCCTTTACTTCAGGCGTTACGAATGGCTATGAATTGCGTTTTGTTCTCATTGAGAGAGAGCCCCCAGGTGCTATAGTAACGTTTGATAGGCGTAGATCAGCGTATCGTCCGCGTAGAGGAGAGCCTTTGACTTAATATTGGGAACAGAGTGAGGAAGGTCGTGAAGATAAAGATTGAACAGCTTTGGGCTGAGAATGTAGCCCTAAGGAACACCGGACAATACATCCACTGGACTAGAGAGGAATTCGTTAATTGCAACAGAGAGAGTTCTATCGGCCAGGAAGCTGGAGAGGATCCTGAGGGTGTGAGGAGGGAAGTTAAGTTGGGAGAGTTTAAATAGAAGCCCAGTGTGCCAGACCGAATCGAACGCGGCTGTAATTTCGAGGGAACGAATGACGGTGGGGTTTTTAATTCTGAGGCCAAGGGTGATATCATTATGAAGGACTAGGAGCGCGTGCTCCGTAGAATGGGAGGCTTTAAAGCCGAATTGCTCATGCGGGATGAGGTTGTTGAGCAAGACATGATCATCAACGTCGGAGGCAATAACACGTTCGAGGAGTTTGCCAATATTAGAGAGGGAAGAGATTGGTCTTAAGTCACCCGGCGCAATGTGCTGAACACCTTTGGGGATAGGGATAAGTTTAGAGGCTTTCCAGGCTTTAGGGAAGTAACCATTGTTGATGCAATTATTGAAAATGGTAGTAAGGGGAGGGGAAAAGAGAGGGCAAATTTTTTTAATGATGTAATTAGAGAAATTGTCGCAACCGGCTGAGCGCTTGCCGTTTAGAGAGTGGACTAAGGAGATTAGATTGTCAGGCTTGACGAAGGGATATGGCAGGTTGTCGCTACAAGAGGACAAATCTTCGAAATTAATGAGGGGGACAGGGAGGTGGAGTTGAAGAGCGTCGACGGTATTGGTAACCAATTCGCGGTTCCCACGGTTGTAGATCGGCGGCCTGGATTGGTAGAGGTCGCGGTAGTAATCGGCAAACAGCTCAGGGATTTCAGATGGAGCAGAACTGCCGGCGTTGAAATTGTCGAAAGGGTGAGGGCATTTACGGCCGATAATCCTATTTAAATGTCTAAAGAGAGAAGGACCAGGCTTCATAGCTCGGAGCTTGTTTTGAAAAGAGGTGTTTAGGTGGGAAGAGACGCGAGCCTCCACTATTCGGCTCAAGAGCATGATCGTATTTGCAAGAGCTAAAGTCCGTTTATTATGGTGAAACATGTTGTGTTCAAGTTGGCGCTTTAAATTACGGCGCCAGTTTTTTCGGGTTAGGAACAAGCTCTGAATATCGAGGGGGAGACGATCGCGGAAACCATGGGGCTTCAGCGGAGCCACCCTATCAAGGTTGCAGCTAAAGTTATGATTTAGGAAGAGGATGGAGGAATCGATGACCAGTTTCAAGTAAGCGGGGGCTGAGAGGAGAGGAAGGAATCATTAATACCTCTACCCAACTGCTCCCAGTCCACACCCTCGAGGTCCCGATATTTGGGGATTGTAACGAAAGAAGGTTGATGGTTAGAGAGGCTAAATTCAAGCTCAACGGTATAGTGGTCGGAGAAGGAAGGGGAAGTAAAGCAACGCTGGAAGTCAGGGTTACCAGAAAGTTTGTGGGAAGCAAGGAATAGATCGATACAGCTCATAGACCTAGGGAATGTAGGGCCGCCGGGATTAATAATGGAAAAGAAGTCTAACAGCGGATTATTGAGCTTCCAGTCATAGAGTAGTTTACCATTACGGTTAGTAATGGAGTTTGACTAGTCAGGGTGTTTAGCATTGAGATCTCCGGCGATGAGGAGACCATCATATTCGGATTCAAGTGTATGGAGCTGGTGAAGGAAATTGTTGAGGTCAAGGGAACTGGCATCAATTGGGAAATAGACAGAGATTAGAAGAATCTTACCAAGGCGGGGTAGGGGGAGTTAAGGAAGAGCTCCACTGAGACGTTAGTAAAGGGAAAAGGAGGGCTGATCTGCCGAGACGAGTAGCAGTTTTTACATAAAAGGGCAGTGCCCTGGAAGCTGTTGTTCCTATATACTTTATAGCCGTTGAAAGACATCCTGGCTTTTTCATGAAGGTGGGTTTCTTGTAGGAAAAAAAAATCAAAATTATTATTATTGAGTGGTTAGGAGGCACATGAGAAGAACGATTCCTTGGAACCGATGGAAACTGACTATTCTCGAAGGCATAATTATCCTGAGTCATCTGCTTGGATCTCAGCTTTTTGCGAAGCTCTTCGCGCCTAAGGAACACCGTGCAACCACCGAAGGTGGCCGGGTGTCCGAATGCGCGATAGTTAACGCAGTAAGGTTCACCATTTTTGTCGAGCGTGCGAGGGCACTTACGAGGCGGGTGGGTGCCATCGCATTCACACACCTGTATTCATGGTTGCAGTTTGAGGCTGAGTGGCCATGTAGTTGCCAATTTCTGCACTGGACAGGACCAGTTTTATTGATCGTCTCCCAGGTAACCCGCTGGTGGAGAATGGTGTTAATCTGCGTAACCTTATTGGTATCAGTGTTAGAATGTAATTGAACTAAAAATAAGTTAAGTGGGATTTTGTTGTTACGGGAATACGGGGTATCATAATGCTTAACGCTAATTACTTTAAGCGAAGGGTAGTTAACTGAAAGGTCTTGATGAATCTCCTCAGGAAGAAAATCGGAGTGGATCCCATGGAGGATCAGAGATTGGAACCTATCCAAAGGGTGAGTGAAGGTATGCGAGGTTACTTTGTTATTCCTAAGTTTCTGGAAAAAGCCTGCCTGGTGTTATCTTTTGAGAAAGAACCCCCCAGAGCTTAAAGTCGCAACCAGGGTAAATGGCAAGGATCATTTGCGTTAGGTAACGAACACTAATGTCCCGCACAACGATGGGTGGGCAATACCCCTTACTTGGGGAAGGATGTTGCTTGTTAAAATTAAAATTGCTGTGAGAACTATGAGTATTTTTTTTTGAGAGGAACTATTACTACTGTTATTTTGGTTATTAAAATTTAAAGTACTACTACTACTATTATTATTATTAACAACATGCGGCTGGTCTTCATTCGGTTGCAGCAATGAAAATCTGTTGGCGTTATCCTCTGAGACATTATCCTTGGCGGAAGGTGGCTGGGGAGGGTGTTGCCTATGTTTTAGCTTGACAAAGGTCCAGCCCTTCTCAGAGTCTTCAATAATTACCGCTTCAGCGGCGGAGATATTAGCAGGTGACGTTCCTACGTCCATAGCGGATGGAGATGTACTTGTAGTGGTGGAAATAGGAGACGCATTAGCGTCGGTAATTGGAGAGTTATTAAACACTTGCGCATGTGTTAGTGATGATGATGATGATGAAATTGGAGTGGCGTCGGGAACGCCATTTGGGACTCCGCTTAGGGGCCAGCAGACATCTTGTTACGATTAATACGGTGACATGTTAGGTTAAGTTCCGTGATTGGATTTGCGTTGGTTTTGGATCTACTCAAAGGTAGGTCGCCCTGATAGGTTTTCCTGGCACCCTTGGTTTTATGTTGAGGACCCAGGGGGTCCCCAAGGTCTGACATGGCATGAGCCGACCTTTTGGCTATGGCTGGAAGATTAGGACGGCACGAGTTCCAGATTGGCGCATCGGAAAGAGTTAAACAATATCAAAACACTACTCACTTGTAGAAGATTGGTACTTAAGAGTGCACTCGCAGTGACACAGTTCCTTTTTTTTTTACTTTTTATTAGCAGAGCAAGCGACGCTCGTTGCAAGCACAAAACACATATGTAATTACTACAATAATTAACAATTATAGCACAGTTAGTGATGTGTATTAACACTTCAAAACAGTTTAAAGATATAAATTCAGATTCAATTGAATTAGTTTAAGATTTCGATTTAGATTTTAGTTTAATTTCATAACAAAATGGTGGTGACGCCGCACTTATTACATGGAAACACGTCCGCACACGATGACTGACTCTTTCCGAATCTTAAAATAATAACACGTACAAGCACCTCTCCAACTGAAAAAGAGTTCAATTGAAATATGGTCACACAATATTATCTTATTACATTTACAGTTTTCATTTGCACTAAATTGTTTAATGATTCTTCATTATCCGACTGATGGTTATTAGAACAGCTTTGCACTTAACCAAGAATAAACATAACAATAAAACTAAGAAAATTTTTACAAATAGATAAATGCATGGATGATATAGTATTGCACTGTTCTCAATTGCATAAATTCAGAATAATTTATTTATCTAAAAGACAAAAAAAACTTAAACTCAATAGGCTAGTGCCGATAGTTTTTTGGAAAAAAAAAATTAATAGCAGGGAGAGAACAGCAATGAAATGGTGATAAGGTTATAACTGAATCGCTGATTGCAGAAACCACATGAGTCAATATTTTTTCAAAATGACTTTTATACGGTTTTCACGTTGTAAAGCGGTATTTACACCAGGAGTGAAGAAATGGCATGAGTCTAGTTATTAGAAACATTCGAGCGCAACGTGCTAGAACCGAAATTAATGTAGAAACTGCACGAGTCAATGACTAATCTTGTTTCTACACTTATAGCTGGTGGCAGTACTGGCTATTTACAACCTGATAACCAAAACAAAATGTTTCCAATTGCTACTTTTTCTTGTTGACAGCTTATAATAGATTTAAAAAATTAATCATTTCTTTTAATTCCCTAAAAATTTGATATTATTGACTTATGTGGTTTCTACAATCAGCGATGCATTTATAGTGCAAACAATTTTTTTTCGGCGTTTTTGTCTTGTGTTCAAGACACATATTCATCTTTAATATCTTCTTAACTTATTTGTTATTTTCATTATTTACTTTATTGATTCACTTTAGGAAAACTTCCATTGAGTGTAGAAACCACTTGCGTCACAAAATTTAAATTTACTATGGGGCCCTTTGATCATTTAATATAAAATAAATTGACTGCTCAAATAAAGTCACACTTGTAGTTGTACAAACTTCACCAGGTAAAAAAAATAATTCTAATAGATAATTCCCCAAAAATTTGATATTATTGACTCATGTGGTTTTTGCAATCAGCGATTCAACTAAAAGAAAAAAAAAATTTAAACTAAAAAAAGAGGGAAATGGTAAAATGGGGATGCCAGTTGAAAACGATTTTTTACGATTTGCGGTGAAACATGACCTCCTAGTGAAAAATGTTTAATACAAAAGTTGTAGATAATAAAAAGATCTAAAACTTTTGTATTTAACATATTTTGACATAACCTCAAATTTTCCAAGAAAATTGTGGAAAATCGATTTTTCAGTTTTTAATTTTTTTCTCCCGTAAAAATAATTCAATTTACATGAAAATTTTTAAGAGTAGGTATACCTTGTGTTGCGTTAAATAAGCATGATTTTTTTTCTGTTTGGAAAACGGATAGTTTCCCAGAAATTAACAGTTTTCGAAAAAAATACCCTTATATTGCATGGACAACTTTATTGATGTTTTTTTCGAATTTTGTTATTCAATAAGTGCTCATTTACCCATTGAAATGTCTAATTTACATAAGGGGTGGCAAAACCATCCTGAAAATTTTAAATAAATAAGAAATAAAATAACAATTTCGTTTGAATTGAATTACGCCGTGACTAGGTAAATGTTTCCAGTTTCGTAATAAAATTTTTACAGTATCATACTCAATATGGTTTTGGGAGATTTTTTATACATAATTTATTTTAATTAATTTAAAAATTTTAATTTGACAATATGGACGGACTGTAATATTTCCAAAAAAATTTGATCCAAATGACTTGTATGAATTCAAAGCAGGTGATATCAATCGTTTGGTTCCGTAGAGCAAACAAGGATTTGACCGCAAATACAAAATAATGGAAAAATTAACAGCAGCTCACATTCATCGAAAATGTCAAGCTAGTTATAATATACAAAGTTTAATCGACGAATCTATTTCTTATTTATTTAAAATTTTCAGGATGGTTTCTCCTCACTTTCTGTAATTAAATTTATTTAATGTAAGTAATATTATATGACACTAAGTTCTGTCATTAAAGTTTAATCCCTCATTAACAGAAAAAATTAAAAAATTTGGAAAAAAATTGAAAAAATCGAGAAATATGTATGTGATTCGAAAAATCAGGTGTTCGGTTTTTCTTAATTTTAAGCGATTTAATGAAAATAAAGTATCAAAATGTATAGAAGGGTTGTCCAACCTTTTCGATGTTGGGGGCCACAGTTTAGTAGTAGAAAGTGGAAACTTCCTGTTCATTGCAAAAAATTGTGTTTTCATGTCGGATTTATTTCAGAATTAAAAACTTAATGTTTTTACAAATAAACAAAAGTACTGCGTAAAGTTCACACATTTGAAATTCATTGCGTTTTCATTTGGCCGGGACCGCATGCGGCCCGCGGGCCGCGTGTTGGAAAACCCTGGCAGACCATTTGAAACTAAACATTTCAATGGTTAAATGACCACTTATTGAATTTCAAAATTCGAATAAAACATCAATAAAGTTGTCCATGCAAGATAAGGGTATTTTTTTTGAAAACTGTTGATTTCTGGGAAACTATCCGTTTTCCAAACAGAAAAAAATCATGCTTATTTAACGCAACACAAGGTATACTCTTAAAAATTTTCATGTAAATTGAATTATTTTTACGGGAGAAAAAAATTAAAAACTGAAAAATCGATTTTCCACAATTTTCTTGGAAAATTTGAGGTTATGTCAAAATATGTTAAATACAAAAGTTTTAGATCTTTTTATTATCTACAACTTTTGTATTAAACATTTTTCACTAGGAGGTCATGTTTCGCCGCAAATCGCATAAAATCGTGTTCAACCCCTAAATGGCATCCCCATTTTACCATTCCCTTTTTTTCGAGTTTAAAATTTGTTTTTTCTTTTTGTTATAACCTTAACGACATTTCATTGCTGGTCCCTCCCTGCTATTAATTTATTTTTTTTCCTCATTTAAGTCCGCTTTGGCACTAGCCTACAAACTCAAACTCAAAATTTATTTATTCAAATATAACATAAACGTCAAATTGCATCACTTGCCTACCTCGCTCAACAAAAATTCAGACTAGGTTTACGCTTAGTTGTGTTAGTGCGAAGATTTTATGCAAGGCCTGTAGTTGAGAGGGTCTTGCGTCATGTCGTTCACGTCATGGTGCAAAGTTTAGTAGTAAGCTTAGCTCGAAGATATAAAAAGGATATATGTACATAATATGTTAAGGATAGTCTGGAGGATGCCCAAAGAGGAGGCAGTGAGCTTCGCGGTTGAACTCCTAGATGTTGTATGAGTACATTTTTTTAAGCAGCCGGCTGAGCCACAACCGCCGCAAAGTGGTCTGAGAATGAAATTTACGCGGAAAAAATTCCTTTTTCAAACATAATAAATTGATTCATTTATGGCAGTAATTTGTCAAGGGGACTCCAAAAGTGAGATTTTAGCGCGAGTACCACAGTTATCTTCGACTTACGTCAAGAATGGGCGTTATTTTCATATTTTAGTGAAAACTTTTTTTTTGTCTTATTTCGTTTAGATAAACAAATCAGTATAAACAATG
The DNA here is from genome assembly GCA_963855945.1 of Thereva nobilitata. Taxonomy (NCBI): domain Eukaryota; kingdom Metazoa; phylum Arthropoda; class Insecta; order Diptera; family Therevidae; genus Thereva; species Thereva nobilitata. The sequence goes on from OY979695.1 coordinate 52,885,686, forward strand.
ACTTCTGAGAACACAGATGAATATTTCGTGCGACATAAATATATACATAAACATACATATATGCACACACAAAATTGAAAATATTCATATTTATATGCAAACTAGAATATCATTTCGAAGAGTCACTGAATAAAAATGTTGTAAAGGATGTTGTTCACAAACAAAACCAAAATTTTCTTAAATTGTTCTTTATTGAACTTAAATATGCAATTCAACGTACTATTAATTCACTAGATATGTTTAACAAAAACCAAAAAATTCTCTAATTTTATCACTTGCCGCGAACTGGTCTTTACTTGCTCAAATCTACTGTGCTAGTGAGAAATTAAAATATTCTTATCAGAGGCTGAGTCTGCTTCTGTTGATAACGGATCAATTGATTTTATCGAGATGCAATGCAAGAAAAAACCCGTTCCCGGCATGACAATGTCGAGTGGAAAAGAATTGTAGAAATTTTAAGCATGACTAATACAAATAGGAATTCGAGCATTTGTAAGTACATATACAAAGAAATTCAGAATATAAAGCATTTTTAAGTATACAAAGAGATTCAAAAATATAAATATTTTGTAAAATATACAAAAATTCAAAAAATATAAGCATTGCAAAAATGTACAAAAATTCAAAAATATAAAACATTTTTAAATCAAATGAATCTAACAGTCACAAAGAGACAAAAATGTAATTACGGCTTCTGAAAGAGCATATAATTTACCGTTATGTCTAAAAATTTCATGTGAAAAGAAAATAGCCACGCAGTCAAAGTTAAGAAACTAGTGTATCACATTTTAAAGGTTAAGAAATCAGTGTTAACAATATCTTTTGAGAACACAGATAGTATTTCGTGCGATTATAGATATATACATTATACATACATATATTCACATACAAAATTGAGAATATTCATATTTATATGCAGACTAGAATATAATTTCGAAGATTCACAAAGGTACAAATATTTAATCACGAACATATAATTTACCGTTAGTTCCAAAAACTTCATGTGCAGTGGTGCGCAGCTGTGTTAGGTATAGTGAAAAGAAAATAGCCGTGCAGTTGTAGAAACTAGTGCATTGCATTTTAAAGGTTTATAAATCAGTGTAAACAATGAATCTTGAGAGCGCAAGTGAGTATTTCGTGCGATTTATAAGTATTCATATATTCATACACAAAAATGAAAATATTCATTTATTGTATAAATTTATTAATATATACTTGTTATGTAACATATTTACAGCAAGTGCTAAACTTAATGATACAGGCTTAACACATCAAGATTTGTTTTTATATTTGCGAAAACAAGGAGACTTACATCCAAGGTCAAGTGCATCACAATTATACCTACTGGAATTAATTAAAAAAAATTATGTAGTAGAAAACTGGGATTCTACATACGAAGAAAAAGTCAAGAAATGTATATTGCGTTATACAGTAGCAGTTGAAAGATTATGGGAAAAGAGTAACCGTAAATTGAGATCATTTCAAAGTAACAACCAAAATTGGTTGTCTAGATAATTCCAGCTTCCTGCAAACATCAAAAACCATGGAAGTCGTCAAAAAAAATTTTGAGGATAGTTGTGCAAGATCAAAACGACAAAAAATTAAATCAGTAGTTAATTTTGCAGTCCAGTACAACCTCAATAAAAAAGGATATCGTGCAGCTTCGAAAATAGTAGAAACAATAGTGGAAAAACCAGACACAGCATTAGAAATTAAAAATGTAGTAACAAAAATAGACAAGTTCAAACCAATCTCGAAGCTCTTGCTTACGTTTTAGATAACAACTTATCAAAGCAACAGTATTTTAACACCAGACTAATGTCAAAACAACATAACTGATATCTATCCTCCATATGACGACATTCTTACTGCAAAAAAGTAATGCTCTCCGGAAAACATAGAGATAACTGAAAGTCAAGCTAAAATTCCTCTTCAAAACTTACTTGATCATACCGTTCATCGAATACTTCAAAGTATTTCTCTTGAAAATATGGCAATATCTACACTTGAAATGATTTACAAATGGGGTTGCGATGGAAGCAGTGGTCATGCCCAGTATAAGCAAAAGTTTGAAAACAAGCAAAAGTTTTTTTAATATCATTGGTACCGCTGAAATTAGTTGGTGCTAATGCAACTGGAAAACAAGAAATCATTTGGAGTAATCCCCGAGCTTCTTCAACAAGAGTCTGCAGGCCGATCAAATTTGTATTTCAGAAAGGAACTAAACCATTTATACAAAAAGAAGTTGAATTGATGAATGATGAAATAAGTAAATTATCATCGACTATTAGTGATCAATGTGGGGCACCATTGGAAATAAAGCATAATTTAATTTTCTCAATGATTGACGGAAAAGTAAGTAAATATTGATTTGCAATCTAAAAGACTTGAGAAGCTGGCGAAGGCGAACAAAACGATCTAATTACACAAATTTAAATTTTACAGGAGGAGTCAAAAACTGAAAGACGTATTTACAATCGAGTTTTAACGTGGGTTTCCCCCCCCCCATAATAGTGTTTGTGATTTTTTGACTTAATGTTAAATCCAGATTCCTACCTCTAATTAAATGTAATACGGCGTTTACATCACCTCGAAAACACGTGTTTTCGTCAAAATCTGGCGTTTTGGGCAAAAACACAATCGAAAACAGGTGTTTTTTATACAACTCGAAAACAACTTGGGAACCTGTTTTCAATAAAAACGACAACGAAAACAAGAAAAGTGTGGACAAGAACCCAATTCAGCGTTCAGCACTTGTTATACGCATGTCATTTTCCGTATCACATTTTTTTTAAATTCTCTGTTTGCCATGGAAAAAATTTAAAACGAAATAATTAAATTAAAATTTAATTAAATAGGCATAACTGTCACTCGAAAACAAGCAAAAAGCGATGTATACACCTCACTCGTTTTCCGAAAACGAGTTCATGAAAACACTTGTTTTCGAGGCGATGTAAACGCCGTATAAGATATTTAAATTTAAAAAATTCAATTATGCCGTTTTGTTTGCAACTGATGCAATTGTTACGTTTTGATTGCCACTAGACTGTATTCAATCCAATTTTACTGTAATTATAACGTTTTTAATCGAAATTCCGAACTTCTGAGTCGATTTTAGCACACTTTTTGGTCATTTTGAACTAAAACGAAGACTAAATTAGATTCACGGGATCATAAACAGCCAGATTAAACGAAAAAAATTTGTTTGGCCAAAAGTGTAATTCGATTGCTTTGTTCGCCAGCTCCTTCCTCACTTATGTTTCAGTCATCACCAGATAATGCAAATGATTTTAATTACAATCTGTCTGTAGGTATCTAACTCAGTAACAAATACATCTTCGCAAAAGTGCTATATATGCGGTTGTGGTCCAAAGGAAATGAACCAAATTTCTTTAATGAATGTAGTTACTGTGAATCTTGAAAATTGTTCATTCGGTTTATCCACTTTACACGCCTGGATACGAACTTTTGAATGTTTGTTGCATATTTCATATCGATTAGAATTCAAAAAATGGCAGGTAACGTTTCTTTGGCAAAAGAAGACAAATTCTGCTATTGACTTTGTGTGCGAATTACAAAATTTCTGTATGCTTTTTTAGGCGAGAACACGGGAAGAAAAAGAAATGTTGAAAAACAAGAAAACCAAGATTCAAAATAACTTTAGATCTGAGTTGGTTTACTTGTAGATGTAGTATTGCAAGGTATATAATTGCAATTATATGTATCAACATTCTATTTATCTTCTATATATTATATTTTATTATAATAAACATTTAGGCCATGGAACTACAAATGATGGAAATACTGCCCGTCGTTTTTTCGATAATTACTACGTATACATGATGAGTTGAACCCAGGTTGAACCCGAGTTCAAATGCATGTAGACGCGAGTCGAGTTGAGATAGGGTCGACTGAACTCGACTCAGCTCTGCTTCCTGGGTCGAGTTAAAGCTATGGAGATAGACGCCAGTTCAGTATTTGAGTAGTTGGATTTAGTTGACAGCAGCATCTCTGTGTTTTGTTTGTAATTTTTGTCGATTGTCGAAAATTCAACTCAACCTCAACTCAACTATTCAACTCATCATGTATACGTAGTAAATGTTGCAAAAAGTGCTGAAATAACAGGACTTGATATCAAGTTGATCGAAAGGTTGGTGTTATTTTAAGAGCAATGGCTAGTGGTCAAAAAATTCATGTAGACAAATTCAAAGAATTTTCGATGGATACAGCCAAGTTGTACATCTATCTATACCCATGGTATTATATGCCTGCCAGCGTGCATAAAATGGCGCAGATGTCATACAATATGCATTATTTCCAATTTGTATATATTATGTTACATTACCCATTATTTTCATTATATTCAACTATTTTTTTATGCATTCAGAAGCACAAGAAGCTCGCAATAAAGAGTACATAAGGTACAGAGAGCATCACACGAGAAAGTCATTGCGATTAAATACTAATACGGACGTTATACATCGACTTCTTGAAACATCAGATCCGTACATTTCATCACTACGCAAATTGTTACCGAAAAGAAAATCAAAACTATGCGAGCGTGTGAAACGCTACTGATTATAGATGAAAGTGACGAAATGGAAATTGATCCAGAATAAAATACTTTAGCCACCATATTAGGTCCGCCATTTTGTTTTTTCAAATGCTTGACATGAAAATTGTAAACAGCGACACCAAAAACTTAGAAATATTCAATTTTATTTGAATTCAATTCAATTTAGCCTTTTAGCCGCCATATTGGATCCGCCATTTTGTTTTTTTAACCCTCGTCGAGCTGAATAGGTACAATTGTAACTTTTGTGTTTTTAAACTTTGATTCCTTTTTCCCCCTAAGCAATAGAGCCCTCATATTTACTGACATCTCTACTTTTGTGGCCTAGATTATATTAGTCAAATTTCAGAAAAATATCTCTACCCCCTCTCTTGATAGGTAATCATATTTTTTTACACCTATTAATGGCGGTATAGGTACAATTGTACCTTTATATATTTTCTATGAAGATAATTATAGAAGTTTCATGACAAACTGAAAGTAAACCGAACTCAACTCGATCTTAACTTGCAGTTTCGGTCGAGTGTTATATGACATACCGAACTTGAGTTTTTAGTTGTAATTTTGTTCTGTCAGTTCGTCAATGAAATTATTCATGAAAATGGAAAATTTTTTTATGTATTTAATGAAATTATAATACTCCAACAAAAAAAGTTTTTCATCTTGTTAAGGCCCTCGTACCGTCTCGAAAAAAAAAATTTTCCAAAATTTTTTTTTTCATAAATGGGTTCATTTAGTCCTCAAGAATGTTTTTTTTATTCTTTTTCTTTTTACTTGTTATTAGTTATAGTAAATATTAACAAGATAATTTTATAACTTTTTAAGTTTTATATAAGAAAAAACTTATTTTGAAACTTTAAACTCATTTAACTCGAAACATGATTTTTGAAATTGGCGGGCGTGATAACTCAAAATATAATCGCCGAATTTACCCTATATTTTTTATTTGCGTTTTTCTAACTATTTTTTAGGGAACATGGAGCCATTTTGCTGATAAAGTGACTGAAAAAAAATTTACATCATTCTTTAGACTGAAAAATGTAGACTTTTTTCGGACTTTAACTTTAATTATCTGCCATTTTCTCAAAAAAAAATATTTTTTAAAAAACAACTCGTCATTCCCAAATTTCAAGTGTCTTATTTACAGTGAATTTTTTGTTTTTTTTTAGTTGCTCCAAAGTCGAGATATCACGCCCGCCAATTTTTTCATATTTTTTGCAGTGTTCCAGAATTTTATATGGGAGGCGGAAATGACGCAATAAAAAAAAATTAAAAAAAATTTTATTTTACAATTTATTATTCTTCTAAACAAATAAAAAAAGTTTTATCTCAATATTGTTACCATTTTCTCATAATCCTTCTTTAAAAATCACCTAAAATACTCGCTCCGAAGCGGTACGAGGGCCTTGCTTAAAGCAATCTCGGTCAAATTCAAAAAACAGAAAGTTAAGACTTAGAAGAAGAGTGTATGAGGAATTTATGAAACAAAAACAAATATTAATAAACAATTATTTTGAAAGTTTACCTCATCCGAGAATAAGATTAATTTGGAAAAAAGAAAGGAGTAGTGATTGGTGGACCCGTATAGTTCAAAATTGTTTTGAAGAAAATTATTTCATACAAAATTTCCGTATGTCGAGGCTAGGGAATCCAATCCCGCAAATGCGGGATCCCGCACCATTTTTGCGGGATCAGAAATGCGGGACTAGACATGCGGGATCCGCGGGATCTGCGGGATTTGAGCAGTAGAATGACCTGTTAAAAGAACCGGGACTAAGAGAAATACTAACAATATTGCAAAGTATTAACAATTTATGTGCTGTGCGTGTATATGAACGTGATCAATGTCACTACGACTACGACAGGGGATTCTCCACGTGAATTGAGCGTACGGGGATTACCTTTGCGGCTAATTGTATTGTTTGTCAAACAAACTACTGAATCAGTCATACAAAGTATTCAGGGCAATTCTGAACTACGCTGGAATTGATTAGGCTGGAATTTTCTTACATCGGTAGCATAAAATCTGTAGCCCGTATTTGGTTTCTCGAGTCGATATCGATTTCTGTCGATAAATGAAAATTGGCATTTGGCAACATGATATCGACAACTTTATCGTTTCTATATGTGTGGATCAAGTCGTTTGACGTTTATTAAGGCCCGAATTTATCGACCTGGATATATTCTCGGTTATTTCTTATCGCGTACAATTCTACGGATATTTTTTGCTATTCACGGAAAGCAAATATACCAGTTTAAAATTTTTACAGAATTACAAATTCATTCATATTGATTCAATATTTGAGCCGTTTTCTTTGAAAGTGGTGTAAGTCCACTTTGTATGATGTGGAGGTATTTAAGGGTTTGCATTTGAATGGATTGAAAAATATTGGTTTATGTTAATACGCTCATTATAAATAATAAATTGATTTAATTTTATAATGTGATCGCTTTTAAAGTATTACTTAAAAGAAACTTATACACTACTTTCAAAGTCAACAAAATATGAAAATCATACATTGATGAAATATTAAATATGGGATTTCAATTGAATCAAAGCAAATTTTCTTATGAAATTTTTATTAAATATGTTAAAAAAACAAAGTAAAAAGGTTTTATTCTAATATTTCTTCAGGTAATGCCATTTATATTATATTCATTACAACTTTATATTAATATGTTCCATTTTCCATTTTTTCATTATGAGAAAGTAGCCAAGATACATTGGAGGAATATAAGGTAATAGATCCATTGAATCGTTGAATTTTTGGGATGCGATGGATGGATATAAAGGTGGTAGTATTATAATATTCAAATTTTCGTGGTCTTCCAAGTGTGGGGGATAAATCTAATGTTTTAAACTCCCCATTTTCTACAAATGAAGTTTTATACAGCTTTGTATATGGTTTGTTTTTTAAAAACCTTATCCAAAATATCTTCAGCCAAGTTACCGCTTCACCATAACTACTTTTTCCGTCTTTTTAGAACTAACTACTAAACTAGTAGTTTCGTCGAAACAAAATCATATCGTTTCACTTCATGTAAAATAAACTTTCTACGTTTTCGGCATTGTTGTGTGATGGTATAAGAATCTGTAGGAGTAAGCAGTAATTTTTTTTCTTATGGACGTCTCGATAGTTCCAAAATCGGCATATTTTGAAAGTTAAAATTGTCCAGAAATTTATGTCTTTGCGGAAAGTGGACTTACACTACTTTCAAAGTAATTATATTTGTAATTTCATTAACTAGCTAAATTTGTATTGACAAAATGATGAAAATTTTGAAGGATTTTTTTGGTAACTGTTTAAGATAAAAAGTTCACAGCAGATAGCATTGAATGTTATCATTAACTAACTTTTTGTCAAAAATGGACTTACACCACTTTCAAAGAAAACGGCTTGATACTTTATTTCATTTTTTTAATTTTCACTCACAGCTTTATTCAATTATGAGATTTCGAAACTTCAAAAGTTAGAAATCGGCGGATAAACTTATTACCAGGTCGAACTGGTATTAACTTTATCCAAGTCCCGAAAATCGCGGCCGGTGAATACGGGCCTAAAATGCCCAATTTAGGCATACAAAAAGTTTCTACTTTAATTATATATAAGTGGTTTTTTTTACCAAATACGGCCCCTGTAACGAATAGTAATTTCGGAATTACAATTTATGCTACTATGTAAGAAAATTCCAGCGGAATCAATTCCTGCATAGTGGAATTGGCCTGAATATTTTGTTTGACTGACTAAAGTATAGTTTGTTTGACATACAACACACTCTTATTTCATATAATACTTCATAAATTCATGAACATAACTCCTTAGAACAAAATCTATGATTTTTTTGCAGTCCCGCAAATCCCGCGGATTCGCGGGATTGATGTCCTCGATCCCGCGGGCTTGCGGGATTGAGATTTTGATGCGGGATTGGATTCCCTAGTCGAGGCAAACATTCTTGAAAATTTGCAATGAGCTAGAAGAAGTATTGAAGCCTGCAGAAAATGCAGTGAGAGAACCTATACCAGTAGCTAAAATAGTTTCCGTAGCATTATACATATAAGTTAGCATCCTTTGCAGAAGATAGAGTAGTTGCCAATCAATTCGGCATTCATCGATGTACCGCGAGGAAGTGCTTATTAAGTTTTCTGAATGCGGTTAATGAAGTACTTTTAAAGAAATGGATTACATTCCCAACGGTAGAGGAATGTAGAGAATTAAGTGTATGTTTTAAGGGAAGAAGCAACATCAAAGCAACAGAAAAGGTTGGACATCCCTTGTACTGCAAGGAATTGTAGATTGCAATTACAGGTATTTATAATTATTATATATTAGTCATCTAAACAAAAATTCTTCTATGTACTTAACAGATTTCGTGATATAGTATGTAAGCATCCGGGAAGCAGGCATGATGCAACTATTTTAAAAGATTCAGCATTTTACATGAACATAAGGGAAATTATGCCACAGGTAATAAAGTTACGAAATGTATATGTTATTTTTGGTAATAACACATGAATTATGACAATTTTGAGGATACTATTGAACTTGATGGCAATAATGTTGCTTAATGCATCGTCGGTGATCCTGCCTATCCACTAGAAAAGTGGCTTTTGAAAAATTATCCACGTGGCTGCAACAAAGAGCAACAATCCTTTAATGTTCATGCAAACAAGGCCAGAATTGTGGTAGAGAATGCATTCGGGAGAATAAAAGGGCGGTGGAGAATATTATCAAAAAAAATAGATATGCATTTTTCTTTAGTACCGTACGTAGTTGCGGCTTGTTGTGTTTTACATAACATACTAGAATCTGAAAAAGATCCATTTCAAATTTCATGGATCAATGAAATAAATGAAATTGAAAAACACTTTCCCCAACCTGCACAAAGGGAAACCAGTCGACGCCATTGTGACGGACAAGTTCGGGATATATTATGCCATTATTTAAGTAAACATTTTCCTTTGTTGGAGCAAAATAATAGTTGAAAATAAAAACAAAATTGTTTTCCACATTTTTTTAATAGCAATATTCATATAAAAGTAAAAAATAATTAAAATTATAAAGTCTTTTCTTAACAAATAAAACTAAAAACTCCATAAAAATTAAATTCAATTCTTCGAAATAACAAATAAGATTAACTCAATAAAAAATAATACAGTTGGGTGAGTTCCAAAATGCATCACTGGGGTATCACTGGAGAATTCAGCAATTAAAAGTGTGTAGTTGAATTCTGCAATGATACCGCAGTGATGCATTCTGGAACTCACCCGTTCTTTCTTAGCAAATCCATAATAAACTATAAATTCGATTCTTCGACATAACAAATAAGATTAACTGGAGCAATAACTGTTCGAATTTATAATTTTTGATTGATTTTTTAATCTTATTTGTTATGTTGAAGAATCGAGTTTATAATTAATGATGGAGTTGCTAAGAAAGAACATTATTGTTTTTGATTGATCAATCAAAAATAATAATGTTCTTTCTTAGCAACTCCATCATAAATTATAAACTCGATTCTTCAACATAATAAATAAGATTAAAAAATCAATCAAAAATTATAAATTCGAACAGTTATTGCTGCTTATACATAACAACTTTTGTTTAGCCCCAAAGGCGCCAAATAAGGGTTAAATAAAAAAGAAATTAAACTCACCAAAATAAACATTTCAAACTTACATTTATTGTCCAAATGTACAAATTTTTTTTATGAATAATTATATATATTTATTAAGCTGAATTACAAATAAACCTAAAAAGAAATATGAATTAATATAATGGATTAATGAAGGCACGATACATATATACTTACCTACTTGGATATGCAAATCTACAAAAGAAACAAAATGAATTAAAACCAAAAAAAAAAAACATACCAATCAAAATAAAAAATATTTAATTAAAATAAATAAATGAATTTTGATAAAGTTGCATGCAAACATAACAAACATAAATATAAAAACAAGAAACATGAAGTTTACAGGCAAATACAACAACAACAATACTAGAAATAGAATCATCATAAAAACAACACAAAATAACACATATTGAACGCAAACAACACTACAGGTTTGTTTATTAGGTGGTAAAGACCACCTCATTCACCAAATGTTACAATTTAATTGAAGCCCCAGGTGAAAAAGGGACTTCAAAGACACCCACTGACAGGTGTACACACAAAAACATAAACATTGAAATACACGAAAAATTCACCATTTCCACCACCAAAACTGCACAAAAAACATAAAACATGAATAACTACACAAAACACAAAGCACTATAGGTACCTGACATGTCCGCAACAGGTAAAACTCGCGAAAAACACGGCGCGAACTCGCGAAACTTTACCGCGCGCAGAAAAGTCAAACTTTATCGACTCAAAACATATGATATGTTAAGTCGATGTAAAATTTGACGAGGAATTTAATGGTGATGCCCGAAAACCGAAATAAATTATGGGAAAAAAGATATTAAGGAAAATAAAATTTACCATAAAGATAATAAGAGAAAAAAGGACAATAAAAAGGATTAAAAATGGAAAGAGATAATACTATAAATTCAAAAATTATTCGTTGATACTGCAGCAATTTAATTAAATATCCCAAAGGGAAATTTTTAGTACAGGATAAAAAGTGAAGGAAATTTAACGAAATGAAAATAAATATTGAAAAATAATGAGAATTATAATGAATTAAAATATTAGAAAAATTTATAAAATCAAAAGAGAGAATAAAAAGGCGATATTAATAATATTTAAATTAAGAAACAAATTTCCTAAATTTCCCAAAGGACGAGAATGCAGTTCAAACAAGAAAAACCGTTGACTTCGGCCTATATAAACCCGGCGTCAGAAGCAGTCGGCCTCTCTGTTCATCAGAAAGTCGCAAGAGGTAAGCCGAGTAATATATCCATTGTACATGCCAATTGGTAATCGGGTATTACATGCTTGGTGCTGGTATAACTATTAACATTTTTTTTCTGCAAGTAATAAGTGCAATACATGCCAGACATATCCTGGTAATCGTTGACACTATATGCTTGTAATTTTCAGATAGTCAACGAGGGACATCTTGGACCAACATCATCTACAAAGGATATTAGCTTTACTAAAGTTTAATAATTTTTTAAAATAGTGTTTAAGTGCTACAAGTTGTGAAAGAAACTAAAATAAAATTTGAATGTAAACTGACACGTTAAAGTTTTTTATTCACATATTACCTAAATTTCCAATCAGTGGTATATGCATTAAACATTTTGGTGGTTCCATCCAGGAACACGTGTGCAGCACATTCAGATTTTATTAGTTTCAATTGTTGGTGATAAATTGGTTAATCCTCATCAAGGATGACGTCTCTGCAAGAGTTGTGCCAAGCTCAAAGTCGCCTGAAAACTCGCCTGGAGAACTACATAGAAACTGCCAGGAAGACGGCAATAGCTAAGCGGAATCTAGGATTTTACAAATCAAGGATCGTCGGGCTGAAGGAAATATGGGAAGAATTTCAGAGGAACGACCTAACATTAGACAACGCAGCAGCACACGAAGAAGCCACAGCGACGTCACTCGAATATTTTACGCTCGACCTATACAGTGTCGTGGAAAGTAAATATTTTGACTATCTTGGAGATCTAATGGACGGATTAGAGAAATGTCAATTAAGCCTCATGCCAACTCCATCAGTCGCTCCAGTCATTCCAGCAGCAACAACACCGCATGACATACAATTGCCAAGGATTAGTCTACCAAAATATAATGGAGATTATGATATGTGGCGATCGTTCCATGACGTGTTCGTCTCGTTAGTGCACAGCAATTCCAGACTCTCCTCTGTACAAAAGCTGCATTACCTGAAGGAATGTTTGGTGGGTGAAGCACAAACCCTGCTAAGGCACGTACCTACCACACACGACGATTATCTACCAGCTTGGACAAAGGTAAAGGAACGGTATGAAAATAAAAGGATGTTAGTCAATCATCAGTTAAAGACCTTCATAAATATAGCTAAATTATCCACCGAAACATTTAAGGGCCTGAAGGAATTGATTGAAACCACATCTGAGTGTTTGCAACATCTAAAGAGTCTCGAAGTTGACACTTCATCTTGGGATGCAATCGTGATATATTTACTGGTACAGAAGCTTCCTTTCACTACGTTACGGCTATGGGAGGAGGAACTAGGAGCAACGCCAACTCTTCCAAGTCTATCTACATTTAGAAAATTTCTAAATACAAGACTAAAGGTATTAGAATCAATTGCAGACGCAATCGGCTCTAAATCTTTAGCACATCCTAAAACAACCGCTACACAAAGGATCACGCATACACATCATACGATGAAGCAAAACTGTTGTCCAGTATGTCATCAAAAACACTACGTGCATTCATGCAAGAGGTACCAAGCAATGAGTAGCAATGCGAGACGCAAGATTATGCAGACAACCGGTCGATGCCTAAATTGTCTATCAAGCCAGCATATAACAAACGATTGTACCAGCAAGTACAGATGTCGCAAATGTCAACAGAAGCACCATACAACGCTACATGAAGACGACAAAGACAGAGAGCATAGATCAACCCGATCCAACGAAGAACATCGTCACCAGGGAGAAACTTCTCCAACAACACATCCTACGTGCACAAAGTCACACACAGCCAACAGCGCTGAAGGAAATAACAATATACAAACCTTTCTAGCAATGAAAAATCAACGTGCGCTGCTAGCAACCGCATTGGTCATTGCTCATGCCGAACATGGCAGAACACAAACCCTGAGATGCCTGATTGATCCCGGATCGGAATCATCATTCATCACAGAGGCGGCATACAAACAATTAGGTGCCACAGCAACAAATACTACGGTAACAATTACAGGCTTAAACATTAGCCAAGCAGCTACAGCTCACCGACAAGTCAACCTTACTCTCACACCACGCGACCCTACTACGGGATCCGTGACAGTCGACCTGTTAGTGATCAATGAAATCACCGATCGTCTACCAACAAAGGTAGTGTGCAAGGAGGATTGGAATCACCTCAACAACTTGCAATTAGCAGACCCAACATTCTGGAAACCAGGACGGATCGATGCACTTTTAGGAGCAGAAACTTACACCGAAATATTACAAGACGGAATCCGACGTGGACCGAAAAGGGCTCCAATAGGCATCAAGACTCTCTTTGGATGGATCATAATGGGACCAACAAAGAACACAACTTCTGAGAAAGTCTCCGCATTTATGGCTAGATCAACAGATCAGAATATAAGCGAGCTACTCACACGTTTTTGGGACATCGAAGAAGTTCCAGCAAAACCAACCCTAACAAGGGATGAAGAACTCTGTCAACAGATCTTCGAAGCAACACACAAACGTACCTCAACTGGAAAGTACCAAGTGACGTTGCCATTCATAGACAACCAGTCACCAACGCTTGGACAATCAAGACAACAAGCACTAAAGAGATTCGCATCATTGCAACGACATTTTGCACGGAATCCCCAACTCCAAGACGAGTACAGCAAGTGTCTGGATGAATACATCGAACTTGGGCACATGGAAGCAATAGATCCTCCCAAAGAATCAGAAGAACACTATTACATTCCGCATCATGCAGTGTTCAAAGAAAGCACGACCACGAAACTAAGAGTGGTCTTCGATGCTTCGGCCAAAACCACTAATGGGAAGTCACTTAATGAGCTTCTATTAACAGGGCCAACGCTACAACCCAAGCTCTTTGCAACATTGCTGAATTGGAGGAAGTATAAAATAGCAATAAATGCGGATATAGAGAAAATGTACCGCATGATAGAGGTCCACCCTAAGCACCACACATTTCAAAGGATAATTTGGCGACATCCTCAAACGATGCAGTGGCAAGACTACAAATTGAAAACAGTAACGTTTGGGACATCCAGTGCTCCCTATTTAGCCATACGAACCCTTCAACAACTAGCGGAGGACGAGAGAAAAAACTGGCCTGCTGCCTCGAAGGCAATATACACAAACTTCTACGTCGACGACTTGTTAACTGGAGCAGACAACGTCAAAGAGGCAAAACTCCTACAAATGGAATTAATGGCCATAACGAAAGCAGGCGGATTTAATCTCCGAAAATGGGCCAGCAATGACCAAGCATTGCTGGACGGTCTACCAGTAGAATATCGGGAGCTAAAAACATCACTAAATTTTACAGAGGACCAAACGGTGAAAACACTTGGGATACGCTGGCACCCTGGACCAGATCATTTTACGTTCAGTGTCACCCCATTGCGCAATCATGACATTCCAACAAAACGTAATATGCTCTCCGACATAGCATCGTTGTATGATCCTTTAGGATGGCTATCCCCGGTCATAATTATCGCCAAAACCCTGATGCAAGCATTATGGATAACTGGGTGCTCATGGGATCAAAGGGTGTCCACACACATCGAAAACGAGTGGGCAACATTTAAGCGAGAATTAACCAACCTGGAGGCACTACAAATTCCCAGATGGATCAACTATTCAGCGAGCGCGAATGCACAATTACATGGGTTTTGCGATGCTTCCGAAAAGGCTTATGCTGCAGTGCTGTATCTGAGAGTAGAAAATGACAACGGAGAAATCATATCTACGTTACTCACCTCTAAAACGAAGGTAGCTCCCATCAAGCCGACAACCATACCCCGGTTGGAATTAAACGGAGCTGTAATTTTGGCAAGACTACTGAAGTGCACCATGGAGGACATGCAACTCCAACATCTTCCTGTGTTTGCCTGGACAGACTCAACAATAGCATTACAATGGGTAAAAGAGCATCCATCCAAATGGAAAACCTACGTTGCTAATCGTGTGGTAGAAATCCAAGAGGTAATACGATATGACCAGTGGAGACATATTCCAACAAAGGACAATCCTGCCGATTTGGCATCTCGAGGTATTTCAGCATCAAACTTGCTGAACAATCAACTGTGGTGGCACGGACCAACTTGGCTAACCAAATCTCAAATACATTGGCCGCAGTTCCATGACATAAAGGAACAGACTGATCTAGAAGCAAGAAAGCCAACCATACTGAGCTGTGTCACCCAGTTCGAAGATACACTATTTGGACGTTATTCATCACTAACACGACTAACCCATATAATAGCCCTTATCTTACGATTCAAGTATAATTGTAAGAACCCCAAGACAAAACGAACGGAACACATGTCTGTCATGGAGTGGCAACAAGCAGAAAACACCATTTGGAGGTTCGTACAACAGGCAGTTTTTTCAGAAGAATACAGCAACCTATTGAAAAACAAACCATTAGCAAAGAATAGTCGATTACTAAAATTAAACCCATTCCTGGACAAGACTCAGCTATTACGAGTAGGAGGAAGATTGCAGAATGCGCCAATTTCGTATGATACAAAACATCCCATAATTTTGCCACAGGAACATTTCATAACACATATGCTAATTGATAAAACACACCTAGATACCCTACACGGTGGAACATCCGTAGTACTAAGTACTAGTCGGCAAAGGTACTGGATCCTCAATGCAAGAAGATGCATCACCAGTCGAATACACAAATGTGTCATCTGCGCCAAACAACGAGGAGAAACGATGACACAATTAATGGGACAATTACCAACACCTAGAGTTAGCATCAGTAAACCATTTACCAATGTTGGTATCGATTATGCCGGTCCCATCACAATCAAGGCATCCACTATTAGAAACGCAAAGCTACAGAAGGCCTACATTTGCGTCTTCGTGTGTCTCAGCACCAAGGCGATCCACATTGAATTAGTGTCCAACCTATCCTCACCAGCATTTCTTGCCGCATTGCGAAGATTTACAGCCCGACGCGGATTGTGCACGGACATATATTCCGATTGTGGTTCCAACTTCATCGGCGCGAAAGCCACACTAGATAAAGACATGAAACATGCAATTAAGAAAGCCACCACAGAAGCGGCACGCGATTGCACATCAAAAAACATTACCTGGCACTTCAACCCACCAGGGGCACCACATTTTGGAGGGTTATGGGAAGCGAGCGTAAAATCCATCAAACACCATTTGTACCGGACAGTAAGGAATGCTATACTCACGTTTGAAGAATATGCTACCCTACTCATACAAATTGAAGCGTGTTTAAATTCTCGCCCTCTATGCTACGTACGTAACGATCCAGAAGACACCCTGATTCTGACACCGGGGCATTTTTTAATTGGACAAGCTCTGAATACCTTGACCGAATCCAGAGAAGCGGCAGAATCTGTTTCGTTGTCACAACGTTGGAGCTACATTCAGCTTATGGTTAAACAGTTTTGGAAGGAGTGGACGAAGGACTATCTCCACCAATTACAGCAAAGATCAAAATGGCAAAAGGAACAAACCCCAGTGCAAATCGGCGACGTGGTACTCGTGAAGCATGAGAATACGCCACCAATAAAATGGCCTATTGGTACTATCGAAGCAGTGTTCCCAGGAAAGGATGGATTAATCCGCGTTGTACAAGTAAGGACAAGTCACAACACGTTCCAACGGCCAATCACCAAAATCTGCCGCCTACCAATAGACCAGACTACAAACTCAACGGACGCTCCATCTCCTTGATGAAACAACCTTTCCTGTGTCGTCTTGTTAAATGTTTGTATTGTTAAATCCTGTACCCCTATTCCCAATAAGCAATATCTAACCAATATTTAGTTATTCCAGTTTTCCAAGCACCAGTGCGAAGAATCCAATCGAAGATGTCTCAACAAGAATATGATTACACCGAAGACGATTTAGCAGCCATCGAAGATAGCTGGCTGTATCCAGATGGAAACCCAACGGGAAGTCCATATCTAGATATAGACTTCGATATAGAAGCTGAGCTAGAACTGTTAACAACTCTAGATGCCAACCAAAACCAAATTGCAGACGCATCCCCAACACCATCTAAGCGGGCAAGGTCCTCCGAAATAATTACACCAACATGTGATAGCGCTATGACTGAGCCACCCAAGAATCAGCCAACTTCCACTAGACAGCTGCCGAAAGACCATAGTATCCTAACCGTCCCACCAAGGAGAAAAACTCCCCCGAGGCCAGCGAAGAATAAAGGAAAAACAACAAATTGCTATTGGAGTGTACCCCAAAGGCCAATTGTGAGGAGAAACTTCGAAGCGATGCCCTGTGGGCCAGAAATTCGAACCCGAACAGCACCAAAGCGGATTCCCACTTCCAAAGTCGAAAGTGCACGGATCCCAAGGGAACCTACAACACGGGTAGTGAAGCGGCTACAAATAGACCATCCTAAGGCCGCAACCAAACCAATAGTCCAGCCAGCAGCCAAACAACAGGCAGGGGAAATGATCCTCATTGACCTCACGACAGCCGATCCACCAGAATCCCTTCAAATTGTGAAAGCGCAATATAGAAAACCAGATGAATCCAGTCAACCAGCCTCCAGACCACAACCACCGCGTAAAATCCCAGAACCTAAGCTGCAGGAACCAGCACTAATAAATGGCCGTGAAGTTCAACATCTAAACCTACTCCGTCCAACTACAACATTGCAAGAGCTGAAGGAACGGCTAAATAATGATTTCCAGCGGTTCATCACTAGAGAGGGAGAAGACCTTTACCTGCCTAAACAATTGTTGCAAAAAATCAATTTTGATAAGGTACAAAAAACAAAAAAGAAGGAGCATACCATAAACCTGCCGAATAAGTTCCAGGTACGGGTGCAAGTGAAAGCGGATGGGCGAGTCATTTTTCATCACCATCACAAACGAGGCATCAGTAAACAAAAACCCTCCTTGAACGTAACCGTTCAACAGGGGGGAGAATGTTTAGCCCCAAAGGCGCCAAATAAGGGTTAAATAAAAAAGAAATTAAACTCACCAAAATAAACATTTCAAACTTACATTTATTGTCCAAATGTACAAATTTTTTTTATGAATAATTATATATATTTATTAAGCTGAATTACAAATAAACCTAAAAAGAAATATGAATTAATATAATGGATTAATGAAGGCACGATACATATATACTTACCTACTTGGATATGCAAATCTACAAAAGAAACAAAATGAATTAAAACCAAAAAAAAAAAACATACCAATCAAAATAAAAAATATTTAATTAAAATAAATAAATGAATTTTGATAAAGTTGCATGCAAACATAACAAACATAAATATAAAAACAAGAAACATGAAGTTTACAGGCAAATACAACAACAACAATACTAGAAATAGAATCATCATAAAAACAACACAAAATAACACATATTGAACGCAAACAACACTACAGGTTTGTTTATTAGGTGGTAAAGACCACCTCATTCACCAAATGTTACAATTTAATTGAAGCCCCAGGTGAAAAAGGGACTTCAAAGACACCCACTGACAGGTGTACACACAAAAACATAAACATTGAAATACACGAAAAATTCACCATTTCCACCACCAAAACTGCACAAAAAACATAAAACATGAATAACTACACAAAACACAAAGCACTATAGGTACCTGACATGTCCGCAACAGGTAAAACTCGCGAAAAACACGGCGCGAACTCGCGAAACTTTACCGCGCGCAGAAACGTCAAACTTTATCGACTCAAAACATATGATATGTTAAGTCGATGTAAAATTTGACGAGGAATTTAATGGTGATGCCCGAAAACCGAAATAAATTATGGGAAAAAAGATATTAAGGAAAATAAAATTTACCATAAAGATAATAAGAGAAAAAAGGACAATAAAAAGGATTAAAAATGGAAAGAGATAATACTATAAATTCAAAAATTATTCGTTGATACTGCAGCAATTTAATTAAATATCCCAAAGGGAAATTTTTAGTACAGGATAAAAAGTGAAGGAAATTTAACGAAATGAAAATAAATATTGAAAAATAATGAGAATTATAATGAATTAAAATATTAGAAAAATTTATAAAATCAAAAGAGAGAATAAAAAGGCGATATTAATAATATTTAAATTAAGAAACAAATTTCCTAAATTTCCCAAAGGACGAGAATGCAGTTCAAACAAGAAAAACCGTTGACTTCGGCCTATATAAACCCGGCGTCAGAAGCAGTCGGCCTCTCTGTTCATCAGAAAGTCGCAAGAGGTAAGCCGAGTAATATATCCATTGTATATGCCAATTGGTAATCGGGTATTACATGCTTGGTGCTGGTATAACTATTAACATTTTTTTTCTGCAAGTAATAAGTGCAATACATGCCAGACATATCCTGGTAATCGTTGACACTATATGCTTGTAATTTTCAGATAGTCAACGAGGGACATCTTGGACCAACATCATCTACAAAGGATATTAGCTTTACTAAAGTTTAATAATTTTTTAAAATAGTGTTTAAGTGCTACAAGTTGTGAAAGAAACTAAAATAAAATTTGAATGTAAACTGACACGTTAAAGTTTTTTATTCACATATTACCTAAATTTCCAATCAGTGGTATATGCATTAAACAACTTTTTCACTGTTTCAATCACGGCTCAAAAATAATAACCTCATCGCTGTTATTGTTATTACTATTGTATTCTAAGAAGAAATTCCTTTGGCCCTCAAGCAGGTTGTTAGTATCCTCCATTAGCTATGCAAAAGGTTTTTTTCGTGTTGTTGCTGTAGATGATTTACATATTGAATTAATTCCTTTTGTTTATTAAAGAAATCATTTTGCAGTTTCTCTTGACCTTTTAAAAAGTCTTGTGTGCACTCATTGCCCTTTCGTATGGCTTTTTTTATAAATTTTGCTTGTCCCGGTATCTAAACAACATCTTTCTAAAGTAATGAATTTGTTAATATGAATATTGAAAATGTACCTTCCTGTTCTTCGGTGGTGGACTCAGTATTTTGTTCACACGAACTTTCTGCTGATAACACATCTAAACTCAGCGCAGAACCTAATAAAAATATATTTTAATTTAAAGTTAATAAATGGGATGTTATACTACTTACTGCAGCCACTGGCACTTGAATCGACGCCTTCAAAAGTTGCTGATGGTCGTGCCTCTAAAATTTCATTTAGCTCATCCTCAAAAGGACAATGAACCCTGCCACTACCACTGATTTTATTTTTATTTTTGCTTTCAATATATTGTGCTTTTAACTTTCTCCACTTCAATATTATTTGTTCTGTATTTTTGTTAACAAAACCGTATTCCCTCATTTCGCTCTCAATCATTTTGTAAATGTTTTTATTGGTATATTTTTTCCCATCTAATAGTTTTAACACACTCTTTTCCTTCATTATATCCAAGAAACACTTCACTTCCTCATCCGTCCAAATATTGCGTTTAGCCATTGTTAATTAAGATTTATTTTTAACAATCCAATTACTTTCTCAAACTCACTACTTCTAAACAACTGTTGCAAATGCATGCACAAGAACATAACCTCAATTTCGGGATCATTTTTCAATCTTAGTTACATGACATTCCGACCGAAAAGTGTACTCAACTAAGCAAAAACTTGTGAACCCACTCAGAGCACGTTCGGCACAATTTTTGAGTTTGGTTGCTAGTTACATGACTCAAACCGAACCGAAAATTGTACTCAGTTCGTGTTGAGTATGTCATGTAACTTCCATAAATGCAAGAAAAAAAAGAATCAACGTTTTTTGAATGATTATGTTAATTTATTGTACCTTACAAAATATAATGAAGATTTTTTTATTTTATTGATTTTCTTCGCAATTAATGCATGTCGTCTTTGGTAGTGAATGTTCATCGCAAACGGGATTAAGGCAAACCACATAGGACTTTCTAGTTTTGCGCTGCTTCCTCTTCAGCTCTCGGCAGACATAACAGCTACCAACGATAGGGGAGGCTCCACGACTACCATGAGGTTCTTGACGTCCAGCCGCTGGTTCTGACGTTACCAGAATGCGTTTTCCAAGCACCATTTCCACTGCACATCGAAGGAAATGATTCCTCATACACATTCGGTTTGTACTCCGAGTTTCGACTGCAGGCATACATAGCTGATCGGCAAGATCTTTGAGGAACTTTCTTCGTTGATCCTTTGTGCAGAAACGTGGGTTGTGTTCTCTGAAGATGACGTACGATTCTAACCCAGAAACGTCAATCATGTTATAAAAAAATGCCAGAGGCCAACGCAATGTCCGTCGTTTGACACTATATGCTCCCAACATTTTATCCATAACGTCTACTCCGCCTTTGGTTTTGTTGTAATATGTTATTATCTCTGGTTTGGCTGCTTGCGTCTCTTCGACCTCTCCCGTCATGTGCATGGTTGATAGAAGCACGACTGCTTTGTTCTTCTTTCGCACATATGAACAAACTGTTGCCTCATTTTTGTAGACAAAATTCGTCGAGTTTATAGGCCTTTCTTTGGAAGCCTGCATGTTGCTTGGCAGGAACCTTTTATTTTTTCTTACTGTGCCAACTAACGTCATGTTCCAGGAGTTCAATACCTTAGCTAGTTTCATGGATGTGAAAAAGTTGTCGGTGGTGACATTTCTTCCAGAACCTTTGTAATTGCTGACTAGGTTCAAAACTGTACGTTCACCAACGTTAACCTTTGTTGGTTTTCCAGTATAAAGCTGACCTTGTAACGGGTAGATGTTTGATGCATCACAAACCCAGAAAACCTTTATCCCATATTTAGCCGGTTTGGAAGGCATATATTGGGTAAATTTAGTATGTCCTCGAAATGCAAATAGTTGCTCGTCGACTGTGATGCATTCATGTGGCTTGTAGGCTGTCTCCAAATTTCTGTTCAGCATTGTCCAGATGTCCCGTATTGGTGCAGCTTTATCAGATTTCAAACGTTCTGCACGTGTAATGTCGTTGTCAAAACGGATAAATCTCAGCATCATCTTGAAGCGGTCACGAGACATTGCTGCACGTATAAGAGGTAGAGCATCAACCTGCCACAAATCGTTCAGATTCACTTTATTGTCTTTGTGGACACCAGTAGAAATCAGTATACCAAAAAATGCATCGAGTTCACTTTCACTAAATGGCTTGAATGTTTTTGGTGGTGGCCGTTTGGAAGTTACAAGAAACGTTTGAACCAGTTTATTGTTGAAATCCTCACAAACTCTCTTGACCTTCCGGTTTGTTTCGCTTAATATGATGTCACACATTTCCGGAGTCATGATTGTTTTAAATATTTCTTTTGCTGTATACATCTTACTCTTTGCTGCAGCGCCACCTTTTTGTCTTACGATATTACGACATCTTGTCTGTGCATTGGGTAGTGGAACACTACGCCATTGAGTTCCATCCTTCGAAGTCCATATATCACCCACACTTGGAGACACACTTTCATCTTCAACACTTTCGTCAGAGTCGTATTCTTCTTCATGTTCGATGATCATTTCTTGTTCAATATCAGACTCTTCTTCTGCTGAAACTTGAGGTACATAACTTTCGTCATCAGATGCACAATACGATTCTCCCTCGTCTTCAGAATCAGATTTTTCGAGCATTCCACTTATTTCTTCGCACGTATATCTGCAAAAAGATGGAAATTTTGTTATGAAATACTACTAGATTGTACGCTTGTCACTATATAACACCGACCTGCAATCTCGTGATCTTGAGCTGCGGCTGGTACTAGGTCTAGCTTCATCACTCATAATGGTTAGTATAACTTTTAACTTTATATAACAATATCTTCACTGCACAAAGCCTCAAGCACTATTAAATTCTTGTCAAAGTTACTTTTTCTTTTATACCTGCTTGATTGAATCATAAGAATATAACCCCAATTATTCTAAAAAATAATATTGCCTTATATTATTTTTGGAATATCAGAAGGGACTCCAATAAGTCTTGGAATAAGAGTAGGTACTCTTATTCTAATCTAAAACTAATTAGTATTCTTAATACCAAGAATAATTTGGGTAATAAAATCCTTTTTTGAATCAGATCTACCGCAATATTTACCATTTTTATTAGGTACCTCTCATAAAATGGGAACAAAAATTCCAGGTACTCCTAAATACAGGTAAAATATCACAAAACATGACTACAGAATATCTATATCTTCTTGAATGGCGCTACAGTCCTTGCAGGACTCGGGCCTCTCGAAGTCTCCTCTTCCAGTCGTCTCTACGTCTTGCTAGCTCTCTCCAATTTGTTATACGAAATTTTCGTATAACTGCTAGCACGTCATCTATCCACCTATTTCTTGGTCGTCCTACTCTTCTTCTTCCTGATGGTCTACCATTAAAAATCCTGGCTAGCATTCTATCTTCTGAAGCTCGTACAATATGTCCGAGCCATCGCAGTCTATTCAGTCTTATGTATGTAGCTATATTTATTTCGTCATACATTTCTTGAAGTTCTTCGTTTGTTCTAATGTGCCATTCGTTCTGGTTAACCCTTACAGGACCAAATATTCTTCTTAAGATCTTCCTTTCGAAGATTTTAAGTTGATTTTCTGTTTGTTGGGTCAATGTCCAAGCCTCAGACCCATAGCATTGGACTGGGCGGATTAATGTTTTACATAGTCTGATTTTGCATTGTCTTGAAATTTCTTTGTTTTTTAGCACCGGTACTAGTGCGAAATAGGTTTTATTTGCGGCTACGATGCGTCTTTGGATGTCGTCCTTTATCTTATTTTCGGCAGTAAGAATTGTCCCTAAATAGATAAAGTTTTCTACAATTTCCACACTATGATCGTCAAGGCTGATACTTCGCCCTAATCGTTGTCCTCGTTTTGATACGATCAAATACTTTGTTTTTGTGTCATTTACTCTTAGATTGAGCTTTGCTGAACTTTGGACAATTTTGGAAAAGGTTTCTTTTACATCTTGCGCTTTTCGTGCAATTATGACTATGTCATCTGCGAAGGCTAGTACCTGAATGTTCCTTGTGAAGATGCTATTTGCTACATTAAGCTGTGTTTCCCTCATTATTGCTTCCAGACCAATGTTAAAAAGTATTGGTGAGATCGCATCTCCTTGTCGCAGACTCGATTCTTGAGGGAAGTTGATCGAGTTGCATCCTCGTATTCTCACTTGTGTATATACTAAATATTATTCATTAATCGTAAAAAAATTATACCTAAAGTGGATTTGTTCATACAAAATATATGAAGGTACAATTGTACCTATGCCGCCTCTTAACGTTGTAAATTTATGCCGCTCAACAAGGGTTAAATATTTGACTTCAAATTTGTAATCAGCAACCCCAAATAGCTATACTTTTCAATTTCTGTGCAAATCCAACAAAGTTTGATGTTTTTTCCACGTAAATATCATTCTCAGACCACTGTGCACCGGGGTTAGCGGGAGACAGCCTGTGCCTCCTGAAACAAGTGAATCCCACTAACCAGCCAACCAAGGCTGTGACGCAGGCAGTACCAGACTACCAGGTGAACAAAGAGGTGGACCGTCCGCTAGGTTAAGACCAGACCTAAGCGGAACTTTGGTACCCTATTATTAACCTGTTAAGTTGGCGGGATGCTTTATTAGGGCTACCTCTGAGGGCATATGAGTATTTTAAATCATCAAAACGACGATATCTTATGAATGGCAATTCGTACGGAAAATGTATAATATCTTTTTTTGTAGGGGAGTGTCTCCAGATGTGGGCACTCTCCGGTTGTGGGCACTCCTCGAAATTTTTTGACCGAAAACAAATATGTCGGAATTGAGTACTGTCACACTTGTATTTGGACATTACACAGTTTTTGTGCTTACTCCGAAGTGAATAGACGCATTTGGTTAGCAGCTGCGACCATCGAAACAAAAAAACCGAAAAAAACAACATCGAAGTAAAATCAAAATTTTTCCAGTGTGTGCTAGATCAAAGTGAATTGATACAAAAAGGTGAGTGCAATGCTTTTTCACGTAGTATTTTTGTTATATTTTATGATGCTATATCAAATACAGCCGAAATGTGGACCTACATTTTTTTTGCACAGTCATTACTAAAATGACCGCCGTACCCGGTTGTGGGCACCTTCATGTAGCCGGTTGTGGGCACCCTTTGTTTTTCAATTTAAAGCGTGTGTTTGACTTTCGAATTGCCAAATATCGTCGTTTATGGTAACATAACATATTTTATTAGTGTTTTTGTGCATTTTTAGCATTATGTCAACCCCGAAAAAACCAACCGATCCAAAAGAAATGGATTTTAATGCGCTGGTTAAAGCAATTAAGGCTTGCGCAGTGGATAAAAAACCCATTAAACCGGCTGCCCGAGAGTATGGACTTCCTCGCAGCAGTCTACAGCGCTACCTAAAGAAAGCTGGCGAGAAATTTACAGACATTTCATCGGTCGAAGATGGTGTTTTGTTGGAATTCGTCCGCGAATGTAATCAACGTACTCCATCAAATATGGTATTTATGATTTTTAATCTCTTTCGCAGCGAGCGTAACACATTGTTTTACGTTCAACTGCCTTATTATTTTATTATTTTTTGACAAAATCATTATTTTTCTAAAGGTATTCACCGCAGCTCAGGAGAAGGAGCTCGTCCAATATATTTTGGAGTGCGTCCATCATTATTACGGCCTCAGTATTAATGAGCTGCGTGAATTGGCATATCAACTGGCTAAGAAATTGGGAGTTGAGTTTCCATCGATTTGGGATGAGGATAAGAAAGCTGGGCGTCATTGGTATTACAACTTCATGCGCCGGCACAGTGAACTCGTTTTACGCACACCCGAACAAACATCCATCCACCGTGTAAGATCCTTTTGCAAAACAAATGTCAATAAATTTTTTGACAATTTTGGCCGATTGATGGACGAGTATCATTTTGACTCCACGAATATTTACAACATGGATGAAAGTGGTTTCTCCACGGTACCGTCGAAAATAGGCAAGGTGATCGCCTTGAAGGGGATGCGGCGCGTCGGGAAGTTAGAAGCGGCCGAAAGAGGCACGATGGTGACCATGGCATTGACCGTGAGCGCTTCAGGCAACAGCCTACCGCCATTCTTCCTTTTCCCAAGAAAAAAAATGCAATCTTGCTTCTTGGATAACGTTTCTTCCGGTACTGCTGGTTATGCCAATGACTCCGGTTGGATGTGCCAGCCAGAGTTTATTCGATTTATGAGCCATTTTATAAATTTTGTAAAACCTGCGTTGGATAAGCCTGTGCTGCTTCTCATCGACAATCATGCCTCGCATCTTTCCGTTGAAGCCATCGATATGGCCATTGGAAATGGTGTGCATATCATATCGTTCCCGCCACACTGCAGTCATAGAATGCAGCCGTTAGATGTCTCTGTATTCGGATCCCTGAAGACCTACTACAAGTCACAGTGTTCTGCATGGCAGAAAAATAATGCCAACAAGGTAGAATTTTCATTTGTTAAACCTTGTTGTCTTATAAAAATATTAACCTAATTGTTGTTGTTTATTTAGGTATTAGAAATCCGTCATATTCCTGGACTTGTCTGCAAGACCCTGGATCTGGCTTTGACACCCATAATCATTAAATCTGGCTTCAGAAAGTCCGGAATTTCTCCATATGACCCAGACATTTTCTCAGACGTTGACTTCATTCAAGCGGTTGAGCAAAATGCCATACAAGCTGCCAATGAGGCTAGCCTTGATGAAGAGGAGCAGCGCCGAATCCTCTTGGTTGCACCAGATGTTGGACGTGGAGAGCAAGTAGTCACCACACCACAACCATCTACATCGAGAGCGTCTTCAGTGAGCTGTCTTTTGAACAAAATTGGCCCCCTTCAAGCATCTATGCCAAGTAAGAAATCGAATCGTGGTCGAAAGCCGTTGCAGAGCACGGTGCTTACATCTCCAGAATCGATTTCTTCTTTAAAGGAGAAGGCAGTTAAGCATGCATCTGTGTCTCTCCGCAAGAAGCCTGGTAAAGGTAAGGCAACTCCACCTGCCAAACCTACTGCCAAGCGCGCCAAAAAAAACGAGTCTTCTCCATCTGATGATGATGCCGACTTTTGTATCATCTGTTTGGACATGCTGCCATCGCGACTGACAGAAGCCAACTCAATCAATTGCAACGTGTGCGATCGCCCGGTGCATTTGAAATGTGCCAATATGCAAGCAAGTTATTTTACTTGCAAACATTGCAATTCCGATTTGGAGGACAAAGAAAATGACTAATAAAATAGAAAAAAATGTTGTTTTCTGTCGCTTATTTGGCCCCTCCAGCCTTACAAAATTAATAAAGTTTAATAATTCCAGTATTTGTGGTGGTTTTACTTCATATTTTTCCATTTTTATAAAATTTCTCAAGGGTGCCCACAACCGGGTACAAAAATGTTTTCGGACAAAAATGAGCACTTTACAAAATTGATGAACATTTTTTTTTGGTAATAGGAATCAATAAAGTTACTTAATAAAAAAGTTAGTTAAGGGTTCAAGCTTTCCAACCGTATATATATGATCGCATAATATTTACTTGATCAAAAGTTATGACCAAAAAACGAAACTGTGCCCACAACCGGAGACACTCCCCTACATATAATCGCATAACCTACAATCTTAGTCAAAATTGTTTTATGATACGACCTAACGTTTAAGATATATTTGCAAAAAAAACTGCTTTTTGACCTTTTGAAAATTTTTGTTTTGCTCCCCACCGATCTTTGGAGAAATTCAACATTTCATTTATAATGATGTTTTTAAGGGCTGTTCCAATTTTCAGCAATTCTCTGTTTATGCCGCTGACTGGATATTAAAAGCCTGTGTACACCTGTGTCTTAGGATTGACTGTGACTCGATGTGATCTATTTAAACCTATCGGTACCAATTTGGTTTAGGAAAGGGATGAATGTGCTCCTGTGTCCCTTGAGATTCGTAGATTTGGGTGTGTGATGGTGCAGGTTTACACGATCATACCAAGAGTAGAAGGACATTATTTTTAAAGTGGGGCATTTAAAAAACTTTAGGCCTCAGTACAATTTACCGTCGTGTAAGGGACAAATGTACTGCCCCGCATAGGTCCTGTTCAACTCTAACCGTAGGGACGGCGTTAATTAAATAGTTCGGCCGAGTTTTTCAAAATTCAACAATTTCAGATACAGAGCTATTTTGATTCTAGTCCAGGGAAATTAGACAAAAAAAGGCCCAACTTCGGAAAAATTCCGGGAAAGCTGAATTTTGGTATGGACATTGATATTATTGCTGTAAGGAAAATGTCCCGGTCCCCATAGATTTGAGATTCGGACAAGATTTTACGCGGGGTCAAAGGTCACCAAAAGGGATTTTTCACAAACTATGTGAATAAAATTTGTAGCTTAGGTAATTGCCTACAAAAAATATTTTATAACTTTTTTCTTGTTAGAGGAACCGTTTTTGAGATATTTTGATTTACAGAATTCTAAATTTTTTGTGTCTCATGAATCCTGCACTCCTTTCCACGCCAACTTCGAGGTGTGTTTTTTCTCGCGTTGTCCCCAGTAGTCCTAATTCACATTTGTTTTTATTTGAAACAAGTTTATTCATCATCCTTATCGGGCGTTACATTTAAGCAAGATCGAGTTTGGTATTTAATTACCACAAACTGGTGAAGAATACTGGTGAAGAAGACCAACTTTTCTGCAGCCGTAGTTTAAGCTACAGCTTTTGTTTTACATTGATATTAGCACCTTCAAATTTTTCACAGAACATAACATAGAAATGAATAGGTGCAATTTGGCAATTTGATTTAAAAATTATAGTTTTTTATTCATAATTAGTTAAACACACTGTTGTTTTTTTAATTAGGTGAGTTTTTTTGATAATATTTCCGAAGAAATGATAAAGTATTTAAAGTTTCATCTTTTAAATTGGGTCTTATTTTGTTACACATATAGCCAGCGACGGAAAACGCACGCTCGGCTTCAACACTTGTTGGCGGAATTGACTTCACATAGTTATAAGCAGCTGCTAAATACTTTCCTCTATTGCCTCCGCATTCAAAAAGCGTCATCTCACGTTTCAATATCTGGTCAAGTGAATTTGCTCGGGCGGGTATAGGTGAAGGTGAAGATTCAGTTACCCATTCAGTACGGAGATTTCGCTCTAACTCATCTTCTAATGTAGGCGAGGGTTCACGACTTCTAGACAGATGCGATAAAGGCACATTGTCGTCTTCATCATCGTCTTCAACTCGCTGGGTTTCGCTTTGAGGTTGAGGCTGCGCGTCTAATAGCAGCCTCCCAATTAAAAACTAAAGTTCTGTTCTTAGGGTGACTTTGCTTGGAAGAAAAAATGTATCTTCTTCCTTTGTAGACATTGAATCTTGTTTCAAATATTTAGTTGGATTTTCCAAGTAAAGCAACACGGCAGTCATTGGTGTGCGGCGTTCTTTTATCCATCGTGTTAAGGACGTTACCAGGTCCTTACTTAGTCTGGTATTTTGTCTTTCCAATTTGTTTATCATGAAACGCAATGTGGTATCTGCAGTAACTAACGTTGCGTCCTCGCGGCATAAAACATTTACAGCAAGTTTTACTGGCTCTAAAGCACGTTCAATATCAACCAAAGTTAGACATTCTTCATCAGTGAAAGAAAATAAAGATGATGTCAGTTTAAGATCAATAAGAGCTTTAGATATGCAGTGTTTGACCTGGTTGAACCTCGTTATCATTACTGCGAGACTGCTCCAGCGCGTTCGACAATCTAGGATCAGCTGCAATTCCTTGCCAAATTCTGCTTTTATATAATTTTGCAAAAGATCATTCTTCATTGGAGA